>OY744524.1:166115668-166180668 GCA_963556195.1 Sepiola atlantica | reverse complement strand
AATAAAAACGATAACACAGACACGTGATTTGATTTAATATATTTCATCCATATCAGGACCGGCGACACAGTCATAAAAGTGTGTGGGGGGGGGCTCTCCTAAAAAGTGGGGGGCGGTTAAACACATGCATATATAACTTCATTATTGATGACCGTAAAGTGGGGGGGGGCAAGTCAAAAAGTGGGGGGCTTGAGTCCCTCCTTGCCCCCCCCCGGTGCCGTCGTCCATGCATGTGGTGTACATATATTGACGCTGTTAATTTAACATGTATATTTTATAAAGTTTCATATGAATGAAATATATTGAATCAAATCATACCCCATATTAATTTCTTCCCCTTCCAATTAGTCTGTATTTTTGCTAATACCCTTTTTCCATTTTATACCTATATATTTTGTCGGATATTCACCCCCTAAATATACCTCGCACACCTACGCATACATATATATATATATAGCAGTATGAAAATATATTTATGGCAAATAAGCTACACAAACGTTCAGTTTTATTGCCGAATGAATTCATCAGCCTTATGTTAATTACTTGCCATAAATATATTTTCATACTACTACTAAGCTGTATACATGTTTTGAGCATTGTTGAAGTAAATTATATATATATATATATATATATATATATATATATATATATATATATACGCAATATATTATGTTACTTTATAATATTATATGCGTATATACCTAAAATAGTAAATTGTATATACATAATGTATTCTTTTTAATATGTAGTTAGGTTCACACATAGCACACTCCGACTTTGATAACTGACCAATGATAATTGCTTTTCATCCTCAAACCCTTATTATCTCTCTTTGAGATAAAAGCATGCCCATATATATTCATTCCCGCCACTTCCCCCTTTTAAACAAATTTACCTTTGACACAGATTTGAAACATCTGACAATAGTCGCTAGACTTGAAACTGCCTTAAAATTTCAATGGACAAATTTTAAATTTATTGTTTTATTATCATTGGGCACTTTTAATTATGCGAACGAGAATAAAGTGAGCTATTTAGATTTGTTTATCCCCAGATATATATATATATATATATATATATATATATATATATATATATATATATATATATATATATATATATATATTTGGATTTTTCACTTATAAAATAGATCATTCAGTGAAGACCGAGGTTGTCTCAATAAAAACAAGCTCGATGATACTCGATTACAGAGTACAGAGCATTTATATGTGATTTTATGAAGGCTTACCAAAGCATTCCTTTCAGGACACCAATGATCACCATTAAAGATATTTTTTCTTACAAATATTATTTATTCAAATTAAATGTTTTTTCCTACACGTGTTTCACTACCAAGCAGGTACTTGCTTTGCAGATCATCAGGGAAATTAAATGCCTGGAATACGGGTTTCAACTGCCGACAATACAGAAGAGCCTTATTTCAAGGGCTGATTTCTTACCCTTCGAAACAAACACACGACGAGTTGAACGTCAATCTCGCAGAAACTCTCCTTTATTTTAAGAAAAAATCCTAATTAGTAGATAGAAACTATTTATTCAAAATACTGTTTTTTTTTAAATAGAAAATAGATTTCTGATAACGATATTCCGTAGTAATATTTATTTATGGAATATAGAATAATATTCTCGACAGAGAGTTGCAAACAGACACAGCCGTTAAGGAAATATTTTAAATTATTTAAAATAATAACTAGATTTTTGTAGAAAACTTTTTTATAATAACATTTTATTTTTGATATATGAATAATTTTTTAAAACAAATTCTGCGGGATAGGCTTTTTTCGCTTCGTAAAACAACAACACGATAATAATTAAATGAAGGATATTTTCCCAAAATGTAAAATGACGTCCCAGACACTAGATAATTAATTTCTATAAAGAATAGTTTTAATAATAATTTTTTTTAGAAACAGTATTTTGAATAAATAGTTTCTATCTACTAATTAAGATTTTTAGAATAAAGGGGAGTTTCTGCGAGATTGACGTTCAACTCATCGTGTGTTTGTTTCGAAGGGTAAGAAATCAGCCCTTGAAATAAGGCTCTTCTGACCGATAGGATCCCGGACGAACATTTATGTTGATTTTTCTTTGTGAGAAGTTGGATTTAGAATTCCCATACTATCATTGGATTGGAATGGTAACCTGTGAGCGGTATCTTGAATGATTTAGTTTTTTTGTTGTTTTTTTTTGGGGGGGGGGGGATTTCTTCATCATTGTGCCGGCCGACGTGAAAGTGTATTATCGCACATTGTTCCGGTTTTTTGGGGTTTTTTAATGCATTTGGGACCGATTATTTGCTTGTTGGCTTGGTGGAAGAAATAATGCACGAGCTACTTTTCTAAGACATTTTCTAGGACTTTCTTTCTTATCGTTGTTCTTTCTTGTTTTTTAATTTTAACTTTTATTTTTTATTTTTTTCCTCTTCTCTTCTTAAGTGAACTCAACTATTGCAACGCCACATTGTCTATTGTCGGCAGTTGAAACCCGTATTCCAGACATTTAATTTCCCTGATGATCTGCCAAGCAAGTACCTGCTTGGTAGTGAAACACGTGTAGGAAAAAACATTTAATTTGAATAAATAATATTTGTAAGAAAAAATATCTTTAATGGTGATCATTGGTGTCCTGAAAGGAATGCTTTGGTAAGCCTTCATAAAATCACACACACATATATATATATATATATATATATATATATATATATATATATATATATATATATATATATATATATATATAAAAGGTTAATACAACAAAAGATATGAGGCAACTAATATCTTTAATTAGTGAACATCCGGATAAAAATAAAGCTCAATATACTGGATAGAGCATTAATAGCAATAGATGAAGTGAAAGAATGAAATAAGGTGCGAATCAAATTTTATTACAATTCAATGTTCAGGCAAAGTTCTTTAAAGTCCTTAACTCATGAGTTTTCAAAGAAAATCTTCTCCTCAGAGGACCATTACCGCAATGACATTACTTCAGGTAATAAAAATTAAACTTTGAAAAAACATATTAAAAAATATATATAAAAATACATAAAGGTATATATCGGCCCAAAACATACTTTTTAGTAAAACTATACAGTTCATCCAAGTCAACAAGTCTAAAATAGCTCCAGGCAAGATATCAAAGAGGTTGATTAAAAAATAATCCAATTGGTGAATGGTGGTCCAAAAACGAAGAAAGTTATCCAGGCGGGAAATTCGTTTGCTATCGATGCAGTAGATAACAGTGAACATTGTATTCAAGGTGTATACAAATTAATAAAACGATAAAAAAAACCATAGAGAAAACAAATCATATGAAAAGTTCAGAAAACTCACTTGGTGTTGAATATTATAATGTCCAAATTCAGATCTCTAAGAACTGATAGGAGTAATGCAAACCATAAAATCCAATTCGAATGAAATTAAACTGACCTGATGTATCCGGCCATTTTTTCTTCCGGGTCCGTTAAAATTACTCAAAAAAAAAAATTACATTCAAAGATAATAAAGCTTGCGTAAGCCCAGTAAACAGCGTAAGAAATCCGAAAGCGAACACTTCTCCTTGATAAGACAACAGCACGAACGAAAATGAATTCAAACCGCGCGAACGAAAATGAATTCAAACCACGTGCACAACCGGATGTTACATGTCTTCAGTTAACAAGGAAATGGCCGAAAGCACCTTGTAACAATCTAAATTCGAAAAAATAGGCAAAATGCCTTAAGATAGTACTATAAGATGCAAAAATTTTTTTAATAAAAATCATTCAATTTTCTGTTCCTTACTTTTATGTTAATTTTTTCGGATAACATACCATCTTCAGAGATCGAGGGTGTTTCAAAACAAATGTAAAAGTATTATCTTTATTTTACTTTTTGTAATTAGTAGGGTCCTTTCTATTTGGTGTTATCGAAGCGTTCGTCCGATGTTATTTGAACGATTTAAAAACAGCTCCTTATATAACGAACTTTAAAAGCACGTGGCCGCTAGAATGGTATTAAAATGGAAAAAGTTATTTTAAAAACATCTACTTCTACTAAATTACACACGCAATGAATAATTAATATCTA
Source organism: Sepiola atlantica (assembly GCA_963556195.1). NCBI lineage: Eukaryota > Metazoa > Mollusca > Cephalopoda > Sepiida > Sepiolidae > Sepiola > Sepiola atlantica. Next base: position 166,176,583 of record OY744524.1, on the reverse strand, counting down.
TCCGAATACATTGTGCTGTTGTTAGAAAATGTAAGGTAAAACCTATTGTAGCAATATTAGGTACGGGTGTGTAAGAATAGGATTAGTATGATAAAATTCCACGTAAGGTTAAGGTTAAGGTTAGGGTTAGGGTTAGGGGAAACAGACCGTCAAAGAACAACAAATAAATGTAGCAATATTAGAGAAAATAGAATTAGTCTGATGAATTTCCACGTAGGGTTAAAAATTAGTGAGATTTTCCATTGAAGAAGAAGAAGAAGAAGAAGAAGAAGAAGAAGAAGAAGAAGAAGAACAACAACAACAACAACAACAACAACAACAAAAAAAAACACAAAAAAAAGGAATACAGTGGCAGAGAGTAAGGGGAAATTCAAACCGAAACTTGACCGGTTAATTCTGCGGACGAACCCTGAAGATCGACAAGAACCCAGCGTGGGAATCCAAGAACACCCTATCATATTACAATATCAAAGAAAAGTTTATTCTAAAACAGCAGAGCCGTTAGTTACTTCCTTCCAACCGCAAGAAGATGTGACACAAGGTCGGAAGATGTGGAGAATAAAGCTAGATCCCCTTAAGAAGAGGCACTCTGACCTTTTAAACATTGCCTAGGCAGCTACGTCGGAATTCCCCGGTCGGGGCGCTTCATACAGTTAGCAATAAACTAACTCCTCCTCAAAGAGGGAAGGCAAGGCCTGGGAGGGTGGACCTCCTAGAACTACCCAGGACCAATAAACACCTCGACAAATAAAAGTCGACCGAAATGACCCAGTTCCTGTGGGACTGATTGTCGAGAACGGTTCATCGACTGGTATATGGCTCTCCAGAGTCGCTGAGCAACTGAAATTGCGGCGAACCTTCAAAGCCAAAACTTGACAGACTATCAAACAATCAATAAGACCGAGATGAAAAAAAACTACTTACCAAAAACAAATTCCAACAAGACGTCAAAAACGATATGGAATATGATGAAATGTCTAGTGGCAAAAATAGTAGCACCCCAATAAAATATCTAGCAAAAAACAACACAAAGATCACAAAAAATAAATCATAGAGCTAACGTATTAGAAGACAATTTCTCACAGAATTCCACCTGAAAAAGTAAAACTGAAGAATATCCAAAAATCAAAGAATTGAAGAAAACAAACTATTTTAGAAATACCGAAAGCGATAATCAACCCTTCACAGGAGCAGAATTCAACGAATCGCTGGCCAAAACACAATAAAGCATTACTGAAACCAATACTGACATTTCTATATACGGATCTAAAACCAACAATTAAAGATTCCATAACAAATATAGGTAAACCAGAAGAGTACCCGAATCAAAGCCAGCAGCAAACGGTGTTCGGTCAGATTTAGTTCCTGATATTGAACTCCATCCGTAATATAACTTCAGGCGAGAGATTCAGTTTCTCAAATTCATTAATTGATTTACTAAATTGTTACAGAATAGTTATCAAAGCCCCCCTCGCCATGTTAAGATAATGTTATTGTTTCAGCACGGTCCGTAAACTGCAGAATATTATTTAGAAAGCTATTCTTAGCATGGGGAGAAGGGCTTTGTTAACTATTCTGTACTTTCACCTAACAATTTAATAAATGAATTAATAAATAAAAATTAGTACAAAACTTGGCAAACATGAAGAGTAAACGATCCAAAACAGGAAGTCTTTAATATCAGAAACTAAATCTGATCGAACACCGTTTACTGCTGACTTTGAGTCAGGTAGTCTTCTGGTTTGCCCAAATATATAGCAAGGTCTTTGGAATATCTGCATGAAAGATAGCTGAGAATAATCCAATCAACGATCAAAGAGATTGGCTGATTTGTTGTTTTGTTTTACAGCATATCAACCCTTTTCGGGTTATTTAATGCCGAATCAGGTCATTTTAGTAAAAGATTTTATGCTACAAGTTCTTTATGTCTTCAAATTTATGGTGTTTTGTTTGGTTGTTTTGTAGAGTATAAATGTTGTTTTTGTTTTTAGCTTTGCAGAACATGATTGAGTTTTGCAAAGGGAAAGCAAAAAATAACAACAACAATGTTTGGTGCATTTTAAGTCAGGAAGCCGGGATCAAAGATAACTACTAGACTTAAAGAAGAGTGGGAAAGAGGAAGGTAATGTTCGCCTGACTCCACCACATATATGTAATACACTCATATCTGCTTCAATAAGAACATCCTCCATTATGTGTTGACTGTCGAGTTCCATTTACAGTGGAACATATATTGATGGATTGGATTGATTTCAATAAAATCCGTTCTAGACATTATCTGGATGGTGATCTGAAATACCTTTTTGAGCAAGTTAGTCCGAAGGATATTCTCGGATATCTGGAGGTAGAAAGATCGTACGAAAAACATAAATACTCCATCTGGTTTCTACAAACTATTTCGCTGCAAATAATGTTAACAAAATCAGATCTTTCTACGAAACAATAATTACAAAAATGATGATTCTATTTTTACTTTTAGTAGACATTACATAATCATCGATGTTGTTTATATGCGGCAAAATGAAACCAACCTAAAAAAATATATTAAATTCTTTTCTTTCATGCATTAAAAGTTAAACTCTTGGAAATGTGTGTTCGTAAATTTTGCAATGTTATACGAAAGTACTTCAAAATAACTCGAACGGCCAACATGAAAATATAAAAGATCTTATTACTGTAAGTGAACTATTCAATAGGTAGTTACTTTCGGAAATTTATTTCTATTTTGGGCATGAGGGGTGGGAGGTCAACATATTACCACTGTACGAATGTATGTCAAGGTTATCTGTCTGGCTGTGTTCCATTTTGCCACCTTTTCTTTCCTTTCAGCATCAACATCGATGTAATGAAGTCTAGAGGTGACGTCATACCGGTGTCACACCGGTGCCTTTGGTGGGGGTTTTAATCAGTACCTGCTTGGATTTTGAAGAGAGAAGTTCACTTTTCAAAGGTCTCTGTCTATTCAAAATGGACGTAAAATATTTGGATGATTTCTACTCGTTCTTAGAGCAAGAACGTTTTCATGTGAAGTTTCAGGGTATCTGAGCGACCCTATTTTTAAAGGAATATATTTTCCCTCGAAGGGATCAACCTTATGACAAAAGGTTTTTTGTGTTGTGTAAAGACAAGCGTCTTTGAATTTAAAAAGAAAATTCCTAAATGCTGTCCTTTGGAGATAGTACGTTTTCTGGAGAATTTCATTTGTGAAGTAATTTCAAGAACTTGGAGATCCTTGGAATGAAAAGTGTCGAAAGAAAGACAAAAAGGGACATTTAAAACGGACATTTCAGTGAAAAGAAAATGAAAACTATTGCAAACTATGCCGGAGACTTTCTTTCCTTCAACTGTTCTGTATATTTTGAGTTTTATTTTTATTGTTTTAAACCTTTTGAGACTCCTTTGTTAAATTGATACGAAGACTTCTTTAGTCATTATTATATGCTTTTATATGAACAAAAAAAGGAATTAATTTGTTTCCAGTTAGTTGTGCCAACGAACTTACCCCTATGTGTTTTTTCATGTCATAAGTTTTTTTATCTTGGTTACTAAGGGTTAACGTAATTAACCCAGCTTTGGGAATTAAAAGCAGCAAGCCCCATTTTAATGTTAATAAAACTCTATTTTAACTCAATCGAACTTCTTTTTTCTTTTCCCCTTGTCATGTTTTCTTTTAATCTGTGTTATTAAACCCTTTTGTTACCACCTAATTCGGATTTTGCTAACGACCGCGAAATTACGAAATTACATGTTGAATAACTTGCTTATAATTAGGGGTGGGACGTAATGGGTGAAAATTTCAGATTCATGGCAATAGTATTTTTTGTGTTCATTTATACATAAATAACACTAAACAATCAAACATTTTGAAAATTTTGTAAAATTCAGAAGGTGCAGGACACTAGTTTTTGGCTATTTTACATTCATGAAAACCCTTTCACAGCCTGAAAATGTTCCTAAATTACAGTACTATATCATATTTAACCATCTATATCTATTCATAGCTTTTTAAGGATGTTTTAGGACCTGCAATATCGCATGAAACCACTTTTTCACCGAAAAATGATGGATTTTGAGTCCCGTGTAGCCCTAACGGCTATTTTTGGCCTGCACCTTCTGAATTTTGCAAAATTTTCAAAATGTTTGATTGTTTAGTGTTATTTATGTATAAATGAACACAAAAAATACTACTCGCATTAATCTGAAATTTTCACCCATTACGTCCCACCCCTATTATAATGTATACGGGGACCGGCCCCGTTGTACTCGTACTACAGTCGTACTTCTCAACATAATGCTACTTATGATAGTTCATTGTACAAGGAAGGGGTGTCACTATTTTTTTCGACAACAATAAAGTTAAGTGCAGTCCAAGAAAACGGAACTTTACCATTTTGTTTTGAAAATCAAAAGTCTATTTACTTGTAAAAACATATATGTTTTAAAAAAGGAATGGGTATCCACCTGATGACATCAGCGATGTTCCATGTAACAAGTCATTTTAAAGAACATGATCTGTAATCGATTTTACATCAGTCAAGGGACCACGTTCAGTACAAAACCTAGAGAATAGGACCTGCATTTAGAAAAGCACTGACCAATAAGCGTCCAGTGCATCATTGCAGCGACATCAGAAGGCCCTTCTCTTACATAGAGGGATGTGACGAACTTTCTGATATTAGATATTGTTATTTATAGAGTGGCCCGAAATATGCCACCCATGGAATCGTTTATAAAATTAAGAATCCTTTCTGTAATCCAACCTATATATATATATATATATATATATATTCCATGAAAAATGCCAGTATACTGAAATCATATGCCCTTAATAGGGTTAAGATGAAAATTCATATACACTAAATGTACAAAAGCAAGGAAATTCCCAATTTTTTACACTTTTATTGTCATTAAGGGTATGCGAGCACAACAGGACTATGTATTTTACTGGTAGGAATTTTTCTTCAGCGGACCTCACACACTTCATCCACTCATGCATAGAGATTTATACTGTAGTGATGTGATAATGAAATGGTTTGGTTGATATGTAGTCATACTTTTAATGACAATAAAAGTGTAAAAATGTGGGAATTTCCTTGCTTTTGTACATTTAGTGTATATGAATTTTCATCTTAACCCTATTAAGGGCATATGATTTCAGTATACTAGCATTTTTGATGGAATGTCACTACTTTTGTAAAGGCTATGCCTCAAGACAATGCCTACTACTTTTTTGGAATTTTCAGGAAAACTAAGGTATATGGTAAACTGAAATTAAAATGCCATCAACTAGACTCAAGAACCTCTATCTCTGCCAAAAATCAGCTGAATCCATCAAATAGTTGATGAGATACAGGGTGGCACATACATACGTACACACATATAACATGATTTCATGATTGAACTTTCTGGATCTCTGGGTTGCCTTGACTAATGATGCTGAAATTCTACACACTTATAGAACTTATCAAATAAAAATTTTGTGCAAAGTTTTAACTAATTTGGTTTTTGAGTTATGATTGATCAAAGAAATGAGATTTCCAGCATAGGCCATTCGTGAGGTCTATTAAGGGATAGAGCGCTCTCGCGCCTCCCTTGATATATATGTCCAAAAAGAGAAAAATGTGCTATTTCCCAACGTAAACAACGGTGAATACTCGACCCAAAATGAAAATAATTATTTATTTTTTGTAGCAAAATATTTGTTATTATGCGAAATTGTATTACCAAATTATTAAAACTTAATTTTAATGATAGTTTTTAGTTAAATCCCACCTCAGTGACATTAATTATTTAACGCTGTTTGTCGATATTGTCTGCCTAGAATCTGGTTACGAATTACAGTCTTTCATGGGTCCTGTTTAGAGAAGAACACGTATAATAGTCAATTAAATCCGAATAGCACATACAGTCAAAATAGCGTTAAAAGCAGGGAAGCCCGTGAAGAAGAAAAGCTACATTTCAAGTTTAACAGATGTGTAAGAAAAAAAGACGTACAAACAGATTGATAGACAGACAGACATAAAGAATAAAGAGGAACGAAAATATTATGTTCTGTAAATGATGATGAGACATTAAATGCTATTAAACGATCTAAAAAAAATCCTTTTTTCTGAATAAAGATGTTTTTCATATGCTGCTATATAACATTCTAACAGAATTACCTGGTGCTACAAGATCAGGCTGTTTGAAGATACCGGCTTCCGTACCAAAAATGCACCAAACATTGATGTTATTGTTTTTTTCCTTTCCCTTTGCAAAACTAAATCCTGTTCTGCAAAGCCAAAAACAAAAACATTTTTCCTCTTTCTTGATAAATATTTGAAAGTATCAAAAACTTGAAGCATAAAAACTTTTACAAAAGTGACTGGATTCGACATTAAATAACCCGAAAAGAGTTGCTATGCCGTAAAATAAAACAACCAAACCAACCAACCATCTAACAAAATTAAGATTATTTTCTAAAATATTAAGATTATGGTTGAGTAATGAAAGTGAAAGTAATTAGAGAAGTATCTTAATGAAATTTTCAGTATTTATTCATTAATAAATAAATTTTAATACAAAGTATTTATTTTACCAAATAAAAAACTTTATAGATTTTTTAGGTCACTTAAATTACATTACGCCCTCCCCACCCCCTTCATTTCAAGGGAAAATACATCTTATTACACCCTTAGTCGAAACTCACTGACCACCTTTACAAAGAGATAACATCCTCTTTATATTTTTGTTTAAAAAGCAAATTCTTTCTACTTTCATCGCTCGACTCTAACTAAGATCCATTTCTTAAAAAAATAAAAATAAAAATAAAAATAAAAATAAAAATAAAAATAAAAATAAAAATAAAAATAAAAAGGATTGTTCTATTTTTTAATCAAGAAAATTAAGATTCATTTCCAAAGTATGAATTCTCATTTCTAAATAAATTAAAACACTAAGGCCCCACAGCGATAAAAACACAAGGTCATTTTATAGTGGAAATCTACCCCCCCCCTTTTAGAGGGACACTCTCGGGTACGAAAATACTAATGATCATCACGAGGACATTCCCGACTAGGGCGTCTTCTATCAAAGGAGGAAGCAATGCCTGCGAGGAGAATGTCCTCCTGAGATGGAACAATACAGACACTGCAATTTGATTTTAGCCAGAAAGTCAGGTAGTTCGGATTTACCTGCCTCTCCGTGAGAGATGGATGTAACACAATATCAAGCCTAATGTGGGGTGTCGCCATTTCCAGACACCACAAGGGCGCTCACGACCGGTAACAAATTACCTCCCAAAGTAGCCTATATCATATCATACTTATCGACATTCTCCGGTAAGAACGCCTCAGGCGATCGATCATAAAACAACCTCCTCTCAAAGTAATGCCTGTTAAAATGGGGTACTGGTGCAGATTAGGACCCAAGCTAACCCTCACCCTAACCCTAACGCTAACCCTTATCCTAACCCTAACGACGACACCAAGTCGATTTTAGCTTGGGTCCTAATCTGCATCAGCACCGAAAATGGCCTCCTAAAATCAACTAAAATCGATACTACATTTTGAATCATGTATTTGCTAAAAAGGAAACAAGTATAATTCATATAAATAAGATACAAATCCCTAAAAAGTGTGGGAGTGTGGATCATCCTCTTTCGCTCTTACTTTTAACACGGTCCATTCGTCCAAGCACTGTTCCTTTCTCTTTTGCATCATTTGTCCATCGCTTTTACTTTAGCTGTCACCAGAATACCACATTTACTCTATGGAAAATATTATTTGAAATATGGGGAGCAGAACAACAAAGTACACCTCGAAAAGAAAACAAAACAAATAAAAGAATAATAAATCGGGTACAGGTTTGTAAAACCCTCACAATCCTTTCTAAGAGTAGACCGCCCACTGTTTTCCGATTTGTTTAGAACCGAAAACATGCAGTTCAATCAAGTGGGAGTGAACTTAAGTGGCTAACTCGAATGCCGGGTAGTTTGTTTACCTGTCTCACACAATGGAAAAGTTAGACATAAAGTCAGTTCATAGTAGGAAGTTAAGCTCCCCCTAAAATGAAGGATTCTGAACGGGTACAAAAAATACCCAGAATCGCCCCGATGGCATTTCCCGGGTGAAAGCGTGATTGACCATAAATCGACCCCCTCTCAAAGGAGGAAATAATGGCTGTGAGGATAGCCACTTAAGACCGACCAAAGCCGATAATACACTTTGAATTATTCATCTACGCAAAAAGATAAACAAGTACAATTTTACAAATTAGTGAAACAAGGCCATCAGATGTGTTTGGAGGGGGGGTCATCCTCTGGCTATCTTACTCCTAAATACCACATTCACTTCAGCAGTCACCACAATACCATATTTACTTCAGCAGTCACCACAATGCCACATTTACTTTATAGATTACCCTACTAAAAAGATGTCTCCAATGTTTTAAAATCAATTTTAATTACAAAAGATATTTACAATTTCATTAGAAAAAGATGGAGAATGAGACAACAAAAAACACCCTAATAAAAAGAAAAAAAGAAAGAAAAAAAGAAAAGAAAGAACAGGTTAGTAAGACCCTCGCAACCCTTTCTAATAGTATAGCGCCCACTATTCCTATTTACTTGCACCCCCACGAGGGCAGAGTTAGACACAAGGTTGGTTTTTAATGTGGGGAACATCCAGTTCTCCAAAACGGGGCACTCGATATTGGAACAAAAATAAAAATTGCTTCAGTCTAGAAGGACTTCTTCACTGACTGAGGAGAGAAAAGATGAAATGCAGCACCAGAACAGATACCACACTTTTCTCACTTGTTTTTAGCACCGAAAACAAGCATGTCAATCTCTAAGTGGGAGTGAGGCTTAAGTAGGAGTAAGAAAAATAGGGGTGGGGTTTAGGAGTAGATGGTGTTCTTCGAATATTAAAAAAACAATTTGAGGAGGCCTCTTGGCCTGATTAAACACTTAGGCATATTTCTACTTTTTTCGTTGTTTTATGAGGGATAGGGGAAAGAAGTGAAGAGACCGTGAAATATAGTAAACGAAACAAACAAACAACAACAAAAACGGTTATTTGGAATTGGCAGTGATTCTGGGGGTGGAATTTCGTCTCGTTTCGTAACTGTCGCGTTCTGCGATTATCACCCGTGTCGAAATAGTGTGGCGTGGAGCCAGTCGTATAAACAAACTTGCTTCACAATGTACGAGACGGTGACGTAACTCTCAAAGGGTAGAGTCAGTAAGGACATTTCCGGAATTAAAGTGGACGGAAAGAAATCGGTGGTGGTGGTGGGGGGGGGGGGGGTAGGTAAAAACATGGAGGGTAAAGTGGAATCTTTCTTCTCTTTTTCCTTTGTTTTTTTTTTGTTTGTTTTTTGTTTTGTGTTTTACACTGAAGCGAAGTTGTGTGGCAACAAGAAAGAACATGTTGAAGAATTGAAATTATCAAGAGGATCTGAAACTTCAAATGTATAAGCCTCCTTTCAGCCTCGCGATACAATGAGTAACCCCTTGTAAAGGTACCTAAACAAGGAGTTTACAGTGAATCAATGGGTTTTATTTACTCCTCCCCAGGAGTTAGGCACAAGGCCAGTTTTATCTTACTCCCACAAGTAAGATGTGACCCAAGATCGGGTCGGGAAAGTGGGGTTTGAAAAGCCAGCGCTCGAGAGGTGAGCACTCTGGCCATTAAAAATTGCCTGGGCAGCCCCGTCGGCATTCCTCGGTAGGGGCGCCTCAGACAGTAAGCAATAAACTTACTCCTCCCCAAAGAGGGGAGGCGAAGCCTGGGAGGGTGCACCTCCTAGAACTGCACAAAATGGGTGTACAATCACCAACAGCACCTCTCCTGATCCGACAGGTGGTGTGTACCAAGTTCGAGTTCTGCTAGAACTATTGCACCACTTTTATTAATACTTATAGAAAGGTATGAGTCCATATATATCCTCCCTCTAGCTATGGATTAAATAGTAGAGTAGACTGGATTATAAAGACTTGGCTGTGCAACTAGTCTAGGAGAAAGAAAACTCTGAAATAACATCAGTCTTTCTCTGCTTACCCCGGCATTGTTTATAATCGTCATTGAATTCTTCTTGTCATTGGAGCAAACCTAAAACTAAGGAGGCCTCCAGAGCTCTGCTGAAACCATCCTCCCAGAAGGCTTTGGAGCCCTACTATGGTTGAGGGGGGGGCGTGTGTAACACCGTGTTTGTTTCTATCTATCACAGTCACTTCTTATCTATCTATAACCGTGTTTTTGCAGCTAATACCTAGATGGATTTGAAACAACCACCATTAACATTTTAGTTTTCAGCACTCTATGTTGTTTTTAGCACCCAACCCCCAACCGATGAATGTGTCCATACATTTTTTTTTTGTAAATAAATAATGTCAAACCATTGAGGATAATGTTAAGTAGGTTTTTCCTATAGAGTGAATGTGGTTTTTTGGTGACTGAAACTAGTTTAGAGAATAGACCAAGAGGACGACAGCCGACTCCCATCATACCTCCCACCCCAATTTGTGCCACATCTTATTTTATAAAGAAGATTTGCTACATTGTAATTTTCTTTTTAATTTTAGAGATAAATAAAATCTATAGCCGTGTTTCGAGCGTAATACCGTAGATTGACTGAACCTGTTTACTTGTCCAATCGAATTGACTATCACGTGTAAAACAATTGTGAAACAGATTAAATGGCCAGTCACCCTCACAGGTGGCTAAGTGGTTAACGACACGGACTGGTAACCTGGATGTACCAAGTTCGATCCAGTTCGTTCCATAAAAACACTTTCACTTAGGATGTTAGCAACCTTCACGTGGTCCCTCCTGTAAGTAGCCGATGTCTTTCTAGGCAGAATTTTTACTAGAAAGATATCAGGGAAACCAATGGCAACAATAGAATCATCTGATTCATACGAAATGAATCAATCAACCCTCACAATCAGTTGAGTGTTTTGGTTCGGGGTCTGCTTTACGCCATATCAACCCGTTTCGGAGCTATTTGATGCCTAAACATAAACCCATTGCAAACATGTCCATTGACGTCTTCTATTTTTATTTCCCTGTTGTAACCTTTGTATAAACCTTTTTAGTGTAAATAAAAGACAATTCCTATATTCAAAATTATTAATTGATTTATTTTGGTAATCTGTTCTACGGCGTTTCAACTCTTTTAGATTTATTTATTGCCAAAAACGCAATACCTACTCGAAACGTTCCATTGTATTTTGTTTATATACTAATGAGTCATTACTTATACAGGCTAAAGCCCACTCGAGGATTAAGGTTAATTAAATGGATCGATTGTTAGTTGAATGATGAAGGGTATTATGAGAGGATTGAAAATTGAATCAACAAAATTTGATTATGAGGACGGTTTATGGCAAGTATTTGTTGACATTAGATTTGAAGACGACCATGTTGTAGTCTGGTAGGAAGCAGTCTCGTGGTGATATGTTCTACAGATGGGAAGTTCTTGTAAATAACCTATGTTCATTGAAATTCCGCCGGACTCTAGAAACATACAAACTCTTTCTTGCCTTGAGAGAGTATGAAATCGACTTCGAAATATAATAGGGAGTCCTCTTCTCTTCCCTACATCCTCTTTCTCACAAGAGAGAGGTTGCTAGTCTTTCTCTACTCTATCGTTATTTTCATTGGGCTCCAATCTCTGCCTTACCCTCTGTAAAACATTTAAACCAAAAAACTCGTTTAACTACAACCATTGTAAATCATTTTCCTTTCTTCCTCAGTGTACCTGGAACTGAACGGAACTTCCATGATCAGAGTTTCTTTCCAAGAACTACATGCCTGTGGAACACTATACTACGGGGCTGCTTTCCAGCTGACTACAGCATAGTCGTTTTCAAGTCAAATGTTAACAAATTCTTATTGAGTCGTCCTCTTAAATAATCAAATTCTGTTCAGTTTCAACCATCGTCTCTAATCAATGTGTCTAACCGTCCACTTGGCAAGTTCATTAACCCTTATCCTCGAATGGCCTTTGTGCCTTAATAAGCGGTGACTCATTTGTACAAAGAGTTGCTAGTTTACCCATAGCTGCGGAATATTAAGGGTTTATATCATTCTTGACTTAATCACGTAAGTACGTAATTAAAAATAATAGATCCGACATGATTCGAACTCGGCCGATTCCATATGGCGCATTGATAATCATTGGGTTACGCACGAGCCCCTTGATGTATGAAGATTGTATCATTATAACTTCACTTAGTCCCCTTCTCTTTCTCGCGGGCTGTGAAATCGGTGAAACCGAATTAGAATCCTATCAAAATCTATTATGCTCAACTACGCACTAATATCTTTAGCAAAGGTATAAACCCACATTCCTCTCCCCAGTTACGGGTAACGCAGCAATTTGTGTTTAACTAATTGTATACAATAAATAGTTCTCAATAAGTATCGTATAATCGGAAACAGACAAACACATATTTAATGCACATACTTTTCATCGGCATTCACACAAATGTATACATATCTCTATCTTTATACATTTAGTTATGTGTATATGTTTATATATTTATATGTACATGATTCACACCTAAACTAATTAACCGATCATTATGATTTTTGGAACATAGCTGCTAGGCGTAAGGAGTCCAAATGTGAGCTATGTGTAATTTATAACTTAGTTATGTGTATATGTTTATATATTTGTATGTACAGGATTCATACCTAAACTAATTAACCGATCATTATGATTTTTGGAACATAGCTGCTAGGCGTAAGGAGTCCAAATGTGAGCTATGTGTAATTTATAACTTAGTTATGTGTATATGTTTATATATTTGTATGTACAGGATTCACACCTAAACTAATTAACCGATCATTATGATTTTTGGAACATAGCTGCTAGGCGTAAGGAGTCCAAATGTGAGCTATGTGTAATTTATAAATTAGTTATGTGTATATGTTTATATATTTGTATGTACAGGATTCACACCTAAACTAATTAACCGATCATTATGATTTTTGGAACATAGCTGCTAGGCGTAAGGAGTCCAAATGTGAGCTATGTGTAATTTATAACTTAGTTATGTGTATATGTTTATATATTTGTATGTACAGGATTCACACCTAAACTAATTAACCGATCATTATGATTTTTGGAACATAGCTGCTAGGCGTAAGGAGTCCAAATGTGAGCTATGTGTAATTTATAAATTAGTTATGTGTATATGTTTATATATTTGTATGTACAGGATTCATACCTAAACTAATTAACCGATCATTATGATTTTTGGAACACAACTGCTAGGCGTAAGGAGTCCAAATGTGAGCTATATGTAATTTAATTTCATGCAAATGGTGTAAAAAAGTGTGGGTGTCCTTCGTAAAAATTTAGATACCTCTGATTTGTATGAAATTTTAACAATAGGTATTAGACATCAATTAATAAATATTCCCCAAATTACAGTTCGTTGGGATATTTTAAAAGGTTTTCAGAAACCATAAGAACCTCTAATTTTAAAATTAAAATATTTCAGATTTGGATCGAATTTAATCCATAATATCTCGATTGTTATCTTCGTAAGTGGAAAGTGGTGCAAACTGTTCTATTCGGGAATTAATTTTACCCGTTTTATAACGAGTATCTTTCTCATATATGTATATATATATATATATATATATATATATATATATATATATATATACATATATATATATATATATATATATATATATATATATATATATATATATATATGTATGTGTGTGTGTGTGTGTGTGTGTGTGTGTGTGTGTGTGTGTGTGTGTGTGTAAAAACATTTAATGAATAAAAGCATTACTTTTACTGTTCTCAAGAATTACAACATAAAGTCCATTATGGCGTACGATCGTTTCCAAAACAGTTTGGAAATACTTTATTTTATTTTATAATTTTATAAAGTTGGTCCAAAACGTTACTTCATCAGCGCCTATAGCAACACGTCTTACAGAAAATTTAAAAAAATAGTTCTATAGAAACATCCGCTGACAGAAAGAATCACAGGTGGATATGCATAGGAGAGGGAAAAAACGCAATGATACTTATAAACAAATCACCGGTACATATCAAAAAATATAACACAAAACTTTCCAAAGATTTTTCCTTTTCAACATTCCGTAAAAAAAATAAAAAATTTTTAAATCTTCTTATCAGAGTGGTGAAGAATCAATGATAAATATTTAGAAAAATTTCAAAAAAAATTACAAGAATTTTATCGACGGTATTTCCTTTTCAAATTTTCCTATAAAAATCAGAAATTAAAACATTTTAAAGGGAGATTAAAGAGTTAAATAAGATAAAACAAAAATAAAATAGAATGAAATAATATATATATATCTTTTACTCTCTCACTCTCTCTCATTCTCTCTCTCTCTATCTATCTATCTATCTATCTATCTATCTATCTCTCTCTCTTTCTCTCTCTCTCTCTCTCTCTCATTCTCTCTCTCTCTATCTATCTATCTATCTATCTATCTCTCTTTCTCTCTCTCTCTCTCTCTCTCTCTCTCTATATATATATATATATATATATATATATATATATATATATATATCTTTCATTCTCTCTCTCTTTCTATGTCTCTCTCTCTCGTCCTGTTGTTAATAGTTAAACATAATAAAGCTAACTATAAAACTTAGTTTAGTAATAGTCCATTACTTACATCCTCACAAGTAAATATCACCACAAGTATTGATATACTGATAGATAGATAGATAGACAGATAGATAGATAGATAGATAGATAAGGAAAGAGGTTGTTTGATTGATTGCGTAATAGGTAGATAGAGAGAGACAGACAAACAGACCGACAGACAGATAGAGAGAGAGAAAGAGATAGCTAGATAGATAGATAGATATAAGCGGTTTAAATTACTATAAGTGTGCATATGAACAGAAAGAATAACATAACACAAATTGTTAACTCTAAACCCGATCAAAGGAGAATGCACTTTCTGTTTTAAAAATAACAATTGCTCGATCTTCGCGAAAAAGCTTATTTGAGTGGGCTTAGGGTTAGGGTTAGGGTTAGGGTCAGGGACGATAACCTAGAATAGAAGAACAAAAATAATAGAGAGTTTAAGATATAATTAAAGTGTGCCTCACTCACTGTCTCTGCTGATCGTTGAGTCCCACACGGTAGGTTACGCTAATGGCCGCATACATGGAGCTGAAGATGAGTATTTCTTTGTACATCAATTTGTAGACGCTGCCTCGCCATATTGTAAGCAATCGAAGGAATCCACCGAGGCTGGTGGTAGCCACCCGATACTGGTAAATGATAGTCATCGTGGCGCAAGACCCCCTCTCAGGGCCGCGCAGGAAGCGACAACTCTAATGCCTAGCGGAAGTGACGTTGTAGGTCTTTTCCGCGATGAGGGCACGCTGGTGCGATCAGCGGCTCCGAGCACCAAGACAGTCGCCAGCGCCTGGTCGAGAGACGCGTACCAATGAGTCAGTGCCTATAAAATAGATAGAAAGAGAGATTGAGATAGATAGATAGATAGATAGATAGATAGATAGATAGATAGATAGATAGATAGATAGATAGATAGATAGATAGATAGATAGATAGATAGTAAGCAATGAGCTTGAGAGAAGAAAGGGAAAAAAGGCAAGAAAGAAACAATACATCTGATCATGGCACTAAATGAATACCGGAACGCGTGTAATTGTTGTTATTATGTCTAGTGAAACACCCACCATTCCATGTTGTTGTTGTTGTTGCTTTTCTGCCACACAGCGGTACAAGAAAATGCCGACAGTTTACCCGGCTTCTCCTTGTTATTCTGGCTTCTTTCTCGTTTTCTTTTCAGTGAGGACCGTCAATAGTGGTTTCCTTGTCCTCGTTTTTAAACCAAGGAAGAAAGAACTGCGAAATGCCAAGTCAGCCCGACAGTGGCTTTGTTGCTGTCGGGCTGAGGTATGGTAGTGTTAGGTCTAGAAGGTCTACCCTCCCAGGCTTTACTTTCGCTCTGAGAAGGGGTTAGTTTATTGCGAATCGCCTGGGGCGCAAATACCGGGGAATACTGACGGGGCTGCTGGGACATTTTTTGTAGGCCAGAGTGTGCTTATCCTCGTGTGTTGATTTCTCAAAACCACACCTGACCTTGTGTCTAACATCCTGGCAATGAGGGAAATTACAAATATTATTTTAATAATATGCCACCACAAGCAGCGAAGTTCCATTGATTTCTCATAATGCCAACGTTTATTGAATATTCTTTAACCTTTCAAGCGTTTGGGTTGTGTTATTTTCATGCCGTGGTTGACGGGATAAGATATGTTAGTGATGATAGCACTGGTTTGTGCTGTTTTTAATGTCTAACATTTAGCAGAACATTGGATCACGAATTTAATGCGCTTTTTGATTGCTTTCGGGAACCAAATTATTCGTTAGTAAATCCAAATAGTCAGTTCGATTGCCCAACTTTTTGGATCTTTTGTAGAAAAGCCCCGGCAAGCCATTTATGCCACTGAGTATTTCCATAAAAAAGATCGTTTCCTTTATATTTCTACCTCTACATAAATCACACAGATAGCTATGCACCATTCCGCAGTGCGTTTCAACAGTGGCGTTTATTCTGCATTCTGTACGGTGAGAAATTAGGTTTTCATCGATCTTAACATGGAGAAACCCGAAATCTAACCTTAACCCGACGCATGTGGAGACCTTACTCAAGTAAGGTCCCCAGCAAGTCTCCTCAGATATTCAGTATTCGGATCTTTTCTACTAGTTATGTATGTGTGTTCCCCAGTAAACTGTAAAATTTCAGTACCTTTAATATATCGCTTGTGTGGTTGCATATTCGATACAATTACAAATAAACATGTATTTGAGTCTAAATTTAATAATTAATGACGATTATCTTGAATACATAATGTGGTTACACAGTTCAACTAACTTTTGTCTACTAGTTATTGTGTTTTCTTTCGTAAACTGTAAAATTTCAGTAGTTCAAAGGTTTATCGCTTGTGGTGTTGCATATTAGATACAATTACTAAATATGTACGTAAGCTAATTTGAATAATTGATGACGGACATTTTGAATTTATTATGGTGTTACTTAATTCAACTAATTTGTCTATGTGTAATGTGTGTGGATTCCCTAGTGAACTGTAAAATATTTAAAATTGTATTAAAAGATTTATCATTTGTGTGGTTGCATATTAGATACAGTTACAAAATTTGCAGTAAAATAAAGATAAATGATGGTGACCATCTTAGATACATACTGTGGTTACTAAGTTCAACTAATTTTGTCTACTATTTATCTGTGAAAGTTAAATTATCAGTTAAATTTCAGTAGTTTTACTCAAAGCTTATTCACGTGTGTAGTTTCATATTGTATACAAAAAAAATATGTAGCTAAGTCTAATTTGAATAATTCACGTCGACCATATTGAATAAGTAATGTACTTACATGCGTCTACTATTTATATATTTTTGTCCAGTAAACTGTAAAATTTAAGTAGTTTTAATCAAAGAGTTATCGCTTGTACAGTTGCATATTTGAAACAATTATAAAATATGTACTTAAACCTAACTTGGATAATTGATGGCGGCCATCTTGAATGCATAATGTGGTTACTCAATTCAACAAACTTTTGTCCACTAGTTATTAGTTATGTGTGTGTGTTCCACAGGAAACTGTAAAATTTCAGTAGTTTCCATCAAAGATGTATCGCTAGTGTTGTTGCATAATAGATACACTTACAAATTATGTAGTAAAGTCTAATTTTGATAATTGCCGATGGCCATCTTGAATTTATAATTTGGTTAATAAATTCAACTAACTTTTTTCGACTAGTTATGTCTGTGTTCCTTAGTAACCTGTAAATACTTAGTAGTTTTAATCAAAGATTTATCGCTTGTGTTTTTGGATATTAGATACAATTACAACATATGTAGTTAAGCCTAATTTAGATAATTTATGATGGAAATCTTGAATTCATAATGTAGTTATTCAATTCAACTAACTTTTATCTACTAGTTACATGTGTATGTTCCCAGTAAACTGTAAACTTTCAGAATTTTTATTCAACGATGTATTGTTTGCGTAGTTGCATATTAGATACAATTACAAAATTTGTAGTAAAGTCTAATTAGGATAAATGATGGCGACCATATTGAATATATAATATGATTACTAAATTAAACTAACATTCGTCTACTAGTTATTTGTGTCAGTAAAATTTCAGTAGTTTAAAACAGTTTGCGTAGTTTGATACCATATGCAGTTTAAAATATGTAGCTACGTCTGGGTACTCTTATAGAGAACGCACCGCGTTTCCGTGACTTCACGCCGTAAACGTTCGGGTAGGTCTCGGAAGCGCCCGAGAGTTTACGAAACTATTAACCAATCAGGTTGCAGCAAACATTAGACAATCAGGTTCCAAGCAAGCATACGATCAATTTTGGAAGAAATTAATTCCTACAATTTGCAGCGCGTTTAAAAAAATGATTTTTTTCGATCTGTGTCATCGCGTTGAATCTCCCGAAGCTTTGAAAACGGCCTTGGAATCCTGATCATCGCTGTTGTTACAACCTAAACGAAATTTGTTGAACCATCTGGTTACTATACTATGAACAGTTGCACATTAACCTATTGTGCAAAAAATGTATTTGGTGGTTTCCGTGGCGTTCTAGCTAAATTTGAATTTGTCAAGCATAAGTTAGAGTACGTTACATGTTCACTTGTACGGTTTTTTAATTACAAAGGGGGTGAAGCAATGTACGGCGTGTTAGTGTCACGATACTACGAACCACAGCGGGTACCTTTCACGCCTTGAACTGCTTCGTTCACGTTATAACAACCAATCACGACTAAAATTCGGATTTTCTTCATTTCTCTTATCGAGACTGGGATAGGTAAGATTTTTCAATACTTAATCCTGAATACTTAAAAAGTAGTATTTTTCTCCTTTATTGACGAACCACCTGAATGTAATAAAACAGGTTTTTTTTAAAGAGAGGAAAGATGAATAAAATAGAAGAAATAGGGTCTCTATTTATGGTAATAACATGTTTGCCACTGGAACTCTGTAATGTGGTATACTTTTCTTAGGTTACACCGTATTCAATGCAACAGCCTGTTAGCCACTAGATCTTTATCTCATAGTAGACTTTTCTCTAACAACAACGTTTTCAATGTGCTCACCACTTGAACTTTGTTACATGGTATCATTTTCTCCAAAAACACCGTTTTCAATACCGATCTTTATCATTCAATGATATTAGCCCTTCGAGTGCTATAACGCATTTTACAACTTCTATTAGTCTCGTCTTTAATGGAGGAAGCACGCCGGTTACATGTGGTCTATGCGCATAAATACTCTTGTTCCTGCGCACACTTGTTCTTTCTCACATCTAGGTTCTGCACGCCAGGCATAGACGATCTTTGTCATGGCGGCAATAAGGCAAGTAATGATTATTTCCACCACTCGATCCATGTTCTGTCTGATCACGTCCGCCACAGCTCCATGACGGGTAGACCAATTGTTCCCAGCCATTTGGAGGAGGTATGCTCAACTTCAATCAATCAATCAAGCCTAGAATTCTTATCGGATTCTCCTTATTCGTACCCTTCATCGCTGCTGGCCATTTCTCCAGATGACATCCAGTCTTCAACAAGTTGGCGGATGTAGGTGTGATGGGGTCTTCCAAACGATTTTTTGCCGCGAAATGGATTCCATAGGAGGGTGCCCTTACTTCTGACTTGCTTCGTCAGAAGTTACCGGCAAGCTGAAGCTTTATCTTTCTTATTGAGGCTATAATCGGAGGAAAGGTATCCATATAGGCATGTTTTTTGTTAGGTGTTTCTCCAGCTGCCGTCCAGTGCAACTCGTAACATCCTTATGTTCCGTCAAGTGATACTGCTTGCTTTTTTTTGCCAGTCTCTCTTAACCCCTTCAGTTACAGCTTAAAAATACGATTATTTTCATTAAAAAACTTGATCCATCTTCTTGAAAGTCATCTTCTGGTTGTTACCTCTTGTAATGCGTTTGAAACGTGTCCATTCAACGGGACGACAGTGTGACTCCCATACATGTACTGTGTCAGATTTACTATTTACAAACCTTTTAAAATATGTTCAATACATTGAACCAGGGGTTACGATTTTCAGAGAGGGAGAACTTCCAGATGGTGCACAGTCAAGCAAGGACACCCACGTTTTATACATTCCGAAAACTAAAACGTATACAATTATTTGGAAACAAGGAGGTGGAGATGGTAAAGTGGATATCGTTGAGGACTGGCGACTCCACGTGCCATGTTCGCGTCTTGTTAGGTCCATAGAACAACTTTTATTCGGGATATTGGTAACCTCACGTGTATCGTTTCGTGAAACAGAATCATGCATGTCAAAATATGGTAACTTCCAGATTCCTACATATTGCGTGTTTGCATATCATGTTTAATAGTGGACTAAAAAGACAGTAGTATATAAATTGGTGTGTTAAAAATAACAGGAAATGAAAGTTCAGTGGAGGTCAACTTGTTGTACTCGATGTTAGGATTATTAGACTGTGGAAATTGGTAGAAGAGGGTGTGGCGCTACATGGCTCAAATAGAGAGAGGGGGAGAAGTCTTCAAGTCTTTGGAAGCACTACATGTGTGAACATGTTAATTTAAAATTCCCCTACGTAGATTAAGTCGAATAAATCTCCTCTGTCTTCCAACAGTTTTGTCTTGACTTGGTTCTTTTGAACTAAGTCAAGTCTTAGTGAAGGAACTTATTTTCAGGATGTGTTTTCTGAAAGGATCGCGTAAAACAAGCAGCTAGCAATGTATGATCATGAAGTTGATTTTTTTAATGCAACAATCAGAACAAAATAACAATTGTATATATGAAATAATAATTTTAAAAAATGCCATATTGAAAATAGACAGCTTTAATTGTGTGAAATAGTCAGACAGATTCTAAGATAGGGTGCTACTGCCACATCTGAGGTGGTAGCGCTCAGAAAAGACGTTGTTAGTCTTTAGCTACTCTATCGTTATTTTCACGGTAGGTGCTTGACTGAGCTACAATCTTTGGTTCCCCCATGTAAAGCTTTTTCAGCAAATACCGGTCTAGCTTCTTCTTCTACTACAAATACCTTTATTTGTTTCCTCTATGTAAGCTAAAACGAACCGGAACTTCCATGAACCCCTGCTAACTACGACATGGTTGTCTTCAAGTACAATGTCATTAAATCCTTGTTCAACCGACCTCGTAAGTAATCAAATCCTGCCCTTTTGCCCATTGTTTCCAATTCTCTCACAGTATTGTTCTGCATCCAATTGAAAATCTTATTAACCTTTATCCTCGAGTGACCTTTGGGCCTTGATAAGCGGTGAGTTATTAAGTTTAGCCAAATTAAAGCACATGCTCTGTAACGTTGTTTCTTGTTTTTAAATGTTACTGTTAAATGTTTGGGGGACAGTTATAATACTTGTGTTACTAACTTATCGACATGACGTCATAGATGCATTAACAATAATAAAGTATTACGTTGTCCGGAAACTTCGTGTCGCTTTTTAGTAGTTCATATTGTTACACGTTAGAACATGTCAAATTATTGGCAGATCTAATTACTAACATTTCCGGGTAGAACATACTTCAATCTATTTTTGAGACAGAAAGTTAAAAATCATTTAACTTGTGCTAATTTTGAAACACTTTGAAAATGGAAGATAGTAAGACGCATTTTAAGCACTTGATGCTTTTCTATTTCCATAAAGGCGAATATGCCCCTCAGACAACAAAGGGATATGTGCAGTGTATGATGAAGATGATTTAGCTGACAGAATTGTACAGAAGTGGTTCGCAATTTAGAACTGCAGATTTTAGCCTTAATGATGAAGAACGGCCAAGCAGACGACCCATTTACAAAAGATGACCAGATCAAGACATTAATTGAAAATAACAAAGTTACACATATTACACAACACGGGAACTAGCGGAAAGTCTTAACATATCAAAATCCACAATTCATGGGCATTTGATTAAATATTTAATGGCATATATCTTTTTTTTAACTTTTCATTTCCTTTAAAATTCGTCACGAACTTTCCAGACAACTTGATAATTATAAATATATACCGTGTATGCCTCATAATGACCAAACGAGGGTTGACACGTGGTAAAAAAAACAAATAACAATCATACTTTGACAGTAGGTAGAAGTAAACAATTAAGTAATCATTTCTTACCAATTGAAAACCATTTCTGTTACCAGTATTTTTCTTCAAATTGTAATAAGTTACATAAAGCTGTCTATTTTCATTAGCAATATTGAATTTAGCCTACCCAAGTGCAAGCAGGCAGTCAATCCACGTTAAGATCAAAAAGATATGTTTTAGTTCATCTAGCAATTCGTCAGAGAGTCAATATTTGGTGTAGCGAGGCGAATACAGGGTCTTCGGGGGTCTCTTGTAGAGACGTCGACTCCAGTGGCTGTTAAAATATTATCTGCGAAAAAGGAAGAACACTTTACGGTGCTCTTTCAGAGTTGTTAAAGTTAGGGTTGGGGTTAGTTAGTTAGTTAGAGTTAATGGGTAGATCGTATATTAGAATGTAAACAACTCGGTAAATCACATATTGTATGAGGAACTATTGACTAGATCACATATTGAATGAGGAACTATTCACTAGATCACATATTGAATGAGGAACTATTCACTAGATCACATATTGAATGAGGAACTATTGACTAGATCACATATTGAAAGAACACCCACCTTACATCCCTACCACCGGAAAAATCGCAGCCCCATCTGTGAATTGAATGTAATTTTCATACTAGAAAATATTCCTCTGCCAACTTTATGCTTCCTCCACCCTAAAGTTGTTGCCATTCTTACAGGTAATAAAACCAGGTGACGTTGCCTTTTTATAGTGTGCTTCTCTTTCTTATGACTTAATGTCCCATATGCGAAAAGAAAAAAAAAACACTACTGCGCATAATCGCGACCATAAACACCTGACGATGCAATGTAAATTCAAAAATTAATTCAAATCAAAATTTGAATACCTAAAAACAATTTAAATATTGCGAAAATGAAAACAATAGACGTGCAAGTATTTATTTACATTTCATCTCTCTTGCTTTAAACTCGTTAGGACTTCTCCGTCATTAAAAATAATTCATGGAACAAGGGAATACCATACAATGTGTTAAAAAGAAGGTGACAGTAAATTCTATCTAGTTGTTATGTTTCTGGAAATAATTCTACACCACCACCACCACCACGACCACCACCACCCCACGATTTAAAAAAAAATGAAATCAAATTTTTGTTTCCTTTTTTTTCATATAATAAGATGACAGTGGAGAATTTTGGTATATTTAGTACATAACGTCTTTCCGTCTCTGTCTCTCTGCCTCCCTTCTTCCCTCTTTCTCTCTTTATCGATCTTTATATATCTAAATCTACGCATATAGTCTATATCTTCTCTCTCTCTCTCTCTCTCTCTCTCTCTCTCTCTCTCTCTCTCTCTCTCTCTATCTATCTATCTATCTATCTATCTATATATATATATATATATATATATATATATATATAAAGATAGAGGCAAAATGCCTTCAATGAGAAAACCATGTATTAGATGCAGATATTTTATTAAATCAAAATAAAAAGTTTAGACAAATAAAAGGTATTAACCTGTTTGGTTGTTTTTTTTCGTAATAATCCTTCCTGGTCTTGTAGAAGGTGTTCGATGTTTTGGACTTATGGTGCAAATGTATGTTTTATTTGAACTTAAAATCGCGCATGGTCGCCGGTAGTTATAAATTTGGGAAAGTTCATTTTCTTAAGCATCTTATTGAATTTTAATATAAAGATATAGGCAAAATTCCTTCATTAGTCTAAACTTTTATTTGTCTAAACTCTGTCGAGGCTTGTTGTATCAAGCGAAATATCAGTTATATAAGTCAAGATGAAAAAAAAGTTTTTATTTTTTATTTTGATTTAATAAAATATCTGCATCTAATACATGGTTTTCTCATTGAAGGCATTTTGCCTCTATCTTTATATTAAAATTCAATAAGATGCTTAAGAAAATGAACCTTCCCAAATTTATATATATATTTTTCATTTTATTTTATTTTTCTTCCCAACATGTCTACCCTACATGTATCTGTGCTTGCATGATATCTTTTCCCTATATCATCATCCTGATGAAGTCTTATAAATAAAGACGAAACGTTGATGTACACATAAAAAACATCCAGTTTTTGGTTTTCCTTTTTCACTTTACCATCACGTCGGATTACCTTCATCCTTCTCTTCCCATATATATATATATATATATATATATATATATATATATATATATATATATATATATATATATATATATATATAACTCAATGTCTATGTGTATCTGTGTGTTTGATGTTTGTATGTTCCCTAAAGAAAGAAATGATAGAGAATCAACATGAAATTAAAAAGTGTATTCTTATGTAAAATTCACCGGGGAAGACGGTAGAAGCGTTCCCGAATCTCTAAGCGCAACAGTCAGGGGATATGAAGGCATAACCCGTTTCAAACTTCAAATATATTCTATTTTTATTAAATTTAAATCATATGACAGGAACACAGCTTATTTAAATAAAGGATATAATTCTTATGATAAAAATGTGCAGACATTACTTATACGCAATCGTATATATATATATATATATATATATATATATATATATATATATATATATATATATATATATATATATACGATTGCGTATAAGTAATGTCCGCACATTTTTATCATAAGAATTATATATATATATATATATATATATATATATATATATATATATATATATATATATATATATATATATATATATATATATATATATATATATATATATAATTACGTAAATGGCTAAGAGAGAAACAGAGGAAAAGCGATGGGCTACAATAATTACATTACTTTATTACTCGCCCTCCCCGATTTGCATCGGGGCTGGGATCAGTGGTTGTCTCACGCGTGCCCGCTTTCAAGTTTAGCTGAAGAAAAAGAACATAATGCTCTCTCTGGAACTGACGTTACGCCTCAACTTGCGTTATCCATCGAGGTCATACTCTAACTCCGGACTCGTCAATCATTCAACGAGTTTTGTCACTCATTATGGAACCGTATTATTCAATCACTATTTATTTTCATTGTAGAATCCTAGACTTGCGCTATCATCATTATATAACCTAACTGACAGGTAGTATCCCTCCGGGTCATAGTGAACCTGGGAGTAGTGGTAACTAAGAGATGACCCCCCACTCGCCAAAGCTTCCAAATAAGGGGCCTCACCATTGGATGCCATTTTCTTGTCATACCCAGGACGGTTGGATGGGTGGGTAGATAGTTAATAAGCAGGAAATAGCTACAAAGGGCTGGGAAAGATTTAGGGCGATGGATTGGGGTAGAGGTGAACATCTTAGCCAATAGTGTCCGAAACAGTTTAGTGTCTTTATTTACTTGCCTTCCCACGAGGACAGAGTTAAACACATGGTAGGTTTGTAGTGTGGGGAATATCCAGCTCTCCAAATAGGGATAAAATTTGGAAGAAAAATTTCAATTACCTCAGTCTAGAAGGGTTTATCTTTCACTGACCGAGGACAGAACATATAAAGTGTAGTATCAGAACATATACTACACTTTGCGCCTAGCCAAAAGGCTCAGGATCCATAAATAGGGACTTGACGAGTACTACCACTCCGGGTCAGAGTGGACCCGGGAGTAATTGTAACCAAGGAGTAATTCCACACTTTCTCAAAGTTCCCAAATTGGGGCATCACCACTGAATGCATTTTAAGATCATAACAGGGACTAGGAAAGGTATGAACATGCAATATCTTTGGGTAAAATAATTGTTTTCATATTAATAAGTCACCTCTTATGAAGGCTAAAGCCACTCAAGAATAAGGGTTAATGAGATGGATAGTTTGCCAGTTGAATGGTGACGAATATTATGAGAGGATTGGAAATTATGAATGGAATGAATAAAAGTTTATTAATTCTGAGGACGGTTTATGACAAGTATTTGACATTGGAGTTTAAACAACCATGTTGTAGCCTACTGGGAAGCCATCTCGTGGTAATGTGTTCTGCGGATGAAAAGTTCTTGGAAATAAACTGTTCGTAGAAATTCACTCGCAGCATCCTTAATAGCAAAACCAGATGATAAGATCGCGCCATTCGTGTAATATATAAGAAAAGAAATGCTTTTAATTATATTCACTTGGGTCGTTATAAATGAATCGTTGTACATGCTTTATTCGCCGTAAAACTGGTAAAGCAAATCAAATCATTGTTCAAACGTGAGACAAAATGGTGGTCGTCATTAATGTAATAGTTTAAGTTTCGTGCGGTGACAAATATGTGTTAGTTGTAAACAAGGTAAATAAACACAACAGTGGAGATTGTCTTCTAGCTACGAAAATAACTCGTCCGCTTCTATTCTCGCCCAACCAGTTGGGCTTTTTTGTTTGTTTGTTTTTTTAAGCGGTCGAGAGGTTGGACCTGCTTTAAAAAAATACCGCGTTATCGCCATTGATGACGTGACGTTACAAATAGCCAATAGAACAGCGAGGAAAAAATAAAACAAAGAAGACGACTCGAGTGCTAATGTAGGCATTTCCTTCTTCTATCAGACACCAAGCTGCTTGGTGGCGTTTGTAAAATAAGAGACCCGCTGTTGAAGTATCATTGACGACTCTAAAAGTTCAAGTTATTATGTCAGGTCAGTAAGAATAGTGAATTCATGGCACAGGTCAATGGTTAAAACAAGAAGATTAAAAATCGCGGTGTGCACTTCTCTAAGCAGCAGTGCAATTAAACTAGTGTATAACAATTTCCGTTTACAATTTGTAATATTGTTAAGCTTTAAGCAATTTTGGAGGCTAGAAATGACTATTTCCATCAACATCACTAAAAAAAATGTTTAATTCATATTATCGCCTATTCTTCTTACTAGTATTCAATTTATCAGTTATCCTTTTAAGTCGTATTACAATTGATGTCTATTGTCTTAGGTTATATTAAAATTGTTTCCTAGTGTTTAAGTAGTATTACAATTATTGTTTAAAGTAGTATTAAATTATCGCTTATTGTTTTAAGTAGTATTAAATTTAATGTGTATTGGTTAAAGTAATATTAAAATTATCATTTATTATTTTAATCAGTATTAAAATTATCGCTTATTGTTTAAGTAGTGTTAAAAGTAATGTCTATTATTGTAAGTGGTGGCCTGTTCTCTTTCTTAGTTGCAAGATCGATCACATGTGATCTGTCCTGCAACAATGGTATTAAAATTATAGCTTATTGTTTTAAGTAGTGTAGAAATTAATGTATGTTGGTTTAAGTAGTATAGAAATTAATGTCTGTTGGTTGAAGTAGTATTGAAATTATAGCTTATTGTTTTAAGTAGTGTAGAAATTAACGTATGTTGGTTTAAGTAGTATTAAAATTAATGTCTGTTGGTTGAAGTAGTATTGAAATTATAGCTTATTGTTTTAAGTAGTGTAGAAATTAATGTATGTTGGTTTAAGTAGTATTAAAATTAATGTCTGTTGGTTGAAGTAGTATTGAAATTATAGCTTATTGTTTTAAGTAGTGTAGAAATTAATGTATGTTGGTTTAAGTAGTATTAAAATTAATGTCTGTTGGTTGAAGTAGTATTGAAATTATAGCTTATTGTTTTAAGTAGTGTAGAAATTAATGTATGTTGGTTTAAGTAGTATAGAAATTAATGTCTGTTGGTTGAAGTAGTATTGAAATTATAGCTTATTGTTTTAAGTAGTGTAGAAATTAATGTATGTTGGTTTAAGTAGTATTAAAATTAATGTCTGTTGGTTGAAGTAGTATTGAAATTATAGCTTATTGTTTTAAGTAGTGTAGAAATTAATGTATGTTGGTTTAAGTAGTATAGAAATTAATGTCTGTTGGTTGAAGTAGTATTGAAATTATAGCTTATTGTTTTAAGTAGTGTAGAAATTAATGTATGTTGGTTTAAGTAGTATTAAAATTAATGTCTGTTGGTTGAAGTAGTATTGAAATTATAGCTTATTGTTTTAAGTAGTGTAGAAATTAATGTATGTTGGTTTAAGTAGTATTAAAATTAATGTCTGTTGGTTGAAGTAGTATTGAAATTATAGCTTATTGTTTTAAGTAGTGTAGAAATTAATGTATGTTGGTTTAAGTAGTATTAAAATTAATGTCTGTTGGTTGAAGTAGTATTGAAATTATAGCTTATTGTTTTAAGTAGTGTAGAAATTAATGTATGTTGGTTTAAGTAGTATTAAAATTAATGTCTGTTGGTTTAAGTAGTATTAAAATTAATGTATGTTGGTTTAAGTAGTATTGAAATTAATGTCTGTTGGTTTAAGTAGTATTAAAATTAATGTCTGTTGGTTTAAGTAGTATTAAAATTAATGTATGTTGGTTTAAGTAGTATTGAAATTATAGCTTATTAAAACAATGTCTGTTAGTTTAAGTAGTATTAAAATTAATGTCTATTTTAAGAAGTTTTAAAATTATTTCGTATATTAGGTAGTATTAAAAGTAATTCCTATTGTTTTAAAAAGTGTTAAAAGTATTAAAATATATGCTTATTGTTTGATTGTCTATTAAAAGTCTTAAAATGTATGCGTATCGTTTCAAGTCATATAGTATTAAAATTACTACTTACGTTTTTTATTAGTATTAAAATTAACATCTTATACTTGCAAGTAGTATTAAATCATCCTTTAATGTTGTAAGTTATATTAAAATTTATTGCTACCGTTTTTAGTAGTATAAAAATTAACAGCTATGTTTTATTAGTATTAAATTGACATATTATATTTGTAAGTAGTATTAAATTATCTTTTGTGCTTGTTTACTGTTGGGCCGAAAAAAAAATGTTTTATCTTTAACTTTAGGAGAGTCAAATAAGGGGGGGGATAACTCTAGTTTTAAGTTTCAACCACGCTTTATCTTTAAATAGATTTTAACACTCTAAACTTGCAAGATATTTTATATTTAATTAATATTTAATTTTAATATTTAATAGTTAATATTTAATTTTATATTTAATTTCCGGTGTGTTTTTTTGGTAAACATGCCGGCGAGAGATGCAGCAACAAAAAACGTTGCCGCATCTCTCGCAGGCATGTTTACCAAAAAAATGCGCCTGAAATTAATCTGTGCGCTTGCAAGAAGTCTATTAGTTTGTCATTATCTCTGGTTAAATATATTTCAAATTGTATTTAGATTATCACTTATTATTTAAGCAGTATCAGAAATATCACTTTTATTGTTTCATGTAGTATAAAAATAATTGCCTATTGTTTTGAGTAGTATTAAGATTATCAGTTTCTGATTTAAGTAATATAAAAATTAATGCCTATTGTTTCAGTAGTGTCACATTTGTCGTGTATTGTATTAAGTATAAAGTAACGCTTATTTTAAGTAGTTTTTAAGGAGTATTAAAATTAATGCCTATTGTTTTAAGTAGTATTACTATAATTATCACTTAATGTTATAAACTATCACTTATTTGTGTGTAACAATACAAGTATCACTTATTGTTTTAAGTCATGTTAAGATGTACGTCTATTATTTTATGTAATATTAAAATTACTGTGTATCTTAATAAGTATAAAAACGTGCGAGGCCCCGTGGAAATTAAATACGCGATGCTTTCTACGTCAATTTGTCTAATTTACTGTTAAATCCCTTAATAGACTTCAAAAACGGCCTATGCTAGAAATCTCATTTCTTTGATCAATCATAACTCAAAAACCAATAAACCAAATTAGTTAAAACTTTGTATAAAATTTTTATTTTATAGGTTCTATAAGTGTGTAGAATTTCAGCATCATTAGTCAAGGCAAACCAGAGATCCAGAAAGTTCAATCATGAAATCATGTTATCTGTGTGTACGTACGTGCGTATGTGCCACCCTGTATCTCATCAACTATTTGATGGATTCAGCTGATTTTTGGCAGAGATAGAGGTTCTAGGGTCTAGTTGATGGCATTTTAATTTCAGTTTACCATATACCTTCGTTTTCCAGAAAATTCCAAAAAACCTTAAAAATGACCATTGTATTGAGGCATAGCCTTTACAAAAGTAGTGGTATTCCATGATACATGCCAGTATACTGAAATCATATGCCCTTAATAGGGTTAAGATGAAAATTCATATACACTAAATCTACAAAAGCAACGAAATTCCCAAATGTTTACATTTTTATTGTCATTAAGGGTATGCGAGCACAACAGGGCTATGTATTTTACTGGTAGGAATTTTTCTTCAGCGCACCTCACACACTTCATCCACTCATGCATAGAGATTTATACTGTAGTGATGTGATAATGAAATGGCTTGGTTGAAATGTAATCATACCCTTAATGACAATAAAAGTGTAAAAATTTGGGAATTTCCTTGCTTTTGTACATTTAGTGTATATGAATTTTCATCTTAACCCTATTAAGGGCATATGATTTCAGTATACTGGCATTTCTCATGGAATAATAATATACCTTTTGAGATAATGTCTGTCTGTCTTTTAAGAAAAAGTGAAAAAGTTATAAAGTGACTCTTTCTTCTTCCGTAAAAATAATTGCTGTTGTCAGCTAAATATTCTTTAAATGAATAAAAAAGAATATGTCTCTTCTATTTTATTTATTTAAAATTTTAGCAATTTTTTTAAAACAATAAATATTTGTCTTCTTATCGTAAAAATAATTTTCAGCTAAATATCCTTCAAATCAATAAAACAAATGTCATTTAAAATTGTAGTTTTAGTCGACGGGGCGACATTATTTCATTTTGAAACAATTGGTTTTATAATGAGTAAAGTCGGAATTTTTACCTTTGTGACATCACTATGGAACGGTCTCATTATTTTAATGCGTGTGAAAGGTGATAACGTACATACACACATGAAATGCCTTGGTGTATTATTATGTAAATTACTTATTGTTTAAAGTGATATTTAAAATATTACCTTTTGTTTCTCTGCTTTTCTCGACTGAATTATAACGTCCTGGCTCTTCGCTTCATCTGCTTACTGATAACGTTTTATGCAACCATTTACGGATATAACGATCGGTGGATGTTTTGACCTACAGGTGAAATAATAAAATTCACGATGAGATAATTTTCATTTTTAAATTAAATTTTTTATTTCCTTAAAAAAAACATTGCTTAAAAATCATAATTTTTAACATCTCTTTTCACTTGCATCTGTTAATACAAATGTAAAAAATATCAATTTTCCTAAAATAAATGAATTAATTTGAATATTTTAAATAATTATGCTTTAAAAATGTGTTTGAATGTTCCCTTTTAGAGTTTACGTGAAATAAACTCGGGTACCCATTACTAATACCGACATTAATTATTTGAAAGGATATACCGTTGGAAAATTAGTCAAAAACTATTTAATTTGTTTTATCTACTTATTTATGAGCCTTATGCGTTCAAAAATTAATATCTAATATTTTAAAAGAAGTTTTCAGCCAATT
This sequence comes from Sepiola atlantica, assembly GCA_963556195.1. NCBI lineage: Eukaryota > Metazoa > Mollusca > Cephalopoda > Sepiida > Sepiolidae > Sepiola > Sepiola atlantica. The sequence continues at coordinate 166,145,088 of OY744524.1, read as the reverse complement.
TACTGTACCGTAAATAGTGCTCACGTCTATTTGGAATCTAAGGAGCGGAAGTAAGGACATAACCTGCATTTTCAGACCATTAAGTTAGACGTGGCCTTCTCGATTCCGCTCCGGTTATGTATTTACTTCCTATCCTCAGATTCAAAATGTCTGAACGCGGATTACAGACTTCAACACTATTTACGGTACAGTAAATTGGCTTAAAACTCCTTTTAAATATTTTTTTTTTTTAATTAATGGAAATAGATCACAAATAAGTAAGGAAAACAAAATAAATAGTCTTTGACTAATTTCCCAACGACATTTCCTTGAAAATAATATACGTCGGTATTAGTAATGATTACCTAAACTAGCTGAATCATTGTTATTGTACTTATTTCATGCATTGACCTTGTGGGGGCAATACATGAATTTACTTACTTCCCACGGCAGTAAGATGCTGCACGGGGTCAAAAGGTGGGAGGAAACAAGCTCTGGTTGGGTATAAAAATGACCGAGAACGGCTCCGTCGGTATTCAAGAGCGCCTCGGACTATCAGCAAGAAACCCGCCCTTCTCCCGAAGAGGGGAGGAAATACCTTCTAAGACCGAACCGGACAAATCCGAACCTCATTCCGACATAGAACGGTCTGCTCACCAGCGGGGCAGTTCCTCTTTACAATAATGATGCCAAGGACGTGTTTTTTGTACTAATGAGTCAGCAGTTATCAAGGCCTAAAGGCCATACGAGGATAAGGGTTTGTGAGATTGTATGGTGGATGGTGAGACAACCATCTTCATTGGAAACGATGGTTAAAACTGGACAGATTTTGAATATTAAAAGGACGGTACAACAAGAATTTAACATTGAACTTGTTGTAGTCAGTTGGAAAGCAGCCCCGTGGTTGTGTTCTACAGACGGATAATTCTCGGAAAGAAACTCTGTTCATGTAAGTTCCGTTTAGCTCCAGGTACACTGAGGAAGAAACCAAAATTCTTTACAATGGTTGTAGCTAGACGAGTTTTGTTGCGAATTTCTTAGAGGGTCAGAGATTGGAGCTTAGTCGAGCACCTACCATGAAAATATCGATAGGGTAGAGAAAGACTAGTAACGTCTCTTCTGTGAGAAGGAGGCCGTAGGGAAGAGCAGATGGCATCCTCCACTAGATTTATGAAACTAGTCGACGAAACAGTCATTCTGAATGAATGCTAATTGAGCAAAATGAATGCGAATTGAGCAAAATGAATGCTAATTGAGCAAAATAGTGTGACTAATCATCCGTGTCCAAAACGTTCAAGATTTGGATATAACAATATTTTTAGAAGAAAAAACCCAAAGATGTTTCAATTGTGTTTTACCGTGTTTAATTGGGCTATGTGTCCATGTTTGCAATTCCTTCAGAAGATGACGAGATAATTAATCGAAAGTTCGAGAAATAAAGAAAAATAAAGTGGAAGAAAATAACATGTTTTTTAATTTACAAACGAGTCACCACAAGACCAAGGCCACTCGTGGATAAGGGTTAATGATATTGAAGGATTGTCGGTGGAATGATGAAGAATATTATGAGAGGGTTAAAAATTATAAATAGAATGAACAAAATGTAATTACTTCTGAAGACAGTTTATGACAAGTATTTATTGATATTGGATTTAAAGACGACCATGTTGAATCCCACATGGAAGCTATCCCGTGATAATGTGTTCCACAGTTGTGGAGTACTTGGAAAGAAACCCTGTTCATGCAGATTTCTTTTTATGTTAGGCGCACGTAGGAAGAAAAAAAAGTTATTTGCTGTTGTGGTAGGAAGACGAGTTCTTGCTGTGAATGTCTTACAACAATGAACCAGAGATTCGAGCCAGGTCGAGCATCTTCCATTGAAATAACGATGAAGTAGAATAAGACGAGCAACATATCTTCTGTGAGAAACGCGGTGTAGAACAGACGAGATCATCCTCACTTGATTGCGAAGTCGATTATGAACTCCGATTGGCACTCTTAACTTCACATACTCAACTCAACCACCAACGCAAGCGGCGCTCTTCAGAAATATCCGCTGACTTAAAATACTGGCTAAGAGTAGCAGCCAGATTCATCACCACACCTTCTCGTCACGTAGGCGTCGATCTTCAAGATATATTTAATCATTTATTTCTTACTCTTTCTTCTTGATCACTCCTTAAAATTAACGCTCCTGACTGTCATAATGCTTTTTACACATACTTGCCACTGACAAACACACAAACGCCCGAGTGTAGACAGGCACAGTTACGTTTCGTTATAGACAGCCTCCCAGCACTCGCATTCACCGCTTCCACATTCACATCCATCGCAACCAAAATAATCAACGAACTTTGTAATCACAGGGAATTAAACGCAGAACGCAATAAACTCTAAACAGAATTTAAATTGGTAGCAACCCTCCTTCATTCACTAAAGCGAGACAACTACCAGCCCCAAAACACAACATGAATAAATAAAAAATAATTTAGGAAACTCCAGAAAACATAGATAATAGCTGGCTCTAAATTGTGGAGAGAATAAAGTGGACCTAGAGTTTACTTTCGGCAGCATTGTAACTCTCGCTTCCCTTATTCTGTCTTTTAGTCCTTACATTCCATGAGCGATGTTTCTGACAGAGGGGGAAGAATTGCTATATTCTGGGTCGGAATCTATCCATATTACACTTATCGTTGGCTAGTTTTTTTTTTACCTGGAAGTGGTATTTCTTTTAGCTCCTTACATCAAGTGGCTTAATGCATTGTCTAGAGAGATTTCCATTTTAAAGAAAATTGGAGTTGAATTCAGGCGGTCACATGGTGCGTAAACCAGATGGAACTTACAGACGGGTAGATGACTATAGGTTACTGAATACAATAATAAAAGTGGGTTGCTATTAAATACCAAATATAAATCCTAGTCGTTAAAACTGTATGGAGTTTTTTTTCAAAACCGATTTATCATCAGCTTACCATTAAGTACCGGTCCACCCCGATGCAAACCAGCCATGACAACACCTTTCGGTGTATATAAGTACAATTACATGCTCTTTGGTTTGCAAACTAATGATGGAAAATATTTTTTGTAACATCGGTTGTACTTTCATATACATGGATGACATCCTCATTTTCTCAAATGATTACAGAAAATAATTCCGAACATCTCTATGACGTACTGCAGAAACTCCTCAGTTAGTACAGCCTTGAAATGCCTTTTTCTAAATGTTAGCGAACTTAAATTCTTGAGATTCCACATCCCTACTTATGGTCTTAAACCTAGCGTTCAGAAACTATGTGAATTGAACGAATTTCCTCACATAAACGACGTTAAATCATTACGTCGATTTCTCGGAATGGCATTTTCTTTACAGAAAGCTAATACCAAATTTCAGTGATAGTATATTATAGTTTGCATTCGTTTAAACACAAAATTAAATGCAATGACTTTGACAAAACAGAAAAATTAATCTTTCGAACATGATCCAATCTGTTTATCAAGTGTAGTTGCAAGATATTATATATAAAATATAACTATTATAAATATAATATAGTATAATATAATATAATATAATATAATATAAATATAATATAATATAATATAATATAATATAATATAATATAATATAATATAAATATAACTATTATAAATTAGTAATCATTCCAGACTGAAAAGAAAACTTCGAAAGTTTCTAAATATGAAATGTATTCTTTTTTAATTTCCATTTTTATGGAGATAAAATGGGTGTCTTAGTCTACTGCCTCGAAGGCAGATAACTCTTGAGTTCTTCTTTAGTACTCGCCATTAAAATAATTTTTGAAATCTCTATATTAATCATAGAGAATTCTAAATGTTTTGACCTCATCAATAAAGTTGATACATTTCCGGTTATCAGCACACAAACACCAGACATGTACATAAACACCGACAGGCGCCATTTAAAAAAATAAAATAAAAATCAGTCGTTATCCTGTTATCAAAGAGAGTCGATTTGATGAACTCCTAGCTATGCGTTCTAAAACTGGTTTTTAGAGGCATAAAGCTAATTACACTATTGAAGCAGCACCGTATCAAATTAGTAATAATCAACCGTTCTGTATTGGTTTCTTTTCACAGAAATTGTCGAAAATCCAAGAAAAATATTCTACTTTATACAGAGAATTACTAACTGTTTATTTATTTTAGTAATATATTTCAAACACCAAGTAGAAAGCAGAAATGTACTATTACTGAACGACCACAAACCACCTTTTGTGCTTTCAAGAACCAGTCCTTCTTAAAATCCGACAGATAACTGCTTCACTTTTGTTTTATATGTTAATATGTTGGTGATATTTCGCAGAAAAGGTCCTCAAAACATAGTAGCTGGTTGTTTATCATGACCAGCCTATGTAATCACTATTGATATATGTGATTTGCAGGAGATGGTGAAAAAACAAGCTCCTGGCGAAGAAACTAAATACTTTCTTAGTCAGCTTAAGCCATATCCTATAAATGAACATAAAACTATATTATGTGCTGTGTCACTACAATGCTATAGGCATTATCTTATTCACAGCCTATTCTAACGCAAAAGTCTAGAAAATCTGTTTTCGACAATCTCCATAACTTTTCACATCTCAGAATATCACCTTCATTAAAGGTGATAAAGTCAAGATATTATTAGTTAAAATAAACAAGTCATGCAAAAAATACCAGGTTGACAGCAAGCTAAAATAATAAAACACAGTGAAGTTCATCCATTTGAATTGACTCCCAGTCATTTCTAAACGGTAAACGTGGATATTGTGTTCTTTTACCACCGGTGTATTGGGTATAATCACCGGTCCATTTGGTATACTGGTTAGAGTCTTCACTAATGGTCAGAGAGACCGGGGTTCGATCTTTCCAAAGACTCAAAAATGGTATTTGATGCCTCCTCAGTTTTGATCAAGGGTAAGTGGGGCAATCCAGGAAAAGGTGTAGCGCTCTCTCCTACATCTCGGTATAATAGTCAATGAAAAGGGAGCCTTCGGGTCGCCCTCGATCTATTTACTTACTTAACACCAGTAATAACAATACCTCTCACCTTACCGATATTTGTTAATGTGTATTGATAGAATTACGAGACAGTTAGAAGCATGTCCAATAACAGCAAAATCAATATCCACAGTTTTTATTGATATGTCGATATCTAAAATTAGTTTTCCACTCCATGTTGTTACAGACATGGGTAATCAGTTCTCGGTGCTGTTGGAGATAAGTTTCCACAGACTAAACGACTTCATATCTACCGCGAATGGAATTATCGAACGGGCGCGTCAAACGTTAAAGACTGAAATCTTCGCCATGAAAGAACCGTGGTCGTCGGTTCGTCTTATTGTCATTCTTGACATCCGAACCCTAACACTAACCCAACGATTCGAGTCACTCACAATTTAGTACGCTAACAGACGCTAGTAAACAATGTCCCCAATTATAAACCGATGTGTACAAACAAGATAACATTGATACAACAAATGATCATATAAAAAATGTAGCTGAAGATTAACACAGATTATCCAGTGGATAATTGCATTCTTTATCTAAATCATATATCACTGAGGACTTACAAAAGTGTAAAAGTGTTTGGTCAAATTATTAGTGCCCAAATTGTTTTTCTTTCATTTATTACCAAAAATATTTTTAAATACAATATTTTGTGATGCTAAAATTACTTACAAAGATTTACTTGACTTTATAGGATAGTTAGAAAATGTATGTATACTATATATATATATATATATATATATATATATATATATATATATATATATATATATATATATATATATATATATAAATGTGGGTTGGTTATAAGGATTACTTACCAAAAGAATTTTGATTGAATGATAGATTAAACTGATTGTATCATTCAATTCTAGATTTTCACAATATACCCAAAACTGAGACATCAGTGTTGATGTTGCCAATATACATAAGACAATCTATGTAATATATGAAAGAAACTCCAATCTTTATGACTTGCTATAAATATCTCTGAAAAAATGCAGATGTTGCTGAAATATGGTTAGTTAATTATTATTCTTGTCCTAAAAAGGACCATGGGCGCTAACGGGTTTATTATTCTTCTTGTCCTAAAAATGACCATGGGCGCTAATGGGTTAACATGAAGACGAATTAGTTTCGCTGATGAAACGAGAGCAAGTGGAATTCCGTACAGATTCCCGAGTTCGACATAAACATTTCCGAGTTCGACAAAATGCATCTGAAGAAGATCGGAGGTTACATCGGCCGAAACGTTATGAGAACGCAGTCCGAATAATCTGAATAATACAAACTTAATTTTGTTTAGTCAACTTTACTTGATTTAGTCTCAACTTCTACATAGTCATCTAATGAGTGTAACCGTGTGTTACACTCGTTAGAGCATCGTGTAGAAGTTGAGACTGAATCAAGTAAAATCTGATAATGAAAAAATTGTTTTAAGTTTTTAACAAATCACTTCGTTTTTGTACTCTTTATCAACGACATTCCGTGCTTTGCGATAGTCTTCTATGACCCCTCTATATACATATTAAACATACTGCTTACAGCAAACTACATCACCTTATTAAAAAAAATATTATAACCAATATTTAGACGCGGGTGTGTAAAATAATGTTAGAAACGGTATTTTCCGTAATCTTAGTAGTAAAATACATCTTATTAGAATTTTTAAACTAGAGTTAGAGCTACGTGTCTGTATATTGCGTCATAAACAGAGACACGTACCGGGGAAGCTGAGAAAATATTTCGATTTTTACCGAACCGCGGAAGAAAGCTATCATACATCATACATTAGGGATATTATGTAAGTATACCGTATACTGAAAAAAAAAGGAATAATTTTTTTGCTGTCATTATTTATAACTGATGATATTAACCAACAAGCATTACGACAGAAAAACAACGAAAAAGAAGTAAGATAACGAACGGCTGCTACATGTCATCTACACAACAAGATTACATTGTGGCAAATTTATCGAACAGTAAAGGGTTGATTCGAAATCAGACCCTGGGTTTTCCTAGCAAGGATTTGCAATAAAAGAAAAGAAGACAAAAATTGATATGAAAAAAAGAAAAGAAAGAGGAAAAGGGAATAGAGAAATGTTGTTTTTTCTTTCTCGGTATTTTGGGAGATAAGCGATAACATTCGTCACCAGTCACCTGGATTTCGTGTGTCGCAAAACAATAGGTTTCGTTGCCGAGATAATGTTGAATTGTAACAACACTGTCGAATTGAAAGAATCAAACTGAGAATTGAGTTTGTTTTCTTAGATTATGAACACGTGAAAGGAATTTAAACAAAATGTTTTCTTTGCCTCGAGGTCGGAGAAATGGAAAGGCGAAGAACAGAAATGGGTGATCCGCCGGGTGGTTCCCGCGTTACAACCTAAGGTACAGCTGCTTTTCATCCTCGGCGTTAATTAGACATTGACATATTGAAATAGCCCACACTCAGGAACTCAAAAGAGATAAGAATTATATTGTTTTGTTGGGAAGAGTGAGGGGGATCTGCTGAATGACATTTCCCCGTCTTTTATAAATTAATGGAAATACATGTTTCTGTGAATAAGTTTCGATGGGCAGGAATCCCCCCACTGAGGTAACAGTGGGAGATAGAAGAACAAGAAGAAGAAGAAGAAGAAGAAGAAGAAAGAGGGGCATGATAAAAATACGATTAGCCATTATAGAATTAGAAGGGCAGATTGAAAATACCAAATATGTTGAGAAAACATAAATGAGAATATATGTTTTTATTACGGAATTAATTCTATTGAGGTGGAGTCACGCCCAGTCTCAAAGCATCTGAATCTCAATATAAACGAGCGCAAATTTAGATTCGAAAACTCCGTTTTGCTCGCCACCGGGGTCCACGTCGTTAAGAGACGGAGCCCCAGACTTGGGGTTGGTGTCGCCAGATCAGGATAGCCCAGAGTGTGTTGGGGTCTTGGCGGTCTGAGACGCAGAGTCGGAAGTAGACACTTCTTGCTTGCCACCTGAAGTCCCCGTCGTTAAGAAATCGCCCCGAGCGTGTTGGGAGTTTGCCGATCCGAAACACAGAGTTAGTGAAATTACCCTGCCTTGTAACGGAACACTTTTTTTTTCTTTACCAAATAATTCTTCTTCTAAGGAAAACCCCAACAGACGGGGTTGTTGAATTTTTTTTTTTTCATTGTTCTGCTTGAAATGACCCTTCGCTTCGCAGTGGTACCAAGTTGCTAACCAACGCGGGACAATTGCCCTCTGATCTTTAAATCACAACGTGGGAGAGCGATAATTGCTGGACAGAACTCTTCGACATCTTCGGCCTTCATCAATGCAGCAACTTTTCCCAAACAGTACCAGGTGACCAGCCGAACGGCCAAATTGGTGACGCCATTGGTAGAGGAGTAGTGGGGGTACATTTTAGTGGCGCCGCTACCGGGATATCACATCTTGGTGGTTGGTGACTCGGGAGTGCTACATTTTAGTGGTGCCGTGAAGCAGTGGGGGCATAACATCAGGATTTTAAAGAATGTATGGAATGCATAAATGGGGTCGATCCTTGGACCTTTATTGTTCCTGAGTTTAATAAACTGTTTTCTTGATGAAATTGTGTCAGAGATGGATATATTTAATGATGACACCACGCTTTATTCTCAACGTGTGGGTGAAACGAACGCGCACATATTCAAGGCAATGGCTGAACCCTTAGAGAATTATCTCCAGTTTGTATTTGAATGGAGACATAAACGGGTGGTAATGTTTAATGTTAATAAGACAAAGCTCTTTTCCTTTAACAATTATAAGAAACTTTTTCAACCACTGATTGGCATGGCTAATAGCACCCTACCCGAGAACCAAACATTAAAACTCCTTGGCTTAAAATTTACAGGTAACATGAATTGAAACAAATACATAGAAGATACTGCCAAGGCTGCTGCAGGGAAGGTGGGCTCCCACACCTGTCAGTATCCTATATTTCTACAAAGCGACAATCCGCTCATGCGTGGAGTATTGTTGTCACATCTGTCTGGTGCACCAGTTACTTATCTCTCCCTTTTAGACAGGGTTAAAAAAAAGAGCTCCTAATCTAATAGACCCCGTACTGTTCATCAAGTTCCAGCCCCTGTCCCATCGCCGCAATGTTGCATCCCTGTGCGCTACACAACTCCTCACTTAGGGTGACCCTATAAATCTGGTCCCTAATTCTCAGTAGGCCCTTACGTCTCACTGGCAATGTGCCCCCTTGTTTGGGGTGAATCAAAGTAAAAAAAATCACTAATTTTGATAATCAATGCACAGTCTAACATTTCTTCCGTGATTTTGTATCCGTTTCTTGTGTAATTTGTGACAATCTTTTTTAATTCTGCGAATTTTCATTGCAATGTACCAGAATCCCAGCGATGACAAATTGGTGTGTATAATTTTCTACTAATAGGAAGACCCGCTGATGATCCCAACTATTTTTCCACTCGTCAATGTGTATAAATACAGGGTTCTTAAGAAATCGATGGCATAACCCGACTGGATTATGTTCTATATGTGTAGTGGGGCCTCTTTGTGTGGACAGGGTTTCTTTTGTAATAGCACTCCCCATTACTATTCTAATTTAATTTCTGGTATATTTCAACCTCTACGTTGTCTTTCGTTTATACTTATCATATTTATTTTCCTGTATTTAGTATGTTATATTTTGTTACCTGATATAAGAAGAGCAAACATTCGTAGGATGCCGACCGATTCATCTACGTTGATTATCAAAGGAGCCGCTGTCGATCATAACGCTGGGATATTTCTTCTGAGCCCCACGGTTTTTATATTTGTTGGGTGCCATTTGTTCATGTTTTTTTTTTTGGGGGGGGGGTGTATGGCAACCCGACGGTCCAGACTTATTTTACTTGTTATTCTATCACAGTTTATCTATCACATATGTAGTACACTATCACACACATTGTACGTGTTAGATATTTACAATAAAGAGAGTTGATCCGTATCTGTTTCAATTGCCTATAACTCGGAAACCAAGCGCATTATAGTTTTGTAGATTTAGCATTTAATGGTTCAGCCCACCGAAACTCACACCTTCACTCCACAACCTTTTAAAATAAGTTAGATACAAAATTATTAATAGAGTAAAGAATCGGTCTCCATCAAATTTTGCGTAATATTAAGTAATACATTTTTGTAAAAGGATCGGTACGTGCGCGCACGTAATAATATGTTTGGTATGTTTTCTAGGCAACAGGGCGCGTAACGTGGGCATACTTTTTATTCATTTTTATAAACTTTACCATTTAGGGGCGAGGGCACCAAAACCGTACCATACGCCCCAAAGAAAGAAAAACATTACAATTTTAAACTAATGCTATATTTATTGATTATACCTGGGACGGGTATTCTACATATATATATATATTGGGGAAATGGTAGTTTTATCTGTACCATTGGAGAGCCATGCATATAACTGTCCTGTTTTTAAATCTCCGAAACAGTTACATGGTAAACAGCTGAAGATCCCCGTGTTAATATTAGATGCTTACGTTAAGGTCTTCTGCTTTTGTTTCACTGTTAGATACTTAATCCCACTTTTTATTTTATTTACTTACTATTATATATTATTTATTTATGAATTTTCCAACAAATGTTAAGTCTACACTATTTTGGATTTAGTTAGTTTCTCTGGGAATTTAAACTGCATTTTCCTTTTTTTTTTTTTGTCTTTTTGTTTAAAATAACTCAAAGCTTTTTTAGACTATATATATATATATATATATATATATATATATATATATATATATATATATATATATATATATATATATATCTTTATTTACTCTTTTTTGTTTCATTTTACTTCTGTCGAAGTTCTCAGAAATCAAGGGACCCCGTCCTGGGGCTAACACTTGATCTCTATATGAGATACATAGATATTCGAATATTCCATTAATTTTCCCCTTTACCTGTCAAACGTTGAGTTAGTAAAGAAGTTAAGAATATTAATTTTCCTCTCCACAATTGACTCGTGAACTGTGTTATAGTATATCTTTCTTGTGGTCTCTTATTCTTACCTGATTCCAGGACAAGAATTCATCAAGTCTGGTGGAGTATCCAGCTAAGTTCTGTTACTTGAGATAGCATTACTTGGAAAGGGCGCACAATTCCTCGTATGCGCCAGTGTATCGCCGTGTTAAGGGGATCTTATTTGGGCTTCGAATACTATGATATTTTGAATATTTAGTTAGGGTTTACCTGTAGGTATCATCATGTCAGGTCATCCTGACAAACCCTTGTACAGAGAGACCGAAGAGACTGGAGGATGGTGTCTAGTAGGTAATTCTATGTATATGTAAGTAAAAGTATGTGTATGCGTTTGTAATTGTATGCCCATTTGTATCTACTTGTACGTTCGATAACCAGTGTATATCACGGCAGATTATCGAAGTTAAGCAGTGTTAAACGTGAACAGTACATGGATGGGTGACCATTTCGAAAAAAACAGGTGACGTAAGTTTGGAATTGAAAGTGGCTGCAAAAGTCATTTTCGTAAGATCTACTCTCTTTTGTACTTACATGTAATATTCTACGCAGTGATTGGTACGTGCTCGGTTGGATAATACATGCATGTTTAAACTCGCATAATATTATATCGGGCGATGAGAACACTTTTGCGCATGTGCGCCTTGCTTGCCAATTTCCGCCAAGGCCTTCTTTCACGCCTAATATTAACAGGACCGTTTAGATGCCAAGGTGAAAAAACGTCAAATCTCTCGCCAGACTCAATTACATTTCTATGGTACATGTCAACCGAACCAATATTCGTGTTTCTAACTCTTTCTGGGTTCTATTTTGGGTTGATGAAACTGTTAAATACAGTTCATATAACTTGTAGAGAAGATGTTTGTCTTTTTAACTGAAGCCTGGTGACCATTTTCTTCATCTCAAGCAAGGCCAGTCAGATGAATACAGACGCAGTGACGCTACTACAGAATGGCAGTCTACCCATTATATTTTAGGTCGGGTGTTTTCTTGAGGGGGGGGGGTAATTAATCATTTGTTTTCGCCATTTTCTTTTTAAATTATTAACACATAAGAACGTCAAACGGGTTTTTATGATTGTAAATTTCTATTTTTTATTACAAATAATCAAATTAGACTTTTTGTTTGAGTGGAGGTATTCTACTTTTTAGGCAATTACGCGTGTGTGGTTTTACGACTTTGTAACTCGGACTTAGGGTTAGTAGCAAAAGAAATTTCGTTAACTCTTTTAACAAAATGTTTACAAACTAGTGAAATTGAAAACTCCGCCAAAATCTAAGCGGTATAACATAATGAGGGTCTGTTTTTGATAAACACCGCTTGTCAATTTCTGATTCCAAAACTGGAAGCCATCACCAAGTAGACTTTTTCTAATATTTTTTGCCCGCTTTCAATTACTGTATGTAAGTCAGAAATAAAGTCAGATTGACGTGGGGGGGATTCAACTCCCAATTAGTAGTGCACTCTCGACGGGTGCAACATTTACTGTGATCGGTATTCCCCGGTGTATGTGCCTCAGACGACTCGCCATTAACCAATCCTCCTCCCAAAGGAAAAGGTAGTGATTGGGAGGATAACCTCCGAGAACCGAACAGAACTATCATTCCGCTCCACGGGTTGGACACTCAGCAAACCAGATCCTTGTGTCATAATGGGTCAGGCAGGAACATATACTAAACTTTGATCGTTAAGATAATACCGAGCTATTTTAAAATAGCAACCAAGCTGTCGCCAACTTTTTTTTCTCTCGGTATTATTGAAAAGGAAATGCCGACTGGTGTCCCCCGGGGGAGTAATGCTATCAGTTAACCTTCGTTTGAGTCTACGTACGATTCTCACGTCCATTTTTTCATTTCCATAATAAAACAAGACAAACAGATGGAATGTGTCTTCGCTAAAAAGCAGTCAGACAACTTCAAGTTGAAACATGTCCGGTTTGCCGCCAAGCCAATCGAAAAGTGTTTGATTCTGTTGGGTTAGGGTTTTTACTAATGAGTCACCACTTATGAAGGCCGAAAGCCACTCGATGATAAGGGTCAAAGAGATTGTCGGTTTAGTGATGAATAATATTATGGGAGGATTGAAAATGATGAATGCAATGAACAAAGTTTGATTACTTATGGGACAAGTATTTGGAGAAAAGAGAACAAATAACACACACACATATGTATAGTGGCCATTATTTTCTTCCTTTTTCCCAATATGTCAACCCTACATGGGTTTGTACTTGCATGACATTTTTCTTTATATTATCATCCTGATGAAGTCTTATAAATAAAGACGAAACGTTGATGTACACATAAAAAACATCCATTTTTTTTGGTTTTCCTTTTTCATTTCCCCTTATATATATATATATATATATATATATATATATATATATATATATATATATATATATATATTTATATATATATATATATATATATATATATATATATATATATATATATATATATATTTATATATATATATATATTATTGCCTTTTGAAAAAATCTTAAGTTTTGTTATCAAAAGAATGTATGTTCTAAAATCGGCAGAAACAATTGTTTGAATTAAAATGTTTTTGAAACAAATTTGAAACATTTACTAAATTATTATTATATTATATTTTAAGCTCTAGTAGTGGATACACTATTGAGCTATTACTCAAACTTTTGTGTGAATTTAAAGCAATTTATATATATATATATATATATAGTATTTAAATTCCTTTGAATTCACACAAAAATTAGGTTAATAGCTCAATATTTTATATATTACAAACAACGAATAAATATGTGAAATGAAGATAACAATTTTGAAGTTAACGTTTGGGGGGTCTAGGTTAAATTTGATGGGAGATAAAAATTTGCTGAAGAAAACATTTGAAAACATATCTGGGATCATTTATCAAGAAAAATGTGTGTTTTTAAATCGGCAGAAACAATTTTATAAATAAAGATGATTTTTAAACAACTTCAGTGCATTTATTTAATTATATATACATGTGTGTGCACGCGCGTGTGTGTGCGTGCGTGTGTATGGAATGAGAGAGAAAGGGAGAGAGAGAAGCTCTGCCTTGGACGGCAAAAGAGCGCGAAAAAAGAGATTGTCACGCAGACAAACTAACAGACATATATATATATATATATATATATATATATATATATATATATATATATAGAGAGAGAGAGAGAGAGAGAGAGAGAGAGAGAGAGAGAGAGAGAGAGAGAGAGATGGTCTGCTAATCATGTTCATAGCAACAAAAACATATGGGACTAAAATTCTTCCTACTATAAAGTTGTTCGGTTTTAAATTAAACACTCGACCTAGACTCTGGAACCAATCAAGAGTAAAAAAGATAATTCTATCTTTTAAACTCTGTACACAAAATAATGTTTCTTTTCATTTTTATTTTTAAAATATTTGTCATTTTTATTTATTTTATATACTTACCACCAACCTCACTCGTGCATTTCTCAGAGCACCCAGTTTCCCCAAAATATATTTACTTTTGAGCGGAAATTTAAAATGTCCGGGTTTTTTTTCTCTCAATTACTCTCAGCTTACTTCAACCGGAACTATGTAATTCCTTCCGAATTCTCAATCCTGACCCTAACCCCGGGATAAAAGTTCATGACTTTACTTTGTCTAGATAACACGATGGATCTGTCGCTTTCATATTGTCATCTAATTTCTAGCTAATCTCCTCCAGTGTTCTTGGTGAAGACGGTCTATGATATCACATTAGCACGCGCAATTCTGTTTTTTTGAAATTTGAATTATTTTCATCAGTTCTTATCCGTTGTTAAAATAATGTCTCGAATAATGTAAATCAGCTCCTGTTGAACAAAGGAATATTATGCACGCCTGTCAAAGCTTCATAATATGTGGATATATAAAGAGAAGACTTACCGATAGTTTGTAGAGACCTTGTCTCAAAAAAACATCAACAGAGATGGCCTGGACGGAGGAGAAATTGCCTGCATGTTGTTATATCAGCGGAAAAATATTTCTAAACATGCACTAGGCATTTGCATGTGTAGTGGGTTGGATAGTTGCAGTACATGCGAATAACAGACTTGCTGCAAGTGAATAATATTTAACAAAAGAAAAGAGAGGCAACACAGGAAATCAGAAAAATGTCTAATCTGGAGTTTGGCCACTCGGAATTCCATTTATCCCTGCTGTCGTTATGACTTATACATAGTCTTCCAAAATTAATTTCTTTCCAGATACGGAAATTCCCTAAACAGTAGTTTTTTATGTCCATAGATTGGCTGTTTCAAGTGGATGCTGGCTAGCCGTTATCTGAAGTGGTCTTTCTGGGATGGTCTCCCCCTGGTGAGATCTGCAGTAGATGGGCAGTGGAAGTGAGAGTTGATCCTCTGTACGGTCAGATTGGTTTTCTTGGGGCTGTTTGTGTTCGGTTGGACTTTTTGATTTTGATTTTAATTTGGTCGAGTTAAGAATTCTCATTTGAAAGTCTGTTGTTCAGTAGAGAAAGCGAGAATTATTGTAACCTCCCAAGAAATAAAACTTTGTTATTTGTTTTAAATTGGAATTGAAAATTTATTTGGAGGGAGAATTCTTCTGTTGCAGCACTAGCTGAAACCCCACGATTGACACTGCGGCCGATATGGGACCATCAGAACGGATGAACGATCGCGGCCTTTGACATGAGTGCACACAGAACACGTTCATATATTTAAATGTATTTATATAGCGGAGTATTAGAAGATTATGACAATGCAAGAAATGGAAATATGTCGGCGTTGAGAAATAAGACAAAAACAAGTGTTATTTTTGTTTTTATAGTAAATCTTACTTGATCAGTCAAGACTTCTACACAGTGATCTAATGTGTGTGACCGTGTTCCATAATATATCTCGATAAAAGACCTCTTTATCAAATGGTAGGTGTTTCAAATCTCTTGAAATCCATGTAGACGGTACTACTGTTTTATGGTTATACTGCAGTAAATATCGATATGACCCACAGCAAACGGAATAACAGTAAATGTATTTATCTAAATAAAATAATAATAATTCTTTTTAATTTATTTATTTTATTTAAGTGATGAAATGTTTTTTGTTAAATTTATTTAAATTAAATTATTTATATATATATATGTATATTTATTTTTGTGATAGGATATCTGCGAGTCTATATACTAAGAGTATTTTTCAATTGAATTTTGTTTTATATTATCTATTTGATATTTATTTATTTATTTATTTAATATAGGTGGTATAATCGAAAATTATATGCTAAGTCTGTTATTCTATTAATATTACGATTATTTTATTTGATTTTAATTATATTTTTTCTAATTAACGGTAATTATGTTTTGATTTCGTACCAAATGTATTTTTTATCATTTTATTCGTTTTGACTTGACATGCTTTTAGGCAGAATTTCTCTAAAAATGCAAAAATATATCGAATAAAATCACCCAAATCGTACGTAAAATATAAGGTTTAAACGTAATTGTTGCTGTCTTAGCAAGACGGGCGATCGGATAAAAATGTGTGTTAAAATGTAATTGAGAAAACTCTATTTAACCGTAGCGTTTGTAATACATTAATTCATGGGAATGTACTTGCTCATCAACTCACACTTTTAACTTCTGCGAAAACAAACTAATTATTTTATTTTCATTATTTTCTAGCTTATTTAATGGACAAAGCGTGTTTAGTGCAATAGAGCCCCGTTTTTAATTACTTATAGTTTTAAGTAAATGGTCAGACACAATTGCCGCTTACGACATTTGAAGAGGATTTAATGGAAAAATAAGGTATATTTTATTTTATGATTAAATTATTGCTGAGTTCGCTGGAGTTCTACGGAAATTGTGAATATAAAAATAGATGTATGGTTAATATATGTGGCACCCTGGTAGGGATAGGTAGTTCGCTAATCAAAATTTAACAAACGACAGCAGCAGCAGCAGCAGCAGCAGCAGCAGCAGCAGCAGCAGCAACAACAACAACAACAACAACAACAACAACAACAACAACAACAACAACAACAATAATAATAATAATAATAATAATAATAATAATAATAATAATAATAATAATAATAATAATAATAATAATAATAATAATAATAATAATAATAATAATGGAGCATGAAGAAAGTCAATATAATACCAATAATCGTAGGAAGACTAGGAACAGTCCCAAAAAACCTGGATAAATGACTGGGAAAAATTGGAACAAAGGGATCACTGAGACCATACTAAGTTGAAACGTTTATTCTTCGTAGTCGTCGTAATAATGACCGTTTATTTATCTTGTTGCTGCAGCTGTAGATATGTCGTGTTGAATTTAGCAGCATTCATATTCTTTTTAATAGCAGCAGTTGTAAAAGTTATTAATCATATATTAATAATGACAGCACACAATCATTTGGAGTTTAACAATTCTTTCAGGGCGTTTAATCTGTTACAGCATATATTGGTATTACATAATACCAGACAGGATCAATTAAGTCTTCTAAAATCTATACTAGAATTGTCCACATGAACCCGTAGCGGAACAGTACACAGCATTGTTTGACAATCAGTTCTAAGTGACAGTCTTCTGGGGGTTGAAGGTTCAATCGTTACAACAGGCGATAATAATGTTGTTAGTTGACCGTTGTAGGTAGACATGATGATGGTCGTGGCAGTAGTAGTCATCGCAGTCGTGGCAGTGATGTTGATCTTTGTTCTTTATTTTATTGCAGACGTCTTCTTCTTTAGCTTGGTAGTTGTAGTTCTGTCTCTCTTTTTCATCTTCTTTTGTAGCTGCAATAACTGAAGGAATAAAAAAATCTATTATTTTTGTTACAAACGACGTTCGCTTTGATCGGGTTGAGCCGGCTTCTTCCATGGCTTGTACCTCATCCTGAACAATGGCGCCCGATATACGGCGGTCCCAAGCAAGGTCGCACAAGATGGTGAACCAATCGTCGCGATTCCACCGTCGAAGACCAACCACCTGTGGACCTGAAAGCCTAGTCAAGTCCTCCTTGATGGCTGTCGCCCAGGTCTTGAGCTGCCCATCGATACGGTTGCACCACCCAGGCAGAGATGTAGGAAGGATTACCTTGCGAATTAATACCTTGCATGCCTAAACCATCGAAAACTTCGTTGCAAGAAGACAGACAGCATCAAACTACAGGTTAAGACGTTGACAGAGAACAGCAGTTAAGACGTGATCGGCGGATGCAGTTATTAATTTCCATCCTTGTTGGCCGTGTCTTGCCATGGGCTTTTCATATTGTTGTGTTGAATTATTTTGCTTTTTACAAATAAATTAGGTCGTAAGACTTGAAATGGAAGACTTACACAAAATCTGGTGCTAAGGTCTCTGGAAAAATGGTTGGATCATTCTACCGCTCTAGAAGATACCTCACGCTTTGTGCGATCCTCTACCTATATAAGAGTCAAATACGTCATAAGATGGAGTACTGTTGCCACATTTGGGGAGGTAGTTGTTTAGAGAACCTTTTTTCTGCCTTGACAGGATACTAAACTCACTTCGAAATCTTGTGGGGGTTCCCTCTTCTCTTTCCTACAGCCACTTTCTCACAGAAGAGATGTTGCTAGTCTTCCTCTGCTCTATCGTTATTTTCATGGTGGGTGCTCGACTGAGCTTCAATCTATTGTTCCCCCTGTAAAAAGTTAACAACAAAAACCCGTCTACCTACAACCACTGTCAATAATGTCTCTTTCTTACTATGTGTATCTAAAACTAAACGGAGTTTCCATTAAACATAGTTTCTTTCCTAGAAATACCCATCTATAGAACACAATACCGCGGAGCTGCTTCTTAGCTGACTACGATATAGTCGTTTTCAAGTGTAATGTAAACGAATTCTTGTTGAGCTGTTAATTAATCAAATTCGGCTCAATTTCAACAATCGCTACTAATCTTCACGGTGTTATCTCACTGTCCACCTGACAAACTCATTAATCCTTTATCCTCAAGTGGCTTTTTGGCTTTGATAAGTGGTGACTCTTTAGTAAAGTTCATTTAGACGATGGCATGGTATTAATCTCCTCCCAGCCATCCACCGCAACGGTGTCTGGAAGAGCTCGAAAAAGACGTCCGTGCAATTCCACGTCCAAGACCCGAGAGAAAGATTTTACTGGCTTCTTTTCGACGTCGACGTCTTGTCATGATGCAACTTCCTGAACACGTCAACTTGAATTCCTAACTTTTAACTTTTTATGGAAAATTCCCCTTACTTAATATGCTTATAAAATGGAGTTTCCTTTCCTGTGTCATTCTAACAAATCCAAACAACTTTAAATATTGCTACAACTAGGCAACTTATTTGCAACGTCAAGGGGTAAGGTTGTGAGTTGTGATGGAAACATTATTTCAACGTCTATGTAACGGTTGCTAGTCTTTCTCTACTCTATAGTTATTTCCATTGTAGGTGCTCGACTGAAATCCAATTTCTACCACCCCTGCAAAACATTCACAGCAATGACTCGTCTATCTATTACCACTGCAGAGAACTTTTATTTCTTCCTCTTTTTACTTAAAACCAAACGAAACTTCTATGAGCAGAGTTTCTTTTCAAAAACTTCCCATCCGTGGAACACAATACCACAATACTGCTTCTCTACTGACAACAACATGGTTTCTTTCTTTTGTATTTATAAATCACCACTTATCAAGGCTCGATGGCCACTCAAGGATAAGAGTTAACGGCTTTATCGGGTGGACGATGAAACAACACTTTGAGGATTGGAGATGATGATTGAAAATGGTCAGAATTTGATTATCTGTGAGGAAGACTAAACGAGAACTTGTTAACACTGGACTTGAATACGACCACGTTGTGGTCAGCTAAGAAGCAGCTCCGTTATATTGTGTTCCACAGACCGGTAGTTCTTTCACAGAAGCTCTGCTCATGGGAGTTCTGTTTAGCTCCAGGCGCACATAAGAAGAAACCAAATTATTTACAGTGGTTTTAGTTAGACGAGTTTTTGCTGTGATTGTTTTATAGAGAGGAACCAGAGATTGGAGCTCAGTCGAGCACCTACTATAGAAATAACGATAGAATATGGAAAGACTAGCAACTTCTCTTCTGTGAGAAAGAGACTGCATGAAAGAGAAGAGGACACATCCCCACTAGATTTTGTAGTCGATTTTGTACTTTGTGAAAACAGGAGAAAGTGCTCGAAGCTGCAGCTCTCTAGATATGGTAACAGTACTCCATCTCCAGGGGATGTATGACTCATATGTAGATAGAGGATCGCGTCAGAGGTGAGATATCATTTCGAGCGGTAGAATGATCATACCATTTTTCCAGCGACCTTAGTAACAGATCTGATGTATGTCTTCCACTTCAGGTCTGGAGTGAAAGTCAGTCTTAGAAATTTATCAAGGAGAGAGCCATCCATTTTAACTGGAGAAAAAGTGAGGATCTGAGCGTTGGTCGTCTTTAAATGGAATGTCAACAAACATTTGTCGAGCCATTCTCTTAAGTAATGAAATTCCGCCCATCGTTTCCAATCGTCTCATAGTATTGTTTATCGTCCAACTGATAATCTCATTAACCCTTATCATCGAGTGGATGTTGGCCTTGGTAAGTGGTGACTCATTAGTATAAATAGATACGAATATAAGTGGGTCGTGAGACTACATTCCTCATGAGGATAAGCCAATGCCTTAAGCAAACTATACTGTACGTATTGTATTCCCGAAGTTATGCCATGTAAACGTTGATAATTCAAAAACTGTATCTAACTAGGCTGAGATTTTGCATGATGATTACTGTTATCAAAGAGCAGCAGATCCATACATCAAATTTAGAGAAATCAGAAGTTGAAAATCCTTCAAAATTTCGACCTTGACCGAAATTTTGAAGACGCATGTCAAAGATCGATGTTATATAAGATGCGGGACTTTATAGGCTACAATATCGGCTAAGTAGCGAGTCTCTACGGTGAACAGAACCAAAGTTATAGCCGAAAGTGTGACTTTCATATTTTCCGTGACCTTCATTTTGACCTTTGATCCCAAATTTAAATCAGTTCTTAGTTAGATCTTGACCGATATTTTGACCAAGTTTAGTGACGATTGGTCAAACGATGCTTAGCTAGACTGTACACAAAACAAACAAACACAGTGGCAAACCAACAAACAAACTTGACCGAAAACATAACCTACTTCACGAAGGTAATAAAAAAGATTTTAATGAAAACCTTACTACCAATAATGTGGTAATGTGAGCAGAGCCGGCTCAACCTATTTCTGAGTTTGTGTGTTTGTTTGTTTGTTTGTTTGCTTGTTTTTTAATTTATTGTTGTTTTGTGTTTTTTTGTGGGGGTACAATTTGGCTAAAGTGTCCACGCAGTAAACGTAGCAGAATTACTGCATACAAACAAAACAAGATTTATCATCGTGCAGCATTTAAATAAAAGAAAGGTGTCGAAATAATTGTCCTTCTTACTCAAATTTGAAACCAATTTCGACATTCTCCTTCCATTTTTCGCCTCTCTTTGTTTTTCCTTTTTGTCTTTACGTTGCGTTCTTATTTCAATAAACGCCAAGAGAGTCCCATGTTCGAGTGAGTGAATAGCTCGTATACACTGACTTATGGCATGAAAAGACGTGTGTGTTTTGACACTTTCACTTTCCGTCTTGTCGTTACACTGTTCCGGTGAATTATGGGATATATGACGACTGGCATGTCATTTTTTCGTGTCTTTTTTTCTGCTGCTGGTTGTTGCGGTGCTGCAACTGAGAGAATTGGCGTAAACAAACTTCAATAACTGACTTTTTTTTGTTGTTCTGGCGTTGGGTCGTGTGAACCATTTCTCTGTACTCAATAGCACCGCAAATAACGATTGTTCTCGTCGCGATTTATCAGACTTTTCATGATTCTAGTTAAGAGTAGAATAGACATTTTTATCACTATAGACCAAGGATGACCAATGACACCCATTTTCCCACACTTTTGATGGCCTTATGCCTAATTTGTTTTGAATGTATTTTTTTATATTTTGTGCAAATAAATAATTCAAAGTGTAGTATATGTTCTGATACTACATTTTGACTTTTCTGTCCTTTGTCATTGAAAGGGAAATCCTTCTAGACTGAGGATTTAAAAAAAAAATTTTGCCACAATCTAGAGTGACCCTTTTGGGTGAGCTGGATTTTCCCCACATTAAAACCCGACCTTCTGTCTGCCTTGGTCGCGGGAGGCAAGTAAATAGGGCCTAGAGTTATCAGCTTTAGAAAAGTTTTAATTTTGTAACAGTAAGCACCATTGGAGGTTTTGTATTTACTTTCCTCCTTACGAGGGCAAAATTGGATACAAAGTCGTTTTCATGTGCGGGAGGAGGGGTATTAGCTCCTCCAAAAAGAGACACTCTGGATTGCCCCAGTCAAGAAAGGGAATCTCTTCCTCCGACCAAAGACAGAACAGAAACTACACTTTGAAATATTTATTTGCAGAAAATATTTAAAAAATTACATTTAAAACAAATTAGGCACAATTCCATAAAAAGTGTGGGGAAATGGGAGTCGTTGGTCATCCTTAGTCAACAATGATAAAAAAAAATGTCTATCCTAAAACTTTGATCCGAGCCCTAAGCCCAGGGAAGTTATAATTTCACTTTCAGTTTAGTCGTTACACTGTTTCATTGTATTATGGGGGGATGATTACTGGAATTTCAGTCTTTTCATAAAGACTGGATCTTACCAAGTTTTCATTTTGTAGCATTATAGGGTCTGTAGCGTGAATCCTGATTTGGATAGGATATATGAGATGGCCGCGTCTTTTAAATATACCATATATAAATGTTGAAAATAGATAACCCCGTGAATGTTTGGATAAAAGAAATTAAAATAAAACATCGTTAACGTACACAACATATTTATATGTGTACAAATTCACACATGGTTGAAAGATATTTGATGTGGGTAAATTGTTGGTGAGAAAAGTTCAATGTTCTCGTGTGTGCAGAATGTTCGAAGTGTGTATGTCCGTATTTGTTTTCTGTCAGTGTGAATATGCATATGTGAGTTCAGCGGGCAGTGTAGACATTGTGCGTATGCTGCTTTTGTCAGTGTGTTAATATGTGTGAACTTCCGTCTGATTGAGTGTATTCATTCTCTTCCCTTGCCTCGAAAGGAAAGGAAGCTGATCGTAAGGTCGTGTTATCTGACTGTCTTGTTTATGGCTCTACTGCCTTGTCCCTCTGTCTCGAGAATGTTGATCTTTTTATGCTTGGCGATCGGATCTAAGAGTGAATTTACTTTTGAGCGCCAAAATGATGTCGAGTAGGGAGAATGATTTTGGCGTGCGGACATAATTGTAAGCACATTACATGAGCGGTATTTTCGCTTTTTAGTCCAATTATCACTGGAAGCCTCTTTTTGCACGAAAATATAATTGCTTTTGTAGAGTTTATTTTGGTGGCGTGCCTTTTTTGGCTCATGTCATTGATCAATACATATATGCGATTGGGATACAAATGAATCATATAGGTCTTATAATTAGAAAGGTACTCCTCATATTGTAAGAATCTGGATAATTGTATCTAATTTACCAAGGATGCACACAAATGGTGTAGTGTATACCTACGCAGATTGTGGAATCGGCCATGCCGAGTTCAAATCAAGACTGATTTGTTACAATCACTTATACAACCATATCATTTAGAAAGGCATGAATATCCACACACCCCGCCAGCTATGAGTAAAGTAGCAACTTGAATCATTTCCAATAAGTATTCAGAGAATATTCTACGTTTGAGAATTTATTTTTCGTTTGATTTTCTTAATTTTGTTAATGTAAAACTATTTTTCATTCACTGTATGCATTTATCAAGAGATTTAAAGTATGCATCCCATTTGTTAGCAAAAAGATGCAACCGTGAAGGAACATATACTAACTAGTATATATTAAGATCTTCAATAATAATACTACTAAAATATAAAGTTCCAATTGCAGACAAGACTTATAATTTTATAATTGTGTTTAATTGTTGTTTTGCTTTTTACTAAAGAGTCACCATTTACCAAGGCCAAACGGACACTCGAGGATAAAGGTAAATAAGTTTGTCAAGTGGACAGATCACACGGTGATGATTGGTAACAATGGTTAAAATTGGGCAAAATTTGATTCTTTAAGAGGACGGCTCAACAAGAATTTGATTACATTAGACTTGAAAAAGACTATGTTATAGTTAGCTAGGAAGCAGCCCCGCTGTACTGTGTTCGACAGACGGGTAGTCTAGGAAATAAATTCTGTTCATGGGAGTTATGATTAGTTTTAGATACACAGAGGGAGAAATTATTGACAGTGGTTGTAGCTAGACGAGTTTTTGTTCTAGATATTTTACAGGGGAATCATAGATTGGAGCTGAGTCCAGAACCTACCATGAAAATAATGATAGAGCAGAGGAAGACTAGCAACATCTCTTCTTCATACAAACTTAATGTTGTCACCTTAAATACAATAATGTATTACTTAATTATTAGTAAAATGTGTAAAAAAAATGAAAATAATAATAATATTAAATAATTCAAATATGAATAAAGATATATATATATATAATAATTATACAGAAATTAATAAAGTAAAATATGTATATGATAATAATAATAATTATTATTATTATTATTATTATTATTATTATTATTATTATTATCATTATCATCAACAAAATAATAATATTCATAGTAATAAATATAGTAAGAATATTAATTATAATAATACAAAATTCTAACAATAAAAATGATGATAGTTATAATAATAGTAATAATAAAAATAGTAATAATAATAATTATCATCATCATCATAATAATAAAAATAATCATAATAATAATGATAATTATTATAATCATGATCATCATCCTTAACATCATAATAATAATAATCATAATAACAATAATAATAATTATTATAATTATTATTATTATCATGAACATCATCATCATCATAACAATAATTATTATAATTATATAATCATGATTATCATAATAATAATAATAATAATAATAATTGTCATCATCATCATCATAATAATAATAATGATAATAATAATTATCATCATCATAATAATATTAATAATCATCATTATTATTAGTAGTAGTAGTATCATCATCATCATACTCATAATAAAAATAATAATAATAATAATAATAATAATAATTTAAAAATATTAATAATAATAATAATAGTCATAATAATAATAGTAATAATAATAAAAAACGTAATGATAGTAATAATAGTAATAATAATAATTATTATTATTATTATAATTATCATCATCATCATAATAATAATATTAACAATAATAAAATAATAATAATAATAATAATAATAATAATAATAATAATAATAATAATAATAATAATAATAGTATTAATAATAATAAAATAATATAAATAATAATAATTATAAGAAGAAGAAGAAGAAGAAGAAGAATAGTAATAATAATAATTATTATTATTATCATCATCATCATCATCATAATAATAATAATAATAATAATAACAATAATAATAATTATCATTGTTACATAGGAACCACTCCTGCCTTGACCGCGGCAGTTCTCTTAAACCACTTAAACAATTGTTGGTCACAGTCCCAAAAAGGCATTTGTTGCATAACACACCGAAAGGGGCGCGGCACTAAAAAAGACGTTTTGTTGCATAACGCTTGTGAATTAAATTTTCTCGGAACCGAAAACAATACGAAAAGTCTATGAAAAGATTATGAAAGCGTTTTCAACTTTTTTTTAACACTTTCTGTAAGGCACTTTCAAACGACATTTTTAACAGGCACTTTTAATACACATTTCCTTAGGGCGAATTTTAAGCCTTCAAACTGTCAACCTATTACACTTTACTTTTTAACCACTTCTCGTTATTAAAACCTTTTTAAATTAAGTATTTTAATCATCGTTCTCTTTTAAATTCATAAACCACTTCACTAAAGTTCATTAACCACTTTAAACATTAAACATTGTATCTCATTTAAACACTTTAAACATTTTAAACATTGTTCGTTAGGCATATCTTTCGATTACTAGTTCTTTCCGTTTTACAGATCAGGACCCAAAATGTTATGCACAAAAAAGTTACCTTACATTTTCTTTCTCACTGTTGGTCGTGGGTTTGCTTGCACACTTATCTCCGTTGCTGGCTTGTGATCGTAGTGGTGTACCTGTCTTGTGGTTAAACTCTGTTTTCATGAACGGAGACAAAAACGTTCGAAGACAAGACTTTTTGAGAGAGATTCCTTTCGTTTATTTCACACTTCAATCGGAGAGATTTCCATTCGTCGGTTCGTTCACTCAAACTCTGTCTTTCTTTCATACTGCTTTGTGGAAACGTGACGGATGCAATCGGCTATTTCTTGTCCCGCCGTTGGGATCTTACTCTACGTCTTAGCCTATATCTGGCGATGTCATCCCAACTCTGTGCATTGCAGATGGAGTCTGTCCATGTCGCGCCTCCATGGTGAACTGTTTAGAAAGCTAATTTCTTACCAGGGATCTGTGACGTCAGAGTCCTTTGGCCTTTCAACGAATGTCATAACAGACTTAATATCGCTTTTGTGTCTAACCTTTTTGATCCGAGCGTTTCATATCGGCCAGCATACATCCCAGAATGAATCATTTTGTTTGTCCCAAATTATCAATGCACCTAAATTGTACTTCATCCTATTTATTTCACCCAGTTCATAATTCATACTAGCTACTTTACCCGTTTTCAAAATACAGGGCCCGTCATAATGTAACATCATAATAATAATAATTATAATAATAATAATAATAATAATAATTGTTATTATTATTATTATTATTATTATTATTATCATCATCACAATTATCATCATCATCATTATCATAATAATGATAAATATAATTGTAATTATAATAACAATAATAATAATAATAATAATAATAATAATAATAATAGTAATAATAATAATAATAATAATATTAATCATGATAATAATAATAATAATCATGATAATAATAATCAAAATCATAATCACAATAATAATAATAATAACATCAATTTTAATAATAATAATAATAATAATAATAATAATAATAATAATAATAATAATAATAATAATAATAATAATAATAATAATAATAATAATAATAATAATAATAATAATAATAATAATAGCTATTTGCAAAAAGCAAAGAGGAAATGTGATGCCGGATACAAGTTCACAGGCAGAGAACAAAGAATAAACCATCTCATGTACATGGACGACCTGAAGATATTTGCAAAAAGCAAAAAGGAACTGGAAAAGCTGATAAATACGACCAGAATCTTCAGTCAGGACATTTAAATGGAATTCGGAATGGAAAAGTGCGCATTGCTAGAGATTAAAAAACGAAAGCTGGAGACGACTGAGGGCATGGAACTATCCAACCAAGAGCATATGGGGGCGCTTGGTGAACAAGACAGTTATAAATATTTGTGAGTTTTGGAAGCAGACACAATCAAATCAACAGAAATGAAAGAGAAGATTGGAAAATAATATCTGAGAAGAACGAGAAAGCTTTTAGAAACAAAATCATATAGCACGAAACCTAATCAAAGGATAAATACCTGGCAGTATCACTAATAAGATACTCTGGATCATTCATAAGTTGGACTAAAGAAGACCTCAGGCACATTGACCAAAGGACTAGAAAATGACCATGCACAACGCACTACATCCAAAAGACGATACAGACAGACTCTATATAAAGAAAAACGAAGGGGAGGGGAAGGACTAGTAAATATAGAAGACTGTGTGGATGACACTAAAAAGAGCTGGATAAATACATAAACCAGAACACAGAAAGGCTGATCACGACAGCAAGAGACACCGTCCCAACAAACAACGCAGGAAGCATCGAAACCGGACACAAACAGACAAGAAAAGAAAAGTGGAGAGTAAAACAACTACATGGACGTTTCATAAGACTCACAAGCAAAGAAACCAACGAAAATAGCTGGACATGGCTAAGACACGGAAACTTGAACAGAGAAACGGAATTATTACTGATGGCTGCACAGAACAATGCGATTACGACAAACTACATTAAAGCTAAAATATATAAAACCCAGGAAAACAGTAAATGCAGACTGTGTGGACAAAGAGACGAAACAGTAAATCATATAATAAGTGAATGTAGCAAATTTGCCTAAAAAGAATAAAAGAACAGACATGACTGTGTGAGGAAAGCAATACACTGGGAACTGTGCAAACAATTGAATTTCGAATACGCAGACAAATGGTACAAACATAAACCAGAAACTGTACTGGAAAACGAAAAACACCAAATCATCTGGTATATGGATATACAAACAGATAAACTCATACAAGACCTGATGTTATTATAATAGACAAGAAGGAAAAATCTTGTAAAATCGTAGACTTCGCCGTTCCAGCAGACCACCGAGTGAAGATCAAAGACACGGAAAAACAAAGCAAATACACAGAACTAGCCAGAGAACTGAAAGGAATATGAAGCATGAAGAAAGTTAGTATAATACAAATAATCGTACGAGCATTAGGAACAATCCCAAAAAACTTGGAGAAAGACTAGGAGAAATTGGAATCAAAGGGACCATCGAAACCATACAAATGGCGGCAATTATCAAAACAGCTCTCCCCCTTTCCTCCCCCACTCCCCAAAAAATACAAATTTTAAAAAATGTTTAAACGGTGCCGGCCTAGTATGACACCAGACAAAATATTTGTAGAGGATCGAGGAGCATAAGGAGACCGAGGAGGGACAGCACAAACCAGACCTCCACTGGAAAAGTGCGGCGAATGCTGGTACATTGGGGAGGCTTATTGCCACCCAAATCCCAGAGAAGACCGATCGTCCTTACCAGCGAGAAATCAATGGTAAAGACTGTTGCGATACCGCAAGGTTATTTGCGGTGGTTATCGTAAAGTAGTGAAGAATACTGGAAATTTGGGGAGGCTTGTTGTCACTCAGACTCCAGGAAATACCACCGATTATTGTCGGTGAGCAATCATTAACGATGATCTGTGTGAGAACTCCTAGTGAGTACAAAAAAAATAAATAATAATAATAATAATAATAATAATAATAATAATAATAATAATAATAATAATAATAATAATAATAATAATAATCAATGGTAAACGGCTGTTGCCATACTGCAAGTTTATTTGCGGTGGCTATCGAAAAGAGGTGCAGAATACTGAAAGTCTGGGGAGACTTGTTGTCACTCAGACTCCAGTGAATACCACCGATTGTCGGTGAGCAATCACTGATGACCTGTGTGAGAGCTCCTGGTGAGTACAAATGATAATAATAATTTGCTTTTTGTCATTAGTTTGATCTCAATGACACTTCTCTTACGTAATGTGAAGGCAGGATATGAACTTGGGAAAGAACCTCTATACAGT
>OY744524.1:166105668-166110668 GCA_963556195.1 Sepiola atlantica | reverse complement strand
TGCATGTCAGTACCGCCAGGAAAACAGGGGGCAGGGAGGGAGTTCCAGAGGTCAGCAGCACGAGGAAAGAAGCTATTGGAGTAGAAAGCTCTCCGGCATCTGGGGACCTACACACTGAATGGATGGGATTTAGCTGATTGTCGAGTTGGTCTAGTAAATTTACGTCGAGGGGGCACCAGAGTAGCCAGTTCGAAATCGTCAAAGATTTGCCACAAATTAAGAAGAAAAAAGTGCTCTCTCACCAAGACAATGCACCGTGTCATAAGTCGATCGCAACGATGGCAAAACTATGGGAATTTTACTCCGAATTTCCTCCGCACGTATTTAATTCTCCAGATATGCCCCAGCAACTACAGGCGGTTGTCAGACATCAAAAGAATGAACCAATGAACCAGGAAAAGTGATTTGGCTCCTATAAAGAAGTGACATCGGAAACTAAGGCGTATTTTAAGAACAAAGATATATCGTTCTACAAAAAAGGGCTTCGAATTGATAGAGAAGCGTTTGAATCCTTGTATCACCCTAGAAGGGGGATATGCTGATGAATAAAGTTGAATTTTGCCTAAATGTTATTGTGTTAGTTGTTAGGCCCGGAACTTATTGACTGATGTGTTAGTTTAGGAGTGGATCCTTTACATAGAAATATATAAACATATACACATACCTAACTTTATATAGACAAAGATTATAGTAAAGTATCCACGTATGCTCTGTGTGTCAGATACATATATGTGATATCGTCCTTTGAAAAAGATTTTAAAAATAATTAACTACAGAAAACTGTAACCCACTGCTTTGTTTATTAGTCTCTGTTCTGCGCTTGGTAGGACACCAAAATACAGGTCATCCGGAAAGTATCACTCCTCAAAAGAAAAAAGAGAAAGAAACAATATATTAATACGTTCTTCTGGGTGTTCTACCAAATTCCGGGCAGATACTAATAATCAAATTAGTGGGTTGTAGTTTTCTGTACTTTATTGTTTTTTGTTTTTATTTTCTCAAGGGCAGATTTCACACATATATGAAGTATACGTGGATACTTTATTATAAAATGTGGTAAATAATGGGCGAGTAGACGCACTAGTATATAATTTGGTTAATTGACAATCAGAAATGGAGGTTCAGTCGGGGTCAACTAATTTTACTCGAAGGTTAGCTCGACATACTGTGGGAATTGATAGAAACGTATGTGACGTAAAATGGCTCAAAGAGAGAGAGAGTGAGTGAAAGGCATTGTCAGTTTGATTGAAAACCTCGAAGTGCGAACGTGCCATTTTAAAAATGTTCAGATACGATATGATTAAACAGTATTTATCGACCTGTCTTTTTCTGTATCTCTCTCTCTCTCTCTCTCTCTCTCTCGCGCGTGCGCGCGCGTGCCCCACTGGTCAGTAATTCGAAACAACAACAAGGCGAATAAACCTCTTCTGTCTTCAACCGTTTTTATCTCGACTTGATTGCAGGCGGAGTTTCCTTAGTCTGACAGGATCACGTGGGTGTGTGCAGGAACGAGCTGCTAACAAAGGTATGTTCATGAACTTCCATGTATGGCAAAAGGTTGAAACACAGTAAATATATTTTGTACATCACCTACATAGACAATAAATCCGCACCAAAAACGGTTGAGACTCGTATAATTTTGTTAAACAAATGTACGTTGTTTTTAACAAATGTACACGTTTGAAACTAACGGATGAATATCTATCAGTTTTCGCATTTCGTAATTGACTGATGAAAGACTAAGGTTGTCCGAAAATTATCACTCCCCAATTTGACCCATTTATAAGTGAAAAGCGCCAAATACTTTTTTAAGAAATAGAATGAAATTCGTTGGCTGAAAGAAATGAATGGGTGATTAGGAGGTAATAAAATCAAGGACTCTTATGTGTTGCAACGTGGATTGTACACTGCTTAACTAAAAAGAAAACGATCCTAGAATGTAAATCCATGCATATAGCCTGATGAGTTCCTTCGGAAATAAAACGCAAACGTTTCTGAGTAGCTTACTTACCAGAGGTATACTATATACATAGTTGAAAAAACGTGACCAGGGTTTTTGAATCAGGAAAAAGTTCTGCAAAGTCAGCTAAATTCAGAAAAATAAAAGAACAAGATCCCAAATTATTCTCTATACTCGCGATTTCTCTCCACTCTCATCTCCTTCCCTTCTCCAGCTACGGAGTAAATAGTATTATTACTCGTGATGATATTTCCTTTTGTTTATAATACATTACTCCAATCTTGAGTTTTACATTGCAATAGTCGACACCTTCGCCGATGCCGTCCTTTTATCATTTTGCTGTCTCTCTTTGTCAATATAGAAATAGAGGGAAGAGAGATGAGGATAAAAGAAAGTGGCGACGGAGGGAGCATTAGACAAAAGCTGGCAAGCAGAGTAACAGTCTTCGACAATTTCAGTCGATCGGGTTAAGTTATTGAAGAATTAAAGAGTCAAAATTGAAATGGACGTTGAAAAAAGATAAAAGCAGAAACGGAATAAGCTTACCGAAAAGAAATATATACCAAACAAAACAAGTGAAGTAAACAGCCGGGGTGCTGGCCACTCTCGGCGGCGTGTGGCAGCGTTCGATACCGGACCACCGTATGTTCGTATTCACGTGACGTCTGATATGACGGCATACTCCTTTACATACTTTTAATGATGGCCTTATATAGTGTCATGCGGGTGTATAGTTTTTATTATTAAGATCAAATGAAAAAATAACAGAAGCGATGATAAAAGTTTTCGTAACTTTGTATAGGTATTCAAACTTATGAAATTATAAAAATAATATTCATTTTGGGATTTTGTTCCCTTATTTTTCTAAAACTCACTTTGCAAAACTAACTTTTTCTGATTCAAACAATTTATGTTCTCATAGCTCATTTCCTCGAACCGCTTCACTCTGGAATTCACTCCCTGCTCAGTGTTTCCCCTATTCTACCAACATGTAGAAATTTAAATGTTATGTGAACAAACATTTTTGCTGCACAACTCCCAACAGAAGATACCCCTATAAATCTGGCCCCTAATTCAAAGTTGCCCTTACATCTCAGTGGCAATGTGTTTTGCTTGAGGTGAATAAAAGTTTAAAAAATTTAAAAAATAGAAATAATCCAACTACATTTATAAATGTCAAGAAAAAATTAAATATTGAAAAATATTTAAATTTTATTTTACTAATTTTATTTATTTGATGGTTTTTATATACCTGCAGTTTAAAATTCACCGAAAAGATTCCAGCTATGTCTTCAATCCATGCAGAATTTAAAAACTATTTTCAGTGTATACAAATTAACAATTACGATTATGTATTAAATGTTGACAAATGGTTGAATTAAATCATTTGCAGCATAGCGTGGGGGTTGCCCGTCGTTTGTCTTTTCGACAGAAACAGCTGTTCGTCTCTCTGACACGTGAGTAGTTGGCGCATTGGATAGTGACGTCTAGTAGTAAAGGTGATCGTACAGGTGGTTTAGCAGCACCTTTTTTGTGTATTCCACTATATTTGCATTAATGTAACAAAATAAAAGCCTCTATGCAGAAACAGCTGTTCGTCTCTCTGACACGTGAGTAGTTGGCGCATTGGATAGTGAAGTCTAGTTGTAATGGCGGTCATAGTGATGATGTGGTAGCCGAAGTACTTATATATTAATCTCCTACCTGTAGCTTCAATAATCTAACAAAAGAAAAGAAAAACGCCAACAGCACCTTTGCTCAATGACGTCATGCATTTTTATACTTTATTACATATTACGTGAACTTCTCCTCGCCTGCTCCCTGAAGGGCTAAACGAAAAAAGAAATTCGTAAAATAAGGGCGTGAACACAGTACCGCGCATCTGTTGGTCGTTTTCAAGTCAAACATCAATAAATACCTGTCGAGTCGTTATCTTAAGTAGAAATATTCTGCCCATCTCACCAACTGTTCTCAATCATCTCATAGTATTGTTCATCATCAAACTTACAATCTCATAAACCTTTATTCTCGGGTGGCCATTGAGCTTTGTAAGTGGTGACTCGTGAGTATAAAAATCATTACCGCGGGAATACCTCCCTGCAGACTACAACATGGTCGTATTGAAATCAAATCCAATGTTAACAAATACTTATCATAAACCTTCGTCATAAGTAATCAATGTTTGTTCATTTCATTCATCATTTTCAATCCTCTCATAATATTTTTATCATTATAGTGACCATCCATCGAATTAACCCTAATCCTCGAGTGGCTTTTGGCCTTGATAAGTAGTTACTCATTAGGAACAAAACACCAGCTCTCAGACCAAAGAGGTAGATCTTTCTCTCTTCTTCGTGAATCCGACGGTATCATGTTGCTTTGACCTGATCTTCTGTAACACTATTATATATATATATATATATATATATATATATATATATATATATATATATATATATATATATATATATATATATTATTATTATTATTTATAATAATAATAATAATAATAATAATAATAATAGATAACATAGTTATCTATTTTTTTTATTATATATATATATATATATATATATGTGGGTGTGTGTACGTGTGTATGTATATATATATATATATATATATATATATATATATATATATATATATATATATATATATTATCACATATATTATCGTCGATACACTTATTCTATTATTATTTAAATTATAATAACAATACATTATTAATGTGGTTATTAATACCAATAATAGTATTACAAATTGTAGATGATTATTATTGTTATTTTTCTTATTATTATCATTATTGTTATCATCATCATTATCATTATTATTATCATTATTATTATTATTATTATTAGTAGTAGTAGTAGTAGTAGTAGTAGTAGTAGTAGTAGTAGTAGTAGTAGTAGTATCACTTTATTATTATTATTTACTCACTAGGAGTTATCACACTGGTCATCGTCAGTGACTGCCCGCTGCCAACAACCTGTGGTATTCCCTGGAGTGTGAGTGACAACAAGTCTCCTCAGACTTCCAGTAT
>OY744524.1:166068168-166103168 GCA_963556195.1 Sepiola atlantica | reverse complement strand
AAGAAAATCTAATTGTATTGCTAAATTTATTTTTGACATCTTTCTTGAACATTTATGGGAATAACCGATGGCGCTCGCCGAAGATTAACGATAGCTATTCCTAATCTGTTAGTCAGAGCACAATTGGCGCTTAGATGACTCCATGGAATCTACATATATCCAACTAATTTTTTTTAAAGAAATAACAAATAATAATAATAATAATAATAATTTTAGTTTTTCTTACCTGGACGCGAGCTGTGTGTTTGAGAGATTCAGAATGATTTTTAACAGTTGACGACGACTGCCCGGCAGAAACTGCCAAACTTTCGACAGAGTCGACCGGTTGGACTGGCGGCCGGGGAAGGTGTAGGGGATAAAGAGGTAAACAAAATGAATAGTAGCGACCAGGTGGGGTGCGGGGGTTTCTGTAGAACGTGGTAGAATGATATGTGGGTGGTGGCGGAGAAAGGATGTTTTATGACCTCTTCTCGCGTCGAACGGAAGTTATATTATAAGGCACACTTTTTTTGTTTTTGGAGAGAAGGGCAAGGGGGAAGTTGGAACCGGACAATTTATTCCTTCGGTGGGCTTTATACGTTCCAAGCAAAAACCACACTGTCACATTTTAACGTACTGTAGCTGAAGAATGAACAAAGCGAAAAAGAATGCGAAAAGGAACCTGTGAAAAAGACTAGCATATGATATTGACAGTATATATACATATATGTAATTGCTAATGCTAGTTTAGTACAATTAAACTGGACTAGTTTTCGGTGGAACTGAAGAATCGTACAAAATAAGTCGTTGGTAGGACCTGTTCGTTCAGAATATTAAGGTGTTATCTCCCTTGAAACACATTCGCATTATCTCCTCTGAATTAGACTAACCAACGAAGGAATGCACTCTTAATTTCCGGAAGCCAAAAATATATCTAAAGTCACTCGTGGGTGAATTTAGAACCGGATATTCTACCTCGTTCAGGCGCGGGCTTTGAGCTCATCAGACGCTCAATCTTAACATGCTTTTCACAACTCTGATGCCGTTTCGTCAGACCTCGGTTTTGTTCAAAATTAGACGAGACTCCCAGACAATTAACCGTTTTAGCATGGCTCTTCTTTACTGGTCGCAGATATCGTTGCAAGATATATTCAACAGAATAAGTCGTATTTGCTTCTACAATGTTCACGCATATCAGTGTCTGTGATTGCCAATACATGTCTTTTGAGGATACGATAAAAAGAGTCTACTTTGCGACGACTTCCGGTTTTGATTTCGGAAATTGACAAGCGGTGTTTATCAAAAACAGTTCCTCATCATTTTAGACCGCTTAAATTTGGAGAGAATTTTTAATTTCACGAGTTTGAACGCGTGGGAATCAGTCATGAAAATAATAGTACATAAACCATTTTAAAATATTTTCAAAATAAACTATTTAGAAAATATTTTCAAACCAAAAAAAAAAAATTCCAATTATAAAAAAAAGTTGAATTGATTATTTGTAATAGAAACATTCCAATTATTAAAAAAAATTTGATTGTTTATAATTAAAAAAAGACCTTCCAATTATAAAAACCAGTTTGATTTTATGTGTTAAAAACTTTTTTTTAAATGGTGAAAACAAATTATTAATTGCCACCCATAAAAAAACACCTTACCTAAAATATAATGAGTAACTGTTTTATATATATATATATATATATATATATATATATATATATATATATATATATATGTATATATATATATATATATATATATATATATAAACACCGGTTGTCGATTTGCGTATAAAAAAAAGAACTTCAACACGTGCGTCGCTATAAAACGTAAGAATAGTACATCAAATTTTTTTTTCAGTCCTTTCTGTAACTAATCAACTTATTCTTAATATACGTCCATTCTATCAGCGTGTTTAGCGATGAGAATGTTGTGTTCAAACTAAAACGTTACAGACTAACGAAAATACTATTTCATACAAGTACTTGACAAACTATACAACGTGATATTTCAAATCTAAATAACTTCAAATCTTTTTAGTCTATCCAATCCAAACGTTAGTGACATATTCAGAACTATAGTCAAAATCGAAACACCAATTATTATAAAGCTTGAATCTATAATTTTGAAAATATGTTGTGGGGTTTTTTCCCCGTCGTGAACCCGTCAGGCAATAGGTTGTCGTTTATTTGTAACGAATATGGTTGGATTGCAGAAAGAATTGTGAACTTTATTTACGATTCCATGAGTGGCATTTTTCTGGGTCACTCTGTATTGTTTTAACTAAATGGTCAAGCTTTATTAACATTGCTGTCGATATTTCCGTCGTTCTAATTAAGTTAATCCTCTGGCGAAACATGTTAACGAGATAAATTGTTTATACCTAGGCGTTATCCATATTGTAATTTCTAACCATAAAACATAACCTATAGAGTCTATAGGTTATGTCCTTGAGGTCACCGCAACTTGGCATGTGTTATCAAGGAGTCACGGCACCAGAACGGTTAGGAACCGCTGCTACATACAGATCAGATCAATGCGGATATTCTTAAGATGCGCCCATTCAATCTGCGCGTTTAGCGATGAAATTCCTATTTCAAACCTAAACGTGACAGACCAACGAACTGACACAGTAAATTATATAGATGCGTGAACGTATCTAAAAATGCAATTTCAAACTGAAGTGTGACAGATTGAACGAACGACCGACACAGCCTTTTATAGAGACGCATCTAAAATCTGTCTCCAGATTTGTTGCATTATTCCACCGGAAGTGTGTTCCATTTGTAAACATGCGCAAGGCGGCAAGTTTAGTGAGGTGCATAGTTGAAATGCATGCTAACGATAGACCTGCAGTAGGAGAAATATTTAGCTACGAAAAAAGAGACCACCCAAGAAATAAGCTGACCTTTAAAATAGCAATGTCTTCTTGGATACAAGGTTCCGTGCTATGATTATTAGCTACTTGAGTTTTTAAAAAATTAATGCCTCTCCAGATACAATACGTCCTTGGGAGTAAATTGTTTTATGTCCATAGATAAAATGGCCCATGATTTTCAAGGAAGTGGCTCGGTGATCTATATATATATATAATTTATTTTATATCAATGGTCTACGCTCGTGTCGGACTTCCATAAACAGGAAGGACGACGTTTTAATTTATTTTATATCAAAGATCTACGTTCGTGTCGGACATCTATAAACAGGAAGAACGACGTTTTCATTTATTTTATATCAAGGATCTACCCTCATGTCGGACATCTATAAACAGGAAGAACGACGTTTTAATTAATTGTATTTTATATATGAGTTTACAATAGAAAATTATAGAAATTAAAAAAAAATAGTAATATCAAGTTCAGGACTGGGAGTAAGTGTACACAGAGAAACGCAGGGTGTGCCTGCTAGCGAATATGTATTTTGGATTTAATCATAATTTTGTTTTTTCCATTAACGTTTGATTTATTGTTTTACACTAACAAGACTTAAGCTAATTTTCTTTTCTGATTTTTTAATTTGTCTTTTTGTGGAGGCGGCCGTACTTTTTATGTATTTATTATTTTTTTATCTGTCTGTTTGGCATTTATTTGTCAAGTTAAAGAAAGCTGATCCTCATTTGTACTATCATAACCATTTTCATTTATTTCATGTTTCTCTATTTAATGCGTTGCGTATTACTCAGCAGTAATATGCTTTTAGGATTAAACGGAGAAATGATTGATCAAATGCACCCGGGTTTTTATATTAATGAGTCGCCAAAAGCTACTCGATAATAAGGGTTAATGAAATTGTCAGTTGGATGATGAACAATACTATGAGAGGATTGGAAACGATGGGTGGAATGGGCAGAATTTGATTTCTAAAAAGGACGGATCCAAAAAAATATTTGTTGACATTGGACTTAAAGACGACCAGGAACGAATCCCGGAGTATTGTGTTCCACATATTGGAAGTTCTTGTAAAGAAACTCCGTTCATGGATGTTCCATTTGGTTTTCAGTATACAGAGGAAGAAAGAGAAGTTCTTTGTAGTGGTGGTAGTTAAATAAGTTCTTGTGGGGAATTACAGACCAGAACCGGAGATCGGAGCTCAGTCGAGCCGCTACCGTGAAACTAACAATAGAGCATAGAAGGACTAGCAACGTGTGAAAAAGGTGGTGTAATGAAGAGAAGGAAGGGGGCGTGTGTTAGTGATAGATGCAATATAAAATAAGAGTGGGGAAGACACAATGAAAGAGGAAGAGAGTTATAGACAGACTTAGTAAGAGATGGGTCACTTGTTGACATAATTGCTATTTACTTCTGATTAGAACCAATAAAATTGATTTTTTTAAACATAACTCAATCCCAAAAATTAAGGAATATTTTAGCATGTATTTTATATGTTTAAAATATATAGGAAAAGGGACTTACGGTAAACACACATTGATTGACTCAGCACGATGGCTGAATGGAATAAGGCGTCGGAATTTGAGTGTAAAAAACATGACTCGTGTTCCGAGGTGTCAAATCCTGCGACCGGCTTGAATAATTTTCTCTGCACTGACGATTCCGGAAGGATGAAACGTATACGTATGATAAACATATATTTATAATTATTTGTCGCCCCAAAACTAGGCTTGGCACTCTAGTGAATAATATTAATACATCCGTCAGAATATTAGCTTTAATGCATGTTCCTTCATAAGTTGAACACTGTTTACGTCGGCTGCCTATCGCGCGAAGCTCGGTATAATAGGTTTAAAACTATTACCGTTTATGTAGTTATTCACGGTGGCTGCGTGGGTTAAGGCGTCGGAATTTGAATGTAAAAAACATGATTCGTGTTCCGGGGTTTCGAATCTTTCGACCGGCTTGAATAAATATCTCTACTGACGATTCCGGAATGAAACGTAAACGTATGCAGATACACAAGATACACAAATATATATATATATATATATATATATATATATATATATATGTGTATATATATGTATATATATATATATGTATATATGTATATATATATATATATATATATATATATATATATATATATATATATATATATATATATATATATATAGTAAATTTCGTGTACAACAGAATCGTAGGATAAATTTCAGAGGAAACATTTTTTTTAATCAATGAAATGGGCGGGTGGAAAAAAAAAAGAAAATTGCTAGAATTTTCCTCTAAGAGTAAACGTCAGAATGATAAATTTAAAACTAAGAAAATCGAATGAGATATGAGGGGGAAAATTGTTTAAGTTGGAGAAAACGATTGAGAAGAAAAAAAAGTAAATCTCTCAACGTTATGGTAGATTTGAATCATTAAAGATCTCCAGCTGATGCTTCAAAATCTTTTGTCTACACAGGCTTGGTCGAGAATTGTCAATAACTAACGCCTCAATAATATTGAGATGGTAGTTCGACCTAGCACTGTGTAAAACAGAAAACCACCCATCGGAATACTTGTCATAACAACTATTTGTACTAACCAGGTGATTACCGATGGCTGATTCCTGTGTCTGGAAGTTCCAGGATGATCTCGAAACCTTGTATAAACGAATATCCCGTGGTATGTGTTGGGATATTCTAATTTCTAATCTTTGGGATGTCTTGCCAACGTAGTCAGCTCCACACTGACACAGGAATTTATAAACAACAGAATTCTTTTGAATGGCTGGCAAAACATCCTTACGAAAAGAAGAGAAAAAGGTTCGAGTCATGTAAACTACTCTAAGCATTGTTGCTGGAAAACAACGTTGAGTAGAAGAAGAAATCCTTTTGACAATGTCAAGGCCGTCAGAACCTAACCATGGAAGTTTCAAATAAATAGTATATATATATATATATATATATATATATATATATATATATATATATATATATATATATATATATATATATATATATAATAATGGTAATAATCCAGGTGAAAAATATCCACAGGGTGGTAATCCAGAGAATTTTAACCGGGTTTATAAAAAGTGCTCAATATCAAAATAGAGCTTTATATATGATAATTTTATTTACACAGACATGTACAAAATCTGCGAGGTTCTCTCCAAATATGATCTGAGGTTAAGATCGGATTCTAACTCTGCCTGATGAGATCTCAGTTTATAGTAACTGTTGATCGATAACATCGACATGCCAGTGTCGCAGATTTTGTACATGTCTGTGTAAATAAAATTATCATATATATATATATATATATATATATATATATATATATATATATATATATATATATATATATATATATACAAGAACAAGTAATACAGTAATCGAAAAGAACTTATAATGGATTCAGTTTATTCACTTTCATTGACACAGTCACACATCGAGAAGCTCTGTATGAACACCATCTTTTCCTGGCAGAAAATGATGTGGCTCCATGGGCTGTATGATATTTTTCGAAGCGGTGCTTTGGTGATTGTTTCTCGATTGTTGTTACTTTTTTGCCAGGGGTAGCAAGACTTTTGGACCACCCTGATTTGATGCCCTTTGCAGATTATGAGGGTTAATAGATAACTATTTTTAAGTGCATTTATTTGTTTGTAGTTTACGGAACGTGTATTAGATTTGAAAAAAAAAAGTGTATAACTATTCAAAAAAAAAACGTTCTCCATTAAAGAACTTTAACATTTTGCTGCTCTTGGCCTCGACTCGATCTAAATTTTATATAAATAGAGATTTTGTCTGTCTGTTCGTCAGTCAATTTTTTAAACGTAATAACATATATTGCGGAATGTGTCTAATTTCAAAATATCAGAGATCTTAACTACTTTTAGAAATGGAGAATATTGCATAAATAGTAAATAATAAATTCTCAACAAACAAAGCGGATGTCATGACTGGAAATCGAAACTGAAACATTGAGATCTATCAGTTCTACCAACTGATCTATTTGAACTTTCTTAGAAATACAGCTTAAAACATTAGTTCAACAAAATAATTATAACTTAAATTGATGATT
Source organism: Sepiola atlantica (assembly GCA_963556195.1). NCBI lineage: Eukaryota > Metazoa > Mollusca > Cephalopoda > Sepiida > Sepiolidae > Sepiola > Sepiola atlantica. The sequence goes on along the minus strand of OY744524.1, from coordinate 166,096,224 downwards.
TCCGTCATGTTTCAAAACATGAATTCAACCATAAGCCATAATAAAAAAAAACATAAATGAATGGGTAAACATTATCAATAGTATTTGGAATTATCTTAATAGTCCAAAACAATTTATTTTGCTTTAACTACGTATTGTATGTAGTTTTTTCACAATTATATAATTATATATTTATGTTTAATACATCCTCCTGCCTTATTTCTCGCCTCACACAAATTATCGTCTTATTCGCCTCTCCTCCTATCTAATGTATTACATTCAGTGTGAAAATAATCAACCAAACAAAATTACCAGAGTTTAGTATTATACTAGACGACCCGTTGAGTCAACGTTGGTACATTGTACATTTTTCTTCTCTTCTTCCTCTTTTAATTAGTGCTTTTCTTTTATTATCCTTTTCATTTCTTTTCTTTAATTTGTATAACTTATTTATTTACGCCATCCTCTTACTCTCCTTCTTTTACGCTAGTACTACTACTACTACTGATACTACTACGTCTATTCAACCTCACCACCCCACTGCTTTAATTTAGCTTTAGCTGGACTCGATCCTCGTTTGATTCCGGCAGCACCAGTGGTGGTGGCAGTGGCCACCTAGTCCGCCATCTTTGATTCGAAAGGCGTTAATCATGCTGGAAGAAACTCTCATCAATAAAACATGAGAGAATAAATAAGATAAGAAAACCTGGTTGATTGGCTCTTCAGAAAACCAATCTCAGTGAATTGTGGTTATTTTAAGTACCCCAGGAAAGGAGGGCGCCCCCCCCCCCCCTGCGGCCTAGACACAAGCCACTCTGACACCTCCGACTCCGACGAAATCCAGACCAGAAAGATGAGCAAATCGGAAAACGGAACTCACTTTTTTCATGACGTCACCCACTTCTTACACAGTGGAAAACACGCTCGTGCTCACGTTCCCTTCCTTTACCTTACATTATCTAACACACTTATCTAATCGATTCAGAGTACAAACAAACAAGCAAGAAAGATTCTTAGAGTTGTAGTATAATATATCAGTTGCAATCAGTTGCAGATAGAGTTTAGGCGTGGTAACAATGTAATGTGTGATCCTTCATTTCCTTAGTTCCCCTCTGATGATAGTCAGGTCAACTTATAGCTAAAGAAAACGGATATCCATGGATAAGTTCAATAAAATAAGATCAAACTGTCATCGCCGCCTTCTTAATGTATTAGCATATTCCAGAGGAGAAATAGGAGAACAGCGTCAACTCTGGCTTCTTTTATTTTTACTAATGAGTCAACACTTATCGATGCCAAAAGCCACTCGAGGATAAAGGTTTATGAGATGAATAGATTGACAGCTGAATAATGATGAATAATGAGATCTCCACACTTAAGACAACAGCCGACGCAGAAAACAGCAATTATTGTCCCTTTGTGAGAAACGTCGCTCATGGAATGTGAGAACTCAAGGACAAATTAAGGAGGAATCGAGAAACTAAACCCAAGGTCGACTTTCTACTCTCTATATTTCTATTTTCATATTAAAGGACACCGTAACAGGTGACCCGCTTAAATCTGTTAATATTCGTTCGCGTAATGTATGAAGTGATTTAATCCATCTTTCCGCGGGCTTTTCCCCTTTCTTTCTTTTCACCCCTCAACACCCAAGAATTCCATCCACACAAGCAATACAAAAAGAAACCACGGGATATCAATTACTAACTTTACACCAGGTTTCTCGGCTTGAAATCATTTATTGCTTTCCGACATTTTTTTTTTTTTGCTGTCAATTGCGGTAGATTATATGACATTATTCCCCGGGATAAGACAAAATGATATCTGATAAATCAAGAATGTATCAGAGTAAATGTAATTCCTATATATACAAAGTGTTTATAAAATCGATGGTATAACTTCAGGGTTATGTTCTATAAGTCTAAATTTACCTCTTTGTGTGGGGGTTGTTTTTTATAATAGCATTAAATTACTAGCCTAATTTAGGCTATAATATGTAATCGATGATAGCGATTGGAATTCCATCTACTGGATTTTCCGCTACTGGTTTTGGTTTTTGGTTTGTGCTGATCATATTTATTTACATGTATTTCGTTTGTTGTATTCTGTTATCTGAAATAAGAAGGGCAACATTCGCAAGATGAAAACCGGGTCCTCCATGTTGTCTATCAAAGGAACTCCTGCTGATCATGATACTCAGAGTTTTTCTGGGCCCCACGTCTTTTATAATTGTTTGGTATCATTTTTTCATGGTTTTGTTGGTTTATGTGGCAACACCGGGACCAAGCTTATTTTACTTGTGATCCCGAAACAGGGATAGTGTTTATCTGTATCATATGTAAAAAAAAAAAATAACAGTTCACTATCGCACACATTGTACGTGTTAGATGTTTACAATAAGGAAAATTGGGCCGTGTTTGATTCGATGAAACCAAACGTTTCCGGCCACACTCACGTATATAGGACTTGAATGCCTACTAAACACCACCCTCAGGTGTCTTCGGTCTCTCTGTATATGGGTTTGTCAGAGACTCTGACATGAGGATACTTTTTATTTGAAGTAAACCCTGACCAAATATTCAAGAAAAATGATGTGCTGTCTCTATTAATAGAGAGCAGCTTAGAATAATGATTTAGAAGCCGTTGATAATGAGGAAATGAATAATAAAAAATATGAATAAAAACGAAAATAAATACTGGCAGGCCGGCACCCAGAATAAAACGGGCCTATCAACCTGTTCATACCAGGCGGGAAGATGTAAGCAATGGTGTGAACCTTCCTGCCTCTGGAAATGGTTCTCTAGCCATGACAGAGGTCAACCAGGGTCAGCCATCAGGCCCTGAAACAAAAGGTCCTCGCCCCCTATCTCCATCAAAAGCAGCAATAAAAAAGAAACATAAGAGGCTTAAAAGCCCAACCATGGACTGTTGCACAAAAGAAGGTGCTAAAGTTTGAAAAGTGGAGCAAAACATCCAATGAAATCCTAGCCAATAAGATTCAAGAATCTACCCTCCCTGAAGAAAAACAATAGAGAGAGATAAAGAGAAAGAGAGAAAAAAGAATGGATATATATAGAGAGAACATTGAAATTTACCCAATATGAAAGCTTTGATTTATATAATCTATTAAATTTTGAGATTATTTTAACTGCAGTTTTGAAGCTGAGGCATATCCTGTGTGCTTAATGATGCCTATTTTTTCACTTAATGTAGAATATGTAATCGATGAAAGCGATTGGAATTCCATCTACTGATTTTTCCTCTACTGGTGTTTGGGTTTGTGCTGATCATATTTATTTATATGTATTTCGTCTGTTGTATTCTGTTACCTGAAATAGGAAGGGCCAACATTCGCAAAATGCTGACCGGGCTATCAAAGACGCTCCTAATCATCATGACGCTAAGATCCTCTGAGCTTTTATATTTGCAAAATAAATTAAATATTTTTGCATTTTTGTATTCACAAAAATACAAAAATGCAAAAATATTTAATTTATTTATCAGCCACTAGATTAATCTACAAGTCCATTTTAACAAACTCAAACATTTCATATTTCCAACTAAGTTACCTCCCTTAGATCCGAATTTCTTCATTAAAATCACTCCAATCTGGGTAAAAGATCTTTAACACGTTAACGGTTTTTCCTTTTAGAACGCATACCTTCAAAAATATAACGGCTTATGATACAAATTCATAATTTGGCTCACGGGAATTTCAGAGAAACCCTTTCATTATTTTTGTTTTTAATTTTTAATTTTTAATTTTATTTTTTATTTTTTATTATTATTATTTTTTAATTTTTTTAATCTTTAAATTTATTTTTAATTTATTTTTATTCATTATGTTTTTATTCTTTCTATTTTTATTCTTTCTTTCTCTCTCCTTTTTTTATTCTCTATATTTTTTTATATATTTTTTTATTCTTTTTTTTTATTCTTCTTTTTTATTCTCTCTCTCTTTTTTATTCTTTTATTCTTAGTATTGAAATGTTTTTATATATATTTTTTTATATATATTTTCATATATTTTTTATTTTTTATTCCCTTTAATCTTGAATTCCCCTGTGTTTTAAATCTCAACGGTCTTATTACACTAAATTTAAATTTAAACAAACGCACACAACACACTGAGCAAATAACGCGTCCCAACGAGAGTGTCATGTGAGTTCACATTTCCAAAACAGATGACAACAGAAGCTGAAGAGAGCCGGATGGGTAAGACCTTCCGTGCTTGAAACCGACGGTACGAATGTTGTACTAATTTTTCTGTACCAGAATAAATAAATATTATGCTCTTAATGTTTAACTTTAATTCTTAATTAATCGAGCACTCTGCTGTGATTTTTCCTACCATTTTACAAAGAAGTTATATATATATATATATATATATATATATATATATATATATATATATATATATATATATATATATATATATATATATATATATATAATAGAAAGTATTTTGTTTGGTTGTTTGGTTGCTTGGTTGCTTGGTTGTTTGGTTAGTTGATTGGTTGGTTGGTATAGAAATTCAATATGTTATCAGTTTAAAATTTCAAATTAAATGTTAAAGAAATTCAAAGCATTCAAATTTTCCTCCAATTCATCTGTGGCCACTAGGGTCCAATTATCAATTCCATTAATCGCTAAGCGAGATGCAATTGAAAAGAAAACCCTATACCAACAACAAGCACAACTTTTATTGTGTAAAATGTTACGATGAATCGTAATATTCGATTTGTATTAAGGTGTTTTACAATAATATCGTAAGGCATACGATCACACTAGACACGCATAAACGGCAAAAACGACGTATTACTTTATTTTAAAAATCAAAAAATAAGATTAAAATTATAATGTGGGATTGAGAGCTGGAATCATAAGTACACGAGGTTCACATAACTTTTCTGTCAACACCGGTAGTGTAGGAAGAATGTGACAATAAGGAAATGTTTTGTGTAAATGAGATATTGACGGAGACAAAATATAGGAATTTCCCAGTGGGTCAGGAAGTGAGAATAGTTCATCACATTGAATGTTTGTGCACCGGCTACAGTGTCAGGACGTGTTCATGTAGAGATGTAAGTATGTGTGTCTGTACATCGGTGTGAACGTCAGTTCACATTTAAGCAATTATGTATGTGTGTTATATCAGGTCTACGTGTATGAAGCAGTAGCCATTTTGGCTTCTTGTCGATGTCGAACCCAAGACCAAAGACCCGGGAAAATGTATTTTGCGTCCCCAGAGATGGGGGAGTGTGTTTGCCAAAGAAGCAAAGAGAGAGAAGTGTCGTCTTGTGCCACAGAGGAAAAAGAGAAAGAGCGGGTAGCGCTCAAGTGTTTATATAGTTATGCTAGCCATCCGAGATTCACCTAAGAGAAGGCCACTGATTGGTCAAGGAGAAAGTAGATTACTTGAACCAATCAGCAGGCAGCTTAGAAGTCATTAATATTCAAACAATATGGTGGCTTGTAGGAAACTGCTACAGTAGCCATGCTACTCTATACTTATACCAGAGACGTGTACATGTCCGTCTATTCCTTTTTTTCTATATTTTGTTTGTTTTATCAAATATCAACCCCTTCTGAGTTACTTACGGCCGAAACACGATACATATTTCCAGAGCCTAATTGTATACGATTAGTTTAATACAAGTCACTATTTTACCTATTTACCCAAAAGATTAGTGCGCCAATACCTGTCGTAAGCAAGACATGTACTATGACACTCCTTCACGGCATCCGTATTCGTTTATGGCCCCGTCTCCAGATTACGGCCATCAGTCATAGTCGGAGATAACTATCGCACCTGCTTGTATTCTGATGAATAAGGCTTTACTCTTTACTCTTTACAATGGCCATAATAGATCCAAACAGATTTGAACTTAAGTACAGTGGTAGGTCGAGTTACGTACTTAATTCGTTATTTTACGACATTCATAAACAAAATGTTCGTGCGTCAAACTATTTTCCCCATGTAATGAAAATCCAATTAATCCGTTCGCTATTCCCAGAAACATACTGTCTTTCATTAATCCATACCCTCAATAATCCATACCCTCAATAATCCATACTCTCAATAATCCATACCCTCAATAATCAATACTCTCAATAATTCATACCCTACTTCTAGCATATTTGTTCTTTGAGATAGTACAGAGTTCGCCAGGCCATACTGATTGGGTTTAGCTATTATCTTCTTTCACGTTGGGCTTCTTAACACCGCTAGGAGTTATCTCTCTGATTTGTAGTTATCAAAAAAATTAAACTGTTGGTTTATTTAAAACAGTAATCTCCTAGTGGAGGCACAATATCATATATTCAAAGGGACGTGAACACCTAGTGTCGGCATTGGTCTGTCAATTATCGTAGTGTGTACGTGATTATTCCTCTAGATAAGACACATATACTAAGTAGCTGATAAATCAAGAATGTATCAGATTAAAACCAAATCTATGATTTGGTTTGTCTGTTTAACGGCAAATCAACCTTTTGTGGGTTATTTACTGCCGTAGAAGAATGCATATTTGTTTTTAATATAGTAGATGGATTTGTTTACACAAATGTAAAACTAAATACACATTAATCTACGTATATATTAATACGCTTGTAGCTTCATTCTTTCGTTTTGTGTCACGCTACCAGTAATATATAGATATTAAAATAACTTATTACAATAAGTTGCGTCATGGGAAGTACGTAGCAGAGAAGCGATATCGTCGATTTTTAGTCTCTTCCATCATCCCAGTGGAGGTGGCCGGGAAGATGGTTCATCTAGATGCACTTGTTGTCAGTTGCTGTCAAAAGTAAAGCAAATCCCAGAGCAAATAATGGAGTTATTTGTTGTTCCTTTTTGTTTGTTACATTATTAAGCTGCAAGGAAAAAGAGGAAGATACATAACTTCCTGTTGTACATCACCATTACAACCATCTTTATAACTATACGCAGTATTGATTAAGTATTTACTTACAACGAGTCAACGAGAAAATCAGCTGTTTTCTCTAAACGAGAACATTACGGGTCATATGGTGGTGATAGAAAAACCCCGACACACGCAATGTTACACTAGCATTTATTAAAGGGTCCAAAAGAGGCTCAGTCGTATAATATGTTTTGTCAGTTTTCATAAAATTATTGCCACGGAAAATTACTTTCGTACTTCTGCAAATTATTTTTTTCATTTGAGTTGACTTTTTACTTTTATTTAATTTGAATTTCATCTTTTTTATACCATTTTCTACTTGTTTAATTTTGAGTTAAATAGCGAAATAAAATTTCAATTAGAAATTTGCTTTTTTACTTTGGAGTTGTTGTTTCTTTTTGTACTAACGAATCACCGTTTATCAAGGCTCAAAGGCCACTCGAGGATAAGGGTTAATGAGTTTGTCAGGTGAACGGTGAGACAACACCTTGAGGATTGGTAATGATGGTTGAAACTGGTCAGAATTTGATGATTTAGGAGGACGGCTCAACAATAATTTGTTAATATTGGATTTAAAACGACTATGTTGTAATCAGCTGGGAAGCGGTCCCGTATTATTGTCTTCCACAGGCGAAAGAAACGTTGCTACTGGAAGTTTAATCTGTTTTAATTTGAAGTTCAACTTTCTTACTTTTATATGTTATTGTCATCGGCTTGATATCTTTTCTCACAAAGGAAAGAATACAATTTAAAACTTCCAGGGTATTTCTTTTTAGGGAAGAATAAAAACACTAAATTATTAAGCATTGAATAAGGAAAAGGGAATCCGTTCACAAATATCTTTCGTCCATTTTGTGTTACGCTAGTTTTTCATGCATCAATGGCGCCGCAATCTCCCGAATCTTTCAACCTTTGAATCAATGAAGTAAATAAAAACAATTGAGCAGCTTTCCGCGGCGATAGATTGGATATCAACGGGACAAAAGGTGAAAACGGTATTGTCATTAATACCTTAGTAACTCTAAACTCGTACAACAACACGTGTTTAATCATTAAATTCGGCGTTTATTACCGGTTGGATTTCAGTTACTTCTTCAACCGTATCAACATCTATGTTCCTTGTGTACTGACAACTATTCGTGATTTCTCTTTTTTGCTTTCTGTCTTTTATTTTCTGTCTGTCTGTCTGTCTGTCTGTATGTATGTATGTATGTATGTATGTCTCTCTCTCTCTCTCTCTCTCTCTCTCTCACACACACACACACACACACACATGCGCGCACGAGCGCCTTTGCAGGTGTGTACACGCATCTCTGAGATGCTATGTTTGGTCGGCCCGTCACCCTTCGGAGGTAAATTTAAACGCGAAGATTGAAGGGACGAATTTTATTTTAGATGCATATCTGATATACAAAGTAAAGTCAGTCCCTTTATCGTTTCTTTGTCGTCGATAGCTTTCTTCCTACAAAATCAATATTTGATTTTGGTTCGTCAGTGTTTGTTGTGGGTCGTTGCAGCATGTTGTTAGGAAGAATAAAATGTAATTTTATTTTATTCTTTCCAGAAAATATTTTGTCTGAGTCGAAATTATTTTTAAATGGCCGCCATCTTAAAAAGAGATATGTAACGCTGTATTCTTCGATACAGAGTTAATCTTCTTTAGTTGAAACAAAAAAACTAATAATATTTTGAGGAAAAAAACGGCATAGTTTTAAACAAAAACCAAAATAAATGACAGATAAATAAACTACCGGAAAATGCCTTGCAGGTACAGCTAGTATATTTACTAGCTATAAGAGACTTAGCTGGTCTTTCACGCTTAAATTTGAAATAGCATTTTTATCGCTAAACGGGATTGGGCGAATCTTAAGAATATCCGTTCTTGTTACAATTTCCTTCTTACCTTTTTATGCATTCTTTCGTTACACGTGGAATGTCGTGTTGCATGTATGTCAGTTAAAAACTCATCAAGTCATAGCCTTTGTATTTATTTGATGATAATTCTAACGTACCTAATAAACTGTAGATCCCAAATGATAATGGTTAACACTTAAGAAGTAAACGACATGTTTATTTCAAAATCTGCAAGTTGCAATTAGTTCTAACTGTATGACTGTATGTATTTGATGACAGAGAAGACACTTTTACTACCAAGATGTTTTATATGCAAATCATGTAAGACGATTAAAACCATTTTTATCGTGTGTATGATGAATCCAATGTGGCCATTTAAGGGCCCCAATCTAATCACATTTTCATTTCTTGTGGGGGTATGAGTTATTTCTTTTGACAGAAATAACAAGAGAAGTGGTGTTTTCTTTGTGAAAATAATTTTTTTCCTTAAATTCTTTCACAGATGAACAACCAGACCCTGCAATCTTTGCGTGAACCGTCACCTCCAACCGCTTTCTTTGTTCGACCCATTTTGTCACTAACAATCCTTTTTAAACCAATATTTTATTCTTTTGTCGAATGTTTTCGACTCGTTTACCTCATGGATAAAGGAATGTTTCTGCTTTCCCATTTCTCTCCAAAATAATTCATTCTGATCGTCTTTTTAGTTTTATCTTAAATCCGTCTGCTATCGTCCGGGTTTCTAATCCGAATCCCGCTCAAATAACGTTACAATCAGATAGATGTTCCAAGTATAGATAAATACAGATATATAGACTGTTAAACATATAGATATGAACATGAATGTAATAGACATTTGGAGACTCTTCTTTACGAAACAGTAAAATAATGGCCCACATTTGTCACAATAAACCAAAGGAACGTACAAAAAGATTTCTTCGGAGTCTTATCATAATATTTTTTAAAGTATGCATTTATTTGACGATACTATAAAAATGTATCCTCACGGGAGCTACCATATTGGATATGTGCAGGGGTAGATTGGCCTATTGGGACATTGGGCAAATGCCCGGTCTTGGCTGATGTTATAAAAAAATTTGTTTATTTTTTCAGTGCATTATTAAAATGAAAAATAATATATTTAAATTGTCATTTTTCAACTTAACACAAAACCTCTTACATTTTTTATTAAAAATGGTTAATTTATTATTGCTATTCTAAATGTCATTGTCATTTGTCTTCTTTGCGGGAAGTATGGACAAGAACAAGAAGAAATGGAAAAGAGCAACAGAAAAAGAGCGTAAGAGAAAAGGAAAGTCATGGGAAGCTACTGATGCCACAAGCTAAAAAATCACAACATTTTTTCAGCATCGTGATGAACCTGAAAATAGTCATACACAATATATGACAAAAGTTTCTGAAAATAGCCATACACAATATATGACAAAGGTTTCTGCAACTAAACATAATTAGCTTGTAGATAAAGACACTAACAGTAATGAGGAAATTGAAAATGTAGAAAATTCTGAGATTCTTCATGAACCTAAACAAATTCCTAAGTATGGTAATGTAGAAAGCAAAATTATGGAAGACCCTAGCACTGCCCAGACACCTAATTATTTACCAAAAGCTAGTGATTATTTCAAGCCCCTGTTTTGTTTTTTATGCTATCCAGTTCAACCACGTGAAATAACAAGGTCAAAGTCTGATATATTTTTACGATAAAGTGGAGCAAACCGAAATTGGTTAGCATACTGTGAAAGACAAATTCATTTTATTGTAGCATATGTCTGGCTTACACTCGTTCTGATAATGTATTTACTACAGGCATGAAGGACTGAAGGCATGTTCACCAACATATTGAAGAACATAAGAAATATCACGATAATTGTGCTGAAACTCGTTTCCTTAGCATGAGTAACAGATATATTGGGTCATTATTGTTTATGGCACATAAGAATTTAGAGAATGATCAAATTAGAGCAAAGAGACAAGTTATGGAAAGAGTTATAGATATTGTTAAAGTTATTGGAAAGTTACAGAGGGGCATCATCTGTTTCTGAAGCTGCTCATTCATTGGACAATCCTTTGATTGATCACCGTAATTTTCTCGAGCTTATTATACTATTGAGTAAATATGACATTTTACTGCAGATCACCTTGAAAAAGTTATCAAGAAAAGTAAGGCAACGCATGCATCAGGAAGTAAGGGACGAGTTGATTTCCTTACTTTGATTTCTAAAACAATGGTGAACCATGTTATAGATGTAATTTCATCATTAATAAAAAGTGTTTTAGCAGAAGAAGTACGTGAAGCTGACATGTTTTCTGTGCAAATTGATACCACATAAGACATTTTGTGTAAAACCATCGATATTCTGTGATTATTCGATCCGTATCAGATGACCAAGTTCGGGAAAGGCTGTTGGCTGTAGTAAACACAACTGATTCAACTGGGCAAGGTTTATCGACTGATGAGAGACTTGGTACAAAGCCAACAGGGTCGCCCTTTAACGAACAAAAATAAATAACCGCCTGCTTACACGTGAGGTTAAACTCAAATCCTCTTATGCTTTTATTCAACTGGCTTATATTAGCATCATGTGTCAATTGGGTTACCCACCCGATAAGTCCACTTGAATTTCATCACCAGTTAATCTTGGACATTAATTCTGTTAAATCTTAAGTGGGACACTTTCTTAGCATGCGACTTTTGTCTGAGAGGTAATTAGTTTTCAAAGTGGACTTACTCAATTCTGGGTGTCCTCTCTCAAGGCAAAATATTTTCCTTGCAACCAGCCCTCGTCCGTTGTATCGACTATTACTAAACTTGCATCAAAGTTTATAAAGGGACGATTGCATTCACATATAAAAAGTACATATATTTCTTAACAGAAGGTTTATCAAACACAAACGTAAGAAGGTATAAAATGATACACGAAAAGAGAGGTCATATTAACAGACGAAATTCCTACAGAAAATTCTACGTTATAATTCCTTAAACACAATCAAGACAAACATGAATTGCCGAAGTAGACAGAGAGAATGCGTTGGGCAATGTAAAATAAATACAACTGAACTATTCTGTACACGAATGTTATAACTAGTAGAAAATGTGTCATGCTGAAATTGCCAACTGTCTGGACGTTACATCTTAACTGCCCAGAAATTAAATCGGGCGACACAACGTTAGTGGTGTTAAACCATATCAAACGGAAAGTTGAACTAGGCACCTTAGGTCAGCTTCTAGCTCAACCCAGCAAGAGCCCAAGCCTCAATTTCGAATCTCACACCACGCATGTGCAATTCTATTTCGTACTTTAAAACTAAAAAGTCATTCTTACTCATTGTCAGCATAATTCAAGGGAGATAACTTTAGACTGCTACAAAAAGACCATAGATTACCTAGATTGAGCTATAGAAATTATCTACAAAGAGATACTCTTTTATCAACTTCTCTTTTTCTATATAAAAATACGTTTTCAAAGCTGGCTCAGAAAATTATATATTTTTAATGTAGGCCAACAAGTTCAGTTTTCAGCTAGCAGTAACTTTTGGGGTCTAAATCTGTGGTCTATCTGGTGCGTCTAAGCGTCTGGAAAGACGAAGTTAGGATATAATGATGGTGGGAACATCCATGTATCTAGTGATTAGCATCGAAAATTTATAAATATCATCCCTAGTGAAGATTTTTGCAATGAGGGAGGTGATTTTGCAGAAAGAAGAGCTCTGTTCAACCCAATTGTTTTGAGTAAAACGTCGATATCATTATTAACCTACAAGTCGATCTCAGAACTTTAGGCTATCTTTTAACTTTGGGATCGGATCGGCACTTTTATGCTTCTCTGCCAGAAGCATCTCGCCTCTCACCCAAGTGAACTTCTTTTCTACTACTAGACTTATACTGTCATCTGTTCGCCTCTTTTTTTTCCTCGGGCTTCGAGATTTGATCAGTCATCTCGTCTTATTCGAGCATAAAACTTTAACTGCATAATCTATGTCTTCGTTTTGTGTGCGTGTGTTTCTTTTACAACAGCAGGGATCTGACCACAACTTCTTTTTCGCGCTACTACTACTACTACACACACATTCACTCTCTCTCTATCCCTCTCTTTCTTCTGCTAAATAGTGAGATCAGCCCTCGAAGAATCTTTATAGCAAAAATAATACAATATATAAAATAAAGTCAGTCTCTTTCTCGTTTCTATGTCATTGATACCTTTCTTTAAAAATCAATATTTGATTCTAGTTGGTCAGTTTTTCCTGATAATTATATATAATTCGATTTAATTTCTTTCAAAAATTATTTTGTTCAAGTAGGAATTATTTTCAAATGGCAGTCATCTTCCTTAAGGGGACATAACTCTATATCCGTCCATACAGAGTTACATCCCTTTGATTGAAACCATATTAAATCTTGAAAATGAAATATTTGGGGAGAAAACTGACACAGATTAAAAAAAAAGCAAAACAACAATACACTTAAATGGACTCTACTTGCTTAAAATCTTTTCAGCGTCCAAATAAACATTTTTAGCAAAACACTTTCTATTGCATTCGTTCCTAAGGGCGTCTAGCACTCACTCTCTCTTTCTTTGCTATCATGTGGTTCTCTTTCTTTTATTTTCTACATTGTAAATAAATGTATTCATCACTCTTTCAATTTTCATCAGAGTTACATGTTCGATTTATTAACCCCCTATTGTTCCTGATTTTCATAAACGACCTTCCTGATGACATTGTGTCTGAGATGGGTATATTTGCTGATGACACCACGCTCTACTCTCATCATGTGGGTATAACGGACATGCACATATCCAAGGCAATCACTGAATCCTTAGAAAGTGACCTCCAGTCTGTAGTGGAATAGGGTCATAAATGGATGGTAACATTTAATGCCGCTAAGACAAAGCTCCTTTCCTTCAATAACTACAAGAAACCTCTTCAACCACCGATTGTCATGGCAAATAACACCCTACCTGAGAGTCCAACGTTCAAACTCCTCGGGTTAACATTCACAGGTAACATGAATTGAAACAAATACATAGAAGACATTGTCAAGGCTGCTGCAAAGAAAGTGGTCTCCCTCTACTGTGCTAGAAAACTTCTCACACCTGATATTATCCTATATCTCTACAAAGCCACTATCCGCTATGCATGGAGTATTGTTGTTACATCTGGGATGGTGCACCATCCACTAGTCTCTCCCTCTTAGACGAGGTCTAACAAAGAGTTGCTAATCTAATAGGTCCCTCACTATCCACCAAGCTCCAGCCCCTGTCCCATCGCTGCAATGTTGCATCCTTGTGCCTGTTTTACAAGTACTTCAATGGAATGTGCTCTGATGAACTTGCTGCTCTGGTTCTCCCTCGACATAAATACACTCAACCAACCCAACAATCAGCTAAACCCCATGCATTCAATGTGGAGGTCCCCAGATGTTGGAGAGCCTTCTACTCCAATAGCTTCTTGCCTTGTGCTGGCGGTATTTGGAACTCCCTCCCTGCTCCCCCGACTGTACCGACATGCAGAAATTTAAAACTAATATGAACAAGCATCTCGCTGCACAGTTCCCACTTTAGGATGACCCCCAAAACTCAGTAGCCACTTACGTCTACAATGGCAACTTATCTTGTTTGGGGTGATATAAGTTTAAAAAAAAAAAAAGAAACCTATAACTTTTCACTTCAATTTTTCAAGCTAGTTGTTATTTGAGAACTTAACATAAAAACGTATAAGCCTTTACTGTGAAACATTTACTGCATCGGTAAATTTGGTAATAAATCCAAAAAATACCAAGATGGATAGACACGTATTCATACTTAAATTAATAAATGCGAAAGTTGTGCCCATTTCTCGCATTAATGGTAAAGTCAAAACGCCCTATTTCAAGTTAATTTAACTTTACACAATAGATGTTTATTTTACACAATAGATATATACTGCTTATGTATCTGTGATATCAGTTGCAAGGTTAACTAATTTGCATATTCGTTTTGAAAAAGGGCATTTTTTAATTAAGTATTATTTGTTGTTATGTTTTATTTCAATGATTGTTTTGACTTTAATATAACAACTATTTCTGTTTCACAATATTGTTTCGTGAACAAATATTTAGCATTTGTTTTCAAATGTTCCTCTCTTTAGAGGGACCGACTTGATTTTCCAAATTTCAAGTGAAAAGGCAAATTGATTTCTTCTTTTTATTTCTTTACGGTCACATTTAAAAGATGAATAAATTTGTATCTAAAATAAAAAAAAATGTTCATGTTTATCTATCTATATGAATAAATGAAAAATATTTTGTTTCGTGTTTACAACAAAGTTATGAATAAAATGCTTATTATTTTTAATTAATGTTTCAAGTATTTCAAGCAGCGAACTTTGCTAAGCGATAGTGAGCCGGTGAAGCCATATAGTAGATAAATAAATAGACAGCCACTTGATACTGTTAAAAGACGCGATTGTAGCTTTAAATCTACTCAATTTTTAATCGTACGTAAACTTCTGCTATGTTAAGAAAACCACTTCATTTCTTTTTCTCCGCAATAACAGACTTCTTTATAAACGTTTTGCTGTATTGCTAGAGAAACTATGACTTTTGGTCAACGGACGTTTTGGCAAATACATGAAATAAGTAAAGACAAATTAATTAAAACAATACTATATTAACTAACTTACTTCACATCAATTCTAAAAATGTTTATTCAAAATTATTTTTAAAGCATAACTAATTAAAAATATACAAAGTTCGTCCATTTTTATTTTTTTTAATTTCACATTAAAATCGATATTTGCGATATTTTTTATTGGCAATTGCAAGTGAAACGATAAAAAAAATTGAAAAATTACATTTTTTTAAACAAGTAGTTTTAAACAAAATAATTTTAAATAAAAAAAAATTAGTGAATGTCATAAGTTTATCAATTCGTCAAAACGTCCGTCGACCATTGATATGTGTGTGTATGTAATTATGCAGAACTAATTGCTGTAACGAGAGTTATAAATATTAAAGTCAGAATAAATCTCAACAATTGTAGGTGGTTCAGATATTTTAATACAACAATATTATACATTGAATAACATTTTTGTAAAGTCAATAAATAAAAAAAAAGTACATTACTTTATAAAAACAATTTATTTGGCAAGTGTATGTGAATTTTCTTTCTATTAAAGTCGCCGATAAAAAAATATATTCAGTACGACATGAGATTATATGCTCGACTATGATATAAAACAACCTATCAGCTTTTGGTCGGTCTTGGGTATGACCTTAAAAGAAATCTAGTGGTGATGCCTCCATTTGGGAGCTGTGGGGAATGTAAAGTTGCCCCTTAGTTGTCATTGCTCCCAGTTTCACTCTGGTCCAGAGTGGATTAAATAGAACCTACTGGCGCTACCAAATCAGGCTGTCTGAAGTTATTGATTTCCTGACTCAAAATGCACCAAACATTGATGTTTTGTTTTTTTGTCTTTTGTTTTTTTCAACTCAAATCATGTTTTGCAAAACTCAAAACAAAAAACAACAATTTCCCTCCCTCCCCCTTTGCCCTCTCCTCTCTCTCCCTTCCCCCCTTCCACTCAACCAAACACCATGAATAAATACTTAAACATATAAATTACTTGAAGCATGAAAACCTTCACCAAAATAACCGGATTCAGCATTAAATAACCCAAAAAGGCTTGATATGCCGTAAAAAAAAAAACAACCAAACAAGCTTTTGGTCAATGATATGCATCGAAAAGAACCTTTTGAAAACAATTACAAATCAACATAGTAAGAAAAAAATGTTCATTTCTTTCTAATAAAAAGTGTTTTTCACTTTTAAAAAAAACCTTGGTTTTTTTTTTAAATGGTAATTATATTTTAAGTTGTTTTTTATTAATTTCAAAAAATTATTTATTAATTTAAAAAATGTTTTTAAATAATTTTTTTTTTTTAAATGCTTCTTAAATTATTATTATAAATAATTTTGAAAAAGTTTTTCAATTATTAGTTTCAAGAAAATTTTTTTAAATTATTAATTTCCAAAAATGTTTTTAAAAAATGAGTTTACTTTATAAGTAAGTCGCATAAAAGGCTGTGATTGTCAAGGCAGGTTCAATTGGAATCTTCAATAAAAGAATATTAAAATATTTAGGAGTGATCTCCCATGGATAGCAAGGGAGGTAATTTAATTAACAAGTGATAAAAATATTCAATGTTTTAATGTTAAATAATAAAATACATCATAAAAAAGTAACTAACCAACTTAGAAAAAATAAAATGCAGTAACAGTGTTTAAAATGTAAATGATTTGAAAAATTAATGTCGAATATCAATATTTACACAGGAATGATATTGAACTATTTCTTTTAAATAATAAAAATGGCCACGTATTGTCTGTCTATAATCTGACCAAAATTAAAACTTTGAAAGGTTTATATCTAAATCATGAATACATTTCAAAATGAACAATAATTTTATTAGTAAATATTTTAGAGTTTGCAAAAGCAAAATTCAAAGTAGTCAATAAATTTCTAATTTCATGAGTTGACTATGTTCTTCCGTTCTAAATTCTACTTTCTAGGGCTTAAAAATTGCATTGCTATGAAAGAAATAGTAAAGTCTTACTACGTTTCTTTTTAATATTCCATTTTTGACATGAGTACTAGGGTAGGCTGATTTTCAACTGTGGTTGAATATCAAATATATCCATGCAGACAAAGTTGGATATTGGTATGACTGACACATAAAACTAGTTTTTTTTTTATATTGCACCAATTTTTTGGCCCTCCTTGAGGTCATGTTCATGTCGATGTAAGGGGGATAACGTATCTCTATTTTATACTTATATTTTGTAACAAATATTTTTCAACAATATTAAACTTTTTATTTACAAAACAAGGATTTTTTTATTTTAAAAATATATTAATTAACGGACAAAAAAAAAACTGAGAATGAAAGAGGGGCCAAGACATGTTTCATTTACATTTGATGGAATTCATGGAGCCGACAAGAAAAGGGCCAAGTACTTCCATTGGTGCTGATGCTTATGCTGACGTTGTTGTTGGTTCAGGGGGGATACCTAGCTTTGAGTAAGAAAATAAGCATAAAATAAAAAGAGAATTTAGGACGCTGAAATAATCAATCGAACAATGAAACAATGTTATGTAAAAACTGTAACATTATTATTTTTAGAGAGGGGGGAATTCTACTTTTTCAGGAAATTACGTGTGCTTTTACAACCTGGAACCACTGCATATTTTTTAACATATCTTTATCTTTAATCAGTAAAAACATAATTTTCGAATGACGCAATTTCAAACTAGGAATTAACAGTGATAATCTCTTAATAAATCGAAAAATAGAACAAGTTAATTAACGAACTAAAAATGAAACAATGTTAGGTAAAAGCAACGACTGTTCTGATTATTTGTTTACAACCAACCATTCCCAAGTTTGTGCTGCCTTGTTTGTTTGAGCATGCAAGGTGGCAGCTCAAAGATCAGCAAGGATAACCATCACCACCGGAGATCGTAATGTGTCATTACTCACCATAACCATACTCAACTTTCTCCGACATTACAGAAAAGCTGAAAATCAACCTACCCTAGTGGGTACTAAGATAATCATAAATTCTGAGAATATTGGTACATTCTAGTAACTAAAGTTTTTATTGGTACCACATACTATTATGGGTGTCAGCATTTTTGCTTGTTTATTTTGGCCTGAACTAAGATAGCACAAAACCATATTTACTATTTTGACGAGGTTCATTCCCACTGCAGAAAGATGTGACACAAGGTCACTCTGACCTCATATAAATTGCCTGGGCAGCCCCGTCAGCATTCTCTTGTCAGGACACTTTAAGCAGTTAGCAATAAACTAACTCCACCCCAAAGAGGGGAGACAAGGCCTGGGAGGGTGCACCTCCTAGGACTACCCAGGACAATGCCTCAACCTGACAGATAAAAAGCCATCGAAACTGTCCAGTTTCTGTCGCACTCATTGTCAAGTATGTGTACCGTCATTGTCACTGGACGGCAAATGAATGCCACAGTGCTTCATAAAATGTTAAAATAATGATAGAAATGCACCAAGAAGGCCATTGGAGTATCCAAATGAACAATTGGATTATTTAAAGAATAATAAGGCATTTTTTGTTGTTTGTTTCAAGGTGGGATGCTTGTAAGAAAAAAATTTTCATTTGATGAAATAAAAAGTTAAGTTTAATAATATTCAAATAAAAAACAAAATCGTGTCAAACAATAAAAGGAAAAATGATTTTAAGAATTATTTCCCCTTATTTTTGGATTGTACTTGACTTAAAAAAAAAAAAAATTATTATTTAGTTTTGAACTAAGTAGGCGATTACACTAATGTCTTTTTTTCATCTCTACTGGACTGCTCCTATGTTGTTATCATGACTACAACTGAGTGGAAAAACAATAACAAACATATATAGATTGTTTGGATTGTATTTTTTTTCTTCTATACATGTACATTGCACACTACAATTTCATATTTCTCACATTGTGAATATAGACATTTTTTTAAAACTTATTTTTATGGAAATCGCTCCAGACAAGGCATGAATCCACTTAATGTAAGGAACTAAAAAAAAAGAAATACTACTTCGAGATCAAAAACTAACCAACGATAAGTGTTAGATGGATAGATTCCGACCCAGAAAACAGCAATTATTCCCCCTTTGTCAGAAATATTGATCATGGAATGTGAGGACTAAAGGACAAAATAAGAGAAGCGAGAATTACAAGGCTACTGAAAGTAAACCAAAGGTTAACTTTCTACTCTCCTTCTTACTTATATAAAGGATAACCTCTATTTTGCAGTTGTCAACACCGTTTAAGTTTGATGATAAAACGAGAACGTGATGATGCTGTATGTACTTGATATAGTTCAAAACTCAATCATATTTTTTCAATAAATAATAATAAAAAAAGCTACAACATTAATGTCTGTTTGACTCCTCCAGGACTGATTCTATATTGTCACCATGATAATAACTGAGTCAAAACCAATAATAAACATGTCTAAAGGTCTAAGTAAAAGTAGGCCGGATCTGTTCTCGAATATCGTCAACTGTCTTTTTCGACTGGACTGCTTCTTTATTGTTATTATGACTATAACAAAGCCAAAATCAATAATAAACATATCTAGAGGTCTATGTAAAAGTACACTGAATCTGTTCTCGACTAAGGAATTGAAAGAATGTATATTGTCGGCTGTCTTTTTCGATTCATCTTGGACTTTTTCTATATTGTTAACATGTACTTAGCGGGTGACGATTCAGGAATAGCGGGTAGCGTTTGTAAAACTTTGATCCTAGTGGCCTTGCAAGCCAAAGGCCGGTACCAATCTGTAGATATAATGAACACAACAGAGTCCTGAATTGGTCGTTGTGATCTGTACCAACCAGACACTGGCCGACGATGATAAATCGAATGCAGATTCAGGTAACATTAATAGAAATACATCCAGTTAGAAAGTTGAATGAAAAATCGGATTTCTTTAAATAATTTTTTATTTTATTTTATTTTTTTTTTACTTATATTCTCCCCTGTGAACATGTATGTTTGTTTGTTTGTGCTTTCACTGCACTGGCCGTAATCATCGCCACATGTTGTGTCAGTCAAAAGGTTGTTGTTCAATCTCACCTAGTGCTGCAACAAAGAACTCTCATGCCAAGTAACAACCATGAGTTCAGTTTATCAACAAGTAACAAATTTATTTGTTAGATATAAATGATACTCGTGTTCCCAACTTGAATGGCAGAGTTGCAAATGAGATCTCTCTATCCCGGTGAAATGGAAATAAGTCCCCCACAGTTCTTTGGCTAAGAGACCCAGATGGGGCATCCTGCCTCCAAGGGCACCCAGCTTCAACTCCTGACAGCTCTCTCAAAAAACCCAACTTCCTGTCATGACCACTTGAGATATCCCCGGAGATAAATGTCAGACAGAATTATCATGGCGACAATCCGTGAACATCCCAGCATGGGTTCCTCCTTTTACGAGATACTTAATTCATCTCAAAGTGAAACAAACTTCTGGGGTGGTCAAAGACATTTTAACTCTCTTTTGTGCCCCAAACAAGGCACATTGCCATTGATAAATAAGGGGTTACTGTGAATTAGGATGCCCCTATAAATCTATCCCCTAAGTGGGGAGTTGAGCAGCAAGATGTTTGTTCACATTACATTTAAATATTTCCATATTACAAGTTATTCAGTTGGAACTGCATCATTTTTTAAATAAACTGTAGTGAAGTATGTTATTATAGTGCCAATAACATGGTACAACAATAACAAATGAAATTAGTCAGAATCAAAGTTGGATATGCCAGCTTAAATGTTATTTAGGTTCAACTTTTAAAATCTCACAAGAAAACTGATGAAAACAAAAAATCTCCTACTAAAAATTAACAAAAATAACTATATTTACTAAATTCAGTTGTAGTTGTTATGAAGAAAACAAAACAAGTGACAACTTAATCAACCAACTTTACATTCACAGACAAGATTAAAGGCACAGTTAAGGGATACTAACCCACCAACAGTTATAAATATGCAATGTCCGCATCTAAAAATCTTAAGAAAATAATAGAAAAATGACATCTCTTTCTGACTCCACTTTCTAGTTCCTTCCTTTTTCTTTGCATCAACGATACATTTTCTCTTAAAAAATTATATTTCTTAAAATAAAAAAAAATAACCATAAATAAAATAATAATAGGGGTGGGACGTAATGAGTGAAAATTTCAGATTTATGCGAGTAGTATTTTTTTGTGTTCATTTATACATAAATAACACTAAACAATCAAACATTTTGAAAAAATTCAGGTACAGGCCAAAAATAGCTGTTAGGGCTCCACGGGACTCAAAATCCATCATTTTTCGGTGAAAACGTGGTTTCATGCGACATTGCAGGTCCTAAAACATCCTCAAAAGCTATGAATGGATATAGATGGTTAAATCTGATATAGTACTTTAATTTAGGACCATTTTTAGGCTGTGAAAAGGTTTTCATGAATGTAAAATAGCCAAAAACTAGTGGAAAATAGCCAAAATTTCCAACATCAAAAGCTTCACATGTGTGGGACACACATAGTAGATGTAGAGGTACATGATTGGAAGAGAGAGACACAGCGATCAGCTGTTCAATTTGGAGATTCTTCAATTTAGGACCTGCAATGTCGCATGAAACCACTTTTTCACCGAAAAATGATGGATTTTGAGTCCCGTGAGCCCTAACAGCTATTTTTGGCCTACACCTCGATTTTTCCAAATTGTTTGATTGTTTAGTGTTATTTATGTATAAATGAACACAAAAAAATACTACTCGCATAAATCTGAAATTTTCACCCATTACGTCCCACTCATAATAATAATACAGTTAAAACTATAATATTTGCATATACACCTCTTTGAATTATCGTTGCTTTCAAGTCTTCCTTGAAACGTCACTTTCAAGGCCTGGTTCAAAGTGAGCCAGTGCCAATAACCTCCTGTTTTTATCATAGTTAGAGTAGCCGTTCTGCACGACACAGGCAATCCTATGTCGCTTACGTTAGGAGGGATAGGCTCTGCCAATTACAAAAAAAAATGCATTTTATTTAATAAGATCTACTTTGCTTGAAGCATTGTAGTAATATGTATATAGAGGAGTTATAGAAGGTTATCACAATGCAAGGAATGGAAATATGTCAGTGTTGAGAAGGAGGATAAAAACAAAGTCATTTTTTATAGTAAATCTTACTTGTTTAGTCAAAACTTCTAAACAGTGATCTAATGTGTGTGACCATGTTCCATAATATATTTCGAGGTAAAACCTCTTTATTAAATAGTGGGTGTTTCAAATCTCCTGAAACTCGTGTGGACTTGTAACAATGTGTTTATGGCTGTACTGCAGTAAATGTCACAGTGACCTGCAGCAAATGAAATAAATTAAATTAATTCTTTTTAATGATAAAATGATTTCTACAAACAGGGGAGATAATTTCATTATTCCTTTTATTTTACATATATAAAACATTAATACCCTTCAACACCAGAAAAAAAGTATCCATTTAAATGAAAAAAAATTGTATCAAAATCTGTTCAGAAAATGAAAACAAGAAACACACACATTGAAATTGATGCATCATTTTTAGAATTTGACTACTTCTAAGAAACTGATATATGTATAAAGTTCAATGCGTTATTGTAAAGGAAAACATTATTGATTAATTATTAAATAGGGCCTCCATACAATATTTTGTTAATATTAACTTTAGAGGAATTCTAAAAAGAATGTGATTTGGCACTATTTAAAAATACTTTATCACCTAAAATGATTACGTTCAATGTTTTGTTTTTTTACAAAAAATGTTTAATTTCATTTCATAAAAATTCTTTTACCAGCCTTGTTGTCTATGCAAGTTTAAGTCAATTCAACATGGCTGCTTCTGTTTCAAACAAACATGGACGTTATGATGCGATGCATTATAGAAACTAATAAATTTTTGGGAAAATAAACGAGTAAGCATCTATTTCGCACATATTTTGAATAGATTTATGTTAGATCCATATTCTGAAAATGTTTCACTCTTAGTTTCCGTTTATTCTTCAACATAGATATAAAAGCATACAAAAGTCAAACATATTATTAAGAAAAATTTAAGTAAAGCATCCACATTGTGTAAAGACAAAAAAACGTCAAAGATATCCATTAAAAAGAAATTAAGATATGCATTGGATTTGTTAAGAGATGAACTAATCCAAAAGTAAAAGTTATGATGAAAATATCCAATATACAATTACTTTTAAAAAAGCGGTTTATTTATCCCCCCCCCCCCAAATTTTTTTATAAAAGACAGAGAACTATCTGAAATATTAAAATTATAACTGTTCCATTTATAATTTAGATAATCATATATATATGTAAGTAGTATTTTTTTAGACATATTTCGTTAAATATCACAGACAATTTATGTCTACATATTTTTGCCTTGATTCGTTCTAAGTTCTTTATAAGTTTGCAGGTTTCAATCTGAAATTGGCCGATGAATCTGCCGTACCAGTTAACTATGCACCAGTGCCCAACACTTAACAACTCAACATTCTGGCCCCTGTCCTCAATTCCAAAAACTCATTGTAGTAAACACTACTGTATTAGAACACAGAATTAACAAACAAAAACTACATATATTAAAAACCTTGCATATCAAAACAAAAAAGCCATCCATTAACAAAATTAACTACAATGATAGTGATAACAAAGTGATGGTTATAGTATTATTATTAGTATTATAACTGTTGTGAAGTTGTCCAACAGTAAATAATAAATAAAGGAAGTCAAGTCGAGGGTTGGTTTAACAAAGTAAGAAAGTGACTAGCACTTGGCTAGACAGTTACAAGACTGTGCTTTGTCTTCTCTGTGTCTCTGGTGACTCGCACTATTTATAGTGACAACCGGTGTAGTTTCTCCTGTGTAAGAACGGCCGGTGTAACAATAACTAATAATAATACTATAACCATCACAAGGTTCATGCAAAAAACTACTAATAGATATATAAGAATATACGTTTTTTACTTGATAACCACCCCTGAAAGTAGATCCAGATGGATATGACAGTACAAGAGCTCAAAACAGGTACGGCAGATACATTGTTCAATTTCAACTTGAAACCCACAAACTTATAAGGAACTTAGAACGGATCAAATCAAAAATATGCAGACATAAATTATCCGTGATATTTAACGAAATATATATATATATATATATATATATATATATATATATATGACAAAAATGGAAATAATATTCCAACGTAATGGAAAATGAAAAAAGGAAAACCAAAAATATTATTTATGTATTCATCAACGTTTCGTCTTTATTTCAAGACTTCCTCGAGATAATTGGTTTGAATAAATAACACACAAGTACAAATATTTGAAAACGGACCAAACTTTTTCAAATATTTGTACTTGTGTGTTATTTATTCAAACTAATAATTCCGAAGAAGTCTTGAAATAAAGACGAAATGTTGATGAATACATAATATTTTTGGTTTTCCTTTTTTCATTTTATATATATATTATATATATCATAAAATACATCTTGTAGATGCTCCGAGGTCGATCATTAGTAACGAATTGATTTCACTGCAAGTTTCAGATTTTAAATCATTAGATCTGCTCCACCAGCAATCCAAAGCATTTCTCAAAGGAAAGATGCTTCCTCCTCTATTTGAAGTGAACTTTGAAACAACTGTACTAATCTTTTTGTAATTTCGGAAATAGCTTCTACACATAACAGCAGATAACCTAGGCGATTTATATTGGTGGTTAAGTTTATATCAAAAAATATATTTGGAAGTTAATATACAGATAATCTTTTGCATTAGGAAAACATGCACATAAAAGGTTTTGTATTTTTGAAAAAATTATTTATTCAAATTATCTTTAAACTATGAATCACTAGATCTTTTTTAAAATCACTAAAATAAAATAACTTTAATTTTAAAATTAAATGTATTGAAACAACAATGGCAAAAGCCGAATCGGTTGTTTCGAATTCAAATATTTTCAAAGATTTTAATATACATTTTTATTTTGCTGATGGCTTATATTTTTAATTAAGGTGGAACAGAATTACTGGAAGAAAACGGATTTATCTCAGTTAGTTTAAGATAAATTGTACAGTAACTTTCTAACTTTATTTTGAAGTTCCAAATGTTCTGCTAGTTTTTACGCATAAAAAATGTGTGCTTATGATGGCTAATATTTATGAATTCCACCATTCTCGTTCGATTTTATATTTCAATTATTTATTAATAACAAGATTATTCGGTTACTGTCTGTTTAACAAAATGTAAACAAATATGGCAAATAAATATACATAGTATGGACCGATCAAGGACGGGTATTCTTCTAGTATATATTTACTTTTTGTGCTTGAAACAAACTTGATGTCAACAGATTATTCTCTCTTACAAGTTTGCAATTAAAAGATTGAATATGTATAGCATATACATATATTGGGTTGGCCAAAACTCTGTTCGTTTTTTGGAATGTCATCTTTCCTGCCTACTACAGATCGTTTTATATTCCTATTCTTCAAATTCTGTACTTAGTGCAGCGAGTATGTTGACGTCAGAGGAGTTCTTACATTTTTGCTTGTATTTCAGGCCTTGAAATGGAAGATCAAGCAGAGCATTACAGACATCTGATGCTTTTTGACTACAGAAAAGGAAAAAAAACTGCAAAAACCTGCATAAAGATATGCCATGTGTATGGGAATAATGCTGTTACAGAATGGGTGTGCCAAAAATGGTTTGCTCGATTCTGAAAAGGAAATTTTTCAGTCAAAGGTGCTTTTTGCTGTGACCGGCCAAAGACGATCGACAGTGACCAAGTGAAAGCCATAGTTGAACAAGATTGCCATTTGACAACTAGACAAATCACAGACATTCTCAAGCTTATCAAATCAGGTTGGAAAATGAATTGCATAACTCAGTTATGTTTCTAAAAAAAACAAAAAAACTTTTTGGTCAACCCAATATATATATATATATATATATAAATATGTATAAATAGTACATAACAAATATTCAAATAAAACTTTTTGAACATTTTTTACTAGGCATTTCAGGTGTTGGTTATATTTTCATTTTTAAAAGTTGCAGAAAAAATGAAAATTGAAAGCAATGAAGTGTTTTTTGCAGTAGATATTCAATGTGTACATTTGTATTTTTGTGTGTGTGTTCTGCTTACTTAGGGGGAAGGATTATGTAAAGTCTTATTCCCTTGAGATTTTAACAAGAACATGTGTGACTGATGTCACACAAGAAGGCGAGACATCCTCTTTCACTGTGATAAGCATCGGAGAAAGGGCTGTTGAAATGGAATGTCAGGGATTCATCAGGTAGACATATCGGTGCTTATTTTTATTGAGGATCAAGCAAAATATCGCAGTCCAAAATAAAATAACAGAAAAACTTATGGATATACTTACTTATCAGTCAAAAATATTAGTGTACACCAAAAATTATGAAAAATTATCGAGTAAAATTTTAGTAAAAAATAAAATTAGTCTACTATTCGAGGTCCACGAACTCTGAACGACATTCGCGTCAAGCCAGTGCGTTGTAGGAGATTATCTCTCTTCTTTTAATATAACGACACAACACAGTCTTGTCGTTTGGAGTTTGTGTACTCCGAATAGTAAATATTTTTTATTAAAATTCTACTCGCTTATTTTCCATAATTTTTGGTGTACACTAATATTTTTCACTGATAAGTAAGTATATTCATAAGTTTTCCTGTTATTTTATTTTGACCTGCAATGTTTTGCATGTATCTCAATAAAAATAAGCACCGACATATATGTTTATAAAGAGATCATTTCAACCAACAAATAAAACAAGACAATTTAACAGCAACAAATAAGGCATTGGTTTCTATTGTAAGTTCAGTCCTTGTGTTGGGTCAGTTAATATACCCAATAATAACAATAGTCTACTGTAATAATACACCTACATTCTAGTGCTACCAGATCAGGCTGTCTGAAGATACCGGCTTCCTGACTTAAAATGCACCAAACATTGATGTTATTGTTTTTTTCCTTTCCCTTTGCAAAACTCAATCATGTTCTGCAAAGTTAAAAACAAAAACAACAATTTTCCTCGACAAAACAACCAAACGAAACACCATGAATAAATATTTGAACATATAAAGAACTTGAAGCATAAAAACTTTTATAAAAATGACCGGATTCAACATTAATAAACCTTAAAAGGATTTATATGCCGAAAAAAAAAAAAAAAAAAAAAAAAAAACACACCTACAGGACAATAATAATATTCTATTTTTTGAAATAAAAAGAAAGAGAAAAATATCAAATAAAATTAAAATGCATAAATTATTTAAGTTGAAAACAAATATGCAAAATATCACAAAAATAGAATTACATGAATATAAATTTAAAAGAAAAAACATTTTTAAAGATCACATTTCAGTACATTTTTCAGTCATCTCGAAAAAAAAAAATCCTACTTTCAAATCAGTTTTAAAAAACCCAACCCCAACTCCCTCAAAAGTTGCCATCACTGCTACCCCTCACCCCGCTCCAGAGTCAGCTGAAAAAAAATTCAACTTCTGACTCCGCACCTTTAACTTTTTAAAAACAATTTTCTTTCAATACTCATTAAAAATAATGATTAAATATAAGTTATTTTTTTAATATTTACATTGTTTGTATAGATATTATATATAGAGGTTAGAACAATAAGTTTAGAAAATTTGAAAGACAA
>OY744524.1:165998168-166063168 GCA_963556195.1 Sepiola atlantica | reverse complement strand
TTGATAATCTCGACTGAGCTCCAATCTCTGGTTCTTTCATATAAAATATTCACAAGAAAAACTCGTTTTTTATACCTCAACTGAAAGGAACTTTCCCTTATTCCTTAGTGTGCATAACATCAGACAGAATTTCTATGAAAGTTCCAAGAACTTCTCATCTATTAAACATTACCATAGGATTGCTTCCCTACAGACTACAACATGGTCATCTTCAAATCCAATGTCAACAAATACTTGTCATAAATCGTTCTCATAAGTAATCAAACTTTGTTAATTTAACTAATAATTTTCAATCCTTTCATAATATTCTTCATCATTCAACTAACAATCTATCCATCTCATTAACTCTTATCCTCGAGTGGCTTTTGGCCTTGATAAGAGGTGACTCATTAGAAAAGAAAATTCTATAAAATAAATATCTAAAAAAATTGCTAAAAATATACATTTTAAAAACTTGCTAAAATAAATCTACATTAAAAAAACTTAATTTTTGTGGTTTTCGCAGTCTGTTCTTCTTCCATGATTGCACCCATGAATTCATTTTCCGTTTCTCTCTCCATAATACTGCAACTAGAAAGAAGAGGAGATGTGGCCAGCGGAAGAAGCGCTGTGGCCGTCTCAACCGGTTGGACATAAATCTTTTCATCGACCATAGACAGAATTCCAAAGGACTGAAGCAATTCAATAGCTTCTTCGGCACGGAATTCAAGATCCGTACCTGTAACAGAAAAGAGCCAGTCTTCGATTTTTTCCTCCAGCAATTTTTGGGTCAAGCCACCTGAAGGAGAAAAAAGTCATCAACATTATAAAAAAAGAGCTGCCACTACATATACAGTTTATGTATATGCAAGGGTAATGCTATATATACAACAGTTGATTTTTTTTTAATATTTACAAATAGTTTTTCAAATATTCACCAACAATCTCTGTTTATATAAAGTTAGGTTTGTGTATATGTTTATATATTTGTATGTAAAGGATTAGGGTTAGTGTTATATCTGTATGTAAAGGATTCACTCCTTAATTAATTAACTGATCATTATGAATTTTTAAAAAGAGCTGCTAGGTGTAAAGGGTGATAATGTGAGCTATATTTAGTTATATTTAGCTTTATGCAAAGGGAGTAAAAAGGGGGTCGAAGCCTTTGTAGAAAATTCTGATACCTCCAATTTCTGTGAAATTTTAACAATAGGTATTAGACATCATAAATATTTTCCAAATTTCAGTTTTTTTTAATGATTTTAAAGGGTTTTTGGGCGAGAGGTTGGGGGCATAATATGGTTACAACCTCCCATTTGAAAATTCAAATATTTCAGATTTGCATTGAATTTTATCCATAATCATTAGACACCAATTAAGCAAGATTCCCTGAATTTCAATTTCTTCTGAAGACCCCTTAAGCTTAAGCCTTAAATTTTAGATATTTCTAGAATTAAAATCATGTAATGGATTTTGCTCAAAATTGGAATAAGGATTCTAGACGTAAGGTTTACTATCATTATATCTTCATTTTAATCTAACTGACATAAAAGTGGTGCAAAATTGTTCTATTCTAGTTACCCTGTAAGAATTATTGGTCTCTTAATGGTTTTCACATATAAACAAACTATATAAAACAAAAAAAGAACTAAAAACCGCACTTATAAAAATATAACAGCATTTATTTAAGCTCACAAGTTATACACCGAAATATGCAACACATGTCAAAAGGCAGACTTGTTGTCACTTCGCTGATTGAGGAAAAAAGAGAGCGGGATTCTGGCAAACATGTTGTCTCCTCAGAGGTCAGCCCAAAAAGACAGAAAAGAGGAAGTGAACTTGTGAATTACATCTTTTATATTGGTGACCACTTGGTTAAATCAACCAATGGTTGCCCTCCCCTCATAGTTACATCATCTGGAACTCCATTCATTAGGAAGTGACTCCAAAAATCTGAAACAAACATAATTAATGGGTCCTACTGTATTAGTACCTTATTAATGTATAGTTGAAAGCAGAGTTATCTTCTCTTGTTGAGTAGTCATTAAAATGACGCCTTTCATCTTTACTATTTTAACATTGGAAAACTTTAAATAAAAACAAACTACTGGTTTGTTCACAATCAAAGTTAGTATAATTGTATTCAGTCATAATGGGAAATAGTAGCCACTGTATACACATTTATCTTTGTATATATAGTCACTGTCTCATTACTCTCCATGAAACTTTGGCAAAAGTGTATCATAGCCTAGAGGCTACAATACACTTGTAAAAAAGATTGAAGATGGCTGTCATAATTTACTTGATTTGTAGGTTCTATGCTGTATGTTTAACAACTATAAAATCGAAAATGAAACAAAAATACAACTAATAACTGTCACCAAATGCAGTAAAATTGAATTTTCGACCAATCTGTATATTTTTTTTAACTTACTGAAACTGTTTTAAAGTTCTTCTTTATTTCAAAATAATTTGCATTATATCAGAGCTTTTGCCTAATGTGGTTCTTCATTTTGTTTTTACAAGCCTCTAAGGCTACTATACAAATTCTGAAAAATAAACACTTACAAAAAGTTTAAAAACTGAAAAACTACACAGGTCAATAGAAAAGTAAATTTTCTTTCGTTTGGTAACAGTTATTTGTTGTATATTTGCTTTTTTCATCCTTTTTTGCATTGTTAACTATACTACACTTTTGCCAAAACTATCGTCCAACCCAGATTCAATAAAGAACAAAACATTACTGCACATGGGCGTTTATGTCAAAATTACTCTTTTGAAAAATCGCTACAACTTAAATTTGAAAAATTATAAAATTATAAAATTATAAAATTTAATTGAATTTAGATATTTCTCTGATTTTTTAGTGATTAAAATAAAAACATTGGTTTGTTTTCAATCAGTAATCTCGGGGGGGGGGGGATATCAACACTTTTCAGTTCATTTTAGTAAAAGATTTTATGCTCCAAGCTCTTAAGATGTTTTTTTTTTTTTTACTGGTGAGTCACTGCTTATCAAGACCAGGAGTCACTCAAGGATAAGGGTTAGTGAGACTGAAATGTTTGTCAGCTGGAAGATGAGGAAAACTATGGGAGTACTGACATTGATTAATTGTATGAACGTGTTATTTATGAGGCAGTTTTTAATAAAGTATCTCTTAACATTGGACTTGAAGGTGACCAAGTTGTAACCAGCAGGGAAGCAGTCCAGCGGCAATGTGTTCCGCAGACGGGAAGTCATTGCAAGAAGCTCTGTCTATGAAAATTCTGCCTGATTCTAGGCACATAGAGAGAGAGAGGAAAGTCATTTTTTGATGTGGCAGCAAAACGAGTTCGTGCAGTGAATGTCTTACAAGGAGGAACCAAAGTCGGATCTCAGTCGAACACCTTCCATGGTAATAACGATAGAGCAGAGAGAGACTAGCAATGTTGCTTCTGTGAGAAAGGGGCTACAAGGAAGACAATAACACCAGATGTTTAAGTCGATTTTGCACTCTGTCAAGGCAGGAAAGAGTGCGCTGTGCAGCACCTCCCCAGATGTGTCAGCAGCACCTCCCCAGATGTGTCAGCAGTATCTCCCCAGATGTGTCAGCAGCACCTCCCCAGATGTGTCAGCAGCACCTCCCCAGATGTGTCAGCAGCACCTCCCCAGATGTGTCAGCAGCACCTCCCCAGATGTGTCAGCAGTATCTCCCCAAATGTGTCAGCAGCACCTCCCCAGATGTGTCAGCAGTATCTCCCCAGATGTGTCAGCAGCACCTCCCCAGATGTGTCAGCAGCACCTCCCCAGATGTGTCAGCAGCACCTCCCCAGATGTGTCAGCAGCACCTCCCCAGATGTGTCAGCAGTATCTCCCCAGATGTGTCAGCAGCACCTCCCCAGATGTGTCAGCAGCACCTCCCCAGATGTGTCAGCAGTATCTCCCCAGATATGTCAGCAGCACCTCCCCAGATGTGTCAGCAGTATCTCCCCAGATGTGTCAGCAGCACCTCCCCAGATGTGTCAGCAGCACCTCCCCAGATGTGTCAGCAGCACCTCCCCAGATGTGTCAGCAGTATCTCCCCAGATATGTCAGCAGCACCTCCCCAGATGTGTCAGCAGTATCTCCCCAGATGTGTCAGCAGCACCTCCCCAGATGTGTCAGCAGCACCTCCCCAGATGTGTCAGCAGTATCTCCCCAGATGTGTCAGCAGCACCTCCCCAGATGTGTCAGTAGCACCTCCCCAGATGTGTCAGCAGTATCTCCCCAGATGTGTCAGCAGCACCTCCCCAGATGTGTCAGCAGTATCTCCCCAGATGTGTCAGCAGCACCTCCCCAGATGTGTCAGTAGCACCTCCCCAGATGTGTCAGCAGTATCTCCCCAGATGTGTCAGCAGCACCTCCCCAGATGTGTCAGCAGTATCTCCCCAGATGTGTCAGCAGCACCTCCCCAGATGTGTCAGCAGCACCTCCCCAGATGTGTCAGCAGCACCTCCCCAGATGTGTCAGCAGTATCTCCCCAGATGTGTCAGCAGCACCTCCCCAGATGTGTCAGCAGCACCTCCCCAGATGTGTCAGCAGTATCTCCCCAGATATGTCAGCAGCACCTCCCCAGATGTGTCAGCAGTATCTCCCCAGATGTGTCAGCAGCACCTCCCCAGATGTGTCAGCAGCACCTCCCCAGATGTGTCAGCAGTATCTCCCCAGATGTGTCAGCAGCACCTCCCCAGATGTGTCAGTAGCACCTCCCCAGATGTGTCAGCAGTATCTCCCCAGATGTGTCAGCAGCACCTCCCCAGATGTGTCAGCAGTATCTCCCCAGATGTGTCAGCAGCACCTCCCCAGATGTGTCAGTAGCACCTCCCCAGATGTGTCAGCAGTATCTCCCCAGATGTGTCAGCAGCACCTCCCCAGATGTGTCAGCAGCACCTCCCCAGATGTGTCAGCAGTATCTCCCCAGATGTGTCAGCAGTATCTCCCCATCTTTGGACGTATCTGACTCTTAAAAAATGTTTATACAATAACTGTTGCTTGTACTGCAGCATTGCTTCCAAAAAAAAGCCTTCAGCAGATGATGACTCTGGGTTCTGGCATGGTTTTGGGGGCCGAAGCATCATTACCACTAAGCCAGAGCGCCCCAGATACTACTCACGATAATACCAGACTTTGTGGGATTGCCATATCCACGCTGATGCAGAGAGAACCTTGTCTTGTATTTTCTTTATGTATTACCACTTGTCTGATTATTCAAAAACGCTGAAGTTGAGTTGGCAATAAAATCTTGGCATCCGATTTCGATAGGATAGATGATCGTTTTCCAGCCATTTCTAGCACATTGTTCTCATAGATCTTCATATTTATCCATGGTGTTTACTTTAACTAATTATTCATGATGTAAATGTATGTGCATATCTCCGAATGCAGTTTCACATCATACTCAGGATAGATTCTATATAACTTATAGATGAGACCGTGACAGGTACTACCACTTCAGGTTAGAGTGAACCTGGAAGGGATGGTAACTAAGGGCTGAATCGACACTCCCCAAAGCTCCCAATTTAGGGAATCACCACAGGATGTAGTTTAATATCATACATAACTATCAGATGTTAAAAACATCAAAGATATTAGAAACGAAACAGGACAACCGTTGCTCACATAAAGAAATAAAAAAGAAAGAACATGTTCCAAACTGGAAAATTTAAAAAAAAAAGAAGAAACGAAAGAAAAGAAACAGCTAAATCCATATAGAAAGCAGAAAGGAAAAAAACAGAAATAGATTTGCGTTCTCTCTTTCATCGGACAGCTTTGTATTTGTTAATTTTGTGATAGGACGGGTATATGTTTACAAGTAAATACACATTGCTCTTTATTATAGAACGGAGGATGAATAAATTAAAAAGCACTTACCAAGTTCAGAAGATCTGAGAGTTGCACTTGGCTTCCACGCATTCATGGGATCTCTGGTCGTGAGTAAAAAAAAGTACACAAGGATGGCTTCTTTATAGCTCTCGTCTTCGGCACGATCAACAAGCAGAGTCAAAAGGCTTCGATTATTGGCCAGATTCTTAAAGTAGAGCATCCGCGAGAGCTTTACCAGATATTTGTTTCTTTTGTTCTTGTACACAGTCCAAACTCTGATGCTTATCAGTCCAGTAAGTAAGGTAATTAGTAGTGACCAGTCAAAATTATATTCGACCAGCACCATGAAGACTTTGGCGACAATACTGACCACAGCGATGCTAAATGAAATCGATAAAAGTCCTTTGTCCAGTATATTCATTTTGATTTTACCATCGGGGAGGACCATTTCAAGACCATTAACCGGAACATCTTTGAAGGCCTTCAGCACGAGTTTGGAATCCTTTTTTTGTCGGATGGCAACCACAAGGCGCTTGTAGTACTGGACAGGCCGTGAGGAAGATATTTTCCAGAACAAGTATTTGGAGTACCAATTCGGAGGCAGGGGTGGAATTTCTCGGCCTAAAGCCCAGAAACGAAGAATTTCATAATTGTCTTGGTTGACATTGATCTGGAAGAGAAGGTAGAAAAAGTTATTATCACATCCAATAATTGACTTACCATTATAATAGAATAGTCGTCTTAAGTTTTGGAATCTTTTTAGATGAGGATTGATAATTTGTATTATTTCCTTAAAGACAGGCTTAGTTCTAAGGAAGATTAAATCTGGACAGTACAGGGAGATGCATGAAGAGTAGATTTTAATGGTATGATCATGTTGAAAGAATGGATGAGGGTTCTTGGGTTAGTAGATGCAGAACAGTTGAGGTAGCCACTTCAGTGCAAAGAAAGCATGGAGGAAGTGATAAAAATGGACCTGAGGGAAAGAGGGGTAAATAAAGACCTGTCCACAGATAGGTTACTTTGGATGTCAATTTCTTAAAGCTGTCCACCGCATGCCAGCATGTAAAGCGGACATCAAACTGTATACGATGGTGATGCATTATTCGGACTATAAATACTCATCTTAATTATTATTTCAAACACATTTCAGTCGATGTAATCTCTGATCTTCTTCAGGTTCATCATGCCCCCATGACACTGTGTGATGTGGGACAAAATAATATAAGGGAAAATAATAATTTAAAATATAAATAAGAGGAAAATCTAATTAGCAGGGATCCGAGTGACCAATGGATCAAAAATCTGAAATCAAAATGAATTTTCCAACCGGGTTGGGAGGGTGAGAGGTGATTCTCCCTCCCCCCCCCCCTCCAACACACTGATTTCCCAACTTGATTCCCCCCCCCCAATCCACTCCTTCGCATGTATGAAATTTACCGTAAAATTATCCTCCGTTTCCGAAAAGTTTTTGCTATGGGAGATAAATTCTGTGTTTTTTTTTTGGGGGGGGGGGGAATGAGGGAGGGAGGGGAGTCATGCTGAAAAGTTACTAAAAAAAATTACTTACCTTACCACTAACCATAGGTCCGAGTGGTAAACCCCGCCTAAAAATAAAACTTTCCTTATCCCTTCCACTAACCCTAAGTTCGAGTGGCAAAAAAAAGTTGGAAAAAAAAATGCTATAATGGCCCGGAAATGAGGGATCATTTTACGTTAAATTCATATGCGAAACTGATCCCCCAATCTAAATTCTAAAATAATTGTTTGTTTTTTCTCCGCCCAATTTTTCAGGGTGCTCATCATAATCACCTAAAAAAAGTAAAATTTCATTCGAGAGGGGGTAGCAAAAGGCGTTAATCTAC
The DNA here is from genome assembly GCA_963556195.1 of Sepiola atlantica. Taxonomy (NCBI): domain Eukaryota; kingdom Metazoa; phylum Mollusca; class Cephalopoda; order Sepiida; family Sepiolidae; genus Sepiola; species Sepiola atlantica. The sequence continues at coordinate 166,055,483 of OY744524.1, read as the reverse complement.
AATACCTTCTTTTTTTATACTCAAAATATCGACTGATACGTTTTAAGCTTTAAGAGAGACAAGAAGTTATTTATTGATGAAACAAAAGTCTTCTACCTCCCCTACTCATGAATAGTTTGAAATATGACAAAACTTTTACAGAAAGTGGAAAGGGAGGTGAAGCAAGGCAAGACAGAACGTGATGGAGAGAGTAAGAGAGAGAAAACAGGAAAAGAGAAAGAATGATAAAGTGAGAGAGAGAAAACAGGAAAAGAGAAAGAATGATAAAGTGAGAGAGAGAAAAAGAGAACAAAATTGAGCCAAAAGGGTACAAAACTCTAACAATTTGGCTTTTTCTTATATGAAAAAAAAAGCTGAGAACTCACATGCCTGTATTACAAAAATAATTAAAAGAATCTGCATTCCTAAGCTGAATATCGAACCAAGAACTCCAGACTTATACTAAGGGAAAGCAAAGAAAAAAAGTTTACAACAGTTTGTTTTGTTATATAAAACCATTGTTGAACAGAGAATTCAATTGTCATGGGAAATGTGGGCAGACGTCACCAACATAGATGGTATTAAAAAATAAAAATAAAGGGTAATAACAGATTTTTTATTAGTCATCTAAAAACAGTGCAGGATGGGAAATTTAATTGTCAGGCAGAAGGCGAGAAATGCAAAATGAAAAATAAAGAATCAGACAGCTTTTAGAATGTTTCTTTTTTGTGAAGGTATTTTTAAAGTGTGGGATTTGACTATTCATAATGTGTGAGTAATTTTGTTTGATGTTTAAATTTTGGTATGTCTTTTGCTTCCTTTAGGTTGTTTAAGATATTATTTAGGCCATTCTTTTGAAGAGAGCGTTTCCTGTTTGGACAATAGCAATGTGATGACAGACCACATACACACCTGGTTTGTTATGAATGAGTAGGATTGGAGGTAAAAAGAAATTAAAGACAAACGTCAAGAATATTTTATTCTTCTCTCGGGCAATTTAAGGTCATTAAAAATATATGATGTAAATTCCTTGGAATTCAATTGCATTTAGCAGGATGGAAGGTCGGATATAGAGTTGAAAAAAAATCAATGAAAGACAAATTCTACAGAGATCATCAGATATCGCCTAAAAAGTAAAATTTCATCTTTTAGAGGGGGGGTAGCAAAAGGGGGTTAATCTACAATTGTTGTTTGTTGATGTTTAATGGCCTTTCAACCATTATACGGTCATCCCAGGTCAAACAGTTTTGTTTTGTTTTTTTAACAACTGACAGGTTAATCAGGAAAAATGTTAACTAACTCAAGGAGGTTTTTCAAACCACCTGCTTGGGGGTGGCAGAATTTTCTGATGGACAACGAGACCAACCTTTTAGAAAATGGCTGTATTAAAATATATAGAGTGGGGAAACAGAATCGGCCCCTCCTGTTAAATATCCAGACCGGGTGTACTGAAAAGGTCATTTGACAGAAGTAGGTGCACTTGGCACAGACACGCACCTGTCTGGATAAAAAAAACAACATAAAATGATTGATTTTCAAAAATAAAATAATCGTTGGTTGAAGTTGGACCACCTGGTCGGGAAAAACAAATATGATGCATTGTCAAAAATAAAATAATTGTTGATTTGAACCACCTGTAAAAAATTAGCTACAGAAGGAGACACCCCGTTACCGAATAAAACACCCTGGGAACATAGCTATATTGACAGCAAAGTCCCAGAGTGGGTATTTGCAGGTGGAGGCGAAGGGTCACAAATTGTTATATAATAACAACCCAAATTTGTTATTGACAGTCGCGAGAAAAAACACCAAATTTTTACAAATCAACTGTTATATTAAAACTGTGTTATAATTTCTTTTCTTTGATATCTTGTTTGTGCTCAACGACTAATCCATACTTAAATATTTTTTAATAACCAGCTGCTTTCCATGATCTAAGAATACAATGATGGATGAGAACATGCTTCCTCTGAATCGCGGACAAGAACCAATAACAAAGCACAAGCAACAATTGGCATAGTGGACGACTAGGGTTACAACTAGCATCATCATATTTGGCTTAACGTCCATTTTACATGCTGGCATGTGTTGGATGGCTTTTAGAAATTAACTTCCAAACTAACTTATCTCTGGTGAGGTCTTTATTTATCCCTTTTTCTCTCAAATTTACCTTATCACTTCCTCTCATGTTTTTCTTAGCTTTCTCCTGCCAACTAACCTTGTTATCTCAACTGTTCTACATCTAACCCAAGAACTCTTGACCATTCTTTTAATGTGACCATACCAACGACCAGTCTGACAGTAACTATGTTGCTGTCAGGCTAATGTATGATTCTGTTCAGTCTCAGGAGATCCACTCTCCCAGGCTTTATCTTCTCTTTGATAAGGGGTTAGCTTATTGCTAATCGCCTAACACGCCCCTACCAGGGAATGCCGACAAGGCTGCTCAGGCATTTTTTATAGGCCAGAGCATGCTGATCCTAGTGTGCTGGCTAACCACACCTTACCGTGTGTCTAGTCTAATGAAGAGGGGGTAAATAAGAATACATTGACCTTGTGTCTAACCTCTTGCAGAGGAGGTAAATAAACATACCAATGAAGACCCCTGTTCTGCACACATCTCCCTATACTGTCTAGAGAGGTGGTTGCATTTGTCATATTTACCTTTATGCCTTCTCCAATGGAATGTTCTTTCAGAGCTTTTTCGACCATAGATGCAGGCAGTTCTGTGAAATTCGCTTTTTCTAAAATGTCTTCCAGTCGTTGAAGAACAAGGTATTCTTTGTCAAGTCGTTCTTGGCGTGTCCACACTCGTGTTTGAATTGTGTCCTTGTCAGGGTTGATGGGATCGAATAAACGCTGAAAGAGATTAAAAAACCATATATAACATTTCTAATTGGATTATCTTTTCAGGTTTTGAAATTTCTTGTCATGTGATGTCAAACCTTTAATATTCCATCCACCTTATTTTCACATGAGATGCTTTGTATAATTTTAGATGATATTTTATCTCAATTTTCCAGTCTACATTTATGATTAGGACACATACATAGTAATAAGAATAGAAATGTTGTTTTCATTTAGAATAAACTACTGAAATACCCTGAATACGAACTAAATCAAAGGGAAAGGATTAATACAAGAAAATAAACAAAACTGATTACTTTCTTTACTAGTATTGTCATTTATGTACCCATGTGGCATTTACAATCATTTAATGTGCTTGTTTTATTTTTTTAATGGTGTTTTTACATATCAACTCTCAATTGGATAAAAGCTCAAATCAGCAGTTTATTTCAACTACTCACAGTGCAAAAAATATTAATTTCTAAAATCTTGCACATATTACAAAAAAAACAAGCACACAGCTCGCTCTCTCTCTCTCTCTATATATATATATATGCATTTAGCCTGACGATTCCCCCCGGGGATGAAACACGGGAGCCTCTGTGTAGCTTGATTGCCATATATATTTTCATTGCTTACTATATATATATATATATATATTTTTTTTTTTTTCTTTTCTTCCACAGACAAGACACGTGCACATGTTACAATGCAGCCCAGACGTCTTTGGAGTGAAGACCTTTGACAAGTGTAATGAGAGACAAGCACATATACACAGTTAATACATACACTCTTTCACTGGCAAAACAGGCATGCTAATATACACATACATGTTCATGCCTATCCCATTTATACAAACATATATGCATGCAGTGCCAGTCAATACAAACATGTGTACTCAATTTCTTCTTACAGACAAAACAACTCTTCTTTCACCAGAATGTTCCTGGAACTCCATGAACTTTCTCTTTATCATTCGTGGTTTTGAGTTGTCAATAAAAAATAATTATTTTGTATGGATAGGCTTTGTCATTCTTGAATCTGATATTGCCTTTCCCTCTACACACCTGATTTTGTATGGATAGGCTTTGTCATTCTTGAATCTGATATTGCCTTTCCCTCTACACACCTGATTTTGTATGGATAGGCTTTGTCATTCTTGAATCTGATATTGCCTTTCCCTCTACACACCTGATTTTGTATGGATAGGCTTTGTCATTCTTGAATCTGATATTGCCTTTCCCTCTACACACCTGATTTTGTATGGATAGGCTTTGTCATTCTTGAATCTGATATTGCCTTTCCCTCTACACACCTGATTTTGTATGGATAGGCTTTGTCATTCTTGAATCTGATATTGCCTTTCCCTCTACACACCTGATTTTAGCCATCCATGGTCTAGCCCCATTGTTAGCCAAAGATGGAATTGTTTTCTTTTCACAAACGTTGAACATGGAAACTTCAAATATTTTTTTTAATGGAAATGGCTCCAGACAAGGCATAAAACCACTTGATGTAAGGGGCTAACAAGAACAAAAGATGATTATTGCAAAGACAGGAGATGCCTATTGGCTTTAGTCTTGAAAAGACCAAGACTATAGGTAAGAGGTAAACAGTCAGCAAGAAGAGACTTCCACAAGTCTGCAGTTCTTGGACAAAAGCTACTGGAATAGGAAACTGTATTACAATGAGATATCAAAACAGCGAATTGATGGTGACCACTAGAATAACGAGTTAAACGAGGTGGAACGAAGGAAGCAGGGAATTGATCACACAATCTTGAAAAGCACATGCATAATAGTATTTATAGAAAAGACTGAGACTATCATGTCTGTGAGAAGGGGTGCAGAGAAGAAGAAAGGGTAGGACCAATCAAATTACAGATACGTTTCTGCATCTTATCAAGACTCCTCAAATGGGACAGAGAATCACCAGCCCAAATATGACAACAGTACTCCATACATGGTCTGATTGTGGATTTGTAGAGATAGAGAATAGCTTCATGAGTGAGAAAGTATTTGGAGCGATAGATAGAACAGACTTTACAAGACGCAGAAAGAGCAATGGATCTAATGTATGAACTCCAAGAAAGATTTGATGAGAAAGAAAAACCAACCAAGAAAATTCAGAGTCATCTATGAGAATCTCAGGAAAAAACGGACACACCTATGATTGAAAGACACAGGTTAGGTCTTAACAGGATTAAACGAAATAAGCTATTTCATACCCCAATCCACAACTGAACCTAGGTCAACTTCTAGATCTGTTGCATATTTCAACTGATCCGAGGGAGATGGGCGAGATCCAACACCAGAATAGAGAGTGGTATCATCGGCATAATTTTCCAAATAATATTCTCTGGAATATCATTTATATAGAGAAGCATTGAGAGAAAAAGATAATGAAGAGACACCATCCAAAGTTACTCGCAGGCTTCGATCAGAAAGAAAAGACCCAATAATGTCAAGTACCTTACATAAATGTGGATAGTTCTAAGTGAAAAAAGTGGAGGGGTAGGGGTGAGCGGGAATAATGTGGATGGCAGTGAGTAAGGAAGTGGAGGGGTGGGGGTGAGCAGGAATAATATGGATGGCAGTGAGTGAAGAGGTGGAGAGATGAGGAAAGAGGAGGGGGGGAGGGGGGGGTGTGCTCTGTGATTTTGGTGAGTGGGTAATGTTATGGTTTTAGAAAAGATTTGAAAAAATTAGGTGGTTTGAGAGTGGGAGGGATGGGTGGGTGAGAGTGTGAGAGAAGTGGTCAAGAGGATGAAATGGGTGAGGGGGAGAGGGGAGATTTTGTTTTAGTAGGTGTGAAATATTTGAAAAGTGGGAATGTTTCACCAGGTGGCTATGTTAAGAATGTGAGGAATGAGCGAGTTGGAAAGTTAGGATTCGTGGTGAAAGAATATGTGTGCGGGGGGGGGGGGGGGGGGGAGTGTATGCTCACCCCCACCCCTCCACTTTTTCACTCAGAACTATCCACATTTATTTCATTCCATGCTACTGACTTCACCAAGCCCGGACCCCAGTTCTACTGCTCCCAGCAGTGGCTACTACTTCTTCCCATCAACCCATCATGTAAACCCAATATTTTCATGTACTTGCATGACATTTTTCTTAATATTATCATCCTGAAGAAGTCTTAAAAATAAAGACGAAACGTTGATGAATATATAAAAAAAAATATCCTTTTTGGTTTTTCCTTTTTCATTTCCCATCACGTCGGATTACCTTCATCCTTCCTTTCTTATATATACATATATATATATTATATATATAAACAAAAAAAAATTTTTTAAATTGGGCTTACAATACCACTAACCCTAAGGCCGGGGATGGTTTCCAGTCGGATTAGGGTAAGAATTTCTAAACCTGAAATAATCGATTACCTAAAAGATAAAGATTTGGCGCCATATTTTTTTTGACAAAATCGGATTAGTGAAAGTAACGACACAAATTTTGAAATTACAAAACTTACAAATAGTTTCTAACTTTTCTAAACTAACAGGTCAATAGAATATTAAATTTTCTATCGTTTGGTAACAGTTATTTTGTGTCTATTTGTTTTTTTACACCTCTTTTTTTCTTGTTAACTATACTGCACAATCACTAGAGTTTGTAAATATAAATGTAATTATTAAGGTACCGTTTGGTCATTAAATTATTAACTACATTGTTATAAAACTATAATTAATTGTTTTAATGTCCTATTTTTGATTTGTCAAAATTAATGTAAATAGCTTCCAAAACTTTCAATCATGAGGATTTTCTAAGAATTCCAACAGCTTAAATGCTTCCAAATTCCTTTAAAATTTCAAAGGGTAATTTTTTAATTTTTATTTTCAGTTATTAACAAAAGATTAAAATGGCCTACTTGTTAATGAAGATATGGAAATGCATTCTGGTGGATTTAATTTTGTAATTAAATTATGTTTTTAAGTTTGTTTAACTCAAATATTCAACAGCATAAACAAATAATCGATTATAGTAAATAAAAAATGTGTAAGTCAAGTAGAAGCAAGAAACACACATACGGACACATGAGAAGTGGTCACACACACTTTTATTAATATATATATAATATATATATAAATATGGCATGAAATTTCGTTTTGAGTTTTACTTGAAAATATACAAACAATGGATATAATACCTTAACTTCTTGCAGAACTCCATGATATTTCCTTACAGTAGCACTGTCTAATGCCTGGGAGAACCTTTCGAAATCTTTCTTTTCATCTGCCCGCAGAAAACCTTGCATTACTAAATGACGAAGTACTGAATAACGAGTTACAGGAATGTAGTGTTCTCTACAAAAGAAAATTGTGAACACAGAAAGAAAAAAAAGAATATTAGTTACATGTTTTTAAATGAATGCTAAACAACATAGAATAATAAAGGTCTAAAATCACAGAATACCTTATATTGATTTTATTTATTTTAAAATTAAGCCAATCAAAATGTGTATTTATTTATTTTAAAATTAAGCCAATCAAAATGTGTATTTATTTATTTTAAAATTAAACCAATCAAAATGTCTACTTATTTATTTTTAAAATTAAGCTAATCAAAATGCATATTTATTTATTTTAAAATTAAACCAATCAAAATGTGTACTTATTTATTTTTAAAATTAAGCCAACCAAAATGTATATTTATTTATTTTTTAAATCAAGCCAATCAAAATATTTATTTAAAAATTTAGCCAATCAAAATGGTATTTATATATTTTTTTAAATTAGCCAATCAAAATTTGTGTTTATTTATGTATTTGTTTTCAAAACAATTATTTATTTAATTTAATCAATTAAATCTAATGAAGGTTTTCAATACAAAATGCCTTATTTTAGGGATCAGACGACATGGCTTTTTGCTAGGAAAATTCCACTTTAAAATTGAAGTTCATCTTATTAAAATCATGCAAGTTCACTGAACTAATTGTAATTGTAGAAGCAGTACCAGTTTGGTATAGTGGTGGATGATAGGGTCACCATAAGACTATCATTTAAGAGAAAAAATGTTTCATTATGATAATGAATTAAAACAAAATCATTGTGTATTGACCGTGCCATGGTCAGGTGAATGTGCAGCAGCAAACTAGAAGAAAAGAATCATTTCATCCGTACTCTATCAGAAGTTTGGTATTGGTGGGATTTTGGATGCCTTACACCCTCAGCATCTCAGGTGGTTTGGTCATGTAAGTGTGCCATCTCCTGCATCAACTCAATAACACTCATGCATACCCTAAACACGAGCGTGCATGAAAGAGCAAGGAAGACCTGGCCTGAGAGTGTACGTGATATGACTGCTTACAACATGATTGGTATCAAGCCTTTGGATCGGACTACATGGAAAGAAGGGGTGAGACGTTGCCTGATGTTTCCCACCCTGGAATCCGGGACACTTGCAGCACCTTAAATACCAAAACCGGATGATGATGATGATGATGATGATGATTAGTATGATGACAACGATGACAGTGGTCAAGTGCACTACAACTCATTAAAAGTGCATCATATATCATGCATAGGATAATGTACAATTGTCAGGTAAATAAACAGTGTATGAGTCATGATATACATGTGTATGGAGTGGTGATACCAGGTGTAGTTTTGGTAAATTTCAGAAAGTATGAAGGTTTTAAATGATGCAGTGTCTCAACAGCCAACAACTGATGCTGGCAGTTTGTTCCATGTTTCAGCAATTTTGAGCATGAAAAATGATTTTGAAAATCATGGCGGCTCTGCTGTTTTCCGACTTTCTAGGCAGGTCAACATGCGTTAGAAAAGTGTTTTATTTATATCAGATTTGAAGTTGGGCATGTTGTAACCCTCAGGCAAGCAATCTTATGGCAGCGTGTTACACAGATGGGAAGTTCTTGGAAAGAAACATTGTACATGGGAATTTCGTTTGATGTGTATTGATCACAGTTACATATTTGGGGCATTTTACTCCCCTAGGAGACAAACAAGAGTCCCCCCCCCCCCAAAAAAAAATAGCTTAGTTTTCTGCTTTTATGGTCATAACTTTGTGGAAGAAAATCAGTAGAGCAACAGGATAATGGACTTTGACTAATTCCGTGATTCCATTTGTGATGCTAATCGGAAAATTGGTCTCTTAAAGATCTCTCCTTTCCACTTGAAAATCAGCGGTTTGTTAAATACTGGTGTTTGTTGAAAACTGGGAATAAAGCAACTGAAATGGTGAGATTAACAACCAGAATGACAACACAAGTCCGACTTAAAGGAATTGTTTCAACAGCACTCTTAATGCTACAATTTTAGTTTTGTCCACTTAGTTAAAATATCATGAAAATAATTATATAAAGTCGATTTTAACAGTAAGAACATATATATATATATATATATATATATATATATATATATATAAAAACGTTACTGCATATGTGTGTTAATCTGGTCCAAACTTACATTCCATCAAACTTCCGCTCTTTTGGAAATTGTGATGATGTAAAATTTAAAAGCTTGTATCTTCTTTCTTTCTAATATATAAAGTAAAGTCAGTATCTTTATCATGATAGCGTTCTTCCTACAAAATCAATATCTGATTCTGATTCATCAGTTTTCCTTGTGGATCGTTGCAGCATGTTGTTAAGAAGAATAAAATGTAATTCGAATTAATTCTTTCAAGAAAATACTTTATCCAGCTCGGAATGATTTTCAAATATCTGTCATCTTAAAAAAAGAAGGGATGTAACTCTGTATTCGTCAATACAGAGTTATGCAAAATTATTAATAACTGACACACTCTCATCTTGGCACTGCCCTGATTTTCGCTGTGATAACACTCTTCAGTTCAAGAATAGTCTGGGGATTGTTTTGATGGACATTATCTTTGAGATAAGCACACAGATAAAAATTCCATATCAGATTGAGACTAATCTTTGTATTAGTAAAACTATCAGACAAGATCCCATGTGTCTGTGTGTATTTCTTGCCTATGTGTCACTTTGATAAATACACATCGAATTATTTAGTTTTATTGCCTGTTAATCGAGTATTTATTGAAATCAACAATAAAATAAAAGAAAATTTGTAAAAATCCTATTAAAAAAAAAATTGTAACTATGACTGTACTTTAAAATATTATTTCTGTAATCCCTCCACCCAGCAAGCTCTGGGTAACTACTTAGTTCATTATAAACTGGCAAATAAAACTGGCATTAGTTTGATACAATAAATTGAAGGATTATTTGATTTTACTAATCGAAATACAAATTAAATTAAAAATTAGCATATTGGATTGTTAACAAAGAGCAATATCTTTGTGGAGGCCCCATTTGATTGAGGGGGGGGGGGGCTAATCCCCCTTGTAGGTAGTGTGTAATAACAGTAGTACAGACAAAATTATTTTTTTCTTTTTATTGATAGAGAAGAGAATATATTATCCCCACCCCAAAGCAATAAGGTTTTAAGAAGTCACGGCTTTTCTGTTTGCAAAATAATGAAAATACGGCTTCTGTAGTAGAAGAGCAATAAAAAAGGGCGGAAGCTTGTTGAGCAGCAATAAATTATTGAACCAAATGTCCAGTAAGCAATCCGTCCTCATGTGGGCAACACATTAAGAGTAGTGCACAGTTGATCTTCGTTTCAGCAGGGATTTAAAAAAACAAAAAAACAGGAACGAATATTCTTAAAATTCAGACATTCAATCTGCATATTTAGCAAATTATATTATTTCCAGCTTTAAGCACGACAGACCAACGGAAATGCTATTATTCTAAACTTAAGCATGACAGACATACAGAAATGCTATTATTTCAAGCATAAGCATGACAGACCAACAGAAATGATATTATTTCAAGCATAAGCATAACTGACCAATCGAAATGCTATTATTTCAAAAAAGCAAAAACCCAAGATACTCAATAAAAAACATGAATTTTAGCTGAAGACATTTAAACAACAAATATCTTCTCTGAACCCTGATTAGAATATCGAGTTGCAAATAAAGTTCACATAGGCAATCACGCAAATGAATATAACCTAGAAAACACACTCGCAGAATAGTACAGCAAATAAAGATCACTCCAATTCACAATAAAAATCAAATAATAATAGGAGTTACCCCACTTTACTTAGTAGAAATCATATACAAATAAATATAAATTAACCAATAACACAAAGGCTATAAAGAGGTATCTCCCCACAAACAAAATATGTAGCAATTGTTATTTTAATCAATTAAAAATACAAAATAATAGCATTAAATAAGAGCAAAAACAAAAATAATTTTTTAACAAAGAACGGTAACTGAAGCATGACAGATCAATGGAAATGGTATTATTTCAAATGTACGCATAACACATCAACAGAATGCTATTATTTCAAACTTTATCGTAGTAAGCCAAATAACAAATAGAGACTCTTAAAGGATACATCTAAAATGCGTTCATTCAATCGCCCCATGTAAAAAGCGATGAAAATTCTATTTCACACAGAAGTGTGACCGACTGACTAACAAAGGGTCTCATGGAACAGAAGAATAGTTCAAAGATAATAGACATTGTTCGGCGCTCTTGTATAAGCAGTAACCGATCTGAGGGAGATAACTATTTTTCTTAGCCGCTGCTATTTCGAATTCGCTTATACTTTGGTAAGGGAGATAACTTTGTTTATCGCAGCATGAAAGAAAATAACTTTTCTTTTTATGTTTATATAAAGTGTATACAATTTGTGGCATGTAAATAAAAGCGCTTAAAAGTTATTTTGAATGCATTTAAAACCCGTAACATGTTTTAAATTAATTGTTATAAAGTTTATAAACTTTGTGAGATGAAAGTTATTTTCTTTCATGCTGCGATAGGGTTAGGGTTAGAGTTAGGGTTTTTAACGCATTTCAAAACCGTAACATGTTTTTTATTAATTGTTATAAAGTTTATAAACTTTGTGGCATAAAAGTTATTTTCTTTCATGCTGTGATAAACAAAGTTATCTCCCTTGCCAAAGTATAAGCGAATTCGAAATAGCGGCGGCTAAGAAAAATAGAGTTATCTCCCTCAGATCGGTTACTGCTTATACAAGAGCGCCCATTGTTCAAACAAGAACTCACTAAATGGATTGATGTAAACAATTGTTGGAGGAAAAAAACTTTTTAACAACACATGAAAAATAAAATTGACACATTTGAAATCTAGCGGCTCCTTACTTTAAATGGAGAGAAATGGGTGCTCGTTGACAATTGCTCTGCTATGAAAAATAAAAAATTAAAAAACATTTGTATGATGTACGTGACGGACAGAAAATATCGTACTCCAAAAATCTTGTACATTGATCAAGTTGATTTTCGTTTGTAAAAAAACAAACGAAAATCAAGTTCTATGGGGAAACGGTGAGTGTGGATCTATCAACACCATGTTTGAAAAAGTTTCTCGGGAAAAGGGGAGATAACTCAAACTGTTGCGATATTTGCAGGATAAGCCTTGTACATAATCGTAATCTCTACGAATTACAATTAATCGCTTAAAAATGATTTTCTTTTATAAAAAAAGCAAACTACTTGATCAATTTACGATATTTTTGGCGTACGATATTTCCTGTCCATCACGGGTACGTACATCATACAAATGTTTCTTAATTTTTTTTATTTCATCATAGCAGAGTAATTGTCAACAAGCAACGAGAAATGATATAAGAATGATATTTCGGATGTGTAATGTGAGTCTTAAAGACAGGCTTAGATCTGATGACCTCAAAGGAAAATTAAATCTGGACAGTACAGGGAGATGTGTGCAGAACAGGAGACTTTGATGGTATAGCCATGTTTAATACATGGATGAGAGTTCTTTGGTTAGTAAATGTAGAATAGTTGAGGTAACAGGTTCAGTTCACAGGGAAACATGGGAGGAAATCATAAAGATAGCTTTGAGAGAAAGAGGGATAAAAACATGGCCAGAGATAAATTACTTTGGAAGTCAGTTTCTAAAAGCCATCCAATACATGCCATCATGTAAAATGGATGTTAATCCAAAGATGATAATGATGATTCCATAGGCGATGTTTCTACATGGGGAAGAATTGCTGTTTTGCTGATCGGCTGTTGGTGAGTGGTATGTGGACATTTTCAATCCTCTCATGGTATTCATCAACATTCAACAGCTAATATATCCATCTCATTAACTCTTATCTTTGAGTGTTTTTTAGCCTTGATAAGGGGTAACTCACTAGTAAAAACAAAAATGAAGTTTTAAATATAAAAATAAAACTTTATCTTGCTTCCTAAAATTTGTGACTTTAATTTTTTTATTATTTTCCAAATAGTGAAACATAAACAATAAAAAAAGCGTTTGTTTTTCTTTCTGTTTATTTTGTTAAAATAATTTCATTGGTTTCTTATGTTTCAAAAAAATTCCTTAAAACACAAAAACAAAATCATTAGAAAAATAGGGATGACATTTCTCTTATCACATGAATGCTTTTATCATGTGACATTTTGGATCCATTCAAAGTAAGGAACATCTAAAACTAAAAATGACTTTACAATGCATAAATATGTGTTTATTTTTTTTGGTATTGATACAGAATCCGACCCAATTTCCAGCAACTTCGCGTCGGCAGCTTTCAGGCAGGTTATATAAGCAACTGTCAGCAGATGACAAATTCTATGTTCAAGGGTAAAAAACACAACGTTGGCAGGTTCTCGAGCTGCTCTGGGGCTTCGGCGGATATGACCCCACAGAGAAGGAGGGTTTCCTTATGACCGTGCCCAACAGGAATGCCGATATGAGGGCTACAACCTCATCGACAGCTATCTGCACAAATTTCTGTGGATACAGAAGTTTTGAAGCAACCCATTAGCGCAGATAGCAGAATCGTACTCTGTAAACCATCTTCCTTCCATTTCCTTGACCCCCTCCTCTTCTGCTTGTTTGTCATCTGCGCTCATCGCAACAGAAAACATTACAAAGTAAAAATCAGAAAAAGGCAAAGAGAATACGTTCGGAAGTAAACAAAAAGGCCAAAAAGACAAAAAAATGAACACATTTTTGACAGGTTGACTAGTTTCATTTTCTTAAAAAAACACTTATTTGAAACTTTTATTGAAAAAAAATGCTAAAAACAGTTGTTTACCTATGATTCGTTCTGTGGATATAAAAAAAGTTTTTTAAAAAAACATACTTTTGACCAGTTGACTATGTTTATTTCCTTAGGCAAAAAAAAAAACGACGCTGCAGCAGCGTTTTGAATTTATTGTCACTTAGGCTTCGCGTCGGCTTTTTCCGGCTGCTTACGTAACTTGCCGGAAGATGCCGACGCCAAGTTGCCGGAGATTAGGTCGAATTCTGTATCAATATCGTTTTTTTTTATAAGTTAACAGTACAAGCTGCTGTGTGTATATGTAGATAAACAGATGTGGATAAAAAATATAAGGGTTGTTTTGGATGATTTATCCTAATATCTACAATAAAAATTAGAAATATAAAAAAGAAATCTGTATTGAACAAATTAAACGATTAAGTTATTATAAAAAGGATTAGAAAAACAAGAGAAAAATTAGTTTTTTTCGCAGGTGGAAAATGTCTAGAAATAAAAAGGAGAGATGTGACATAGTTACATTTTAGGGGACACATTTGTGGAAGTAGGATTTGAATTACAGAGTTATGTGTAAAGGAGGAAAGGGAAACAAATAAGAGGGGTGGTAGTAGTAGTAAAGGTAGAAGAGAAAGAAGAGGAAAGAAAAGGAGGAGGAGATAAAAGAGAACAAATGGAGGAGGTGGGAGAGAAGAAGAGAAAGGCTAAGGAGTAGGAGAAAAAAGAAACGTGGAAGAGGAGAGAAAGGGGGACAACAGAGACAAAGGAGACAAATGTAAGGAGCAAAAGAGAAGAAGAAAAGAGTCGGGGGAGCAAAAAAAGAGGGAGTCGGAGGAGCAAGAGAGAAGAGGGGGTCGGAGGAGGAGCAAAAGAGAAGAGGTGGTCAGAGGAGGAGCAAAAGTAGTGGGATTGGTTTGAGAAAATTAGTGGGAGAAAGGGGAAGTGAAATAAATAGAAAGAGGAAAAAATTAAATGAGAGGAAGAGTCAAGAGCAGTGGAGAGAAAAGGAAAAAAATGAAATGGAGAAAGAGAAATAAAGAAAGAGGAGGAAGTGGCAGAAGAGAAAATAAATGTCTTTTCACTTTCATCTCTTCTTTTCATAGATGAAAGAGGGAGTGGGAAGAAAATTAAAAAATACTGAAAAGGAAAGAAACATGAGAAAGAGAAAGAGAAAAAAACATATGAGAAGAGAAAGGAAAACTAATTAACAAAAGTGAGAAGGAGGGGGGCGAAATTTTAAAATGTGTTATACTGTAGGAAATTCTTGAGAGTATGACTTTGTATATATGTGTAGGTGTAGATAGGAATAAGGTAATAAGCAAAGAACAAACTAAATAGAATGGGGTCTAGGAGTAGAAGAAGTAAGGTTTGTAGATTTGATTTTTGCATTGTGGAAGATGTGGAGCGCCATTGGACACGCACACGATAATTTAAACCACAAATTTAATATACAAAACTCACTTCTCGTCCCCTCATCACCCACCAAAATATTCCTCCGTACTTCCTTTTTTCACCCACCCACCTATACAAACCCACCTTCCTTTACACCCTCACTACTTAAGCTTCTATCAATCATCTTTGACACACGCAATGCCCTACTTACTAACAACCTCTCTTCCCGCTCACCATAAAACATTCCTTCACTTTACTCACCCACCTCATGGGCTTCCATCTCTCACAACACCACTTCCAACTTTTTGTATATTTAATCTGACTATGTTCAATAGATGCTATTCTTGACAAAGTTTCATAACTGAAACAAAATATTGAATAAAAAGAAGCATGATTCTGTGTTCATTTTTCATGTTAGTTGTTCTTTGCTTATTCCTTATAATATATATATATATATATATATATATATATATGAGAGGAAACATTGACTTGTGAATAGTTTTTTGTTCTATGTGGGAAAGCAAGTGTACATCAGCAGCAGGCGCAAAATTTTTTGTATGTTTTTACCTTTTTTGTTTCTTCTCACTGAAGCATGAAAAACAAAATAGTTTAAAAATCAACACATGAAACTTACAACTGATACACACAAAAGATAATTATATACATATATAAATCCAAAGCAAACTAAATGCAATATCAAGTTGCTATTTATCAGCATTAAATCCAATTGTGCCCAATAAATTTCATAAAACTAGATAACTTTTTTTTCAAATGGAAATTGAATCACTACATAAACGTACGTAGAGAAATTACTAATACAACCAAACTTTTACAGCATAATTTCTAAAATGGAAATTTGCTGCAACGTTTCAATTACTTTTATCGTTTCTATGGATTATGAGTTATCTGTCTTGGACCATTTGGGAGATAAGAGTAATTTCCCTTGATTCGGGGTTTGACTATTTAAGTTGAGTCTGATAGAAAGTGGAACTCTTCGGTCTCTAAGATGAAAAGAGATTGTGTTGTGGTATTGATAATATAGACGAACGTGGCAAGCTTTAACAATTAGTAGCAGAGCGTAGTTAAGAGAAAAAAAGAATGTGATGCTCTGTATTCTCTGCAGATCATTCCATTGCATAAATGAAGTTTTGCATAAGTTAATGTACTTATTATTTTGATTATTTGGACTACTGTTCTCATCTTGAATGTTATTCTCACAACATTTCGGACGATGTAACTTCCGACCTGCTTCTGGTATATCTTGTTGAACTCGGGAATCTGTACAGAATTTCGAACGGAACCCTTTATCTAATCCTTGCGGGTAGACTGCACTTGTTCCATCAGTCATTACCAAGTAGAAGACTTAAGTAATTCTTAATTATATTGTTAGTATCGCCTGTACTGAGAATTGTACCATCAACTTTTAGATGACTGTCACTTATAACTGATTATTACTTAGCATTATCCACTGCACCAAAGGTCCATATGGCACAACGGATAAAGTGCTAAGTAATATTCAGTACTAAACGGCAGTACTAAATGGCAGTCTTCTATTAAACCTTCACTACAGACGATACTAACAAAGAGTAACATAAAAATAATTAACCGATCATGGCTGGTGGATACGAGAACAATCTATCCTCGTGGAGTAAATAAAAAGTTCCATTCAAAATAATAATAATAATAGCTCTATTTTATGGAACTGATAAGTTATTGAGCTTACTTTTCAGATTAATTTGCATAAGTAAGCGATTTTGAATTAACTTGTTCAAGTGCATATATAATCATATATACATATATATATATGAGAAAAAAGAAACAATGTTTCAGACAATATGTAAAAATAAAAATGGAATAAAGAATAAGCAATTCAACAACTAACAAAAATAAACTCAAAAACTCATGTTGTAAAGTTCTGCCGAGATATTTCGTTCGTTAAGATACGGCCATTTTTGTTCGGTTGGTAAACTGTACAAATGGCCGTATCTTAACGACCGAAATATCTCGGCAGAACTTTACAACATGAGTTTTTGAGTTTATTTTTGTTAGTTGTTGAATTGCTTATTCTTTATTCCATTTTTATTTTTACATATATATATATATATTTCTGATGAAGTTTTGTTGATAAACAATTCTGTGAATCCTTACTATATTTATATGATAGTGCTTAATAACAAGTAGAGCTGTAAATTTTTATTTATACAAACAGTTTGGGCTACATACGTGCATACATATTTCAGCTACAACCTTATTAGGCTAAGCTTCCTCAGACCAAGTTGTTAAAATGAAAATGAGAATGATTTTGACAAAAAACTCTCAGAAACAGCCAGAGACATGTGACTGGAAAGACTGGCAATTAGCTTCTTTTTTATTAGCTTTTCTTTCATTTTTTGATTATTTTTTTGTTACTTTCAACCATTTAGAACTGGCACTAATCTTCAGTCAGTAACAAGATCTGACTCTAATGATCCATTTCAGACCAAAGCAAAATAGGGATTAGTTTCACCTATTTTGTATCTATTAAGTATCAGTTAACATATTATACTTTTTTTCAAATTATTCTGATTTAAACTTAGTGTATATTTTTCATTTATACTGTGCAAATATGTACATAACTACATAAACATAGATGCACACACACACACTTGTGTATACATACACATATACATACACAAACTTATACAAGTATATAACTTTAATAAACATACCTGGATTTACAAATATTTTGATATACATACACATCCAACACAGACACACATACACTGATAAATATATATATATATATAGTTATCTACATGTACTCATACAGATACACACACCGATACATATCTGGTATGGCATTCACCCTGGGTGGGTTTAACCAGCCTCCTAAGGAGGAAGTTTCAAGGGAGTATCAAATTCACAAGCGGTCCCCAATCACATGCAATCCCGGTCAGGGGAGACGACGACGTTAGGTTTTGGTAGTTCTTGCGGGGAGGTGTCAACGTCCTCCTACATACAGCGCCTGGTATACCAAAATGGTCACCCATCTGATATTCATCCGGCTCAACGTTGCTTAACTTCGGTACACACACATCTATGCAGATACATGCATATGCATGTATCCACATAGACACAGATACATACAAACGCATACATGCCCAGATAGACAAATACAAGTAATATAATAAAATAAAGATAAAAAATTACAAATTAAAAGTAGAAATAAAGGAATGGCAAATAATAATAATAATAATTGTCACTAAGACTCCAGGAAATACCACTGGTTGTTGTCGGTGATCAATCACTGACGATGATCTGTGTGAGAACTCCTAGTGAGTACAAATAATAATAATAATAATATATGTATATATATAATAATATATATAAAATAATTAATAAAACCATATACTTTTACAAATGTGTATATATAAAAACCTAAAAAAATACATATAAACACATATTTATGTAAAACTATTTCATGTATATAAACATATATCTATATAATAAAGTAAAGTCGGTTTTTCCCATCTGCATTAAGACATAATAGGATAATACTCCAAACCTTTATATGCTAATATGTTCCACCATCCAATTAGGCTAAGCCCTCATGTGTGTTTCCAGAAAGTATGCATTCATTTCGTCTTCTTTCAATATTTATTATATTTTCTCCGGATTACCGGACTCTCCCAAATAAACCTTCCAAAGAGAAGGTGGCATTCATTTTTACTCACTACTATTTATCTACTCTCACCACCACCAGTTACATCGGATCCTTTCTTAATAGAATGGGATTTTGGTTAAATCATCTAAATTATTTCATTTTATCCTACATTATACAATAGCTTTTAAATCTAAATAAAGATCACTCTCTTTTACGGATTAAAGGGGGTATCATTCTGAATGCCTGTTGCTTCTACATTCTGTAAACATTCTTGGTTACACTTTAACAAACAGATGGCCGCATGCATTCATACATGCCGACATCTGCTTTTACACGTAAATACATTTTTGACGTTTGCAAAATAATGCATTTTTTCAATCGTAAAACCAACAAAAACATTGATTCTTACTGTGCTGTTAATTTCCTTTTATTTAATTTCTATTTATGAAAAACTATTAGCCTATTTACAAAAATACAGTATTTAAAATCTATTTTCATTATTATTTGTGGAAAATCCTGTTCTTCAAACAAAATTTAAATTGCCTCAGTCTCTAAAGATCTCTTCTTAAGCGGAATAAAAAAAACAATTTCTTCGGGAATATTCTGTATTGGCTAAGTTATTAAAACAATATTTTCATTATAAACTATTTAACAAGTATTTACAAACAAAAAAGAAACCATTGATTATAAACACACAAAATCGTTTAGTACTGCCATGTTTCATTTCTTTTAGTTAATTTTGACTCATGAAAAACTATTAGATACAGTATTTAAAACCTATTTTCATTATTATTTATGGAAACGCATTTTTCAATTGATTCGTATGCTTCATATTCGCATTCCTGATTTTAAAAAAAACAAATATTCGCAACGACTTTACACGTTTGCATTGGTGAGCTTATCCTATAATTTTTTTCTAACAGTCAATTCTCTTACTATAATTTATCGATTTCATTTGCTTGCATACGATAAATACTTTATTAAAACTATTTATTTTTCTTCTTCGAATGTTTCCATGACTAAACTAGGAAATAACACTGTTGTCATATATTAAATTTAGAGCTAAAAGTCTTTTAGTGAGTTATGCAAATATTTTATTTTAAAAATTAAAATATTTATATAATTATTTGTTTCACAAAAGTGGATACTCAGATTTCTGGGATATTGTAATGTGAAACAAATGTTTTCAGTGTTTTCTTAAATAAATTTGTGTTGCGAAAACATAAGAATTATGTTTTTAAACCAATACTTTTTTATACACATTTTTATTTAAATTCTTTTTATATAAGTCACTAAGACTTTACTCATTTTTATCAAACCTGATCCAATGAAACATGTCGTCATCTAGGAAATAAGCCGATAACACTAGCATATTTACTCATTTAAAAGTGTGTTTCTTCAGATTTCATACATAATGCTACATTGATTTTAACCAGCATCACTTTGCATGTCCCCACTACCCACCTCTAACTCTGCTCTCGATTTAAATATTTGTCGATTTTACAATATTTTTTTCCTTTTCGGTTCATTTTCCTTTTTTTTTCCTTTTCAAAATAGAATTACCGTTAAAATGTAGTATACTACACTTTATCTTTTCTATCCTCAGTAAGTGAAGGAGAAATCCTTCTACACTGAGAAAACATGTTTAAATAACACATTTCAGTATTTTAAATCACCATTTTATATTTTCCCCGGTCAAAGCCGGAACACTGGTCCATGTTAAATCCTATTTTAATCACCTAAATTATTTACAGTGAAATGGGTTATTTTCTGACTTTTTTTTTCAGGATTGATACTCTACTTTCTTTTTTTTTTTTAATAAAATCAATATTTTATATTTTCCCCGGGCAACAGGTCCTGCTTGTAATATTATAAAATAATACATTACATATATATTTTTTCAGTATTTACTTCAACAGTGCCGAATAAGTGAGTAGAGCTTAGTAGTAGTAGTAGTAGTATGAAAATATTTTCATACTACTATATATATGTATATATAGTAGTATGAAAATATTTTCATACTACTATATATGTATATATAGTAGTATGAAAATATTTTCATACTACTATATATATGTATATATATATATATATAAATACAGATGCCAATATGTCACCTCTGCTTTATACATGCACACACATCTATATGAAAACATCTACATATGTATAATACAAATCTATATCCAGGAACACATATTTTTATAGACTTATAGATCTATTAACACTGACATCTACCTTAATGGCCGGCTGTATATAAACACATCCCGGCACCGGAGCATGCACACAAACATGCATAAATACACATCAAATACAGTCTCACTTAAACCTACATATATATATATAACCGAAATCACACATTAACATACGGATGTACGCTAATTATTTTAGTTGAAACCTTAGGGTATATTTTTCACTCATTCATGATACACAGACATACACATACATACATGCATATATGAATATATATAATTAAATACTTTTAACAAAACGCACCCAGACTTACAGATATTGAAATGTATATGCACACATACAATACAGACATGCACACATATATATACATTCATATATACACACACGTATATCTTTATACATTTATATACACATATACATATAGATACATATATACACATATATATCTGTATAAATTTATATACACATATACATATACACGTCCATATATACACACATGCAAATAGATACATATATACACGTGTATATATGTATACATTTATATACACACACGCACCATCCTTGAATGTCTTTGGTCTTTCTGTACAAGGGTTTGTCAGGATAACTTGATATGAGGATACTTCACCCTACAAGTAAACCCTGACCAAATACTCAAAATAACATAGTATTCGAAGCCCAAATAAGATCCCCTGGACACGGCTATACACGGGCTCATACAAGGAATGATGCGCCTTTTCCAAGTAATGTTACCTCAAGTAACAGAACTTAGCTGGATACTCCACCAGACTTGATGAATTTTTGTCCTGGAATCAGGTAAGACCAAGAGACCACAAGAAAGATATACTATAACATAGTTCACGGGTCAATTGGGGAGAGGAAAATTAATATTCTTAACTTCTTTACTAACTCAACGTTTGACAGGTAAAGGAGAACATTAATGGAATATTCGAATATCTATGTATCTCATATAGAGATCAAGTTTTTGCTCCGGGAAGCGGCCCCATGATTTCTGAGAACTTCGACTGAAGTAAAATGAAACAAAGAGAGAAATATAAATATATAAATGAATACAGATATAAATGTGTATATCTGTATTCATTTATATATATACATACATACACACCCATATATATGTACACATTGATTCATGCTGATACATATATACACAGAGATGGATACACATACAAATTCAATTAATATAATAAATTTGAAAGGCAAAAGTTAAACAATTATAAAATAAAAACTGAAATAAAAACATGACTGATCATCATAATGAAAATATATAAAATAATTAGTAATAAATATACTTGTGCATATACAAAGACCTAAAGATATACATACATATATCAATACATACACACATCCATACACCAATACATAACCGCTAATCTATCTGTGTATAGGTATCAATACGGAAATATCTGGTCATGCATGATACAAATCTACATCCACAAACACCTACATGTATAGACCCATCCGTATATGTATGCTTCTATCGATACTTACGCCAACTGTAATCATCAGCTATACATCAGTACAGGCATGCATTTACACTTGAATACAAACCTGCATATAGGTATACATCGGCCTTTTGGCTAAGATCAAAGTGTAGTATCTGTTCCGATGGATACTGCACGCCTGTTCTGTGCAGTTCTAGGAGGTCCACCCTCCCAGGCTTCGCCTCCCCTCTTTGGGGAGGAGTAAGTTTATTGCTTACTGTCTGAGGCGCCCCTACCGGGGAATGCCGACGGGGCTGCCCAGGCAATTTTTAAATGGCCAGAGTGCTCACCTCTCGAGCGCTGGCTTTTAACCCCACTTGCTCGACCCGATCTTGGGTCACATCTTACTTGTGGGAGTAAGATAAAACTGGCCTTGTGCCTAACTCCGCGAGGAGTAAATAAACATATCAAATACATGAGAATATAGGAGGTGCTTGAGACAAATTTGATAATTTTTTATATTCTTTCATTTCAGAACCATTTGAAGTATTTAACAGCGGTAAAGTGCAACTGATGAACTTACTGCACTTGTACAGTACAACGTACATACCCCTGACTGACCTGCCTAGCGACAAAATCACACTCTTTCTCTCTCAAGGTCACTAGATACCAGAATATTTTCTACTCTAATAGCTTCTTTCCGTGAACCACTTGCCTTTGGGATTCCCTCCCTGCTAGCCTGACCGTATCAACACATAGAAATTTTAATGTAATGCAAACAAACATCTTGCTGCCAAACTCCAACCCAGGTTGCCTCCCGTATAAATCTGGCTCCTATCAAAGTAGCCCCTTACGCTTCAGTGGCAATATACCTCGTTTGTGGTGAATAGAAGTAATTAAAAAAAATCCTGTTTCTGTTTACTATTGGTGGGTTTGAGAACTAGAGACCATAGACGACTGGAAAGCACCGGAATAATATAAGCGAGTGACCTGCATCATTGTGATTTGCACCGGATTCAAAAATTCGGACACCTTAGCTGCAACTCAGTGCTTCTTAAATGTCGTTAAAGCTATAAGATGTGAGCTGGAGAATTGTGACAGAAATGTGGAAGCAGTGGCTAACATGAAAAATTATAACAGGTGTTCTGACCACACAATGAAATTCGTTGAGAAGCTTCAAAAAAAGGTGCAGCAAGATCCAGGTGAGGCAATGCAGACTTTGGTGAGAGAGATGGACATTGGATTGGCAACTATGAAGAAAGCGCTGAACAAGGACTTTTCAGTACTCTTCATATAGGAGTTGCAAGGGCCAACTACTCGCCATCAAGACCTAAGAAAACCGTCTTACATTTAAATTATTGGTTCCCATAATGTATTTAATTCTATAGTAGGCCTATTTAGAAGGCCATTGTCACCCAACAGATGCACTGCATTTTTAAGAAGTCTTTCTCTCCATCCTTTTTCTGTCTATAGTTCCCACTTCGTCCTACAAAGGATAGATGGTCACATCCCAAGATGTGCAAGTATAAAAAGTCTTAAACATAAGCATGATGATGATGATGATGATGATGATGAATCATTACTATTACTGACATAAATTATTTTAAAGGAAATACTGTTGGAAAATAATTCAAAAACAATTTATTTTGCTTTGGCCTTTAGGCTAAGATTAAAGTGTAGTATCTGTTCCGATGGATACTGCACTCCATACTGGTGTTGTCTTGGCCTTCGGGTCTTGATTTATGCCGGTCAATGGGTCTGTCTTGTGCAGTTCTGGGAGTTCCATCTTCCCAGGCTTTGCCTCCCCTCTTTGGGGAGGAGTAAGTTTATTGCTTACTGCCTGAGGCGCCCCTACTGGGGAATGCCGACGGGGCTGCCCAGGTAATTTTTAAACCCCACTTTCCCGACCCGACCTTGGGTCACATCTTACTTGTGGGAGTAAGATAAAAACTGGCCTTGTGCCTAACTCCTGGAGAGGAGTAAATCAATACTCACTTGTGACCTATGTGTGTTAAAAAAAAGTTTAATATTTAAAAGAAGTTTTAAGCAATTTAATTTGCCAGAAACTGAGACTGTGGGTAAAATAATGCAGTTATGTACTTACTTCCTGTAATAGCTGAATGCAGATTATTTACTCAGTCACTATTTATGGCAAATTAAATTGCTTTAAACTTCTTTTAAATATTAAAATGTTAATGCAAATAGGTCACAAATGAGTAGGTAAAAAAGCAAATAGATCATAAAATAGGTAAAGCAAAATAAATTGTTTTTGACTAATTTCCCAACTGGATTTTCTTTAAAATAATTTATGTCTGTAATAATAATAATTACCCTTTTAAATTTTATGAAATTAATCCACTACTAATCAGCTTTTTAAAATGCATGGTTTACGGATGTGCCGTTTTACTAGAAAAAGTTCTACATTCTAACAACAGTATTTCATGAGGATAACTTACTTGTAGATGCCTGGAGGTTGGTTGGCGGTTTGTTTTGCTGTACAATAAAAAAAACATTGCGGTTGACAAAGGGATGCATTTGCCGTCACTCTTGGAACCAGGAGACAAAGCCTTGTACACAAAGACTTGGTGACAACAGCTGGGTAGATACTGGAGACATTCCGACTCTATTCGAGGAGTGTTTGGAGTTTTTTTTGTTGAGAGGGGAGGGGTAAAGAGTGAAAAAAAGAAGGAATATTCAAATTTAAAGAAGCAATGGAAGATACAGTTTTTAAGACAACAAATATATCACTAGAATAAAGGTAACTTGAATGTAAAAGACACAAATATGAATAAGCTGAATTATTTTTGTGACAGGATGCTATGTTAGTTTTCACCCCCAGCTAGGCTGGTACCTATTTATACACCTGGGTTTGCTAACAGCACCTAGTATTACCCACAGAGACGAGGAGTCAGAATCAGTAGTCAGCAATTTTGGGAGGAATTGTATCGGATTTTTTAAAAACCCACTCTGGAATCAAAAGTGAGATTTTATCAGCCATCTTCAAGGTAGGGAGTCGAGAGTCGGCAATTTTTGCAGGATTCCAATCATTTAAAACTGATTTTGAGGTAGGATTTTTAGGTACTACTACTAATGGTGCTTCCACACAGAATGCGATAAATTACGTGTATAAGCATTAGGAATGGTATTATGTTGTCGTTTTTGTTAAATAATATTAACCGAGGAATCATTTCGAGTTAAATTCCAAGTAGTATTACGCACGAAAACATGCGAAAAGCACGGTTGAAATCTATGAACTATCGAAGAAATCTGTAAATAATCCCAAGTTCGTCTAATATGGCCGCCAAATGTGACGTTTTAGATCGATCAGAATGTGTTGAACGAAAAACGAATCCTTCACAGAAAGCAATAAACAATAAAGTTTACAAGAAATGTTAATAAAAAATTAGGTACTCTTATAGCTGACGCACCATGTTTCCGTGACTCCGCATCATCAACGTTCGAGCAGGTCTCAGAATCGCCCGAGAGTCGCCGAAACTATTAACCAAGCAGCCGATAACTTTTGGAAGAAATTAATCGCGTTCAAAAAAAAAAATGAATTTCTATTATCTCTGTTAGCTCGTTGAATCTCCCGAAGGATTAATTGAGTTTTTTTTTTTAAATGTAAAAAAGAATTGAAAAAAAAAAAAAAAAAACATTTGCTTAACAAATCAAACAAGGCAATAAGTCTTTTAACACGTCTTCTTTTCTATTTTACTAATTAATAGTACATTGATTTCAATTCCCAAACACAACCTGGTTGTTGGCGTATTATTACGGTTCGGTGAAATTAAGTATTCAGAAAGTTCCTATTTACTTGACTCCTCACGAGAGCAGAGTTAGACAAAAGGTCGGTTTAAGTGTGGAAAGATCCAGTTTCTCAAAAATGGGAACTCTGAATTGGGACAAATATTTAATTGCCTCAGTCTAGAAGGATTTCTCCTCCACTGACCGAGAATGGAACAGATGAAGTGCAGTATCAGAACAAAACACTTTGAATTATTTATTTGCAAAAAAAAATACAAAAATACAATTTAAATGTTGAATAAATTAGACACAAGACCATCAAAAGAGTGGGGAAAATGGGAGTCATTGGTCATCCTTTGTCTATCTTACACTTACGACTCAATTCGAATAATTGCAGTCACCACTATACCACATTTACTCTAGGGCCATTCTACTTAAAATATCCCAATGTGTTGAAAATTTTATTTTATTTATGAATATATATATTAGTGTTGGGACAATTAATCAGAATCGGAAATATAAAGTTTTGGGGTATTGGAAAAATTTTAACCTAATTTCCGATTCCAAAAACGATTCTTTTAATTTTTTTGTTAAGCTTATTTTTCCACTGCTGATACAAATGAAATATAAATATTAATTGATTTTAAACTACCAGTAAAACTAAAACCTATAGATCATAATAACGAATTTAGGTAAAAATGGTAAAAATGGCATGAGTGAAAGATATACATGAAAATCTCATAATGAGTTTATCAAAATGTTTGATACAAGACAGAAAGGGAAAACATTAAGAAGTTTGTCAAATTAAAAAGAAAATTATAAGTAAATGAGGACCCTCAGCTGAATCAGCCCCCCCCCCTCCCAAAAATGAGATTCTACTTTTTTAGGCAAACACCCTGAAAAACCTGAGGGAAGAAAATCCAGTTAGTTTAGAATTTAGAATGGGGGATCAGTTTCGCATATAAATATAACATAAAATAATCACCCATTTCTGGGCCAGTGGCTAACCAAATAGCGTTTAAGAGCATATAACCAGATTTTTTTTTTGTTACGGGAGATAAATATGTTGTGTTTTTTTTTTGGGGGGGGGGACCAACTCTCTCTCTCTCTCTCTCTCTCAACCCTACCAATAACCCTAAATCTGGGTGGCAATAGACCCCCTCTCCCCCCCCCCCCAAAAAAAAAAACAACAATCCTCCCTTAACCCTACCACTAACTTTGTCCGGGTGCCCCCCAAAAAAACTTCCTTAACCTTACCACTAACCTAAGTCCGGGTGGTAACAGCCACCTCCCCCCCCAAAAAAAAAACCCTCTCTTTACCCTATCACTAACCTTAAGTCAAATTGCCAGGCGGAAGTAAGTGGTTTTTACTTTAGTTGTAGTAAGCATAAATTCACTTAGTTATGAACTTATGTGATTACATTTTTATTAACTAAGTAAATGTAACAGTTCAATTTAATTTTGAGAGACATACATTTCTATATTTTCTCAGAAGTTATGACACCAGATGTAAAGGTTAGATGTGTCTTTAATGTGAACACCGCATCACCTCCACAAGTTGTTTGTAAGAAATACGCATCAAAGCGGTATACTTAGTAATCTTCAAAAAGGAAAGAAAGAAAAAAGTTTTCTGTCCCCTTTTTCTTTTCTCTTTGCAGTTTATTCTTTTAAAATAAGTTAGTTACTAGGCTATTTAAAAAAAAAATTATACTAAAGAAAGACCCAAGTCGACTATGTTCAATTGTTTATTAAAAAAATTAAAATAATATTTTGTCGACTTACGATCGGCTTTGTTTTCAAAGAGAATAAAAATCCTTAGTCACCTTACTATTTTCAATCAATTACGGGTAAAAGTATAACATTTGAGGCAAAAAATAGTCAGAAAAATCTACTTGTGTAATCTACTCCTCTTACACACACACAAACAAACGTATTTTACTATTGCAAAGATATATGCACATATGCGCATTTTTACGGTAATCCGAAAATTCAAAAATTGTAATTGTACTGGAATCAGGAATTTAGAACAGAATCGGTAATTGTATTGGAATCAGGAAAAATATTGGAACCATTCTATCAGTTATATATATACATAATATTTTATAAATAAATATTAAATTATTTTCACCTACAGATGCTAGTGTTTCAAGCTTATAGCTCTCATCAGTGCAGGAAAGTAACAATTTCCGACGGTCGACAGGTGCGAACCCAGTTCACAGATTCCGCCTAGAATTTGCAAGCAGTCGCCCTATCCTCGCAGCCACTGGAAACTGTCACGTGATTACAGGGAAATTAAGATTTATATGTACCTAGAAGTGGGCAGCATACAGAAGACTAATCAAGAGTGTTCGACGAACGTATTTGGAACTTTAAATAAAAACCAGTGTTTATTTTTACATCTACTCTGAATATTTGCTGACTTTACAATAATTTTTTAGGGAGGGGGAGTATTTCTATTTTTACTTTTCAAAATAGAATTAACGTTAAAGTCTAGTATCTGTTTTGATACTACACTGCCTTTTTTCTTTCCTCGGTCAGTGAAGGAGATATCCTTCTAGACTGTGGCAATTTTTTAGTTTTGTCCCAATCTGGAGTCTCCCTTTTTGGTGAGATAGATTTTCCCCACATTAAAAACCGACCTTGTGTCTAACTCTGCCCTCGCGGGGAGGCAACTAAATAGAAACAATATAGTAAATGATAAAAGTGCAGAATAGTTAACAGTCGAAAACGAGTACAAACTGCACAAGCACGACTAAATACTCAACAACTGGACGTTCGATGATCTACAGGAGGACACATCAACTCGAACGACGCGCACCAACACCAGTACAGATCCACTTGTACCTGGAACTGCTAACTCACTTGCAGACATTTGTGCATCTGACTTTGACCATAGTGTACCACCAATCTTGACAACTAGATGTTTGTTCATCAGCTCCACAACACGGACTAATTAACATGAACAACATCAACAACTGCACAGAATCACTTGTGCTCACTCATCACCCTAACTCACCAACAACCGTGCAGACCCACTTGCGCTCACTCGTCAACAACCGCGCAGCCCCACTTGCGCTCACTCGTCAACAACCGCGCAGCCCCACTTGCGCTCACTCGTCAACAACCGCGCAGACCCACTTGCGCTCACTCGTCAACAACCGCGCAGACCCACTTGCGCTCACTCGTCAACAACCGCGCAGACCCACTTGCGCTCACTCGTCAACAACCGCGCAGACCCACTTGCGCTCACTCGTCAACAACCGCGCAGACCCACGTGCATTCACTCGTCAACAACCGCGCAGACCCACTTGCGCTCGCTCATCACCTTCAACCAACCGTGCAAATTCATGTGCACCACAGACCTTACCAACAGTACCGACCACTTACACACTTGTCTTTGACCACAATGCACCACTGATCTTGACAAGGCAATGTTCGTTCATCAGCTCCGCATCACACAGACTAATCAACATGAACAACGCAACCAACAAGTGCAAATTCGCTTGCACTTTACATTCTTCGACAGAGCAGACTCACTTGCGCTCAATTATTCAACCACAGACTCACTTGCACTCAATCATTCAACCGCAGACCCACTTGCGCTCAATCATTCAACCGCAGACCCACTTGCGCTCAATCATTCAACCGCAGACCCACTTGCGCTCAATCATTCAACTGCAGACTTACTTGCACTCAAACCTAATGCAGACCCAATTGAATGCAAACAACACGCAGATCCACATGCGTTACAAACACTCAATTCCACAGACCCACTTGCGATCAATCATTCAATACAGATGGAAAAACAGAAATAAGTAGCGTGCACACTACTTTTTATAATCTTCAACAGTAAAACAGACATACACACAAAGAATTCTTCTCATCTACAACTGTACATATTGAATAATACTTTCAATATTTTTTCAATCTGGGGGGGGGGGTAGTCCTTGTAGCAGTTATCTCCTTCTTTCAAACATAACTGCACCGGTTGGCCGTTAGGTGTCGCTTTTTCACCGACAGGTGGCGCTGAAAAGCGACACCAGAGTTATCTGCCCTTCTGATTATAAAAACCGGTGTTAACGGAAAATCACCCTCTTCTCTATTCAATCGGCCTCGCAGAACGACGCTAAGACACTAGCACTTCGTCTCACTCTCTTCTCTATTCAATTGACCTCGCAGAATGAAGCTGACACCAGCGCTCCGTTTCACTCTCTTCTCTATTCAATTGGCCTCGCTGAATGACCCTAACATTCCAGCGCTCCGTCAACATGTGTTCAACAACGGTAAGAAACCTCAACTCACTTTCTTTGTATACGGTTTTCCCACGCCGGACTCATTTCTTCACATACGCATTTAAAGAACTGTTTCTTATCGACACACATACATACACCACACACCTCATCATTCCACATTACACACACGTTCAATAAACCTTATTTGAACTACCCCCTTTTGTTTGTTAATCATTACTCTGTCTTTGCATGCAACATTGCTTGATTTAACGAACACACTTATAGTCGGGGACAACGACCCTCGATTTCTAACACTTGTTTTTGTTTGTTGTTTTTTTTAGGTTTAGGGTTAGGAATTTTTTAAAGAAACAAAGAAAATTAAACATATTTACATGAATTTTTTTTTGAAAAAAAAAAAAACGTACCAAAATTACTTTTATCACGACATATTTTTTAAATTTTATTATTTATTCTTACTTGCTCGCGATGATACTGCAGTGCAAAGCTGTTCGTAATTCATTTTGGGTTTATTTTCTTCAAAAAAACTTCCTGACAAAAATCCCTCTTCGAAAGCACTTATTTTCAATTTGTAACAAAGTTATCGGCTGCTCGCTGCTTCGGCTCGTCAACACTCGCCCGTTTGCGTAGGACAGCCGAACGATTCCGAGTCGAACATCACAAAAGCTGGTTCGGGATCGATAACAGTACCCCCCCCCCCCCCAAAAAAAAAAAAACGACAACAACCACAACAAATCCATCTCTACCAAAAAAAAAAATGGGGCACTCCCGATTGGAACAAAAATAAAAATTGCCGCAGTCTAGAACACTGATCTTGACCGAAGAGAGAAAAAATTAAGTATAGTATGAGGAGAGGACAGATACTACACTTTGACGTTAATTCTATTTTGAAAAGTAAAGAAAAATAAACCGAAAAAAATAATTTATTGTAAAGTCAGTAGACTTAATAAAACTGGTGTTTAAATATAAAAAAAATATAAAAACTGGTGTTTATTTTTAAATAAACACCAGTTTTTATTTTTTTATATTCAAAATAGACAAATTTTATTTAATTTTAAATGGTTACGATTGATTGGTCAATTTGAGTCACGTGAGACAAATCCTTAATTGTAATTGGTGGCGGGCATAAAAAGTGCTACCACCAATAAAGGTTTACTTTAATATCGATTCTTTTTCTTTTAAGAATAGATATTAAATTAAATCATTATGAATCTTTTTCCTTGGTCACTTAATCTTAAATTACGATGTAATTTTAAAACTACAAATCGAATGATCGTTAATGACGTCTTTTGACAAGCTTATTGGGAGCGCTGAAAGCGTACACAAGTCTATTATTGTATCAACATTCAACAATTAACTCGAATTTGTATTTTTTTTATCCCCGAGAAATCAAAATTGGTTTAGTTTAACTAGAAACAAATCGCAGTAGGTACGCTACATTTTAGAGAACAATATTTATAAATAATCATTACACGCTAAAAATACGAAAAATAATTTTTAATCAATCAATAAATGAATATCGAATATAATAGCTGTAATTGAGTTCTTTTTCAGTCATTAATTATTTATTTTGCTTTGTTTAGTCTTTTTTTTATTTAATTGTCTTCTCTGTATTAATAGAATTGTGTGACAACTTCTCGTGTGTCTGTATTTATCGCGTCAACGTAACTTTGATCATTTCGCATTGAATTGTTTTTGTTTACTATTAATCGAATATTTATTGAAATCAAAAATTTAATAGCGTAAAATACAATTTTTTAATACTATTTTTAAATTAAATCGATCGGAATGCATTTCGGTGTCTTTGTAAACAAGTCGCAATGTTAATTTTCGTTTTTAATAGTTTGGAGGGAAAAAATGAATGAATTACTTCGTAACCCTTAGAAATTTGGATGCTTCTACAGAATTTGAACCGAATCAACCCGACTTTTGCCAAACTAAAGCTAAAACTAGTTTAGGGGCTAAAAATATTTTTTAAAAAAACAAAACAGAAAAACAGTTCGGTTCAAATTTTGTAGAAGTTACCGAAATTTGAAAGGAATATAGAAGCATTTAAACTATAAAATAGAAAGTCATGGTTTAATTAATGATTAATGGCTAAACGATAATTAAATTAAACTTTCAAAACCGATTTACAAAAAAAATACTAATTTAGTAAAAAAAAAAAGAAAGAAAGGGAAAGAAAATGGCTAAGACTCATGTACCGGTAGGTACAGATAGTTTTTAAATATATTTTGTCACCATCCTGGAGATACGGCCGCACCTTTATTTATCCACTCACGAGGGAAAAAAACCCGGAGATAAACACAAGCATCTCTCTATAACGTATTTCCTCAAATTCTTACCGATAGTGAAAGTTGAGAGCTGACCCTGCTGGTGGATATACTTTTTATCTGGCGGCAATATGACCTCCAACTGTAAGACGGAGAAATAGTTGAATAACGATGAAGAGATCTGGTCATTGCCATCGCTGGTTTTAATCGGGGAAAGTGTCCGGTTTGAATTCTGAGTGCCATGCTACCTTGAAATGACTTGACCGGTTCTTCTCCGCCAAGTCAAATAAGGGGAGGTCACTCTAAAGGACAAAATAAACAAGTATTGTGACAACGAGGGATCTGATTACGACTAATAATACTACATTAGTTTTTCGATGCTACTCAGTACGCGAAAAATGTATCCACCTTTATGTATCACTCTCGGGTGTCTGACGTAGAGAGATCATCAATCAAGTCAAGAGTAAAATAATCGGGTGCTTCTTGACTTAAGTTAAAATCTACTAAACCCTTTGAAGGTTAATTCCTATTTAGTCACCCAAATTATTTAGAGTGAAATATGTTTGGGGTAAAAGTCCAGAAGGTAAAAGTGTAGTATAGTTAACAGCGTAGAAATCGAAAATAAGCAAAATATACAACACATAACTTAATTTTAGAATAGATAGAAAACTTAATTTTATTTCAAACTGCGTAGTTTTAAACTTAAAGGATTTTTTTTTAAGTTTAACTCTAATCTGGTTGGAAACTACCCGGACTTAGGGTTCGTGGTACTGTAAGCCTATTTTTTTGAAACCTGAAATTAACGAGCGCTTTCCAAAAAATCGACGGTCGTCTGTGATTAACGAATTCTACTAAGTGTTATAACGAAACCAATTCTGAAATAACAAAACTTACAAACAGTTTCAGAATTTTAAAACTATACAGGTCGGTAAAAGTTATTTGTTGTATATTTTGTTCATTTTCGATTCATCGGCTGTTAACTATACTACATTTTTGCCGTCCAGAATAGTTAACAGTCGAGAACTGGTAAACAAAAAATAAAAACAATTAATAATTTATAGCAAACACAGTAGAATTAAATTATCTACCAAACCATATACTTGTAACGTGTGGACACTTTGTAAGATTTTTTTTATTTCAGAATTTTATTTTCATGAAACCTGTCTTATTGACACACTGCCGAGATGATCGTTTAACCGGGTGAGGAGTCATGCTGAAAATATATTTTTTTAAATGACTTATCTTACCACTAACCCTAAGTCCGAGTGCTTTCTTATGGGAAAAAATACTGTTCAAGCAAAGAAATGGTTTGATAAGTGCTATATGGACTCCACTCCATCGGAAACAATGGTTAAGATTTGGTATGCTAACTTTAAAGCCGGCCATCCAGATACAAATAATGCTGAACGCTCAGGTCATCTAAATGCAGTAGTTGTTCCGGAAAGCATAAAAAAGTCTAGAAACTCATTTTGGCCAATCATAAATTGAAGTTGTGTGAGATAGTAGAAGAATCGAAGATATCAGAAAGCAGTGTACTTGTGGCACAATGAGCTTTTGGGGAGCTAAGTGCTCCCCATAATATGCGTAATATTCATGGGCCTTGTGCCAAACTTGCGCTGAAATTTCGGCAAAGCTTGAAAGTTCAACAAAGAGATTGTAACTAAAATTGAATTGTTTATATTTCTTATATCAAAGTCAGAATGGGAAGAGAATCATACTTGATCCTGACGGGTGAAATATAAATGTCAAACCAATTCAATGACAGGTGCATGTGATGGGGGTTACAAGGGATCAGACTTGTCGTTCTGAGAAATCGGTTATGAAACTCAAAAATATAAACATTTGACAAGGCGTACACTGATTGTGCCTGTATTCCCTCTTTCTCTCTCCCTTTGTCTCTCTCTCCTTCTCTCTCACTCTTCCCCCTTCTCTTTCTCTCTCTCTCGTTAAGAGATTTGTAAACGGCAGACTGTTTTTTGGATTCGGACCTAGAAGACGCACTTTTTGTACGTGTCTAAAATATTATAAAAATGTCTTCAGTAAAATAAATATATATTTTCATATTAAAAGTAAATGGTTTCTTTCCTTATTTCAAATAAGGTTCTTTTACAGCGAATAATGGTCCAAGTCAGTCAGCCAGCCAGTCCCAGAAGTAAACGACAGGGACGATGATTACTCACTGGTAACAACGGCGAGTAATTACGTGAACATGTAACACATCGTCCCTAGGATAAACGTTCCAAAACGTTCCAAAAACGATAGGTTCACATTGGTGCCGGTCCCAAGATGTACACCACTAACAAAGCAGCTTTGCCACATTAAGGAGAAAGTGACTTCGTTACATACTCACCAGTTTGCACGAACATTTGTCAATGA
The DNA here is from genome assembly GCA_963556195.1 of Sepiola atlantica. NCBI lineage: Eukaryota > Metazoa > Mollusca > Cephalopoda > Sepiida > Sepiolidae > Sepiola > Sepiola atlantica. The sequence continues at coordinate 166,020,300 of OY744524.1, read as the reverse complement.
GAAAGCGGTGTACAAAGTGGGTGTTGCGTATGCACATGGTCAATCTAACACAACAATGTATTGATGATTTAGAACGTGTTATTTGAAACTGTTTCAATGCAGCAAAAAGAGTTTTGTGTCAATATATTACAATGGATGAAACATGGATTCACGACTTTACCTCGGACTCAAATCAGCAGTCAGCTGAGTGGACGACAGCAGGTAAAAGCCGTATAAAGCAAAGAAAGATGCAAACATCAGCAGGCAAGATTTTGGCATCCGTATTTTGTGATACGCAAGGTATTTTGTTCATCTATTACCTTGAGAAAGGAAGGACCATCAATAGTGAATATTATATAGCATTATTGGTGCGTCTGAAGGAGGAAATCGCCAAAAAATGGCCACAAATGAAGAAAAAAAAACTGCTCTTTCACCAAGACAATGAACCGTGCCATAAATCGATCACAACAATGGCAAAACTACATGAATTACACTTTCTTTTTTTTTTTTTTTATTCGAATCGAGTTATAACCCTTGGCAGTTTGTCATTTTCTAAGAAAAAAATAACGTAACTTCAGACATAATAAAAAAAATTTCAAATCTTAAATAAAAACAAAGAAGTCGTTTGATTGCAAGTTTAAAAGGACATTGTACATCTGGAGCATGTTCAATGGTGGGCAACCAGGATGGTGACAAGACTTTTCATGCTTACCTACAAAGAGTGACTCCAAAGACTAAATCTATTCTCACTTGAGCAGCGAAGGATGCGAGGAAACTTGATTCTGCCGTGCAATATCATCAACAGGAATGTAAATCTATCTTTTGACTAGTTTTTCACGTCAGCACCAAGTTGTAGTCTCTGTGAGCACCCATAAAAGATGTCTCACCATCGCTTTCAGTTCAATAGAAGAAAGGCAGCATTCTCTGTCAGTATTTCATGGAACAACCTGCCAGAGGAGGTCATGACGATGACTCCCATATCCATGTTTAAAGCGGCCTTTGACAAACATTCAGATTGTATGTAAATGTAAATAACTTCCACCTGTGTATTTGCATGTCTTATTGCACTTTGTTATTTTTTCCCAAATAAATTTGATTTGATTTTAAATATTACTTTTCTACACTGTAAATCTGCATAACATAAATTTAGCATCGTGATTTTAGTAGAGCTTAAGTTGTTAAAACAAGGAGATACAGGGAATGGGGTATTCTCACTGCAGCAAAATTAGTTTAACGTGGGTGAAATCCAGCTCCCTCAAGGGGTACTTTAGGTTGTTATAAAAATAGTTGTGATCGAGCCCATCAGCGTTCCCCAGTTGAGGCACCTCAGATGACTGGCAATAACCCAATCTCCTTACCAAAGGAGAAGGTAATGTTTGGGAATGTCGCCTTATAAGAATGAACCGAGTCCTTGAGCAAGCCACACTCTACTGCCAAAATGTGCCAGTATTTATGCCTGTGCCAGGTACATATCAATATGATGAAATCTTGCTGACTAAAGACATATTTCTAATGAAAAAAAAATGGCCCTACTAATTGTTGAATATTTACTTTATAATAGGGATATGTCGGAATCTGGTGTAGTACAACAGCTCCTTTGTTGATCCAGCGAATGGCATCGCTTGCTAACGGGACGATCGATATGTCGTTTCTTGATCCGGAGGACATCAAGTGGTCTTGCCAGTCGGTCCGACTGCAATCTCTCCCTTTCGGCTGACACAGCAGTGAACCCAATTCGGAAATTATATTTCTCTTTCTTCTTGCTGTCTCTTCTCTTTCTGCTTTCATTGTCTGCAACCTAGCTACTATTGTTAGCAGCTGACCCGTCGCCGCTACCACTCTCTGCAGACGCTTTGTCGTTGTCACAATTTCGTGCCGGCCGTTTCTCTCTGTAACTGAAATCAATCTACACATAACAAATTATAACAAGCCTTCTCTTTTAGTTCTGAGCCATTTATTTTCATTTATTAGCTTGTCGACACCGAAGCAAGTTCGTTGCAACAGAGAGAGAGAAGCTTACGCTAGTTAATTAACTAATTACCTAATCACATGCAAGGGAAGAGAGAGAGGGGGACATCGTCTGGCTCTCATTTTTTGGGATCTGAATTCCCCTATCTTATTTAATCGTTACATGGCTAAGGCGACTTGACTCGTCGGCTTCCCGTCAAGAACTGAAATCTCACTGCAGTTTTCTCACCGGGAAAACTGTGACGTCACGAAATCTCGTGATCAACACACAGGAACAGACTGACCCTTGATCTGGGGTCTCATCAACTGTCACCGTGAATTGTGAAAAAACATAGCACCAAAGTTGCACTAGATGACTCTGTTACAAATTGTGCAAGTTAAGCGATCTCTCTGTACATCCATCATCACATGCGTCCCATTATATAACACTAATGTCCTGATATGATTATCATTTTATCACTAGTTAAAGTGTCTGTCATTTTTCTACTTGTGTAACTATGTGTTAAGTTGATGGTCGTTAGTTTTGTTAGGTGAGATCGTTTCTTGTACTTGTTTTGGCCACCAAAGGAGGCTTGGTTGTCTGGCATGAATTTTAGAAGCGAGTTGTGCTGTAGTTCTAGACTACGATGACTACATGTGTTCCGACTGATTCAATAATTCTGTGCTCACACTATGCTTTAAAAATGCACAGAACTTTGGAGTTTGCACAACTTAATCGGAGACTTGGGTAATTGGCAGGTTCAATTAGCAACCCCAAAACAAGAAAAAATTAAACATAAACTACAGAAAATATTTATTGGAACAGTTGTGTAACAATAATATATACAAAACAATGTTATGTTGCTCTTGGTGCTTTTTCTGGTTTGTGGAAGTCAAAGGATTTCAAAAGGTTAGTAAACATTGTGATGTCATAATAGATCCTCTCTCTTTCTTCAATCTCTTTTCCTCTCTTTCTCTTCCTTCCTCTCTCTCTCTTCTTTATTATTTACATCATTCTATTCCTCTCACTACTTTTCTTATCAGTCATTATTTTTTATTCGCATTTCTCTGACCATCTAACATATTCATGTATAGTTGAAGTGTGCAGGGTAACAAGCAAGCAAATTAACAATATCCTCGGGTTTGAGTAGTAGTGTTGGGACGATTGATTGGAATCTGGAATCGGAGAAATCAGAAATTTTAGGGGTATCGGAATCGGAAAAATTTGTGCCTATTTTCCGATGCCAAAACGATTCTTTTAATTGTTTTTTGTTGTTTGTTTGTGTTAAACTTAATTTTCTATTGCTGGGACTAATGATAAAATGATAAATTTAAATTTAACTACCAGTAAAACTAAAATCTGTAGATCCCCCCCACACACACACACACACAAGTGTATTTTTATGTTTGCAAAAATATATGCACATATTACATGGGTTTTTACGGTAATCCGGAAATTTAAAAAAAAAAAAAAAAATATTGGAATCGTCCTATCACTAGTAAAAAAAATTAAAAAAAAATAAAAAAATAAAAAATAAAAAAATACTATTTGGTATTTAATCAGTTTTCGTGAAATTATTAATAAATCGTTTTGAGTTTCACTCTCTCCCTGCGTTTATTTCTTTTCACTTTTCCATCTCACGGCAACCACATCGCATTGCTATAGCCTTGGACGACTAATTTACACTTACATTTACCAGCAATGCTTCAAGCAAACTACAATCTCCTTTTAAATATAATTAAATTTGTTCAGCTGTGGTGATCTAGTATCACAAGGCTATAGCAATTTAGAATGTTCCTTCTCCATCATCTTTGCTTTTAAGGATGATTTGGTAGTAAATTTAAATACTACAATTCCAGTGTAACACAAGCCCTTCATTCGAATTTTCTGGAGAATGTAAACTTTGGATGAAAAAAAACATCATGAAATAAATTGGATGAGTTCTCAAATCCTTAAAGATGTTAGTTGAAGTGTTTCATGTTTTACATGCAAGTAGTAACAATGAACCCTTCGCCTCAAAAAGAGATTTATCGGGAACTAAAGAGATCATTGGATGAGAGAAGCGAAAGAAAAGCGGGAAGATTGGTTAGTTTTTCCCTAACCTAACTCACTTGGGTTTGAAATGGAATTTGATATAAGCAAGTAGACTTTGGAAAAATCAGTTGAGTTAAAAAAAAAACTATGTTGGGAAGACAGGTTCTTAAGCCCTTTGTATATAAGAACCCGATGAGCCAACATTTAGAAAACTCGACTCACTGATAAATTATAACCAAGTCTGTGCACCTCCCAGCTCTGCATCAACCAGTGAAAAAAGAGGTGTAAAACACTATTTACCCACATTGCAACTTAAAAAACTGGAACGATTGTTAAATTCAGCAACATTCTTGTTACTTTAATAAACCTGTTGTTTATTTACTCCTCGCGGAGTTAGGCACAAGGCCAGTTTTATCTTACTCCCACAAGTAAGATGTGACCCAAGATCGGGTCGAGCAAGTGGGGTTAAAAGCCAGCGCTCGAGAGGTGAGCACTCTGGCCATTTAAAAATTGCCTGGGCAGCCCCGTCGGCATTCCCCGGTAGGGGCGCCTCAGACAGTAAGCAATAAACTTACTCCTCCCCAAAGAGGGGAGGCGAAGCCTGGGAGGGTGGACCTCCTAGAACTGCACAGAACAGGCGTGCAGTATCCATCGGAACAGATACTACACTTTGATCTTAGCCAAAAAACCTGTTGTTATTCCCAACAGTCACTTTGAAATTTCCTTTGCAGCTAACACCAGATGCGATCTGGGTCACAAGGGTCACAAGGGTCACAAGGGTCACAAGGGTGACCACGGGCTCAGTTTGATCATTTTCGTCAGTCGGGGTTTACACAATAACCTTTTCTTTTACACCATTTTGAGATATGACCACAAGGCGATGGACTATCATAATTCTATATTTCATTAGAATATAAACTTTGGATAAAAAAACACCATAAAGTTGTTAATAAAATAAATTGAATGAGTTGGAAAATAATTTAAATTTTTAATTGAAGTGTTTCATGTTTTACACACAATAAAAGCATTATTTAAAAACACATACTTTTTTTTAAAACATGGAGAATGAGTGAATATATGGGGTGGTTCAAAAGTCTTTTTATAAAATTTAAGTATGTGTTTGTCTACTTATTCCAAGATTCATTTATTCAAATAATATACATGTTGCCTGATTGTTCTGATTGCAATAGCACTGAATAAGAAGAAATGGTCAGACACACTTTCTTCAACTGTAGCGATCTTTAGCTGTTCTGGAAATATGTCAATAAAGTGACGGCTTGCATCGATCCTAAGCAGTCGTTGCTGCTGGATGTTCCATATATCATTGCCAACATTGGCCTTTTGTGTGATAGGGAGAAACGAATGATAGCTAGAATGGTGGTGTGGACGATGTGTCTAAGAATTTCATGGGGTTAAGTATGATTTCATTCTTCAAGCATCAGCTAAAAATTAAAAATGATAGAAAAAGATTACATCCCATGGAATTCAACAAAAGGATGGTATAAGTTGCAAGCATTCTTGTCTGAGCATGGTGCATGCAGTTCTTGGACTCCAGCCTGATTAAAATAGCTTCTTAGCTAGTTGAGTGATGAGTTCCGTCACCGCTTTATTTTTTGGTAATAGAATTCCACCAAGATACCCATTCCGTAATTTTATTTTGAACTTATCTTCTGCACTTGTTTATCTTACAAGAACACTATTCGCTGACAAACTCTACACCTATTTTATTTTCTCCAACTTACGTCATTTAGAGATCGACTCAATTGTGTTCGGTTCTAAAAAAACAGAAAAAAAGTGTGCAATCTATTGTTTAGAAAAGGGTTGGGAGAATCTTATTAACCTGGGGGGGGGGGGGTCGGGTGTTTTTTGTTGTCCAACTCCTCATTTTTTTTCCTAATGAAATGATTAAGAACTTAGAAATCGAAAATTAAGCAAAAATACAGCTAATCACTGTCACTAATAAGTCGAAAATTTAATTTTCAACTGATCAGAATATTTCGCCTATTTTTATTAGCTGTATTTTTAGCACGATCTCTGATTTGTGTGTTTATTAAAACTTTTTTAGCACGATCTCTGATTTGTGTGTTTATTAAAACTTTTTTAGCACGATCTCTGATTTGTGTGTTTATTAAAACTTTTTTAGCACGATCTCTGATTTGTGTGTTTATTAAAACTTTTTTAGCACGATCTCTGATTTGTGTGTTTATTAAAACTTTTTTAGCACGATCTCTGATTTGTGTGTTTATTAAAACTTTTTGTAAACACAAATAAATGACACACCCTATAAGATTTTATTTTATTATGCCTTCTGCCGTCGTGGGGAGGTGCAATGATCGTTTGTTTATTAAAAAGTTTTGTAAATAAAATAAAAACCGCACAAAAAAATAACTATTTAATATATCCCCCCCCCCTCTTTCTTAAAATAAATATTTCCCTATATTAAAAATCGATCTTGTCACGAAAAAACAAACAACTCAGGTTTATTATCCGTTTGTTTACAGATGCTACGCATGTGTGCGAAGATCAACCGGAAGTAAAAGAAACCGGTGTATACCAAAATTCGTTACTTTCATATATTTGCTTATTTCTGGGATCCCTGAAACAGCAGAATGCCGACGGGGCTGCCCAGGCTGTTTTTGCGCTGGCTAGACTCTCCCCCACTTTCAGGCCTTGTGCCACATATTGCTGTGATGCGAAGCAATTAAATACTGGGTCCCTGAAACCTAATTGAGCCACTTTTTTTTTTTTAATCCTTTTTTCCTGTTAGCTATTCTTGTAAATCACCAGATTTCGTATCGTTGCCTTGAAGGCTGCTAAAAAAAATGGGAACCTTTTACTATAATCAACAGAAAGTAAAAAGGATGAAAAAAGAAACAAATGTGCAACAAATAAATGTTAGCAAAGGCAAGTTAAGTTACTCATCTATCTACCTACCTGGATAATTTTATTTGTGTTTTAACTTATTTTAAAGGGTGGTTTTCTTGTTCAAAACAGTCGGTGTTGACTGCTCGAAAATAAATTCAAAATGGAGGATCGCCCATGGCCAGGACGTGAAAATCGATGAAAAAAAAAATCGAAAACTAAACAATATACTGTTAGAAACTGATAGAACATTACATTTTCGCATGATTGTTGACATTTATTGTATGCGTTTCTATCAGTGTAGTGATTAGTTTGCGATTTTTCATCGATTTTCAAATCCTGCCCATGGGCGAGCCTCCATTTTAAATTTATTTTCGAGCAGTCAGCACCGACTGTTTTGAACAAGAAAACCACCCTTTAAAATAAGTTAAAACGCATATAAAATTATCCAGGTAGGTAGATGAGTAACTTAACTTGCCTTTGCTAACATTTATTTGTTGCACATTTGTTTCTTTTTTCATCCTTTTTACTTTCTGTTGATTATAGTAAAAGATTCCCAATTAATTAAATGGCCGAACGATGTGAAGATTCGATGTCGTATGTTTAGGTTAAATCCAAGATTTTTTATGTTTTTGTGACTTCCTGTTTAATCCTGCGCGTCATCTGACGTACAAATGACCAGAAATGAAAAATAAAACCTTTTTGTTAGCATTTCTGAATAACAATAATTACTATTTACACTTTCGCATTTATAATTTTTTTTTATTTCGACTCTGTTCCTTTTTTAATGGGCATCTTTTACGAGACTCAGCAGAGTAAAAACGCTAAAAAAACAAATATACAACAAATAAAAGTAACTGTAAGCTGTAAAAGTTAGTTTCAAACTTGAATGTGCTATTTGTTTGTATTTTAAACCCGTTTGAAGTGCTATTTATTAGAAATTTACGTTCGACAGACGGGTTTCGAAGAATTCAAAATGGCCGCTCTACGTAATAATATAGAGGGACTGGCCGCCATTTATCTTTGAGAAACTAGATGTTTTAAAAAACAAGAAATTTTTTTTTAACATCTAATAAAAAGCCATTTATACTACGTAAAAATACAAACAAATTACATAGGTAAGTAGAAAAATGTCTATTCTAGACATAAGTCAACTTTACTTGTTGCAAATTTATGTTTTTAAACTCTTTCTCGTTCTTTTTTTGGACCCCGTTCGCGCCTCTGCTGAGCGTCGTAACATATACCCCAAAAAGGTTTTATTTTTCATTTCTGGTCATCCGTACGTCAGATGACGCGTACGATTAAACAGGAAGTGAGAAAAACATTAAAATCTTGGATTTAGCCATATATTTTATTTTACTTACTGAATTTGTTTTTAAGTTCTTATTTATTTCAAAATACTTTGCACTATATCGAACCATTCGATTTCGCGTGACCGACATTTCGTTTTTCAAAGCCTATAGAGGCTGCGATACAAAATCTGAAAAAAAAATAATACTTTTAAAAAGTTCCAAAACTGGTCGATAGAAGATTAAATTTTCTGGCGTTTGGTAAAAGTTATTTGTTGTAAATTTGTTTTCTTCGCCCCCCCCCCTTTTTTCCTGTTAACTATAGTACTGTACTATCGACCATTATTCATCAACCGAGGTCAAATCAAAACAAAAATCGTTCAATTAATTTACTGATACATGTACACTATGCAGTAGTGGACATTCAAATCTTATATACAATAATATGATAAGATAAGATTTACAATTAATCAAATGATGCTAGTATATACACAAAAGAAAAAAGAAGCAATTTCTAAATGCGGTAGGTTCAGCTCAGGTCCCCACGTGTTTAAATAAATACAACTTCCGGTTAACGAATGCAATATGAAACGAGTGATTTGATTGGCTGGTACTTTCATCAACTCATTAAACTCGTTTGTCGTTGTTTAAAATTAAGTGTTTTGTCGGAGCTCAAGCGAAGACTACGAGAGATGTTTACACCGAAATCTATTCAAACTGACCATGAAGATTTGATTCACGATGTTGCCTACGACTTTTATGGGGAAAGACTTGCTACATGTTCCAGTGACCAAACGGTCAAGGTCTGGTTGGCTTTCTATTCTTTTTATATTGGCTATTTTATTTACCTCTAAAGGGGGGTTAGACACACAGTCAGGTGTTAAGTTGAAAAGCTAGTGCACTCGGATTAGTGCACTCTGAGCAGTCCTGTTGGCATACCCTTGTAGAGGCGCCTCAGGCGATTAACGATAAACTAACCCCTCTTCTCAAAGAGAAGGTAAAGCCTAGGAAGGTGGGCCTCCTGAGACTTAACCGGACCCTACTTCAGACCGACAGCAACATAGTAACTGTCCAACTGATTGTCGAGGACGACCAGTCTCAGAGTGGTATGAACAGAAATAAGTTCATTCAGTTACAATAATAATTATTCTTGAGTATTTACTACTTAAATATGATTTGTGGTGTTCTATTGTGCGGTCGCTAATTCTTTTAAATGACTTTGAGTTTTTATTGAAATGTATCACTAGACAGGCTATTTCAATTTTGAAACTAAAAAAAAAGTTGATTTAGCATAAGGGAACACACATTTTATTATATTTAAAATATATATATATTTGATTATTTTTGTATAAACCAAACTGTTTGTTTAAAAAGTTGTAATAAAAATACAATTCTAAATTTGCAATGACAACATTTAGGTGTATTTTTTTACATTAGGACCCGCGGTAAAAATGCCTCGGCGTCGGTACTTTCCGGATGTTTACTTAAAACGCCAGACAGTGCCGAATGAAAAATCCGTTGACTTACCTGCGTTCAAAAAAAGCACAAACGAGGCAAGTTTTAACGAATAAATAATAGTAATTCAAATAAGTGTTTAAATTAAAAAGTTAATGAAGTGTTGTTTGTTTGTTTTTTTTATTTTTTATTTTTTTTAATTTTACGAATTTTTTTTTTTTTCTAATTATTATTGTTGCTTTCGTTAGGGTTTGGGCAGCGTTGGGCATTAAGGTTTGGGCAGGCTCGTTTGCAGACGTAAAAAAATTCAATTATCAAGTTTAGATGTCGTCTGCTCATTCATTTCAACCAGTTATTCATTTTCTCGCAGTTTAATTGACTTCGAGGCTTTCCGGCGTTTTACGTAAAACGCCGGAAAGCGCGGACGTCGAGGGACTTTCAGCGCGGGTCCCAATTTAACAAAGTACCAACATGTTTTTACTTTGTTAAATTGTGACCCGCGCTAAAAGTCCCTCGGCGTCCGCGCTTTCAAATATTTTAGATTTTAAGACGATCAGTTTCCTATATAAATTTAACGTAACCTGATCCATGTTGCATGTTAGTTTCATTAAAAGTGTGTGTGGGGGGGGGGGTCGTTGGTCATCCTTGGTCTACTATAACTTGTAGGACTATCCTATACTTGGCTAGAATCATCTGTCACCACAATACCACATTTACTCTAGGGGGCCATCCTACTTAAGAATATCCCCGAAATGTTTGAAATTAAACTGCACTTTGTTCCTGCCTGTGTCCAAACTGTTTATTTTCCCTTCATTCCAGGAGTTGGCTGAGGTTTTTAAAAGCTAGCATACTGGTGCACTCCAGCCGACAAAAATACCCTTTTTATCTGCAGACTGCTTAGTAAAGTGTTTACCAAATATCCGCTTGCAAAGCAATTGTATGCAAAATATATACAATTTTGGCATAAGATAACTCAACGACTGTTGACATGCCGTAAACCCCAACTTTCTATTCGCCAGGCTTCAAGATTATTTCCTAATTTCAAACACTAAATGATCATTCAGCCGTTTTGTAATTTGATATCGTAAACACAACTCGAAAGCAAATTGTAAGCCTTTCAGCTGACAAATAAAAAGTAAAGTTTAAAAATCCAAAAGCAAAATGCGAAGTTCTGTGCTCTTGAAGTTTGAAAGGCAAGCAATTTTCTCGTGTGCCCCTGTCATATCAAAGGACCACACTTGGGAATTCGAAAATAATTTTGAAAATATTTATTAGAAAGTGATTTTTTGATTGAATTAAAATTTTAAGGTAAATGCCGAGGATGCTTTTCCAGATCAGCTGCAATGGCTGCCAATATTAGCTCGGTGTAACGAGTTAAAACAACCGAATGACAACTAAACAATATAAAACCAGGTTCGTGAAATGGAAAACAAAATAAAACACTGATTTATTTCCATTGTTGCTTTTTTATTTTGTAATTATTGTATTTTTACATTTTATTGTTTCTATTTTATTACAGTTAGACAAACATTGGTGCTTATGCTGATTAGCGGCCAAATAAAAAATTTATTTTCATATAAAAACAATAATATATATTTATTAAGCATTATTTTCTTACTCACTGTACGAAAAAGTAGAAAAAAATATCCACTAGAACTTTAATTACAAGTATTTTTCCATTCTGCATATCATAACAGCGACTCGTTCAGTAAGCCTCCATATTGTTTTGTAAGATTTCAGTTATCTGCCCTTGAAATCTTAAAAAACTAAAAGTTGGACAGTATGAGAAAGTGTCAAATTTCGAATATGACTTTTTGATTACAAGTCATTTTCCATTTACATGTTGTTACAAACGAAGGGAGGTCGACCAAAATGAAGAGGAAGAGACCGCGGAAGGCTCTGATAAGATATATATATATATATATATATATTCAAGCAGGATTTGGTTTTCACCATTCGTTATACATGACGACATTTGAGATGTGATTTCGTCAGCCGACCTTATACCTGACGACATTCGGGGACCAATTTCATCAGTCAGGTTGGACCCTGTGCGATCATGTCTATTTTTAGCTGACACGACCAAGAAGAGGAAAAGGAAGTTAACCGCCCGCGGAAAGGGGAATCAAGGTCATTTGAGTACAGCCGCATGAGAGAGATGAGTCAGGGCGTGGCAGTCAACAAGTAAAGACGTGCGACTACAGTGTCGCGAGAAAGGCAGGGACCTTTTGAAAGATATGCAGAATGAACGACCCGGGATTGTTTCCTGAAGAAAATGCGTGAATCTCGATGAGAGATAAAACCCGCTGTTGAGAAATCCCCGAAATATACGTTAACAAGAATGAAAACACGATTTGCAGAGAATCGTGACTACTATGACTTGCCAGAAATACCAATCCTCAAATGAACAATATATTCACCCTAAGTTAACAAATTGTTGATACTTTCTTCTCGGACATTCGCCTCCAGGGCTATTTTATGTATGTATACTTTTGTGTGAAAATGAATCCTGCTGCTATAAGACTATGATAGACAAGCCCCCCCCCTTTTTATAATAGACTTTTGTTTTGTTTTTTGTTTTTATAAAATATATTTATCCCCTTATTTTAGTATCTATAAATAAATATTATTTACATTTTGTCTTGGCATTTGTGTTGTTTTTGTGCATGCTTCACTTCCTGTCTCACCTATGCGGTCTTAACCAGGAGAAATCCCCATCCCTTCACATTCTGTCATTGATTATAGAACCTGGGATCATCCTATGAGCCAAATTCCCGGACTTTTAATTATCTTTGTCATGTGTGCAACTCTGTCATTCCCAACGGAGGTCCCGTCGTGACAAGATGAAGCATTAACTCGGTCAGTTTTCATGATAAAACAATACATATTGGATTTTTATCCAAGTTTTCAGGGTCAATCTTTCACATGTAAGGGTTACCAGTGCGTGATGCCAAATAAACCTTTTATACAATATCAATGGGCACCTCTACACCCATTAGAGTTGGGCGGTTTTGAAATTTTGGTTTCAGTTTCGGTTTCTTTCCCTTAAAACCTCGGTTTACGGTTCGGTTTTTCGTTTTTTTGAAAAAACATTTTTTACTATGGAAGCTATTCATTCTCTTGTGTGATGATTAGATATTATTCAACGTTTAGTTGAATTATGCCACTGTTTCGATAATTTTGTGACTGAATCATTCTCCATGATATGAATCATATAAGTTTTAAGGTGTTAACTGTTGTAATCAAAGTTCTGATACCTTTTCAACAGTTAACTCGTTAAAACAGTGACCAAAGATTCATGAAAGATTTCTGAAGAATAAAACTGAGTTTGAATATACATTCTATCTAATTCTTTAACCCATCAGAAGCTAAAATATAACTCAGAAATGCAAGAAATTAAAAAACGAAAATTTATTTAAACAAACAAAATAATTTTACAAATAAAATTAAGCAAAAATGATGAAAATGAAATTTTAATTTTTTAATAGGTGAAAATGTTTTTACTCATTTTCTTAGGTTGTGATTGAGAAAAACTAGTTTCTCAGCATGGTTAGGTTTCAGCCTACATCTCCGGTCACTAATGACAAGTCCAGCCTTACTAAATATCCGTTCACTCGCTACAGAGGTAGCTGGAATACTCAAAAGTTCTCTTGCCAGAATACAAAGATTCGGGTAGAACCTCCCATTTTTCTTCCACCAGACAAAAGGACAGGCTGATGGGTCGATGGCTTTTCAATACAGAAATCGATCTACCTCGTTTTTAATCCGAGATATTTTTTTACCGCTGGTATCAATTTCTTTTGTTCTTACCTGACCTTTCTTTCGGAGAAAACCCCAAAAGTCTTTTTCCCCTTTTGGTTCACTACTTTGCTGTACTTCTGCTGGAATGTTTTCGTCCGTGTCATCGGATAGAGTCGAAAAATAAACACACCATATACTTCTCGAATTGCCGGTGTTGACTGTTGGGATGTCTGTCATTTTGTGTGCTCGAAGTTCTGTCAACTGGTGCGTGTTGGGGTTAATATTTGTTTTTAAGACAGGGTAATAAAACTTTATAGACATGCGTAAAAGACTAGTAGTACACCCGAAAACCGTGCCAAGGGAAAAGGAAGGATGGTTAAAAAAAAGTAGATTATTAATTCACCTAAAGTTATTTTTTAAGCTTTAAGGTAATTTTAGTCATAGAATTCATGACTTGGATTAAAGTTTAATAATTAAACTTTCGAATAAATTGTCAACTCTAAATAAATACGATATTAACAATTTAGTAAAATATAAATCGTTGCATGGTCTACTTTTTGAATAACCCATTTTTGGGAGAGAAAACGGTATAGTTGAGAGATAGTTCTCTAGAAATGACAATTTATGCATGAAGTGGCTTTTCAAAAGTAAACAATGAAATGCCTAATGTTTAAAATAATTTTAAAAATCCGAATAAAGTGATACTAGCATTGGCAACTACTTTTTTTCTTTTTAAATGTTTATACTCGCTCGCTACTTTTCGTTTATTTACTTTTACAAGTATTTTTTTTTCATTTTAATAACTTATTTTTTTAGATAACTCTGAAACAAACATAAATAATTATTTTACAATTTTGAGTTGAATCAAATAGATTTTCGACATCATATGGAACACGTTTGATTTTTTCATTTGAAAATAGTTTATGCTAAAAATACGATGTCATGTTGTCTGTCGTATTTCTCTTTTTTTCATTTGAAAATTCAAAATGTTAATGATAAACAAACTGCAAACAAAGATTTCTTCCTACAAGTCAATTAAATGTTTTTATCATATATTTGTTCAATCTGTCCTCTTACTAATATAACATTTTTTGGTAATATTCAATTTTATTCAAATCGGAAAATCTTTTCAACCGTGTTTCCTTGTATATGGTGGCTTACTGTAGTAAAAACACAATACCGAACGGTTACGGTTTTAAAAAAAAAAACGATTCGGTATTCGGTATGGAGACGAAACCGCCCATCTCTAACACCCATTACCCTTGTTGTATTCACCCTGATTCACTTTTGTCACAGTGCTTTTTCAAAACTTTTAACTCATCATCTTCCACTGGATCATTTTTCTAGTCACAATTTCCGTCTTGGCAATGTCCACATGTACTTGTACATTCTAGTCCATGCCTCCTGCAGGTACACCTTAGGTTATTGCATCCTTCTGAACAGTTGCAATGAATTATCTGAATCAGTGCATCTGGAGCAAGGCTTTTGTCCATCATCACTGGAACAAGTTTGCTCCCTTCCACCCTCACTCAGATGGCACCATTTCATCACTACATCCCATCCACTCCATAATCTGGTAGTAAGTCCGCAAAGAATGACATTTACAGGCAGAGGGCGTTGGTGGGAGCTGTTCTGACATGACGAACATCTTAACTCTCGCAACTTTCTTGCAGAGCATATTGTATTTAATAGATGCCACATAGTTTTTCTATCTGCATTAAACAAAGCTACCATTGCCTTACAACCATTGGTTTCCATAACATCCTGGCTTTGCTTTGGTAGAGAAAATGCTTTTGAACAGTCTGTCATTGTCTTTTCTCTCTTGATAATTCGTTGGTATCCCAACATCTTTCCTATTCCGAATACCCTGGACACCGAATCGCATCCTGTAAAGGCATGCAGGAACAACAGATCATTACAAACTTCTTTGCCAAGCACCTGCTTGAGAACCTTGATATTGTAGATGTAGGATTTCGCTTTGTCAGAGCAAAAATAAAATGTAGTACATTTAGAAACATGCACAAAACAGCAAGAGAAGGTTCGTGTCTTCTCCAATCAGGGTGGTTGATGTGAAAACTGACATATTGATGGCTGCCTTTGCAATCTCAACATCGGCATCTCCTTCCGCTTCTATAACGTCACAGCATTCGTTCTATGATCGTCTGGATCAGCACCTGCTTGGTTGCCACATTTGACAAGAAGTCCTCCATTTTTCTCAGGATATTTTGTTACCTCGGTAATGTTCACCTTTATTGCATTCAGCTTTCGACTTCGCCACTGATAAGTACAGTTCTTTATACTTGGTCAAACTTCATAACCATCAAACATGACAGTTGCTTTCCCATAGTGTTCAACAGTAAATGCGGCATAATCATTTGCAATAGAGCTGTAGGTACTCCCTTCCTTTCATTTCAAACAGTGAAGAAGAGATCCTGTGTCTAGTACATTGTGCTTTGTGACTGAAACGGTTTGTGTCACAGCAGTGTCCAATTTTGTTTCAACATAATTTCTGAGAGCTGCTGCCAGCTGTGGTTTGTCTGCTTGACGTAAGATGCACTTTCCTTCAAACTAAGACATCAGGTAGTTTATAAGACATGAGATCATCCAACCTTAGATCACCCATCTGTGAGACCATGAGAAAACTCTGGAATAAAAGTACTGGGTCAATGCTACGATCTGCAGAAACTTTGACATTCTTGTTCAATGCTAAAGTCTTTGCTTTCAAACTCTCTTTATGAGAGTAGGAGAAAACTGATTGTCCATCCATCTTCTGTACAATGTCTTTTCTGATTTCGAAAAGGTCCTGAACATTGACATCCTTGTTAGCAGTAATCCCTGTGATAATATTGTATAATGATTCATCGCCTGAAAACAGCTTAAAGCTGTCTAGTTGCTCTTCAACTTTCCTGAGGTCTGTCTCATCTCTTCTCACCCGAAAGGCAGATAACTCCTTATGTTGTTCGCTTGTTGTGTAACTTCTGCGGTAAGTTATTGCATGGCAAGGTTGTAAGTGGACGACATGGCCCAAACTGTCCTCTGGTGCTCGGACCTCCCACTACCCTGTGTGAGCCCACCATGGCTTTTGAGTGAGTGCATTAGTGTTTGCTCAATGACAAGATCAGAGCTAAGCCTAGCCCATTATTGACTACTGCATATGATTACGTGAAACCCAAACAGGAACTTTTGATGTACTGCAAGGTTGTCATCTTTCAAGGCATACATCTTCTGGGAATATAGACGAACCGACTTCAGGTAATTTGGATGACCAGTGGCTGCGAATATTGGCAGGCAAGCTAAGACGGCACTAAGACGCAGTTCCCAAGACTCCATTCAATCAGCTGCAACAAGTGCCTTAGCAATTCCTAGCATGTGCTGATAGTTTATCCATAGATTGCTGGTTTTGGAGGCCTTTACCAGTTCATCCCTTATCAGAGTTAGACTGTTGTAAATCCTACCGATAGAATCTGATTGAAAGAATGACTTCAAGTCAACTTCACCAGTCTCCATCAGCATGTACAGCCGCTCAAGTTCTACTTGGTCCTGCAAACCAGGTTCATCCTCCAAGATTTTGGCAACAATCTGATATGTGAGACACTGATTCACCAGCAGGTGGCCACGGAATGCTTGTTGCCCTACCTTTCTGCTTATGTGTACGACGGCATTTTCACCATATACTGTCTCCATGATCTTGAGTCTACTGCCATCCAGCAACGTCCTATATATTCGCACTCCTTATGCATCAGGTGCATCATGCCTTGCCAGCTGGGAGTAGTCTGGTTGAAGTGAAAGAAAGCTTTGATGAGTTCTGCTGTGGTTTTGAGAATTGCTCGTTTTTATGCTTCCTTATCATCCATCGGAGGTGAATTGTAGTATTCACGAAAAATGTCACAGGTTTTTTTCCCTAAATGTCACAATGTTTGCGACACCACAACGGCCTTTGGTCACAAATAAAGAGTTTCCATATCGACTTATCAGCTTTTCATTGAAGCAATGATTTCCATATGCGGTTGATTTACTATCTCTTAAGTATTCTCCCATTTACGCGACAAGGTCTTATATCGTTATCTGTTCCTCATCGTTTTCCTCCAAGAATACACACGTCCTTTCGACTGCTTTATCCTGATCGCGGTCTTTTGGTCTTCCACTTTTTTGTCATTTGCTTAATTCAAATGACATGAGCTGTCTTGGAATGCTTCGCATTGTATGGAAGTTAACGTTACATGACTGGTGGTACACACAGTCTGCAGCATGAGGCCCACTCATCCCCTCTTGTTTTGCAATGAACCAGGATAATTTGAGCAAATGCATCAGACTTCACATAGCAAATCTTTCCCTCACTTTTTCATAGTATCAGTTCCACAGAAAAAGCAATGTGTTTTACTGTCATATCGTCCCAGAGAAACATGAGCGCCCCTTTTTACTGGTCGAGCAGAATCCTCTTTTTTTTTTTAGCCTAAAAAAAAAAAAATGTCTCTTTTGTTTATGTGAACACTAGTTCCGGCTTCAACAATGACTGACACCTCTTTCGATACTTGCACGGTTGACACCTGCAGCACCCTTTTCTCGAAGCACCACGGTCTCATCATAGTCCAAATCCTGTTCGCATAAAGGACAAGTTTCTTTACTGGCGGCTGAACTCATGTTTGACCCTGAAAATATATGTGTATTAGTATATGGAGCTAGTAAATTGTTTGTGAGGGCAGTTTTTGATGGGGTAAAACGTGGTCTCTTTGGGTTTTTCAGTTGTTTCTCAAGAATCCTATACCCTATAAAACAATTTCATTTATATACGGAGGTAAGGGGCCTGATTAATTGAAGAAAGCAATAATTCACAACTGGTACCCATATAAAGATAATCACCCATATGCCTGTTTGTGAACCTGGGTGAGTGTAATGAGGGGTTTAGGGGTCAGGTACCCCTAGATATGGTATAAGGGTTTATTTGACATAACTGGTAACCCTTTTCATGTGAAAGATTGACCCTGAAAACTTGGGTAAAAATCCAAGATTTATTGATTTATCATGAAAACTGACCGAGTTAGTGCTTCACACGTAAATGGAAAATGACTTGTAAACCAAAAAATGTCATATTCGAAATTTGAAACTTTCCCGTACTCGGAATTGTCCAATTTTTTTTTATGTTGTAGACTAGACCCAGTCTAACATAAAACCACCAAAAAACAAAATGTTACAATTTTTTGGAGGTAGGGTACTCTGGCAGTATATTGACCCGTCTATATCTTCTATTACATAAAAGAAAATTGTAATACTGTGTTAGGATGAAGGTTAAAAACTTCACAAGATAGACCCCAAAACCTTACATTGAATTTAGCGCACCCCCACCCACCCGATTCGTTATGGTAAAAAAAAATACTGTAATATGCATTCCTTTGGCAACAAAATTAGTGCTCCAGAAGGGAGTAAAAGTTTATTTTCACTCTTACAGGTAGTCATTTCAAAAACAACACTGA
Source organism: Sepiola atlantica (assembly GCA_963556195.1). NCBI lineage: Eukaryota > Metazoa > Mollusca > Cephalopoda > Sepiida > Sepiolidae > Sepiola > Sepiola atlantica. The sequence continues at coordinate 166,001,521 of OY744524.1, read as the reverse complement.
ATGTAGGTCAGTGAGATTTTTCTTTCTTTGGATTAATTTATATTGAACCAGTTGCCAGAGGGAGTGATAGAGAGGGTTTTTTAAAAGAAAGATGTTAAACACTTGTAATTATTTTGTTATCCATGTCCCCACCCCCACCAAGCAACACACCGGGTAGCCCAGCTAGTACACGCTAAGTGATAATTTGTAATTAAAGGACATATTTCCAAATTGTTTGAATAATGATATGAAATCCTCTTTATTTTTCTTCAATTTTTAAAGATTTTTTTTTTTTTTTTTTTGTAGATCTGGGACAAAACTGAAGATGGCCAATGGCAACAATCTGCCTGTTGGAAGGTAAATATCATATCATGAAGATTTTTATTTCATTAAGAAAGGATGAATGTGCAGGTTAAATGTAGAACAGTTGTGTTAGTAGGGTCAGTTGACAGGGGAAGACTAAGGAAAACATTTTTGATGTCAATTTCTAAAAGCCATCCAACATATTCTAGCATGTAAAGCAGACGTTAAACCAAATATGTTGATGATTTCTAAAAAATTGTTTGAAATTCAGTACAGATTTCAAAGTTCGAAAAGACTCACTTGAAGAAGGTCTGAGGTTACGTCAGCCGAAATGTTGCGAATAACATGCAAGATTAGAACAGTAGTCCGATAATACAAATGATCAATCCTCATCTAAAAAATTCCAAAACATTACTTTTATCATCCATCGATACCTTTCGGTTCCACAAAAACACTGGAAACTCATTTATTAGGGTTAAAAATACCAAACGAATCCATTTTTTAGTCAATAATTTCTGTTTATACATTGTATAATAGCATTCACTCCTAAACTAATTAACCGATCATTATGAATTTTGGAACATAGCTGCTAGGTGTAATGTGGGCTATATTTAATTTAGTTTTTGAAATTTTAATAGGCATCAAACATCAATTAATGAATATTCCCATAATTTCTGTGGCTTTGGAGTATTTTAAAGGTTCCTTATGGGACATAATGTGGGCGCCTCCCATTTGAAAATTCAAATATTTTAGATTGCATTAAATTTGATCCATAGTCATTAGACATCAATTAAGCAAGATTCCGTGAATTTCAATCTCTTGATTCCTTAAGTTTATGCCTTAAATTTTAAACATTTTCTAGAATCAAAATCATGCAATGGATTTTGATCAATATAAGTATTCTTGACATAAGGTTTAGTATCATTATATCTTGATTTTAATCTTCATAGGTGGTGCAAACCTGTTCTGTTCAGGGAATAAATTTTTTCTCTAGATGGGTCTTCTAGTATATGTATGGAAAAGACAAAAGGAAAAACAAGTTTAATGCAGGGAGAAATCATCAAAAAACAAGAGATTTACCAGATTCGTTGGGCTCGACGAATGTGTTCAGAAAAAGTGTTTTTCTTTTACTCCCCCTTTTCCCATTCTAACATCTGCATAATTTTTTACTTTACTACTTTAGAGTAGCATCTGATGGCCTCTTCTTTTTTGAACTGCTAGCCTTTGGAATTCCCTCACTACTCCCATTTTCCCTGACTGTACCAACATGTAGAAATTTAAATGTAATGTGAAAAATATCTTGCTGCACAACTCCCCACTTAGGATGGCCCCTAATTCACAGTAGCCCCTTATGTCTCTGTTGCAATGTGCTTTGTTTGAGGTGAACAAAGGTAAAAAAAAGAATTTTTAATCGTGCTTCAGCAATTAAATTGAGAATGGGGAAAGCGAAAGGGTTTTGATAAACACATTGCCACCTTGACGGTCAGTCCAGAAAAGGGAACCGGGAAGTGGACTTTGAATCACATCTTTTATTTCGGTTACCACATGGCTAAATTAACCAATGATTGACCACTCCCATGATCTCGAACTCTGTGAACTTGGAAAAAAAATTACTCCCTTTCCCAACAAAAACAAACCAACTCCGCACATTTAACTCATCTGAATTTGTTTAGGATATGTCTCCTGACATATTACTCATCTTTAAAATCAGCTGTTTTTCCTCGATGCACTCCAAGACCATTCAATATTTTACAATTGGTTTAAGTTTGCTAATGAAAATCTTAACTCTACGTAGATTTAATCTATTTTAGAAGATTCAATATTAAATAAACTAAATCATTATTAAAATATTTAAATTTAATTGTTATTTGAAAAGTTAATATTGTAATTTTAATATGCGTGCAACACCGCTTTCCTGGCACCTTTTGGTTTCAGAGCCTTGCTGGATTAACCGCTTTGCTAGACCATTCGATTTCATAATAATTTCTCAACACACTCCTAACCCACTAATTATGCACCTACCCAGTGTCAAATGTTTCAAGAGATAGTGGGTTTCAGTAGAAATCAATGGATAGTGTTTTAATGAAAAATAAAATTGACCAGAGTTCTGCATGACATTAAAAACTATACATCAAAGAACTTAAATTTTAGCATATGTTGTGGCAGTTTAAAGGTTCAGAAATATTTTTGTTTCACAATTCATACCACTTTGGGCATCTGTCGGAAACACATAAATTCAAAACCGCTTCTTTTTTTTGTGTGCGATGACACTTATCAGCAAGTTACCAATGAAGTAACTTGAGACAGTTTGGGACACCAGTCATCTAGTTGAGTTTTTATTGTTGGGTCCCTCGTTGTTAAAGAAGTTGTGATTCACTTTGATCCTGTAACATTTGTTGCAAAGATGCTCTCTGCTGCCGTCCAAGAGTGTTTACTTCGATCCTTGCATTTTATAATGCTTTTTCACTTTCTTTTTGTTGAACTGAGACTTTGGCACTTTCGTCCAATTCCGGCAAATCACAATGTGGGTAACGCAATCACTGAAGAGCATGAAAATGGTGCCACATGTACGAAGCTTTTAAAAGTCTCTAAATGTTTTGACTGAAAATCATGATGAATAGAGGATCTTTAAAAAATATGAATAACTATTTACTCTGGAAAGCTTAGAGAAAATTTTCAAAATAGTCATCTTTACAATTTATTTATTTTCTTTTAAATAAGATTTTTTTTTTTCAATTTTTCTTAGTTTTCCCTTATTTTATTTTTGATTAATATATTATTAATAATAATAAAAAAAAGAATTTTAAATCCAATGTGTATTCAAGTTATGTATAGGCAAGAAGCACACACGGACACGAGAGTTGACTAGGAGCAAAGTGTATCTTTTCTTATACTCCACTTCATCTTTTCTGTCTAGAAGGATTTCTCCTTCGCTGAAGCAATTTTTATTTTTGTTCCAATCCAGTGCTCCTTTTTGGGAGCTGGATTTTCCTCGCATTAAAAACAGACCTTGTGGCTAACTCCTCGCGGGGAAGCAAGTAAATAGGTACGCAATAGATCTTGTCTGATAG
>OY744524.1:165685668-165993168 GCA_963556195.1 Sepiola atlantica | reverse complement strand
GGATGCATATAAAGCCAGATTTTTCCTTCAACAATAATGTGTAGCCCAAATCCACGACAGAGCTAACATAAACATTTCTTCAGCCCCCTCGCTCCTCTGTCAGGCCTTGGGAAAGCTGAGAATGCCTTTTCTAAACTTATGCACACATAGCGACACTGACACCAACGCAAAGACATAACAATCCATTAGCTCTTTCACTGTCTTACGCATACGCACACTAAAGGCGACACACGCCCACTGCTTGAATCTCCTTTCAATGTCGTCTGCTGATTGAAAACAAATTTATAAACTTAACCACTTTAATACATTTCTCACTGAACTTTCTAATATGAAAACAAATGATTATTGACTCTATTTAATAACTTTCAATGGAGTGTAATTTATGTAATTGAGTGAGGAAGTTTTGATTACGATTTTTCAGACCCATGGATAATTCACAACCCTTAAATTATCGACTCTGGCTTCCTCGATATCTCAACTAATGAATCTCTCTTGTTCTGCAAGATCACTCAAAATATGAACAATTATTCTGTTTTCCTATTTATGTAGACTTCCATTTTTTTTAAATATATAAAATATCTCTTTCGTGAACTTATGCTTTTGTACTCTTTATTTTGTTTGTTTATCATATAACATTTCTCTCGCTCTGTCACATATTTGAATATTACTTAAAACTGATTTCTTTAAAATGTTTCTATGAAATTGGTTCTTCCCAAAATCTTCCCCTCAAACTGGAACCCTAAAAAGCGTTCTCAAAAACGTCATCCATTAAAATAGCTCATAGATGACTCGTTGCTTTTTACTTTTTTCGTTCACGTTTTACTTAGAAAATTTTAAAAAATTAGACAGTATGTTCCTTTTTATATGGAAGCTGTTCAAAATGTGTTACCAAATTAATATCATATCTATTGATTATTACAGGAGAACCCCTGCTTTATGCAATCAAGGGAGGCGCGAGAGCGCTCTATCCCTTAATAGACTCACGAATGGCCTATGCTGGTATGGTTTGGTTTGGTAGTTTTGTTTTACGGCATATCAACCCTTTTTGGGTTATTTAATGCCGAATCTGGTCTTGTTTTCTTCTCTTTTTTGTTTCCTTCCCCTTTTAATATCTGTTTCTATTTAACCCATAGTTGGGACCCTAACAGGTACTACCACTCCGGGTCAGGGTGGACCTGGGAGCAATGGTAATTAAGAGGAGGCTCCACATTCCCCAAAGTCCGTAAGCCGGATCTCACCATCGGATGTAGTTTAAGGTCATATCCAGGACCGGGAGTAGGGTAGGAAAAATAAAAGTAAAAAAGGGGAGGGAGAAAGGGAGAGGGGCTGTTGTTTTTGTTTTTGGTTTTGTAGAACATAATTAAGTTTTACAAACAAAAAAAAACAAAAAAAACGTCAATGTAGGTGAATTTCGTCTCAGGGAGCCACAGGGCAGCCTGATCTGGTATCACCAGGCCTATGCTGGAAATCTCATTTCTTTGATCAATCATAACTCAAAAACCAATAAACCAAATTAGTTAAAACTTTGCACAATTTTTATTTGATAGGTTCTATAAGTGTGTAGAATTTCAGCATCATTAGTCAAGGCAACCCAGAGATCCAGAAAGTTCAATTATGAAATCATGTTATCTGTGTGTACGTACATATGTGCCACCCTGTATCTCATCAACTATTTGATGGATTCAGCTGATTTTTGGCAAAGATAGAGGTTCTAGTGTCTAGTTGATGGCATTTTAATTTCAGTTTACCATATACCTTAGTTTTCCAGAAAATTCCAAAAAAAACTAAAAAAATGACTAGTCTACATACAGTTTATTCTGTATCTCATCAACTTTTTGATGGATTCAGCTGATTTTTGGCAGCGATAGAGGCTCTAGGCTCTAGTTGATGGCTTTCTAATTTCATTTTACCAATATACCGTAGTTTCTCAGAAATTTTCAACAAACCTTAAAAAATGACTAGTCCACATACACTTTCTTCTATATCTCATCAGCTATTTGATTAATTCAGCTGTGTTATGGCACAGATAGAGGTTGTACTTTGTTTTCCTTTGTATACTGAATATTTTATTGTTTACTATTGTGAATAACTTTATTATATTTCTCCCTGCTCCAAAAATGTTTGATTTATTTATTTCATTCAAATTAAATATTTTTGCATTGTGTCCTTGTCAATTTTCAAACACACTGACTGTAAAATGATTGAATCACCATTTATTGTTTGCAATGAATACATGGTAAAGTTTGAAAAAATTTGTTCTAGTTAGAATTGTATCATAAGTAAATATACACTCATCATAATTTAAAAAAAAAATATTTACCTGTGAATATTGGAAGAAACATTGATTAGTCAAACTACCAACTATATCAGTTATGAGAAGTCATTGTATTGAGGCATAGCCTTTACAAAAGTAGTGGCATTCCATGAAAAATGCCAGTATACTGAAAGCATATGCCTTTAATAGGGTTAAGATGAAAATTCATATACACTAAATGTACAAAAGCAAGGAAATTCCCAAATTTTTACACTTTTATTGTCATTAAGAGTATGCGAGCACAACAGGGCTATGTATTTTACTGGTAGGAATTTTTCTTCAGCACACCTCACACACTTCATCAACTCATGCATAGAGATTTATACTGTAGTTATGTGATAATGAAATGGTTTGGTTGATATGTAGTCATATCCTTAATGACAATAAAAGTGTAAAAATTTGGGAATTTCCTTGCTTTTGTACATTTAGTGTATATGAATTTTCATCTTAACCCTATTAAGGGCATGATTTCAGTATACTGGCATTTTTCATGGAATTATATAAGTATATTTTTATATCTCTAATATTTTATTTATTGAAGGTTTTAACTTTGAAACTTTTAATAAAAATTAGCTTAAAATTCTATTCTTCATCTACCAAATTGAAGAATAACCTTTCTTTTATAAGATGGAATAATTTTTCAATTTTTGGATTAAGTTTTAATGACACAGCCCTTAAAAAACAGGACTAAAATTTGTTGAAAAAAAGCGAAGCTAAACATATTTGCCATTAAAATAGATACACAATTCAAATAAACTTTGAAAAAACAACTAATCATCATACAAGAAAAAATGAAAAGCATTAGAAAGTGAAGATTTAAATTGTTTACATACTAATTTAATAGATAAAACCTTAAAAAAAAATAGCTGAGATATTGTAAGTTCAATTTTACAAATATTTCACTTTTTTTTTCTTTTTTTTTTTTACCCGTTTTTTGCAGCATAAACCGACCAGTTTGGCATTGCTAATATAAAGATCATCTCTAATTCTGTAATCTTGAGTAAAGAAAGGGTGATTTTCAATAATTTAAAGAAACCATATATATTTAGTTATTTATAAATATTTAGTTATTTATAAATGACTGCAAACTCTTAAAAGTTTATAGATTTGTACAAAATTGCATTGTGGAGGTTAATTTTGGGGCAAAAGTGTAGAATAGTTAACGAAAAAGGGGGAGGGCAAATATACAACAAATAATTGTTAGAAAATGTAATTTTCTATTGACCTGCATAGTTTTAAAACTATTTGTAAGTTTTATTTTAATTTCTTTTGTTACATTCACTAAACTGATTTCGTTATAAATAGCGATCGATTTTTTATTTTATTTATTTTTTTTTTTTTTCTTATGAATGTGTTCGCTAATTTAAGGCTTAACAGGTTTTAAAAAATAATACTCACCCTAATCCGATTGGAAACTGCCCCCGAACTTAGTGGTGGCCATTTGGCGGAGATACGATCTGTGCATGTGTGCGCTCATTAAACGTGTGTTAGCTTCAGACTTCGTTTAACTGATCTATTTTTTTAAAATATTTTATACTGTCTCCTGTAGTCATGTGGTTATAGATGCTGTGTCCATTATCTAAAGTTTTAGCGTGCGATTCGAGGATTTTTTTTTTTTTTTTGCAGCGGGAGAGCCAAAAGGCTAAGAAAAAACTTAATAAAAAATAAGTTTTTAACATTTTATCTCCCTTTCACAGCGATACGATGTGACACAAGGTGGTGTCCTTCCAATTTATAAAACAAAGAAGGACAACACTCAGCGCCTTACAGGAGCAGCCGTGGAAGCATTCCAAGGAGGTCCACCCTCCCAGGCTTTGCCTCCCCTCTTTGGGGAGGAGTAAGTTTATTGCTTACTGTCTGAGGCGCCCCTACCGGGGAATGCCGACGGGGCTGCCAAGGCAATTTTTAAATGGCCAGAGTGCTCACCTCTCGAGCGCTGGCTTTTCAAACCCCACTTTCTCGACCCAATCTTGGGTCACATCTTACTTGTGGGAGTAAGATAAAACTGGCCTTGTGCCTAACTCCTGGGGAGGAGTAAATAAAACTAACCTCTTCTCTACGGTTGAGAAAGCAAAGCCTAGGAGGGTGGACCTCCTAGAACTGCAAAGGACAAACCCTGATATCGGCAGAATCGAGGCCCAATGGCCAAGACGATACCGGTCTAAGGGGTGTACCAACCATTCGAACAGATACTACACTTTAATGTTTTTTATTTGCAGAAAATATAAAAAAACATTTACATTCAAGACTAATTTAGCACAAGGCCATCACAAGTGTGGGGTAATTGAGGGTTGTTGGGCATCTTTGGTCTAAAGTAATAAAATTGTCTATCCTACTCTTAGCTTGAATTCTCTAAGTCACCACAATACCACATTTGCTCTAGGTGCACTTTTACAGAATTTGAACCGAATCGAATTACACTTCGTAACAAAAAGAATTCACTGATAACAAATAAACATTTTGTTTACATTAATAAAAAAGATACAATCTATCATTAGTTTCATTAATAGTTAGGATAGATTTGTTTATACGATTCATGAGTGTTGGTAAAACTCATTATTCATCTACTGACAAAAGTTTGTTAATAGTAAAAAAAAAAAAAAAATTAAAAATGTAACTTCTATAAAATAAGAAATTGGTTACTTGTTAATATTTCGGAAACGGCCAAGACAGTACAGGTCTAAGACGTATAGAATCCATCATACAAAATTATATTGTGGGGTCTGCCTCTGCACCGAACACATTTATTTTATTAATAACTTGAAAATTGAGATAGACTAACATAATAATAAATATTTTTAAAATACAGTATCTATGGTAATGGGATAAGTATATTTCATTTAGATGTTTGGGGCATACGACAAACAACTTTTGCCCCGGGCAACGGGAAAAGGAGGGGGCAGGAGAGAGTAAGCGACCCGAAAAGAGACAGCTTTTGCTCTAGGCTACGGGGATAATTAAGTTGGCGACCGGGGAGGAAAAGACAGCTTTCGTCCAAGGCAACAGGAGAGGGGTCGGTGAAAAGAGGCGACCAGGAAAAAAATAGCCCCGGGCAATGCTGGGTACCCCTGCTAGTTTTATTATAAAAGAGAATGCCAACATGGATAAAAAAAAACTTTCTAGATTTACCTACTCGGTTTACTACACTTTGTTGCTATTTGCTATGCTGGAATTTAAAAAGGACTTTCTGCTATATCATACTTGATGTATAAAACTTTTTGTTTCATAAATTGACTTTGCTTTGACTTGTCTAATTGTAATTGAATTATATTGCACTATTGATTGCAACCAAGTTTGCTCTTATCACATTTAAACAGGGATGTGAGTCCTCTGCTTATTAGCGGAATTCCACTTTTTTACATCCAGAAAAGTAGCTTTCCATTTAAATCACAAGAGCCTCCCATGGATGTGAGTTCTCTGATTTTTGGTTCGAAATCAGCATTTTAGAATTTTTAAAATAAAAAGCTGATTTTTTGCCAAATCTCTAGATCTTATATTTTTGTCGCTATTTGACTGGATTTTATTTCTCTTTCTCACTTTATCTTTTTCTTTTCCTGTTTTTTGTTCTCTTCCTGTATTGTCTTGCCTTCCCTTTCCCCTTTCATGACAGTTTTTAGAGAAAACTGAAAATGTTCATTTTGCCATGAAAGCTAAGACTTCAAACGATTCGTGAAGGAGATTGGAGAGTTAGATGACTTTTGTTTGATTTAAAAAAAAAAAATTTTTTAAAACTTTTGTCTCCCCCCCCCCCCCCTCCTCCCATATGTGCACGCAGTGCCTTTCTCTTAATTTTAACTTAGTTGAAACTGATTAAAGTTGTTGTTTAGGAAAAAAGTTATTTACTGCCCTTGCCACGTGGGAGTAGGGGGGGGGGGGTCTCAATTTCGGCTTTTTTTGTCGTCTGCTTGCATCTGTTTAAACTAATATGTATGTGATTATTCAGATTACAATTCTCATCTTTTTACATTTCAGCCAATGTATACTTCAATGTTCTTCAGGTGTATCTTTTATAATGGTGTTCTGATCTATTTATAATTATTCATTCTGATATTGTATTTAAATCTATACTAGGTCTGCTTAGGAGGTCATCGTTGTCCAACATATATGCTGATTCTTTGAGATGTCTTACTCTTTACCATTCTTCTCGGTCTATAATTTAAATTTTTACTAAAAATAAAAATAAAAAATTATATAGTAATAAGTAATGATACTACACATTTAGGCAAAATTAGGTTTAAAACTCAACAAATTCATGCTAGAATTATCTACATGGATCCATAAGACGTTGATTAACAATCAGTTCTAAGTGAGTGTTCTGTCAGTTGAAGGTTCAATCCTATTACAGGTGATAATAACTAAGAAGAGCATAACACTTCTACCCGGTCATGGCTGACGAAACAAGAACAATCTAGCTCAGTGGATTAAATAAAGAGTTTGGTTCGTAATTCCGTATAGGTTCCAGAGTTCAGAAAGATGCATCTGAACAAAGTCGGAGGTTATATCGTCTGAAGCATGGAAATAACCAAGATGAGAATAGTAGTCCGAATAATACTGGTGCCCCCATGATGTAAATTCACTAGACCAACCCGACAATCTGCCAAATCCCATCCATTCACTGGAGGTCCCCAGATGCCGAAGAGCTTTCTACTCCAAAAACTTCTTTCCTCATGCTGCTGGACTCTGGAACTCCCTCCCTGCTCCCTGTTTTCATGACGGTATTGACATACAGAAATTTAAAACTAATGTAAACAGACATCTCGCTGCGCAGCTCCCAATTTAGGTTGCCCCACCCCACCCAAAAAAAACTTTCACCCTTTTTCTCAGTAACCCCTTACGTCTAGTGGCGGCCTGCCTTGTTTGGGGTGAACTATGTTAAAAAAACAAAAAGTACAAATTATCAGTCCTCATCTAAAAAAAGATTTCAAAACATTTAAAGCATCCTCTAAATTTGTTTTCAGGCACATACTGGTTCTGTTTGGAGAGTGACTTGGGCCCATCCAGAATTTGGTCAAGTTATAGCAACTTGTTCGTTTGATCGAACGGCTGGCATCTGGGAAGAGCTTCGTAAGTAACACTTTCTTTTTAATCAGTCTCAGTAATATATCATATAAAAGATGATGTACTTAATATTTCCATTAGTTATAATCCCGATATATTCTCCTCCAAATATATTATTACAAAGCAAAGAACATGAATAACCCAGATAATATCTTAAACATCCAAAAAGATAAAAAAAAAACAAAGACTTTCAAAATCACTCACACATTGTAAATTATAAAAACAAAATTCTAGACTACAAAAACACCTTCACAAAAAAAGTATCTAAATGACCCAACAGTGGTTGATGAGCCATCAATCAACCTATGAATATATTTAGATACGTGATGGGCGTACAGTAGGTACTGACGTCGGCTTGGGTGCTTATTTCTATTGAGATACATTCTAAATATGGCAATTCAAAATAAATTAACAGGAAAACTTATGGATTTACTTATCAGTGAAAAAATATTAGTGTACACCAAAAATTACGGAAAATAAGCAAGTAGAATTTTAATAAAAAATAAAATTAATTTACTATTTGGAGTCAATGAACTCCAAATGGCAAGACCACTTGGTGTCTTCATATTAGAAGGGAGATAATCTTCTACGACGCGCTGGCTTGATGTGAATGTAGTTCATTGACTACAAATCGTAATTCAATTTGATTTTTTTATTAAAATTCTACTGATGTCCTCAGAGGAAGAGTAAATCTGGGCAGTCTAGGGAGATATGTGCAGAACAGAAGACTTTGATAGTATGACTGCATTGAAAGAACACGGATGAGGGTTTTTTTTTTTGTTTACTAAAGAGCCACCACTTATTAAAGCCCAAAGGCCACTCAAGGATAAGGGTTAAGTAGGGTCAGTATATGTAGAATAGTAAAGGTAGCAGGTCCAGTTGACAGGGGAAGGCCAAGGAAAACATGGAAGGAAGTGATAAAAATGTAGTTAAGAGAAAAAGGGATAAATAAATACCTGGTCAGAGATAGGTTAGTTTAAAGGTCATTTTCTTAAAGCTGTCCAATGCATGCTAGCATGTAAAACTGACGTTAAACCGAATATTGATGACAAAATTATTTTTGGTTGAACAATCTTTTTCGAGTTTTATATTTCTTTGCAGTCTACACACATAATACCCACAGCCCATCCCTCACTCTTTTAATAATTGAGGATTTGCTATGAATTTTAATGCCAGAAGTCGCTTTCTATTCATCAGTTTAAATGCTTCCAAATTCTTATCAAATTTTGAAGGTCAGGAAGTAATTGTTTTTTTTCTTAACTATTAAGAAATGATTAGAATGGCTTATTTGTTTAAAAATAAGTTGAAATGCATTCTGGTGAAATTTAATTTTTAAATTAAATTACTTTTTAAATCTTATTTTATATTATTACATTTTGTTTCAATAAATCAAGAGAGAATAATAAAAAATGTAATTAATGTAGAGGCAAAAAACAAAGTGGTAACAATTTTATTAATATAGAGATTCTTTTTTCTTTTTTCTTTTTTTTTTTTAAATATAAATAATTTTCGATTTCAAAAGTTCCCTCACTATTTTCAGCTTGTGAATCTCGAGATGAAACTTCCAAAACAAAATGGGTAAAAAGACCAAATTTGGTTGATAGTCGATCATCCGTAACAGATGTCAAATTCGCTCCAAAACATCTTGGCCTTCAGTTGGTAAGTAATTTAATTCTATTTGAATACAAGCTGGATTGCACAACCCAAGATTGGTCATAATTATTGCAGTTGAACACTTTAACCGAGCCAAGAATATTTCTAAGTGATCAAAAACGTACAACTAGTGAAAATGCAGCTTATATGGCTAAAGGGTTGGGGAATAGGACAGACAGAAAAACAGATAGTAAGGGTCGAGAAGGGAATTTGGTAGAGATGAACATCTTGTTTGATACAATTTAATGTCATGTCTAGGACAAATTTTATTTAACCCATAGATAGAATCCTGATCTGAGAGTAATGGCAACCAAGGAGTCACTTCACACTACTCAAAATTCCCAAATTAGGACTTCACTGCAGAATTCATTTTAAGGCCATACCCAGAACCTTGTAATCTTTAAAATGACTGCCAAATTGAACACTTAGCTGTCGGGTCATGTAAACAGGAATGTGAGACCTCCGCTTTTTCTTTGAATTCAGAAAAGATTGATTTCTGCCGAATCGCTAAAGCTTTGTCCTATTTTTTCTTTTTTCATTTGGCTCTAATTACACTGAAAACTTGTCAGCTTTTCTGAATGTTTACTTTTATTACCAAAACGTGTTCAATTCGCCCATTTCTATTTGTGGAACTCTCTTAACATAGTTAAGAAAAAGACGAGTCTAAACATAGACTTTTTACTTACAATAAACCATTTACTTTTAAAATTTAAAAACTTAGTCTGTATCAAAAAAAAAGAAAAATATTATAATGCAGTAAACTTAAGTTTTTGAACGTTAAAAACCAGTAATAGCATAGGTTTTTGGAAGAAAGTAGATGTTTATAATAAATTGACATCTATAAAATGATAAGAAATATAAAAGTAAAATGAAAAGTTCTTGAATATTAAAAAAAAGAAAAGAAAAAAAAAATTGGGTTACAGTGTAAAATGACCAAATCAGGATGAATATGTCGTATAACACATCAACTTATTTGGAAAAGATAAAATCCAGGCTGCGACTCATCATTTCTGTCAATTGGGTCCTGTTTGGTTAAATTATTATGCAGATGAGAAAGTTATGCTGAGTTTGAATAAATTCTATTTCTATAATAAACCATAGCTTTTTCTTTGCGTGTCTTTGCAGTATGTTGTCATACAAGTTTTCCACTTTTTTACGTAGTCCATTGCATTATTGTTGTACTTTGCAAGATCTTTCAAGCTACACTGGTTGTGTAGTGTTGTATTGTATGGTCCTCCTCTCCACATTCGCAGATGGTTGGGTACCTTTTGTAATCCCATCTGGCCATAGCAACTTTTGATCATCCTATTCCCATTCTTAGGCAGGTGAGTGTTTTCCACTAGACCCAGGGTACTTTTAAGACTCAAAGGGGGGGGGGGCATTCTATAGTCCTCTGGTCAACAGCTGTAGTATGGTCTTTTCTTGCGATGTTGTTAGGGGCTCGACATGGCTGAGGAAGCTTCTCCTTGGCCTCAGTCAGTGGGCTGTTGGTTCATACCCATGAAGGAGATGGCATTCATCATTAGTAGTCTCTGTGATCTCTACTTGGGTGGCAACTTCCCGTCTCACATCTACAGTACATAATAGCACATTGTAATAGAAAATTGTTAACGCTTAAACAGAATGGTCTAACTCCATTCTTGAAACCATGTAAATCCTGCTTTAATTTCAAATTAAATCTGTTAAATCCATGATTCAGTTGTCTTATTTGTAAGAATGCATAATTTTTATTATTATTTTTCGTCATTTGCTAGAAGAGATAAGAAATATTTTCATTGCTTCTTTACCAACAGAATATCCACCACAATAAAGTAAGAATATCCACCACAATAAAATAATGTTCCTCAAATCTGTATGCTCCCTGGCGAACGCTAATGGTTCGTATTTTTGGAACTTATCATCCAACTAGTTGGTATTATATTTTGGTCTCTAAATAATTTAGACAAAAATAGAAATTTAAAAAATGGATTTTTAAATCCATTTTTTAAATTTCTATTGTCTTTTTTCTTTTTCTTTTTTTTCTTTTTTCTTTTTTTTTTATGAGTTTTCATTCTTTTCTTCTATTTAAAAAAAATTTTCTATTTGGAAAATACAATGGAAACAAAGTGTATGAGTTTCATGATTCTTGGGTAATTTTTTTTCTCTTTTTTAAATTTAAAAAAAAAATGTTTCTTGCTTTCTAGGCAACTTGTACGTCCGATGGAATGGTGCGAATTTATCAAGCTCCAGATGTTATGAATCTTAGCCATTGGTCTTTGGATTATGAAATTCATTGTAAACTTAGCTGCAGTTCATTGTCATGGAATCCCTCCAGGTAAATGCATTCTTTCTCAATTCCTCTAAACATTTGAAATGGTTTCGTCCGGCTGTTTTTTTTGATGACCACCAAAACAAAGCTTAAAATCTTTGGCATGAGCGTAGAGTACTGTGAGAGGACGACTTTGGAGCTATCAGTTTGAGTAAATGCGAATAAAGTACTCAATCCTGAAACATGTATTGCGGAAGCTGACTAACATTTCAACACTTCAGCACGGCCATGTGTGTGGTTTATGTGACAGAATCTCTGTCAAGGACTGGTCTGAGTCACATGAAATCCTATAGCAGGAACCAAATACTTGAATGTCAAACATTAATAGAATATAGCTATACCCAAAGAAGCCAATGGGCTTGTATGTCATATCTGCAGCAAGACTTGTAAAAGTAAGTCTGGTCTGCTGAGCTATTTACATGCCCACAACCAAACATTGCAATCTTATAGGGATGGCCTTCTGTAAAATGTATGTATGTATGTATGTATCGTCTTAAGACTCATCACTGTGGCTAGATAAGGCTATACCAACGGTCTCTGGGTTTTACCTCAGGTTAAAGTCACCTTTGACTTCCATCCAACGTCTTAGCATACATATAATTTGAAGGAATGAAGACTGCTCAATTAAGTAAATAAGAGCATATAATATGTATTTGTTATGTTTATTGAATGATTGTATATACCACACCAAGTTTCATGGATTAAGCGCAATTGAGAAAAATGCAGGAAAATAATTTTGTTTCAATAGGAAAATGGAAAACTGTAGTTTTAATGAAACTTGCTTGGATAATGAATAGCTGGCACAAGTTGGGGGTGGGAATCTTCGTGCAAATACAAATTAAAAATTTATTGTATTTTTAAATAAGGAATGAACATATTTTTCATATACGTAACTGTACACAGATGTATAATAACTAAATATCAGGAATGTGAGTTCTCTGCTTTTTTCTAATTCGGAAAATGTGGAATTTCGCTTCATATATATATATATATATGTATATATATGTATGTATGAATGTGCGTATGTATATTATACCTTTTACATTATATCCTATCTTGAAGAGTCAAAGCTCGATATACGAAATATAGCAATAGTATAAGTAGATAAGTGATTAGAATAAAAATTCAGTAAAATGCAATATTTATTAAATCGTCAATTGTTCAAAACAAGGATTATATATGAAAAAAAAACTTTATTCCTTAAACCATAACTTTTCAAAGATGTAATCTTATCGTCAAAGAAAATTTGATAAGTCAGTAAAATAAAATTTACTATAATGCCAAGATTTGGAAAAGTATATAAAAGAATGTAAAAGATATAAAAGCAAAGATCATTGTTTAAAGGTGTCTAGAGTTTGTATAAACGAATCCGAGGATTCAAGCATGGGGAAACATCCGAGTTATGGGTTGAAGTGTTTCAGAAATCTTGAGTAGTAGAAATTTCCAGTTCAAGGAAATAGGGATATTCAGATCCAAGAGAGTAAAGTTTGTTTGTAGTGAGGAGAATGCCCCAAAGAAGATACAAAAGTATCTGTCCTGACAGAATTGGTAAAAAGTTGAAGTCAAAAAGCAGGCGTATCAAAAGCCATAATTACATTTCTTCCTGGGCTTTAAGAGAGAATCGTTGTGAATATTCAGACCGAGAGAAAATGGGGATGCATTTAATACAATCAAAATTTTAATCTATGAGGAAAAAGTCAGAAAAAGAGCAAAGAAGGAAAAATCAGATAAAAAGGCGAAGGGGGAGGAGCAGTATAGGTATGTGCGGATACAAAGAAAGGGAGAGTGAAGATGAGTGGCAGAGAAGAGCGGAGAGATGTGAGGGATATGGGGGGGGGGGGGGTTAGAGTAAACCTGATTTACAAAGGTCAAATTAGTTTTAGGGAATAGAAGTAACGGTCTTATATACCTCAAAAAAGACTACGTCAAGACGACCTGTTAGAAAACAGAGGAAGCTTATTCTGCTTGATCTTTTCCAAGTCGCTGATCAATGAGATAGTAGGGGGAGACTGAAAGACTATCTAATCATATCAGGGCATACTAAAATAACACGTTCGCACTTCTAGGATTTCCAATGAACTGATGACTTTCTCACTTCCTTTCTCTTTGAGCTATGTGACGTCACATCTGTTTCTATCAATTCCCACAGTTAAGTCGAGCTAAATTCAATGTCACTAAGTTGACCCCGACTGTTATTTTCAACTAACTAGCGGGTCCACGCTCTCAATATTTAACAAATGCAATGTTCAAAACATGTAAATAATGTAATTTTCTTTTTTTTCTTTTCAGATCTTGTCCACCAATGATTGCAGTTGGTAGTGATGATACAAACCCTTCTGCTGGAGGGAAAGTATTTGTATATCAATATAATGATCAACTCAGGTAATATATATATATATATATATATATATATATATATTTATATTTTCACTTTCTAATGTCTTCTAAAGTAGAACTTTGATTTAATACTTCCATGCGCAACCGGGTGCCTTCTCTACTACCACTACCACTCAAATCTTGACATTAAACAGTCTCTATATAACAGTGGAAGAGGCCGAGACACTTCGGCTTTGCCATTGTGAATCGACAATGAGGAAAATAAAAATAAAATGAACAATGTCTGATTTTCATTGATTGTATAAAAAAAAGAAAGCCCTTTTTTTTTCTTTTTTTTTTAAATTATATTTTCACTTTACAATGTCTTTCGAAGTAGAACTTTGATTTAATATATGTATATATAATTTTTTTCTTTTTTATCAAAATTTTTTTGTGTTTTTAATGTAACAATTAAAAACACATAAATAAATGAAATAATGAAAGAATGAAACAAACAATCAATGTTTAATTTTCTTGCGTCTAATTTTTAGGTCTTGGAGCAAATTACAAACATTAGCTTTAGTAACAGATCCAGTACATGATCTTACCTTTTCTCCAAACTTTGGCCGTTCCTATCATCGTTTGGCTATTGCATCAAAAGACTTAAAAATTATTCAGATGGTTCCATTCAGGTAAGTTTTTTTTATCATTGATGTGTGTATGTGTAATATATATATATATATATATATATTATATAAAGGAAAAACCAAACAATTTTGGTATTTCATTTCAACAAAATGATAATTATGGAAATAATAATTCAACATAATGAAAAAGAAAATTTTCTTTTACGTTTGATTATTTTGTTGACATGAAAAACAAAAAATTGTTGGTTTTTTTCTTTTTTCATTTTCAATTATGTTTGATTTCCATAATCGTATGTATATATAGATATATACATGTGTGTGTGTTCTCTCTTCTATTGCAGTTAATCCATTCCAGACCCATCTGTGAAGCAGAAAACACATTTAAACATGTGTTAGTGTGATTATTCAGACTACTATACTCATTTTGGTTGTTATATTCACGTTTCAGTCAATGTAACCTCAGACTTTCTATGGAATTTCATTCTGACCAAAATTTCTTCCTGATTCCCAACTTAGAGTAGAAGGTTCCCAATTTCGAAAAGATACAACTGAAAGTCGGCGGTTACATCAGCTGAAACATTGTGAATATAAAAACCAAGATGAGTATAATAGTCCAAATAATACAAAATATATTTATAAATTTAAAGATAACATACAAATACAAACTTTAAGAACTTAAAGTGAAAAAAGCCCTATAAAGATCTATGAGAGAGGGGAAGTAAACAGGTTGTTTCTGTTGAATGAAATCTAGCTAGATCTGTAACTTGTGTAACTGTTGAACCCATCAAAATATCATATTTTTATATAAGTTCTTATAACTGTATATATGAGAAAATAATTACACAATTTTGTTTAAGCAATATGCCCTAAACATCACTATAAATATTAATCAAGATTCATAAACATCTTTGATATAACGTTAGATCCTGATAACACTTTATCATTCCATAAACCTAATCAAATTCTGTATTTTGTGCACAGTAAATCTAATCACCTTATTAAATCAATTATTTTAAATATCTCAGAATTTCTAAATTATTTGCGAATCGCCACATCTTTGATCGCAATGCTAATAATTGCGATAACACTTTGCTAAGTTCTAAAGCCAACATACTTTCTTCTATTCATCTAATGTCACTTTTCTTTTTCAGAGGTCAGTGTTTTCTGATATTACATTAAATAAAAACATAAGGGAAAAGTGATTTAAAACGAAGCGCTAATTAATAAATAGCAAAAAGATAAAGAAAAATAGGAGAAATGTCACCTGGTTCACTCCCCCTCCTTCATTTAGCATTTTAAACAAATATTTCCAAATTTAATTTCAATTAGTTTTTAAACTAATTGAAATTAAATTCCAATATTTCCATAAATATAGTAGTTAAAAAGACAAATACAATATGGATATTGTATTCTACAGTACTGTTATTCCCTATAATTACAATAAAAAATTTTAAATTCCAAATAAATGAAAACTCTAGTACAGTGAATGCATCTAATAACTGTAGTTGCAAGATTAAAAGTAATTACCCACTAAATAGTTGTATGGAAAATTATGTAGTTTACAGCAGTTTTTGTAGATCCAGTAATAATTCAGATAATAGTAATAAGGAAACATATTTACCTATATTGGTTCTACTTAAACAAAGAATTTCTGCACATAAATCCTTCAACAATGATATGGAACCTTAAAAATAGACTATTCCCATTTTTATATAATGGTCAGTCCCTAAGAGATAATTCCAATGAACCAGGCTTTAAATACTGTAATCTATATGTAACTTAGCCATTATAAAAACAAGTTTTAACAAAAAAATCTGAAAGTATTTCTTGCTTCTACAAAATAAAGTTTAAATATGACCAATTCAGAACAACTTTAAACTTAAATTGATTTGAACTTAATATTAAAATAATCATATGAATATCATATTGACACTAATTAATAAAATTTTAATAAATATAATTTTGCATCAGTAGCTGCACGACCTATAATATATACTTATAAATTATGTTCATACAATTATGCTTGAAACTTCGAAACCTTAAATACTAGAATTTTTTTATGGAAATTTAAATGGTTTGAATATTAAAATATAATTTTTACTTTAAAAAAATATTTATTTTTCAAATAGTCAAGACTAATCTCTAAAAATAACTAAATAAATATCCTATAAGAATTTTGAAGTTTGTTGAATTAAAAATATGGTAACTCCAGAGTTACCAACCCTTGATTGCAAATTAACTGGCAAGCTTGTTAATAATACAATTACTCTCCTTGAACATTTTTCTACCATACATTGCCATCTTGAATAAGTAAGCATGTCTTCGAAAATCCTAAAATATTTGAACAAAGGACTGGTTTTTTCAACTTTCTTTGAAATGCTTATGTAACAATTAATTCTTCAATATTGGGGGTGTATGCCTTTTCCTGGTTTTATATAATTTGGTTATTTTTCTTTTGGGTTAGGTGCAAAGTGAAATATCTGTACTAATACTAACTATACTTTATCTTATCTGCCCTTAGTCTAGGATTTCTCCTTCACTGACAGAGGCAATTTTAATTTTTGTCCCAATCCAGAGTGTCCTTTTTTGGGAGCTGGATTTTCCCCATATTAAAAACTGACCATGTGTCTAACTCTATCCTTGTGAGGAGGCAAATAAGTCGGGACTTTAATTCTTAAACTGTAGAAGAAAAAAAAGAAACTGTATCTGTTGATTTCTTGTATCATTAGATGCTGGATTTGGATTAAACAAACTTGAAATGATCATAAATTGACTGGATATAAACTTTTCTTTCTTGAATTTAGCTTAAATGCGACTCTAGGATTACACATACATATATATATATAATATATATGTATATATATATATATATAACTCTATTTTATTGCATGAGGAATATTCAGCTTCTATTTTGATTTGCAAGTTCAAAACTAAATTCATTTTGATAGCTCCGTATTAAAATTTCCAAGTGAATTTTAAATAATATATATGTATATATACTAGCCAGGTTACCCGGCATTGCCTGGGTTAGTATGGGATAGCATCAAATGCACTGTAATGTATAGTTTTTAAATAAAAAGCTTTCTTTATCTTATATATTAGTAGTAGTAGTAGTAGTATGAAAATATATCTATGGCAATTAAGCTTCACAGACGCGTCCGTTTCATCCCTGACGGGAATCATCAGGCTTAAATGCACAAATTTGTGTTACTGATTGTTTTTATATATCTAGGTAGTGTTTAATCTAGCAAATTAAACATTTTTTTTTTTTTTCTTCAGACAAGACAGTAATTTAGATACAATGACTGAATATGAAATTTCTTTAGTTGGTCAGTTTGATGACCATGAACATCAGGTAAGTTTTATTTTTCACTTTTGTCTATTTACTTTTATATACAAGAATATAAAAGGTTGGTTTTAGTAATTCTTGATAGCTGAAAAAATTAGCGAATCTTTAAAAAAAAAAAAAAAGCACCAAACAAAAATACTATATATGGTTTAAAAATTTTTTTTTTTTTTTTTTTTTTTTTTTTTTTTTTTATGTATATCATGTAAAACTTTTTCTTCATGAGAAACTATAAGTTGTAGAAGACGTGATTTTAATAACAGAATTCAATTAATGTATAGAATATAAAATACTACCAAAAGTTATGGTAGAGCAGTGTGAACCTATCGTGGCTCAAGGAATCACTTGGTGTCATATTATGGGTAACTCTGTACTAAATATATTCTGATGCCATGAGGATCGCATGCATCCTGACGAGTTTTTTTTTCTGTCAATTCATATATACCCACGCAGTATTTAAAGATCTGCAAGACTTTGGTATTCACGCAGTTTATCACTTGGAAACCAAATACGATGCAAGATTTTTTATTTATTTGTTTTTAATAAATGAAAACAATATTTGATTTATAATAATCAAATATTTCTGCTTGTTTTCATTTATTTAAAAGAAAAAAAGATTTCTTGCATCATATTTGGTTTCTAAGTGATTTCTCATAGTTTCATTAAGTGATGCTTCTAATGTAGAAATATTGAATCTGTTAATTCTTCATCTTTGTGTCTTGCTACTCCCAAAGGCCACATTACATTACATTTCATGAAAGTTTTGGAAGACGCATCAATATTTGTATTGTAAATGATAGAAATTATATTGAAGATGTGATTTGAATAAAAACTTGTATTTTTACTCATCTGTACAGACTTTAGACACCCTGTATATAAAAATAAGCACTAATTTCATAGTTGCTATTTTAGTCATTACATTATTTTCCTCATAACTTACAGGTATGGCGGTTATCGTGGAACGTGTTTGGCACTGTATTAACTTCGTCCGGTGATGATGGCAAAGTAAGGCTTTGGAAAGGTAAGTCTTGAAAAATGTACTATATGTTTGTGTTGATAAGAAAAGGCTATTTCCATGGGGAATATGTTTAATGCATTCATTCGTATACTTTACAAGAAATAATGAAAACTCAGATTTGTTCTCCAAACATTTTCCCATGACGACTGTTTTAACTTTACTATACTTTTTGCGACCACACCCCAAAAGATCATATTCTTAAACAGAACAGCTTTAAAAGAATGAACATGAAAATGTTAGAATAAGAAAAGCTAAAATAATTTTTTTTTCTCTTAAAAAAAATTAAGTAACTTCGAATCTTGAATAAAGACTGTTTTGTGTCTTAATGAGTCTGTACAATCAGTGAACTGCTGGACACTTCAAGCGCAGAGACTTATCCTTATATACTATTTTAAGCTCAATTGTGAGAAAGGGAAATAACCCAATTGTGTACTTTCATTTTAAGCGATGACTTTGCCCATTTCGCTGTAAAGATTTATATCTCTGCATGTGAGAATGAGTGATACATTAATTAGATGATTATCTTTGTTTTGAAATTTGAGATGATTGGTAATTTAGATGGTTTGGATTGTTCACTGCTATTCTCATCTTGGTTGTTATTTTTAATGTCTCAGCCGATGTAACCTCAAACCTTTTTTTAGGTGCGTTATATATATATATATATATATATATATGTTATAGACTAGAATTAAATTATGAAAGGGGGGGGGTATGAGATATTCTTAAATCTTTTCTAATTTAGCCTTCAACAAGCATATCTCGTATCCCCTCCTTCATAATTTAAATCAATTCTAGCTGCGACCACGTTCGCCTCCCACTCCCTCTGCATTTATTGTAACACCTCTCTCACTTCCTAATGAGTTTATACTACTCCAACCGCTACTTACTGCCACCATCTGTTTGTATCTCATATTTTGATTTCTTGCTCAAGCGACCGCAGGTTCTGAGCCGGCTGCCAAAACATTTTCTACTTGTGTGATGTTTTCTTCAAACAATCCTGAGGAAGTCTTATAAAGACGAAACATTGATGAATACATAAATATTTTTTGGTTTTTCCTTTTTCAATTTCCATTACGGCGGAACATTTTCTTCCTTTCTTTATCATATATATATGTGTTAAAGAGAAAGAATGGTATAATTAGATCCATATTAACCAAATCAATATGTTAATATCGTTCCATGTGTAAAATGAACTTTTTTGTTTTTAAATATTTTCATTTTTATTCTTTTATACACTGATAAAATTTATGTCGACGATGAATGACTAAGCAGTTTTTATGTAACCTTTTGTTTATTAAGCTATTCTGGTCAATGAAATAGAAGAAAAATCTCACTATTTATTTATTTTATATATATATATATATATATATATATATATATACATTAAGATATATAATCAACAAATACAGTTGAATGAGTTGCTATATTTATCGTATTTAGCTCTGTTTAGAGATTGTAAGCATAGACTAAAAAGCATATGACAACTAGTAGTTTCTTGTATTGTTCAGACAATATTTTTATCTACGAGTGACTGAGTCATCTTGAACAAGCAACTGAATTTTCCTTTTTTTTTTTTTTTCCATTGTAATTTGGTCATATGATCTGTTTATGCGGATGTAATTATGAACAACTGTTCTTGTATATCCTTGTGAGCATTGCTATTAGCAAGGGAAAAGATGAAGGAAAGAATGAAGCAAACACTAAGGAAAGAAAGGCAGTGGCTTAGCAAGCCATTCATTTCACTTACTCAGTTTTGCCACATCAGAGATGAGAAGTCATCTGAAAAGGAGTCGGGTTTTAAAAGGACCCATATATTCTTCCAAAAGAAAAAAAATAGATAGATATATATATATATATACTGACCCCCTGACCTGCTTTTATTTGAGTTGATGATTTTTGCTGAAAATTCTTAAAACTTTGTTTTGCTATTTTTAATTTCAGCGAATTACCTTGGCAATTGGAAATGTATATCGGTTCTAGTCGGAGACATCCCTTCAAATGTTCCAGAATCATCCAGCCAGTCCAGGTTGGATCTTTCACCTGTAGGACAGGCTTCCACAATGACATCCGGAGCTTCATCAAATAAAAGGTACCCTAGGGTCATCCCTGGAGGCAATTTTGGAGCTGCAATGATCTAATCCTTTTTGCCAAAACTATCACTCTCTTCCTATTTCTGTCCTTTCCATTTTCTTCTCTCCAAAATTTCTCTTGCATTTCTAATACACCTTTTGAAAAGTTGAGTCTTTTTAAAACTTTGAAAAAAAAAATATGCTAGCACAATACCCATTCAAGGATGGGTATTGTGCTAGTTAATAAAAACAATTCACAGAATAGTTTTGCGCCACTTTTATGTCTCCTTATCAAGATTTGTATGTTACTAAACCTTATGTCTACCTTATGTCTACCTTATTCTAATATTGATGAAAATCCATTAAATGATTTTCATTAAAGAAAAATGTCTAAAATGTGAGGCTTAAGCTTAAGGGTTCTCAAGATATTAAAATTCAGGGAATCTTGCTTGATTTCTAATAACTATGGATAGAATTTCATGCAAATCAGAAGTATTTTAATTTTTAAGTGAGAAATTATGCCCCCTAAATAGCATTCCCAAGAAACTGGAATTTTAGGAATATTTATTAATTCATGCCTAATATCTATGGTTAAAATTTCATCAAAATCAAAGGTGTCTGAATTTTCATGAAGGGCTTCCAGTATCCCACCCATCCTTGCATAAACTAAATATAGTCCACATTATGTATCCTTACACGTAATTAGTTTGAGTTTACTCCCACACAAACATATATAAACCACATATAAATATACATAACTTTACATGTGTAGAGAATGTTTATATATATATATATATATATAACAAATGAAGTAGATGAGAACATTTTTGAAGTCAGGACCATGTTTCCATCAATCACCCCAAATTAGGAGAAATGAAAAGATCAATTTCATTAGACAGTTTTTCAAAATAAACAAACACATCCACAGAAAGTACAATAAAGTTATAACTTTTTAACATAAATTTTTTTAAATGTAGTTATACTTTGATTAACAGTTTCTTCAATTAATTCCTTTTATAAACATGTTTCAAATAATGAAAATAATAAAATAGTTTTAATTTAAACTTGACTTTCCATATGTTCAATTTTGAAAGTTAAACAAAATTATATATGAAATTTTGACTTACATTTTTTTGAATTTGTAGGGAGGGAACATGATGAAAAATCCATATGCCTTCAGCCTTTATTTATTTTGTATTTTATCTAACTTAAAAAGACTTAACCTTTTGTTAGTTTTCCAAGGTGATATTTTGGTAATGTAAGATGAATTTGTTTTATTTTCATTTTTTTTTTTTTACCAAACAGCTTTCAAATTTTTATTTTTTTTAGACTTTTTATTTAGGTTCATTATGACTCCATCCTCTGATTTCGTTTTTTTTTTAATTTTTATTATTTATTCATTTCATTTATATTTATTTAGTTTTCAGTTTTTTAACCATTTTTGTTTAAATATTCCTACCTGCAATCCCACGTTGTGTTCTTTATCCCTCAGCCTCCAACTCTCCTAGCCACTTTTCCACCAACTCTTTTCATATACAATTTACATAAAAAAATTAAAAATTAGAAAAAAAAAAGCACATAACAGTACAATAATTAGTTATTAGAAAAGCATTCACTTCATGCTCTATTTTTAAATGTGTGCATAAATTTAAATCCTTAAATATTGACTCACTATCATGACCAGCTAGCAATCAACTTATTTCCATTGAATGTGCAATGATCAAAAAAGTGAGATCTATATCTACTCATCACTGATCAGGTTAACCATACTGCATGAGTGCAAAAGCTGGGTAGTTAGTGTTTATCTTTATTAGCATCAGCGTTTTTTGTTGATCTTGCTTCAGGGTTCTCCGAACTTGGTCATTTTATCATGTCAGGAACACAATTGTTCACGAAAAGGCATAGCTTCCTCCAATCACAAAATATCCTCAAAATGTGACAAGCTTTACTACAATTTGAACATCCTGACACACTACCGGCTCAAAAGCCTCTAACCATTCAGTGACTAAAACAACGGTAAGCTGAAGACATGGCTGTCAACGTGGATCTCAAACTCTGTAAGTTCTCCAAATATCTACAACTTTTGGTGATGGAATCGTGAATAGACCGCAGTGATACAGAACCTTCTTGTCAAATTGATAGGAGCCAAGAAGACCTATTGCACGTAATAGCTATGACGGTGAATATCCTGACCACTTGCCAATCTACTTATTTTAATATGCAAATTAAATGCAAATGACACCACCACCTGACATTTTTTTTTTTTTTCTAACATTTTCATATCGAGGTATTTATTTCTTCATTACAGCCAATGTATCACATACAGCATGTCTAAGGTTATATCTATAAACTGTTTAGATTTTCTTTTACTAATGATTCGCTATTTATTAAAGCCAAAAGCCACAAGGATATGGCTAATGAGATGGATAGATTGTCAGTTTAATGATGAAAAATATTGTGAGATTGAAAATAATGAATGAATGAACAAAATTTGGTTACTTATGAGGATGATTTATGACGAGTATTTGTTACCATTGGATTTTAAGACAGCCATGTTGTAGTCTGCAGGGAACCAGTCCCATGAAAAAAGGGGACAGTTTTGGATGTATAATTTTGAATGGTAAAATATCTAAGAAACATGTTACTTAGAAACCAGTAATGGTAAAAAATGTTTAGTGTTTAGTCGGCCTAATGGATACCATCTGCTAGACAAAGTTCAAATCCTATTGGATTGTTATCTTCATTTATATACAAATGGTGTTGTATGAACTCGAGATTTTCTCTCAACTATTGATAAAATAGCGATGTGTGTTCAATTTATTTTATACAATGAATTATTTCTTTTCATAATAGTTAATAACAAGTCTGGAAACTTAGTTGACAAATTACCATATTTAATAGCTATATTAAAGACATTAAAAATTAAATGAAAAATAAAATAAAAAGTTTCATTTTGAAATTGTGTGTATGTATGTAAATATATATACACATATGAGGATAAAATACACAATGTATCATGAAATGCTGTGGAGACAGGATGTATGAAAAAGACAAAAAGGAAAAACAATTAAACACAGGTTCTTCCTGTATTTAATTGTTTTTCCTTGTCTTTTTCATACATATATTCTTGGTTAAATAGATATTACTGATACTTTCTTGATGCCTTATAAGTTTTAAAGTTTCAGGCTGGAACTGATAGGTGAATTTGCCATATTCGTTGTGTACCCGAATAAAGTACTAAGGGACAAAACAAGTACGGCAGATTCACCATCCTGAAACTCAAAACTTATCAGGCATGTAGAAAGGATCAAGAAAAAAATATGCAGACACAAAAATCATCTGTAATATTTAACAAAATATATACTAGAATACTCGTCCCAAGGCGGGTAAAATTAACCTCTTCACCTTCCAAACAAAACAGTTTTGCACCACTTTTTTGTCTTCTTACGAAGATGAAAATCTCGACACCTCGTAACCTGTCTGATCGATTTTATTAGAAATCAATTTTTTTTTTATTATTACATTCTTTCATTGAATTTGTCTTTCCAAAATGTAATTTTTTAGTTCTTTTTACAAGAAATTAAGAAAGAACGGGGGGGGGGGGGGGGGGGATGGAAGTACAAATCCATATGGTGGATAGCTAGTATGTTATTTATTTATAATTTTTATATTTATATTAGTAGACTATCCTGATATCTCGCCTGTTCAGAGCCACATTCTCATTGGGGAAAATTTGCCTTGAAATTTTTCTTGATGTTTTTTTTATATAAAACTGCAAAACTGTGTTCCTTTTATTTATAATTCCAAGAAAAGTTCAAGTGATTTTTACACTATCAAATTTTTCCTTTCTGTTGCTCCATGCTGCCCACCCAACAACCAACCAAATCTATATACCAAAAATAAAATTATGTAACGACTAACTGGTAGTAGCAATACCCACCGACCATAAAACGGTTTGGATAATCAATTTTATAAGGTAGTTCTACTAAAGCAGTCATATTTAAAAAACCAAAGCACTTTAAGTCGTCAAAATACCATTTTGTTCAGAAATGAATATCCTTTCATATGCATTAATAAATAATAATCTACATTATGTATTTGTAGAGTTTTTAGCAAATAAAGAATAAAGCCATAAAAATGTTAACACCATTTTCGGCGATTTATGTCACTTTTTTGTCCCCTTTTGAGCGAAAGTCAACAATGGCTGCTAGTATGCTGATATAGAAATCAATCAGCAGCAGCTCGTTATAAACATTTAGCTTTGTAATGTTTGAGTGGCAAGCCCCCAATCCTACAAAAAACTCATTAAAACCACACATAATAGTCTAAATGTTCTATTTTTACGATTTTAACGACACGTGTTGGAGTCTCCTCTTCAACACGAGCGCTGCCATCTTGTGTGTTGTGTTTTCTTGAGTACATGCAAAGTCTGAATAAAAAGATGAAAAAAGGGTAAGAATAAAGAAACAGTTGATTTTACATATGTGTGTATGTATATATATGATGATTAATAATAATCCAACGTAAAGGAAAACCGAAAATGAATATATAAATTATTTTTGGTTTTTGTTTTTCATTTTCCATATATACTTTACTTTTATTCTCAGAGAAGGTTTGTTCAAGACAAATGTAATAGGCACATAATAAAACAATATATATAAAAAGGTGAAAATCAGACGTAATTACTAACAGAATAGTCTACGTTAATAGTCCCTAAACACTATCAAAATAAGATGCACTGTCAGGGTAAATAATTATAGAGATCCATGAATAACGTACGATTAAATACGACTTTGTTGAATAATCTGGGAACTTATAGCTGCGACCAGTAAAAGATGGGCATGCAAAGATAAGTAGATCTGGGAGCCAAGTCAGTCGTGAAAGCCGTGTAAATATGGACAGCCAGTCAAACATTGTCTAACTGACTTGAAAAACCAGAAAGAGGCTGAATCCGTTTTCTAAATCCCCCATGTGAAGTGGAATTTTATTTTGGTTTCCAAAAGGAAAAAGTGCATTCTCTCGTTGGCAGGTAATGATTCAAGGGAGATAACTTTGATCTTGTCCTAGAGTGGTAACTCTTGAATATCATAAGCCAACATCTACATTTTTCTTTACTCCCATGTGAGTTTTCAATTTCGTTTTGTGGATCTATTTATCTTTATAAACCCATTTTGAAAACGTCTATCTTGTTATGCTTTTTAGGGTTGTCAAAAATATTGATATCTCAATATTTTTTTATATCATGTCTTATAAAATGCTACGATATACATTATCTATACGTTTGATACCAAAGCTGTATATTGTTCAAATTTTTTCCTTGTCTTTTACTTTTGTTCATGCATTTTTATACTTGCGTTCTCTAGTTATCCATCCAGTTACTTTGATCTATTCTCCTGATTGTATTTTTAAATGAGCTGTTAGCATGATAGCAAGGTTAACCTCGGCTTCTACTGCATAGTGTTTATTTCTGATTTTTTTCTTATTGCTCTTCTACCTTACTCTATCTGGTTTAATGGTATGTGATATGCAACCAATGGTGCCATTTAGTGGTGTTATTACGAATGGTTTCCATGGTATCAAGAGTAGTATTTATTTTTATATACTATTATGATAAATTAAAATTCTGATATCATGACAACCCTGATGCCTTGTTAGAAAATATTCATAACAATAATGCTGTCAACTAGTTTATTTTTTTCTCCCTATATTCTCTTTCTGTATAGGGTGTTAGATTACTTAAGTTAAGCAACATTGAGCCGGGTAAATACTAAATGGTTAACTACTTGGGAATGCCAGGTGCTGTATGTGGGAGGGCTCTGCTTATCCCGGCATTGCTTCTATTCGTCCTGGACGTCTCCTTGCCACTCGACTCTAACAATGCCGGTTAAAGAGATTTGGTTGAGGATTATGCAACCGTTGCTTCAGAGTAGACATCCTGCATGGGCACCCTTACAGCGAGTGTTCATTGTTTCTCGAGACTGAACAGACCTTTCTATTTTCTAAATATAATTACATCTTCACAAATGACCGTAGATTTTCAATCTGATTCAGATTGGGACTTGATGGTGGCCATTCCATTATCCTCTCTCCTGTAAACTGTTTTTGCTCATAAAATTCATGGGTCACCTTTGATGCACGAGAAGGAGCATTGGCATTAATAAATACATGTCACTTTGAATTGACAAGATCGAGTTTTGTCCAAGAAATAACAATAGTTAGCACCGTTTAATTTAACTCTTTCATTGACTTTGAATCGTCCAATAATGGTTTATTAACAATTCCAGCCCATATTATTAAACTGTTGTCTCCTTACTGGTTTCCGTTTGCCACATACACATCTGTATCTGATAAAATGCATCCTTTGACCCATCTATTGGGTCCATCGAATGCCCCCTGAGATTTATCTGTGAAAATTACTTTTAAAAAGAGAAAGTTAATGTTCATGTGTTCTTTGATCCAATTTTAATGCTTTCAAATATTTGCTTCACTGAAAGTAGTTTCCGTCGGAGATTTCTTGACAGATCCCAAATTTCAAATTATTCTAAACTTGTCTTTCTGTATTCCCTCCATTCCAGCCTGGTCAAAATTTGCTAGAACTCATTTGTTTTTTATTTATCTTAAAGGGGCAACTTCTTAAAGCCTTTCCTTTTGCCTCTGAATCGTTAAATTATTGAGTGTGAAAATGAACTTGTTTAAATTTGACAAAGATTGTTTCAAGATGCTTTTAAGTTATTAATAGCTGAGATTTTTTTATAACTTCTGATATGTTTGTGTGTGTGTGTTTTTTTTTTTATTTATTTTTTTTTTATATATATATATATTAATTTTTACGTACATAAAAGAAATCCATGGACACATGTTTCTGGTTATGAGCCGTCATCAGCATGACTACTCTGGGCATATATATATATATATGAGTTATTTAATTTAATGTCCTTACCCTTCGCTGCCAAGAAAAAACAGTGGAGGCGTCCATGACAGTATTTTATGCCTATCTACAAATGCACTACTTCACTTATAAAAAAAATCTTTTTAACCTGACACTATAAACAGTGTTAAATAACAAGTTTGTGATAATTTGTTTCTTTAAACAAAAATAAATTATGGGGGCTGTTTATTAATGTATATTAAAAACACATACGTTTCTTTGCAATTTCTTTCACAGTCGTTGGTATGATACATGTGAATTGAGCAAATGTACTGTTCCCATTTTTTTTTTTTTTTTTTTTTTTTTTTTTTTTTTTTTTTTACTAATGTATAGAAATGTATATTATTAATTTTGGGTTCTAGTGTGTGTGAGGAGAGGAAGAGTACATATGAAATTGGAAGACCCCGATTTAGAAATCGATTGTAAAAAATCTGCATTAAAAATTATGATCACAGTATTATTCATTAATTGGTGTATAATGAATTTTGAATGCTCTCGTCAAGACTCGGTGTGTGTATATGTGATAATGGATAAGTTATATCATGCAGTGATTTAATCTTAATTTCCTTTGCTTCAAAATTGACATCAAATCACAGTATGATATAACTCTGATCTGTACATTTATTTATTTATAGCTTTATTGCAAATTTTGAAATAACTATTTAAATATTGCTCTGGAAATTGATTCTCATAAGAATTGTTTTTTATATTATCACACACACGTAATTATATATATATATATATATATATATATATATATATATATATATATTAGTTGATGTATCCATACAATACTATATTCGTTTGGTATGATAGGGAATATATAATACCTCATTATCCCACCGTCTTCATCCGAGGATACCTCGTATTTTGTAAGAATACTAGTAATAAAGTTCAAGTGGATGCTTCAGTGTGTTAATAAACCCTGTTTATACATTTACTAATAGTTTTCAATATAAATCAAACGATTAAAAACTTTGGTTAATTAGTTAGTACTGCCCTCTCCCTCCTTTTAATTATTTTTTTCTTTATAGGTTTTTTTTCTCCTCTTTTAATCGTGTTTGTGATTGTTTCTTTTTTTTTTACCCTTTGTGCTTTGTTTTTATTTTTTTAATTTATTTTTATTTTTTTTCCTATATCAAATTATTTCTTTTTTGAGTGGACATATACGATACATTACCGCCTCATCTAAATTTTTGCAATGCAATTTTTTTTTTTAATCTGCTATTACTATCAATTAAGCACCAAATTTTCAGATTATACACTTTTGTTTTACATTAAACTTGTATATAAAACTGTTAAAAATAAGAACAAATTTTTTAAATTTATGTTCTGAAAAATGTGGTGCTTAACTAATAGTATTCAGAAAGAATAAAAAAAAAATATTACAAACTCAAATTTATTGGTTGTTCGTATAGATCTGCCCTTTTTTTCTGTCTCTTTTTCTTCCTTTCTTTCTCAACCACACAAAACAAACAAGAAAAAAAAATCTCTATCCAACTTGAATAAATTGCCAATAAAGACAAACCAAAGTAGATTTACTTTGATGAATGAACAGTGAAGAGACTCGCCCAACATTTTGTACATTTTCATATCAAGTCTTGTTTTCAAAAAAAAAAAAAAAAAAATTATTTTATATTTATCACGTGTCATTTTGGAACTGACCTTTATGCACACAAACAAACAAACAAAATAGATATATTCTTCCAGGATATATCAAAAATATAATTTAACAATTGTACATTTTAATGTCATATTTATTTATTTTTTTTAATTGGTTTCATATTTTAAATCTGACTTTCCATACAAGAAATGTTTGCATAGATATAGTATTCAAGGTCACGGAGAAAATATACTTTTAAAAATTTATAAATAGGGAGATGTTCATCCAGCAATATTGTACATTTTCATATAAATTCATGTTTTCAAAAATATATAATTTAAAAATACATAAATATGTTATCTTGCTTGGTATTATGACATCAGCATGTATTCTAACTTTTTGGAATCCTTTGGCGTTGTAAATGGAATGGTGTAAATAATTAAAGGAGAGTGGGAACTATTATGCAAGATAACATGAGTTTTAATAGGATACTTGACGCTACATGACCCGTTGGGTCGTCTAGTCTAATTATAAAATATTTGTTATATTCTCCCTTTTCCCTCCCCTTTTTAAACTAATTAATTACAATGTTCCTTACTGATGTCATTAAATTTGTTTGGTGATAAAACATTAAACTGCAAACTTAAGTACGGATGGAGCTTATCAGATGTTTGGACGTATCTAAAAATCGTTTAAAAATTTTAAACGATTTTCAGATACGTCCAAACATCTCTATTTTTTTTCTTTTTGCTCGGTAATAATTTTTTTTTTATATACAGATGGGATTATTTTATAATTGGGAAGAAATAAAATGTACTTGTATTTATTCTTTCTCTCCCTTTTAATACATTATCATAATTTTTATATTTTTAACAAATGAAATGTCGTTTCCCCAAATTGGTAAACACAAAATATCATATCAGTATTTAATCTGGCAAAATTCAATAGCGTTTTGTATTTGTCATTTTCATTTCTTTTTCTTTTGATACATAAAATAGAACAGATGTTCTTACGATGTGTCTATTCAATCTGAACATTTAGCAACAAAATGCTGTTTCAAAATTGAGCGTGAGTGACCGACTGGGAATGCAGTCTTGAACTTGAGCGTGAGTGACCGACTGGGAGTGCCGTCTGGAACTTGAGCGTGAGTGACCGACTGGGAGTGCCGTCTGGAACTTGAGCGTGAGTGACCGACTGGGAGTGCCGTCTGGAACTTGAGCGTGAGTGACCGACTGGGAGTGCCGTCTGGAACTTGAGCGTGAGTGACCGACTGGGAGTGCCGTCTGGAACTTGAGCGTGAGTGACCGACTGGGAGTGCCGTCTCGAACTTGAGCGTGACAAACAGCCTCTTGTAAAGATACTTGGACACATAAAAATCATTTAAAAAAGAAAAAAGAAACGTTTTTATTGGATAATATTTATTTAAATGTAAAATAAATTTAAGATTTGGAAATTTTCTTTTGCCTTTCTTGATCCTTTCTTTATATTTCATACTTTCCATCTCCATCCTCATGGGCTAAGAAATTGGCTCAGCTGAACTTTGGTTTGATCTATCACATTCACTTACATTGTAATTCCATTTGAAAATGTATGAACACTTTTTCCCAGATGTAGGTAAAATAGCAGATTATGTTTAATCAATCATTTCATTAAGAAATGGCAAGCATATCAGCCGAAACCGATTCAAAATGTAGACATCAATGTTGAGGACAAGCTTTTTTGAGTCATCCGATGTCAGTAGACGTAGATCAAACGTTGACAAATTCCGAGCTCTTGATCGGCCATTACCGACAGCAAATCAGTCTCTGACAGACCAATTTCTCCCTCAATGATCACCTTCAGTGTGACATACGGACGATCAGCTCTTCTCTTTGCATCCAAAGACCAGAGTAGGAATCTTCCTGCAGGTTCATCTAGCACTAGTCGTCGTCTCCTCACAACCACTGACACACGAGGATAAATTCAACAGACTTTTACAAAAAGTAAAGTAATTTTTTCTACCAAAGGAGAAGGTGAATTGAAAATCTTTTTAGATGCTTCATAGATGCCTATTTTGTAGCTGAAGAACTCTCTGGAAGATGCAGCACTATTCAAAAGTGTCCCTAATGACCTCACTGTGACAAATGAGGCAGTTCTTCAATTTTATTATTATTCAACTAAACAAATGTAACGTTTAACATAATGGTAATGTGGCTGAATTACCTTCTGTCTGCAAATTACAATAAAATATGTTTGCTATAGTAAATAAACTTTACAAAGAATGTGAAAAAAATACAGGGCTATAAAAAAACCTGAAAGACTGCAACAGTTTTTAATGTCTTCATTTCAGGAGCGAGCATCTCGAGAAAAAAACTCCAGATTGTACTTCTCAGGATAAACCTCCTAATTTAGCCTCCCCAGAACAACCATCCGTTGCTGCCAAAATGATTACGACACTTGAACAATCCCTTAACGAATCCCAGGATCAGCTCTTCAACATGGCTGTTAATTTCCAAACAAGAGAATCGTATAAAATGGCTTCTCAGAAAATATCTACCCTAAGCAAGGAAAATGTTCAACTCAAAATATCAAGAGCAAGGCTCTAAAGAAACTTTCTAAATTTAATAAATCAGTTAAGAGATAGAAAAATGTCATTCAAAGAAAGATGTACAAAAAGAAAATTATAATTTGAAAAAATATAATCGCAAAATACTTGCAGAAAATAAAGAACTAAGAAAAAAAAGTCAAGTTCTTGGAGAATGAGGGACTAAAATTGAACAAGGAAAAAGTATCTTTGCAAAGGACAAAGTTTCTTGAGTAAAAAAAATTGAAGAGTGACGCCTCTCTAATTCATGACTTGTGATTTTTCTTTACTCCGATACGGTTTTTAACCTATACCAGAGGAAAGAAAAATCACAATAACCAGGAACAAGATTTTCAATCGCTTCACTGACAGTTTGACTGACTGTTATTGGTCTTCAAGAAATTTATAATAAGCCTTTGTTTAAAAATTGACTGTTGATTTCTTTTCTATAACAGATTTCCAGGTTTCAATGACAATCCCTTTTTATTTTTTTTACATGCTGAAAGTTGGATAACTCCAAAATCTTTCAATATTAGAAAGAAAACAACCTTATTTTTAATTCCTCATCCTAAAATTAGTCGAGTATAAAAGTTTCAGGCTTGTATCTTTAATGGGTAAATTTTTACAAAAAGTTTGGTAAGGTATACATTTGACCCATTTTTCTGTCTAATTTGACCACGGACCATGTTTACATGTTAGAAATAAGGTTTTTATGGATGTACTAATGAAAAAAAATTTAGCTTAATCTGTATGATATGAATCATAAGTTTCAATGTGTTAGCTGTTAAAATAAAACTTCTATGAACAGTCAAATTTGCTCTTCTGTTTAAGACTGGGTATATCTAAGAATTATTAATTCCATCTATATATTTCTTTTAATGAACTATGGCATTATATTTATAAAAAGTTTTTTCTTATTTAAAGCTTTTGTCTTCAGTTATACACTGATTAAGTTGGCCTTTTGCACAATATCAGACAATAGCGATGTCCGACCAACTTTAAATGATCATTGAGATACTAAGATAATTTTTTTTTTTTTTTTTTTTTTTTTTTTTTTTTTGGTATATTAAAAAAAAAATCAGTTTCGGATACCTACTCCTATAAAAAAAAATCTATGAAAATTTATTATTTTTTTTATTTACTTAATGTGTGTTTTTTAAAAAAAAAAATGGACTTTGTTTTTGAAAAGCGAAAATTATATTTAATTATCTTTTCGGAATTCTGTAGATAAGAATTGATAATTTGTATTATTCAGACTACTATTCTCATCTTGGTTGTTATTTTTACGTTTCGGCTGATTTAACCTCCAACCTTCTTCAGATGCATTATTTTGAACTTTGAAATCTTTATTGAACTCTGGAACCTATACAGAATTTCAAACTAAAACTTGTTTTAATCCCCAAGAGTAGACTGTTCTCGTTCCGTCAACCATGACCAGCTAGAAGTGTTGTTATTTAAAAAAAATGTATTTATTGAATTGAACCTTTAACCAACTCCTTTAACCATTATGCTACGGGTTAGTTTTGAAATTCTGTGTAGGTTCCCAAGTTCAAAAAGATTCACCAAAGTTTTTATGCACATTAAATATCACCACTTTTGTTATAAATCTTAATGCCTGAATATATTTAAAAGTTGTAAATTAAGACTAACTTGAGGTATCACAAACCAGACTAGTGTAACGTGCGAAAACGAGTAAATATAAAGAAATTCTCTTCAATTTCAACTTGCAATAGCTCGTTTATTCTTTGAGTTATTTTGATAACGTAACTTTTCTCTTTATAAATGTATAATTCTTTCTCTTGTGCCATTAATAGTTTTTTGTGTTTTTTTTTAAAGTCTATTTCAAGTTAAGTTACTATCTTCGATGACAGGCGATTTATTTTTTCATGAAAAAAATGCTAGTGTTTTTCAAATTTGGTCTGCACGATATTGTGTACCTCTATACATATAAAGATACTTCTATCTTAAAAGGGGGGGGCTACTCATCAATATGGTGGCCTTAATATAAGGTTTTAAGTTGTCTTTGACAAAAAAATCCAATATTATATTTCTGAATTTTTGAAATGAGGATTGATAATTTGCATAATTCACTAAAGTTTTCAACTTGGATTTTTTTTTTTTTTTTTTTTTTGCATAATTTTGGTTATTCAGACTACATTTCTCATCTTGAGTGTTATCATCATCACAATGTTTCGACCGCTGTAACTTCAGCAGCCGAAACATTGTGATGATGACACTCAAGATGAGAAATCTAGTCTGAATAACCAAAATTATGAAAAAAAAAAACTCAAGTTGAAAACTTTAGTGAATGAAATACTAAAGAAATCTTTGAAGGTTTGTGTGCTATTAAAAGAAAAATCCATCTTGATCTCTGTGCTATGAATCATTAAGATTAAATGTGTTAGCTGTTGAAATGAAACTTATATGAACAGTCAAATTTACACTTCCGTGTCATTTGTGCACATTTTTTTCAATGGGTAATGAGATTTTGCCCAATGTTTATGGTGGTTTGATCTAATAATTATTGCTTCCATTAATTTTCATTTATCACAAGATGACTTTACATTTGTAAAGATTTTTCAGTGGTTTCAACCTGCATTTTTAGTTATTCAGTGTCGAAATTGGCTTTTGAACCAATAGCATATAAGATGACAAATTTTCTAATTTTTGACAATATTTAAACAGTGATAATTTGGTGGCTTATTGAGCTACCAAAATAAATTTGGTATCATTGTTTATATGCTCATATTAAAGGTTTTTAGATATAATGGAGACAAAATTTTATTTTTGGGGATACTAATAACATTGAAGAATGATTTAAAATGAGTTAAAACGTTACATAGTGGCCCTATCTTCTTTACGGGTGCCACATATAAAAGTCTAATGTTCCTGAAATAGTGTTAAACTTGATCAGGGAAACATTTACACTATGACTTTAATAGAACCGTTAAATCTCAATTTCATTGGATTAAATTGAAATAATAACTGACTTGTTGCCCTAGTCAAAAATAATCCGATTCGCAAATCACTGGACGTTTTCTCTCACTTCTCCCTTTTCTTTTCTTTGTCTCTCTTAAATCAACAGATTTCAGACATTAAATAATCTCAGTTGATTCTTTTTAATCAATGGGAATACAAATAATTCGTTGGCTCATCTTTTTTTTTTTTTTTACGTAGGTGAATTTGCTTATTGCAGTGTAATAACGAGTCGTTCTGTTTCTCAAAGGTTGTGAGTTCGATCCTCACTAGTAACCTATGATTTTGACATTTCTTTAATTTTCAAACTGCACGCCAGACAAGCAGACTCTTTTATGGTGGGGATGAGTGCCATTTCCACTGGTAGATCCGGGTTCAGGATCATCACGTCCGTCACAGTTCCTAAAATGGTTATGCGAGATGTTTCTTCATATGGTTACATTGTCTTTGTCACAGAAAAGTTGCTCCTGTTTTCTTTGGCTCGTAAATTTGTCTAGCATTTCGATAAGTATTTTCTTCCGCAAAACTCGAAACAAAAGGATTTCACGTTGCTTACTTTGATTGCTTCTTGTATGTCCACAATATCTGACCCTCACTCATTTCTTTATACCATTGAGCTTCCTATCGGAGCTCCACTGGCGAACAAAGCGTAGGATATTCTTGCTACTTTA
This sequence comes from Sepiola atlantica, assembly GCA_963556195.1. Classification (NCBI taxonomy): domain Eukaryota; kingdom Metazoa; phylum Mollusca; class Cephalopoda; order Sepiida; family Sepiolidae; genus Sepiola; species Sepiola atlantica. The sequence continues at coordinate 165,957,698 of OY744524.1, read as the reverse complement.
TAACAATCTTTCTCTTGTTTGACAATTACGATCGTATTTATGAAAAGTTTTTTTACAGATTTTTTTTAAACAACAAAGGGTGCTTATGCTGTTCAGCGGTCGTATGAAAAAATTATTTTTTTATAAAAACAATATTATATACTTATTCAGCGTTATATCCTTACTCACTGTACAAAAAAGTAGAAAAAATTATCCACTAGAACTTTAATTACAAGTATTTTTCCATTCTGCGTATCATAACAGCAATTCGTTCACTACGCCTCCATCTTCTTTCTTAAGAAGATTTCAAGGGCAGATAATTCGAAATCTTCCTAAGAAACAACTTGGGCACAAATTTTGCAGCCAGTCTGTGCATGTTCAAATCATCACGCAAAATTGCATGTGCAGAATCTTTACTCACTCAGACCTGTTGGATGATCTCCCGCACGGTTGAACGACGATCTTCCATCACCAAATTTTGCACCCTCTTAACTCCGAGCAGTTTGGAGCCTGCCAGAACGTTGGTCACTCTCCGCTGATGTGCAGCCATTTTTGAATCGGTAGAACCACTCCTTAATTTGTGTTACACCCATCACATCTTCTCCAAACATCTGCTGAATCTTACGAATTATTTTGCTTTGAGAATCACCGAGCTTTTGACAATTTGATGCAATACCTTTGCTCAACACGTTCAGTCATCTTGAGAGAATCGGTAATCCTATACACACGTTGAGTAGCACCTCACTCAACGACCGAGGAGCAGCGACTAACGCACAGGAAGGCGGTGATAAAATTCACACATGCGCATGAAGGTGTCTTCCTTCACTGTGTAGAGTGGCGCCGCCCTATCATCTCTATTTCACACGGAAAAAAATAAATAAAGGGTGGATACTTTTTAGACAGGCCTCGTACAAAATATTTACCTTGCACAGCGTGAGTGCCAGTCTTGACAATCAGTCCGACAGTGGCTTTGTTGCTGTTAGGCTGAGGTATGGTTCTGTTCAGTCCTAGGGTGTCCCCTCTCCCAGGCTTTACTTTCTCTCTGGAAAGTGGTTAGTTTATTGCTAATCGCCTGAGGCGCCCCTATTGAGGAATGCCGATGGAGCTGCTCAGGTATTTTTTTGTAGGCAAGAGTGCACTTCACCTAGTGCGCTTGCTTTTCAAAACCTGCCTGACCTTGTGTCTAACCTCCTACAGAGGAGGTAAATAAACAAGATAGTGTTTGGATCAGGAATGACTTTCTAGAGTTGCAGAAGAATTGTTTTTCCTCATCTGAACGCTACAAGCTTTCAAAAGATACCGAGATGGATGAAGTGAAAACTGAAGTTATATATGAAAAAGAAATACTGTGCAAAAAGTATTTCTTGATTGTACTGCATAAACATGATATCATCCTGATGCATATTTTTGAATTAGTCTTTGAAGTCTTCAAATTAATTTTTCTTTAAACCAAATTTCCCTATGCAATTACAGATGAAGTGTGCATGGTGTCAAGAAATATACCAAACATTCTCAGAGTTTTAGTAGTTGATACATAATATAGAAGTGTAGTTGATTGAATACTTTAATATTAAAAGATCGACTTTGAAACTTGTATAAATCTCCAAAGTGAATCATCATATTTTGGTTTAACGTCTGTTTTACATGCTGATATGTGTTGGATGGCTGTAAGAAATTTACTTATAAGGGGAGGGAAGAGCTGTCCCCAAACTAACTGCACTCCTTCATTATTCATAAACAACAAGCCGTGCGTGCGTGGTCCCCCTCTGTATGTGAGTCAATGTGACGAGTGTAAAAAGCAATAAATTTGGGCAATTTGGGGCATTTTTGACCCCCGGGGGAGCGAACCAGAATTTTTCTGAGGTCAACGATGCTCATTTTATATCCAGAACAATTGCCTCTACATTTTGGCCAAGTTTCAGAGAAATTGAATGAATGGATGAAAAGTTATGGGGCAAAAAATGTCATTTTTTGCCATTTCGGGGCTTTTTAACCCCCTGGGAGGCTGACCAGATTTTTTTTCAAACATCGGAGAATGTCACTTTCTAACCTGACCAAAGTTACAACTTTATGCAAAATTTAAGAGAAATTCAATGGATGGTTGCGGAGAAAAATCCAGACGGACGGACGGACATGCCTCAAAACATAAGTCCCCCGATTTATAAAATCGGGGTACCAAAAAAATGTTATCATTTTATCCGCTCGGTGTCACTGGAGACTTCCTGTCTGTTACACAACATCCTGAGCACATAGTTCTAATTCTAGTTTTCTTAGTATTATTCTGATTTTCTACATTATCGAACAGGAAAATTCCGTTTTTAACACATGAAGAACCTTATGAGAGGATTGCTAAAGATTTATGGGATGGACTAAGCTCTAATTACTAATAAGGACAGTTCATAACACGAATTTGTTGGTATTGGATTTAAGGACGACATTGTTAGCTGCAGAGAAGCAGTCCTGTGGTAATGTGTTCCACAAGTGGGAATCCCTTGTAAAGAAGCTCCATTTGTGGAAGTTCCACCTAACAATAGGCACACAAAGGAAGAATAAGTTTTTCGTCGTTGAGGTAGCAAAGCAAGTTCTTGCTATGAATGTCTTACAAGGAGGAACCAGAGATTGGAGCTCAGTCGAGCACCTTCCATGGAAATAACGATAGTAAAGAGAGACTAGCAATGTCTTTTCTGTGAGAAAAAGGCTGTAAGGAAGAGATCATTCCCCACTAGATTACGAAGCTATTGAACTATGTCTAAGCAACGAAGTGTACTCTGAGTGGTGCCTCGCCAGATGTGTCAACTGTACTCCATCTTAGGATTTATCAGACTCTCCTATATAGGTAGAGAATTGCATTAGGAGTCAGGTACTTCCTGGAGTCGTAGAATAATCCATTTTTCTAGCGGGCTTAGCAACAGATTGGATGTTAGTCTTACAATTTCGATCTGGAGGGAAGATCGGTCCTAGGAGCTTATCAAAGCAAGAGGCTTCCTCAAAGCAAGAGCCTTTCATTTCGACTGGGGCAAAGCAAGGACATAAGCATTGGTGATGAAAGGAGAGAATATTGGTTTTAGAGGTGTTAAAAGTAGCGCCACTTTTTCCCTTGTTGCACCACATGCTCCAAATCTGAGGAAAATCAGTGAGAACTTGATCACTAGTGCTCTTCGGGATGCTGCCATAGACAGTTTTGCCGTCTGCATAGATGTCAACAAATGATCTCAATATGATTTGGAAGATCATTAATGAAGATTAGGTAGAGAGTTGGGCCCAAGATATATCTTTGAGGCACGCAGGCATTGATGCTATGTGCTTCAGACAACTACTTTATTAACCGATAAGTGAGAAAGGATTCAACGGTTGTGAGTACATTGCGAGATATTCCATAGCTAGTAAGTTGGTGGCGCAAATCTTTGTGTAAGACCCTATCTAAGGCATCTGATATGGCAAGAGCTATTGTTCTTGAGACAAAGTCCTTTTCAAGAGATTTACTAATCCTATGTGATATTACAGTTAACAAATCGGCAGTTGACCTTGCAGGACGAAATCCATATTGCTTGTAGATTGTTTTTGCTGAGATGGTTGGCAATTGCTTGATTTATCACAGATTCAAGTAGCTTAATCATAATGCATAGAAGACTTATTGGTCTGTACTGAGATGCAGAGAACTGATCACCAGTATTTTTAAATACTGGGCAGACCAATGACATTTTCCAAAGAGATGGAAAGCGGTTCTCCTTTAAGCAACAATTGTATAATTTTGTTAGAATAGGAACAAGTTCTGGTAGCAGATTTTTAAGTACAATGACTGAAATGTTGTCGGGGACCAGTTTTCTTCCTCGAATACAATGTTGCTTAAATTGAAAACTAAATCACCCAAAATAAAATGGACCATGGACTTATCCAATATTTAATGGCTGTTATTCAGCAATGGCCTCATTTTTCTGCCTACTTTCTGTGGGTCCATCTCAAAGGCAGCACCTGCCCAGTCTACCAAATGAAATTGTAAACAAATGTCTAGATGTCATGTTTCAGAATTTTTTAAATGAATATTGATAATTTGGATTATTTGACTACTGTTCTCATCTTGGATGTTATTCTCACAACGTTTCAGCCAATGTAACCTCTAATCTTTTTCGGGTTCGTCTTGTCGAACTCGGGAATCCACACAACAGATAAAGTGCTAAGTAATGATCACTTCTAAGTGACAGTCTTTGCTAGGTGGAAGGTTCAATCCTTAGTATAGTTGATACTAAGAATATAATTAAGAATTATTTACCACTTTTATCCGGTCATGGCTGACAGAATGAGAACAATCTACCCCCCCCCCCCCATGAATTAAAGAATGAGTTCAGTTTGAAATTCTGTACAGATTCCCAAGTTCGATAAAACTCACCTGAAGAAGGTCAGTTTACATTGGCCGAAATGTTGTGAGAATAGTATCCAAGATGAGAACAGTAGTTCGAATATTACAGATGTCTGAATTCTCCTTTCATTAGTTAATATTTAACTCCCTTCCACCACGGGAAGATGTAACACAAGGTGGGGATTGAAAAGTCAGCACTCAAGAGGCAGAACACTCTGGTCTACAAAAATTGCTTGAGCAGCCCCGTCTGCATTCCCCGGTAGGGGCCCCTCAGGTGATTAGCAATAAACTAATCCCTTCTCAAAGAGAGATGGTAAAGCCTGGGAAGGTGGACTTCCTAAAACTTCACAAACCATACCTCAGCCCGACAGAAAAAAGGCCATTCAACTAAAATGACCCAGACTCTGTTGGATTGATTGTCGAAGACTGATCCTCGACTTGGTACGGAAATCACAACCACCTATGGGTCAGGTTGACCCCCCCCCCCCCCTGGGTTTCTTATCATTAGTTGTATCTGTGTCAACTACAGAGCAGCAAAAGAATCAATTCCACTGAAACAAACGGAATACATTTATCTAAAATAAACTATGAACAAATACACTTTCAACCGGTAGCAACAGACTTAAAATGTTTGCAAAAACAACAACCTTGTCGAGGTAAATGGGAGCTAGAACACAGAAAACAGCAAGTGACGGTGTCCCAATTGCATATTGGTCACACGAAACTGACCAACTCTTTTATGATGAAACTGGGGCAACTACCTAAATGCTTAGGTTGCCAGACAAGATACTGTCAAACACATCCTGATAGAATGTGTTGACATTGCCCTCACCAGACAATGTTACTACCACAATATTGAAAGTATGAAGAAGCTGTTTGAGAAAGTGAAAATAGACAATATTATAGCCATTCTCAAAGAAATCTATCTATACGAGAAAATATAATGAACTAAACATGCTAATCACACAAACCAACCCCCAAAACCTCACTTATAACTGTGTATATAACGGGAATAACTACATTGTAAAATATGGACTTTATATAAACCTTTAATCCTCAAGGCATAAAATGACTAAACGGGTTGACATGCTATTAAACGAACCCAATCAATCATTTATTAGTTGTTTTGGTGCTTATTTACATTGAGACACAAGTGAAATGCGGCAGTTAAAAATAAAATAACAGGAATACTTATCAGTTCAAAATATTAGTGTACAACAAAAATTTAAAAAAAAAAAAAATTAATTTACTATTCAGAGTCTCCGAACGACAAAACCGTGTGGCGTGTTTATATTAGTAAGAAAGGGAGATCATTTTCTACGCCATGCTGGCTTGACGTGAATGTCGTTCAGAGTTTGTGAAATCCAAATAGTAAATTAATTTAATCTTTTTTTAATTCAACTCGCTTATTTTCTGTAATTTTTTGTATACACTAATATTTTCAATTGATAAGTATATCCATCATAAGTTTTCTTATTTTATTTTGAACTGCCATATTTCACTTGTCTCAATTTAAATAAGCACCATTGTTTCTTATATTCTAATGCCATGCTTCTTCTTAATTGTCTTTTTCGCATCAAATGTGGATTGCACATTGGAGATGGCGGTACAAAGTGATTTTCTGCATAAAATTCTATCATTTACGTTGGTTTTGATGTGCCATTACTTGGGTCATTTTTTGACAGTCATTCATAGTCTTCCTCGGCCTGCCTTTTCCTCGGTTACCCTCAATTGAGATCTACCCCACGCAGAGCTGATTCCAGTCTGGTCACTTTCAGCCTCATTAGCAGGAAGTCGGAACTAACTCTATCGTCAAGACACACGCCACAAATCTGCCGAACCATAGACCGAATTAGTGTTCATTCGCATGTAGCATTGCACTACGGACATAACTGAGTAACAAGTCAACGGGTTAAAATGTGGGAATGGGCTAATGAAATTTGCCCCGTGCAGTTCGTACACTTGAGATCAGACTCTAATGAATATTAGTTGAAAGTAGATCTTAGGAAACAATTTGATAAAATGTACCTGTTTTATTGGCCATTTTAAAATTGTGTACCCATTAAGATTTATAGAAATAGGTTTGTCGGCCATATTTAATTTTATGAGTTTTTCTCGAACATAATAGTAGTCATATTGGAAACTAATGATCTTGTTTTATAGGAAATCGTTTCTTTTCAGAGACTTTTCTATTTCAAATGATATTTTATTGATAACTTTATATTATGTTAAGCATTTGAATTTAGAGAAACATGAAAGTAGTAAGTATTAAAAAAAAAACGTTCCAACGATTTTACATTAATATTTTTCTTTTATTTCTTTTTCGTCGTTTATGTTTGAATCCAAAATGCAGTCGTTTTTAAATGTTTCTTTGTTGTTTTATCTTTGCTCTAATAATGCCAAATAAGAAACAAATGAAAATGTTTTTACGATTCTCATTGAAAACTGCATTGTTAAAACCGTGTCTTGTTTGAATGTGGTTTAACAAGGTTTTAAAATCCTTTGAAAATTGTCTCATGACAGTAAAAATAAAGTATCTAGTAAAGTTACTCATTTCATTTTTGTATCAACAAATTTAATGTTGAAATTTTATATACAGAAAATGTAGAAAGATTGAAAATTAATTAACTTTTCCAAACAAATACATTTAATATTGTTTTTAAAAATAAAAAATAAATAAAAATGTAAGAAATTTGATATCACATTTTCTATATTTTGTGTCAATATCATATTTAGTATGTCTTGTGTCGATATCAAAATAAAATGTGAAGTTTAAATATATTTTAGAAAGATAACTGAAGGAATTTTATATTCTCGTTTATAGAATTTTTAATTTTTATAAATATATTTCAAACAATGACTTCCTGTTTGTTATTTTGTATTAATTTTCTGCTTCGGATTTTCATTCCACCAATAATAAAAACATTTTATTGAAAGGATCAATTTATGCATGAAATTATGCATTTCAACTGAAAATTATAAAACTGAAAAGAAAAGAAACGTTGCTGTTCTATTAATTTGTATTAACCTTTTTATTTCGTTCTTTCTCTGACCTAAAAAATCAATGTTTGATAAACATTTCCAGTAAAATTGATTATTACTTACATTGAATATTCTCTGAAAAAAAACGCCAATTATTTTCTGTTGTATTTTTATTCTTTTAATTTTACTGTTAAATTTGATAATCTCCAACTCATTTTTTTCTCATCTAATTCATGTTTATTTAATAGATTATCAAACAGCAGTTTTTGTTTTTTGTTAGATTTGTCCTCAAATCTCAGAGGCTTTTTAAAATTTTATTTTGTCAAGTGGTCTGTCTGTCAAAGTTTTTTTTTTTTTTTAATAAAACTTGCTATTTTAAACATGGTCAAACTATACAAAAATTGGTATATCAATTGTCATATTAGCCTTGAATATTTACCTTGTATTTGACTAGAGATATCCAGTTTTTGAGAAAAAAATGAGATTTTCTTTGGCCATATCACGCTCAAGTTTGAACTAGCATTTTCATTGCTAAATACATTTAAGGAGTACCAGTTTCTGTTAGTGTTTTTTGTTTTGTTAAACATTACTGTTTAATGATAGAAGTACCTATTTTCAATTTCTATCTCCTGAATCCATTCTTTTATTTGTAATTTACTATTTTTCTTTGTTTACATCTATTACTAATGTAAATTTGGTATCTGTATATTTGAAACCGAAACTATACTATTACCATATTTTAATGCTCAATTCTGGGATGAGGGTAGTATCTGTTCTATTGCCATGGTACCATTCTCCTAGGCATTACCGCTTCCTTTTGGGGTGTAGTATGTTTGTTCGTCAGATATATTAGCAAAAATATGCAATCAAAGAAAGGATATTTTTGCTAGTATATATAATTAAATTTTGTGTGTAAATTTAATCGTCTTATGACAGCCAAACAAAAACATAAATATACCAAATTTATAGCAACAAAAAAAATATTAGGGCATCTTTTCACATTTTGCAATAATTTTTGACCCTCTATTATTTAATAACTTATTATTATTATTAAATAACTTATTATTATTTAATAACTTAAAATTTTGAAAATCCCACTTATTAAATCTGTGACCAATGAAATAACCAAATATTATTGTCCCAAAATTGCTAAAAAATAAAAAATTCACTGAATTTGAAAGTTATTTGATTTTAATTATAATATTCATCCTAGAAAACTTTTACTAACTGTTGGTATCCTATTCATTTTCAAAGTGAGAGTGCTCGATATAATAAAGCATTTATGAATATAAATATAATCAGTATTAATGCGGAATTAAATTTCTATGGTGACTGGCAGTTTCATGCCTGTAACCATCATTTATGATAGAAACGTTATTCCGTGTCTGTCTTGATTTGTGTGGGTATGTATATTATATTCTACAAGCATTTATGTTACGAAAACCAGACTTTTTTTTGTAGTTATGGTAACCCCTAACTTAATAACCTATAATCTTGTACATTTCTCCATCTCTCCTGGACACTAACCAAATTTAATAATACTAAACTAGAAGTAACAATAGATAGCGTATATGAGAAAGTTTCAAACATGAAATATAATTTGATAAAAAATGAAATCATTAATATATGAAATTAGTAGTTAAGGATAGAAATAAACAAATTAAAATGATGACACGGACACATGTATGAAGCTAAACATATACACAATTGTCCCTTTTCTGCTGAAAATAAGTTTGTGTTCTTTTGACATCAGCAGTTTATTTACATGTGTTCCCTTACAAGAAACCATCGATATTTGTGCTGATGTACTATATCGTGGTTTCTCAGTTGGTCCCACTATCTCTGAGGAGGTCTTTGTAGAACTAATGCGGTTTGCTACCATGTCTGTCGAATTCAGTTTTGATAATTTCATGTATCAGCAAATCGATGGCATTTCTATGGGGTCACCCCTTGGTCCTGTGTTGGCCAATAACTTTGTAGGTTTTCATGAGCATAATCTTTTGGCCCGTATCAATAAACCACTTACTTACTTCCGATACGTTGATACATTTTGCGTGTTTAACAATGAGTCAGATTCCATATTATTCCTCAATGCACTCAATCAATTACACCCAGCCTTACAGTTCACCTGTGAGAGGGAACACGATTCCACTCTTCCTTTCTTGGATGTACTAGTGCATAAATCTGATTCATTGTTTCTTACATCTGTTTATCGCAAACCTACATTTACTGGTTTATATTGTCACTGGGACTCTTTTTGTCCCATACAAAGAAAAATAAATCTGATTAAATGTTTGGTTCATCGTGTCTTAAAGATTTGCTCTGAATCCCTGATTGATTCGGACATTCAATCTATCAAAGAGGTTCTCACCGAAAATGGTGACCCTCTCAATATTGTTAATTCTAATATTGTTACCGAGATCACCCTCTTTCATAAGTTTAAACTTTTTGGTTCTCCAAAATGTCCGACGTACCTCAGATTACCATGGTTAGGTAATTTTAGCATACAATTTGCTAACCAAATTTCTGTAGCTGTACGTCGTTGCTATCAGGCTTCGAACCCAAGAATTGTTTTTTCTGCTCGACCTTTGTTAAAATCCGTACACAAGGATGTTCTCCCACCCCAACCTATTTGTAATATTATTTATCAATTTAAATGTCGGTGCGATGCCGTATACACGGGAAGAACAGTACAAAAGTTGGAATCCAGAATAAAACAACACATCCCCCCCCCCTGCAATACGCCAGGGCCAACTAAATAATTACGTCAACATATGCGGGTCATCTATTGCTCACCATCTTATAAATAGCGCCGAATGTGCGTCGGCTTACACTAGTGACAGGTTTTCTGTCATAAGTAGATCACATTCGTTATTCCACCTTAAAGTCCTTGAAGCAATATATATTAAGTCATTTAAACCTTCCCTTTATAAACAAAAGGAGTGACTTCTAGGACTCAATGTGATCCACTTGTGACCCTCCCCCTCCCAATTTTTTTTTTTTCCCCTTAAACTTGTCACTGGTCTTCATTTCACTATTTTAAGTGTTTAATCGTAGTGCATGAATTATTTCCACGTATTTACTCTGATGAGTGCGGACGAAAGCTGGCTTAGTAGATTTATGTATTGATTTTTTTTTTCCTCTCGTTTTTACACTTTTCAATTTAATTCCATCCCATAAAATGTCACAAATGTCTATATTCCTTGCTTTAATAAGATTTTGTACCACTAGAAATTTATATATATATATATTGTTTTCTAGATGTTAATCCAATGAAACTCCAGTGTTTATAAAAAGTGCTAAATAGCAAGTAGAGCTGTTTTTTAGTATAAATTTTTATTTATACAAACATTATTGATTACATATGTGCATACATGTTTCAGCTGCTATCTCTTTCGAAACCCATGGAAAAAATGAAATAACAAACTTCTTTATTCTGTGTATTATACCGGTTGGGAGGGGATGGGTGTATAGAAAGGGAGTGGCACGAATATGTAATTGTATTTTACCTGTTTAAGTATACACCCATCCCTCCTAACCGGTATAATACACAGAATAATAAAGATTGTTATTTCTTATTTCATTTTTTCCAAAGGTCTGAAGGAGCTGGGTCTCGAAAGAGGTAGCAGCTGAAACATGCAAGCACATATGTAACCAATAATGTTTGTATAAATTAAAATTTATACTATATATATATATATAATATATATATTAGTAAGTTATGAAGATATATTTATGCCAATTAAGCTTCACAGAGGCTTCCGCGTTTCATCCCCGGAGGGAATCGTCAGACTAAAATGCATGGAGTTAGCTTTGCATTGGCTAGTTAACCAATCAGATTCTTTGTTGTTCTTTGCCAATCGTTGGGCTTCTCACGAACAAAGGTCCGGTTAGTTTTACTTCCTATTTTCTGTTCTATTGTTCTGTTTTCTAAAAAAAAAAAAAGATTGTTTAGTAGGACTACTATTCTTATCTTAGTTATTTTCACATTTTGGCTGATGTAGTCTCCTATGTTCTTCAGATGTATCTTTTCTAACTTGGGAATTGTTGTCAAACTCGAAAACCTATATGGAATTTAAGCTTCACAGGTCGATTGTTCTCGTTCACTCAGCCATGACTAGGAAGAAGTGTTAATTATGAAATTATTCTTATTGCTTGTAGTAAGGATTGAACCATCAACCTCCGGAAGAGTGTCACTTAGAATTGATTGTTAATTAATAGGTTTATCTGTTGTGCCGCATTTTCATGTGGATTAAATAAAGGGTTTGGTTCAAAATTGCATAAGTTCCCAAGTTCAAAAAGATGCACCTGAAGGTGTGAGGTTGCACCAGCCGAACCGTAAAAATTAGAGATGAGGATAGTAGTTCGAAACATCCAAATAATGCAAAGTTATCTATATTGTGTGAAAAATAATCAAATTTACTTGGGTATTTTATTTTTGATAGGTTGGGTAGAAATTTGTCAGTGTTTCGAAGCATTTTCTGTTGCTTTAAAATAAATTTTTTTAGGTGAGGTCAGGCTCAGCCCATGTAGCCCATTTACTGGAGCCACCACTGATATAAATATATATTTTTAAATATTTATTTTTGTTTGTTGTTTCACACTGTTATTTTTACATCTGCTCTCTGATCTGTCTCAGAGCGACGGATGTCTTGGAAGGAGACAAGTTAACATTTTGGCACGTCAAAAAAGAAGCCGCCTTTCATGTTATGTCCAAGTGTCACCAATATTTGAATAGCAGTCTCTAAAGTGATTAAACAAAATCAAAAAAAAAAACGGAACAAAAAAAAAAAAACTGTAAAATGTCTAAGACAATCATAAGGTAAGACCATTCATCTTATTTCTCTCCTGCTCTGTCTGCTAATCAGGAATGTCATACCTATTAACATATTTAACATTGTAAGCAAACTTCTTCATCGGGTCCTTTTTATATTAACGTGTAGGTTTGAGGGAACATCATCCACATTGGTGGGTCCTCGTCCAGGTAGCTGTCTAGCTGCACGCATAGAAATATCCATGAAAGTTTTGGAGCAAAAGTTTTACAGAGGATGCCCTTCCTTGCTCAATGCTTTATCATAATCAACATGAAGTGTGTCACCAACCAAAATCAACAGCCCGCACTTGTCAGTCAGCTATAAGGCGGTCGACACCCGCCAAGTCTAAACTTTACATCGGGTATCTGTATGCATATTCATTTCATGCATATTAATGACTAAATAAGATGGGATAGAATTTATTTATCTCCCTTCCACGGCGGGAAGATGTGACACAAGGTCGGGAAAGTTAGATTTGAAACCAGTACCCTAGAAAGAAGAAAACTCTAGCCCCCCAAAAATAGCCTGGGCAGCCCCCGATAGAGGCACCCCTTCTCAAAAGGTGAAAAAACAAACCTTTGAATGGTGGACTTCCTAAAACTGCACAGGATCACCTCAGACCAATAGAACAAGCCATCCTAAAAAAATGACATAGACTATGCCGGTCTGATTTTGTGTATGAACTAACCCCCAAGATAGGATAGAAATTTTCAGCAAAATAAAAATGATACAAGTGCTAAATAGTGTAAGAGTCATTTCCAGTTGAATCTAGCAAGAACGTACCATTATCGTTCTAAGATTTTCTTCAAACGTGCATATTTGTTCGTATCCATGAGAAGTAATTATGGAAAATTTCAACTCCATAACTCTTGTGGGTCATATTTTATGGTTGTTGCTGTTGCAACGGTGTTCATCCTGGTCGGATTGAGCTGGCTTCCTCCCTGGCCCACACTACATCTTGAATCATGGGCACCCATGCACAGCAGTCCTGAACAATGTCTCACAAAATGGCTAACCAATTGCAATTCCACCGTCAATGGTCAACTACATGTTGACCTGAGAGTTCAGCTTAATCCTGCTTGATGGTTGCTGTCTAGGTCCTCAGTCCTCCACCGACACACTTGCGCCATCCAGATAGGGAGGATTATATTGCAAATTAGCTCTCTTTCTGAGCGACATGCTGTATGCCCAAACCATTGAAGACGTCGCTGTGACAGAAAAGATAGTGAAGACTTTCTTCAATTTTCTTAATCTTACACTTTCTGGTGTTGTAAGATTTTCAGAGTTTCGTTTTTTTGTTTTGTTTTTTGCCCACTACCCTCCACACTTAAACAGGTAAACAGAGAAAAAGCTTTTTGAGAAATTGACTGTTTGTGTTCTGTTAAAATTCCAAGCGCTTTACTGGAAGATTAGAAGCTCACCAACTATTGTTATTGGGTAATACCCACCTAAACTTTCAATTTTTTTTTTTTTTTTTTTTTTTTTACATCAACTACATTAAAATAATTGGTCTTTAGTGCCGATTTGGCATAATGGTTAGTGTTTGCTAATGGACCAGGAGACATGGGTTCAATATTTGGTTGAGTCATACCAAAGACTAAAAAAGAAATGGTACTTGATGTCCCCTTATTAAACACTCAGTATTATAAGGTTACGGATCAAGGGTAAGTGGAGTAATCCTGGGAAAGGAGTGGCGCCATTCCCTACACCTCGGTGCAGTAGCTAATGAAAATGAAGCCTTCGAGTCACCCTCGACTTTGGTCGACCACTTTTACTTTTACTAGTTTTTGAGGAACTTCAAATGGTAAGATCAAAGAAAAGTGATGACATGAAACTACATCTGATAGTGAGGCTTAAAATAGGCAATGTGGAATATCCCCTCGGTTATAATTTTTCCCAGGTCCATTTTCACCTGGAGTGGTAATACCTGTCAAGACTTCCATCTATGGGTTAAATAGCATCTATTATTTGTGGACAGTTCATTCATGAAATATATACCTACAATTACAAAACAATCTACAAATTATTGATATACCAAATGTGTGGTTTTTGTATAGAATGAGCTAAGAAGGGTTAGCATGCCATCAAACTCTCCAACCAAGTGAGGAATGGTTTAAACTCTAATTGGAATTATTGGTCTCTAACAATGAGGAAAACTTAATACAGGGTGACCCCAAAAAAACGGGCCCCAACTCTAATTAGGTCCCATTTCTTAGTGTTTCGTAAATGAATTTTTGGTCATAACTAGTTTATTATATTCAAAACATCACATCAAAACACTAGGGTCTTTGGCCTTTTTTTTCTCCGTTCTACAGCATGTGTTCTAGATGGCCTCCATTTAGCTCCGTGCATTTCTTGAGGCGCAGAACGAAGTTGTCCATGACGTTCTTACAGACTGAATTGGGAATGGTTCTCATCTCCTCCCTGATGGCTTCCTTGAGTTCCGTGATGGTTCTGGGTTTCCCTGCGTACACTCTGTCCTTAAGATAGCCCTAAAGGAAAAAAATCTGGGGGGCTTAGGTCCGGGCTATGGGGTGGCCACTAAAAATTAATCTTGAGACTGATCACTCGGCTTCCGAAGTTCTCTTTCAGCCAATCTCAGGTTTGAGGTGTGAGAACTTGCTCCGTCTTGCTGGAACCAGAACTTGCTCATGAGCGACGGGTAGAGGGTCTGGAGCTCCTTGGTGACTGTCACTGCTGCGCCAGATTCTTCGATGAAGATTGGTCCGATGATGCCTCTGACCAAGATTGCAGCCCACACCGTGCACTTAGGAGAGTGCAGGGGCTTGGTGGCTACTTCATTGGGTCTGGAGGACCCCCAGAAGACATTTGTCTTGGAGTTCACCTTTCTATCAAGATGGAAATGGGCTTCATCTGAGGTCCAAAGGAGGTTAAGGAAACCTGGTGTCTCCTCGATCTTATCGAGCATCTTGACTGCCATAGCGCTCCTCTGCTTCTTGTCTGAGGCTGTAAGGGTCTGCAGCGTCTGTATTCTGTATGGGTAAGCCCTGATATCGTTCACCAGCACTCTCCTGCAAGTCTCACGGGAGATACCGAGAGACTGACTTCGCTTACGCACAGAGCGTTTCAGGCTCTCCTGGAGAGACTCTCTCACACTTTCGACCAGCTCGGCTGTCCGCTTCTTGAAGATGTCCCGAGTGGCTTGGACGGTTCTCACTGGCAGCGTTGAGGTTCTCCACGGTCCCATACTTCTCGAAGTGGTCCACCCAGTTCTGAATTCTGCTTTTGGATGGAGCCTTTTCACATTCGAACTGATGCATGAAACTGTCCTGGGTTTTCTTAAACGAGCATGTCTTGTAGTAAAATTTAACACAGTATATTCTTTGTCCCAGCTCCCACTGAGGTCTTGGTGTACTCACGGTCGTTGATTCTGCCATGTCCTGTAAAATAAGGGCAATCGGTGAATAAATAAAGGAGATATCACATAAAGTGTACACGGGGGCCCTTTTGGGGGGGGGGGGGTCTTCTGAATTTGCCTAAAACTTTGTCCATAAAATCTGACTCTCATGGCTATTAATAGACGTGAACATTTGAAGAAAATCTGAGACCCTTCATCAGATACCTTTGTTGAATTTCACTGGAATGACCCAGTTAACCATGCAGTTCCACCTGTTTCCTTCTCAGTAGCCCCTTACATCTACAGTGGCGGCTTGCCTTGTTTGGGGTGAACTGTTAAAAAATATTTATTTTTTTATTTTTAAATAAAAAAAAATATGAATTTCACTTGAAAATGACATTTCCTTTGAAAACAAAGATTACGATTTAAACAGATTGGAAGAAGTCCTAATAAGTATCAATTGGGAGATGAACAGATGCTGGCTGGATGATTCTCGATGGCTATGTTAGTTTGATATATTTCAGCATAAAGTAAATAGAAGCAGCCATGTTGAATCGATTCTAACTAGCATAGACAACATAGCTGATAAATTTTTATTTTTTTTTGTAGAGAAAAAACATTGAATATAATGGTTTAAGGTGATAAGGTGTTTTGAAATAGTTTCGAGCAACATTTTCTTTTAGAATTTCCCTAAAATTAATATTAAGCCAAGTACAGTCATTCAAATTCTCTATTCTTTTATTTTACTACCAAATAATTTTTTCTTTTTACTATTTTAGATAAAGCATTTTCATCCTTGTTATTCATTTATTTTTATTTTGCTATATAATTGCTTTTTATCACAACACTCAAGGGTAGTGTTTAACTGCTAATATTAACAGTGAAATTGTGTTGCTGTGATTGCAATTCTTTTTCTTTTTTTTTTTTGTTACTAATGTCACATGACCTTAATTCTTGCAGGTTATTGGCTAATGATTTCTAACGTTTTTATAGCATAAGCCAATTAAAATCTTCAGTGCAGCATGTGATATTGTGTGTAGATCAGAAAATGAATATCATTTACAATATTAACTTTAGAGGAATCCTAAAATAAATGCCACTCTGCACTATTTTAAAACAACTTATTGCATAAAACCATTGTATTTACTGTTAAAAAAAAAAGCATTAAGTTATAATTTGAAGTGGACCCTCGAAATAGTGAAAAACATTTCATGGATTTTTTTTTAACATGGCCATGTAAGTAACTGGTATAAAACATCTTCAAATCCAATGTCAACAAATACTTGTCGAGCCGTCTGCTTGAGTCATCAAAAATTTTGTCCATTCATTTCATTCATTGTTTCCAATCCTCTCATAGTATTATTCATCAATCTCATTAACCCTTATCCTCAAGTGGCTTTAGCCTTGGGAAGTGGTGACTCATGAGTATAAAAAAATAAGTATGTTCATATTATGCCACAAGAGAAATAACTCCCTACACCCTAATAAAGATTTTGTAAAAAGTTAAAGGGGCATGGGTTATTTCCCTTTTGGCATAATTACGAACAGATTTATTTCCTTCCTGTCTTGCTCCAATTATTTACATTGGCCATATTTTAAAAAGTTGAATGTGACAAAAATTTACTTAAAAAATACATTAAACATAATGTTTTCAAATACTGCTGAGTGGCATTTTTTCTAGAAAGAAACAATTTTTTTTTATTCCGAGAAAGATAAAAGAAGACAAAAATATCCCAACGTAAATTATTTTTTAAATTGCCAACATGTTGAAAAAGTATGGGTCTTGAATATTTGTTATTTTTATTTATTTTAATTTTAAAAAAATAATAATATACCCAGATATTTCATATTAAAAAAGAAAAAAAGAAAAGATAATCTTTGAATATTTATCAGCTAAATAAATTTACTTGTAAATATACAGAGATTTAAAACGATTCTTACCTATATCTATAAATAGAAAAAATTATTAAACAAAGATATATTTAGGTAATCGGTAAATGTAAAGAAAAATGCGGTTTTAATCACTGGATATTTCACAAGAATTTTATTTATTTACACTAACAATTATTTTTTTTAATTTTTATCTACGCATGACAAATCTTGAGAATAAATGAGCTTATCTTCCTTTAATTTTTTTAGCCGTCAAATTTAATTTTAAGAAATTAAAATAAACTCATTTTGATTCTATATAAAATAAATATTGCTTAACATTTTTGCATAGTTAAAACTACAGTGGTTTCATAAATAGGTTTACTTTTTGTTGGCATACAGGGTGTTGCAGCAAAGTCCCACTTCTTCAGCAAAATCGGACACTTGACAAATCATTCATCATCCGGTTTTGTTATTTAAGGTACTGTGAGTGTTCTGGACTCGGGGTGGGTAACACCAGGCAACCTCACGCTTGCTCTCCATGCGGTCCGATCCATATGGCTGATATCAGTCATGTGCAAGCAATCAAGTCACTTCGTACACACTCGAGCAACTTTTCCTTGGTCTTCCTCGTGCCTGGGGTATGCATACGTGTTAGCGAGTTGATGCAGTAGGTGGCACGCTGTACATGACAAAACCACCTGAGATGCCGAGCACGTAAGGCATTCCAAATCCTGCCAATACCAAAAAGCTTCTGATAGAGCATGGCTAAAGGGGTTCTTTTCTCTAGTTGGCTGCCGCACATCCACCTGATCATTTTGCTAAAGCCATTGCAAATCAGAGAAAACACAGGCTGAAAAAAAGGCACAAAGAGAAAACGAAATAGGCAATCAAAACAAACGTTGCATATGCAGAGACCCGACAGTTTATTTAACAGTAACATACTAGATTATTTATCAATGTAACCGTCGGTGACGACCATCTAAGGCAGGTGAAAAATGAGTAGCACGCTTTGGCAACCATGTCCTTGTCTATAGCGGCGAAGGCCTCTACGATGGCAGCCTTCAGAGAGTAGACAGTGTTGTTTGCATGCTTGTTGGTCTTGGCCTCGATCATACCCCAGAAGGAATAGTCAAGGGGGTTGCAGTCGTGTGAGGAACATTGTTGAGCAGCCACAGCCTGAGTTGTCTTAGTCATGTGTGCAGGAGCGGATTCTTGCTGGAGGACATGGGGGCATCCGGCGGCGATCTCTTCCATCCAGGGCTTCACCACCCTCCTCAGCACCTCGTGGTATTTCGTCTACTTTTTGTCACGTATCGGATTTTGCTGCAACACCCTGTATATGTATATGTATATTTTTTTATTTATTCATCAAATATACTGTGTTTTGTAGTTACTTTACTTTTTGTTATAAAAAAAATCACCTGCAGGACAAGATTTCTTTAAAAAAAAAATTTTTAAATGGGATTTGGGATAGAATAGGCCCCTCTAGAATGAGATAATGAAACAAACGATGGTCATTTTTACTTTCACACCGATTTTTTTTGATTTTTTAATTATTTTCTTAAAATAATATGAAAATGTGATATTTGCTTGTTTGATTACTATTCAAATAAATATTGTAAGTGTAGATTTTCTATAAAAATATAGACAACGAGAATTTAAAACAAAAGTGACCTTTTTTTTTTTAATTTCTTTTTTTCATTTCTTTTTCATTTCTTTTTCATTTCTTTTCCTTTTCATTTCTTTTTTCATTTTTTTGTCATTTCTTTTTTTCATTTCTTTTCATTTTTTTCATTTCTTTTTTTCATTTCTTTCTTTCATTTTTTTCTTTTATTCTCTTTTGTTTTTAAAGGGTGCCTGTTGTATTCTAGCTCCAAGAAATGACTTGGATAAGAATTTAAGTCTAAAATTATTTTATCTGTTCATCTTTAACAGATTGTCAAATTTCACCGACCATTATAGTTTGAAAATATCAACACGTATGCACATAACGTAAAACTAATACACATTTGAGAAATTAACCTACTGAATGCAAAAAGATATAATCAATCAATAGGGTTGTTTATCTCCGATTTAATCCTTTTTTTTTTTTTTTTTTTTACCGCTATTTAAGCTTCCTCACGCTTTTTCCGAGTTTTCTTCATGTTTTATTCCCACCTCCTCCCCTGGCAATATGAATTCAGCTTTTGATGTCATTGTTTATGAAGGAAGATGTTTTCATTTGACTTCTTTTTCTTTTCTTTTTTTTTTTTTTCTTTTTTTTTTTTTTCTTTTTTTTTTTTTAGATATTGTTACATTTTTTACATGTTTCCTCTTGGTTATCATTTTCACAGCGTTTCAGCCGTTATACTCTCCGGCTTTCTTCGGCTGCATTTTATCATAATACATAACCGTTTAGGAACTTTATTTAATCCACTGGGGTAGATTATTCTCATCTCGTATCAATTAACTTTTTTCTTAAATTTCTTTACCTTAAACTACTAGTTTCTAGGTATAATTAACTGTAGAATATTTCTTAATCAACGTCTATATCCACTTAGCCATGCATCCATTAGTATAATCAAGAATGATTTGGGGAAGATTTATGAACCTAATGTTTAGTATGATTTTTTTTTTTTTTAACCTATATTTATTCTATGTTCATATTGACATTTGGATATTCTATTTTTTCAAGATTAGCAACATGTGGGTAGAGAATTTAAATTAATTCTCTGAACACATGGAGTGTTGCAAAATTCAATATTACGTTGGCTATGCACATGTGTGGAAAGTGAAAGATGGTTTAAAAGCCTTTGATGGACAAAGACATTTCATTTATTAATAGGTTGTCTACAACAAACTATAAAGACAGTAAACAAGACAAGTAAGGTATAAAATTATATACAAAAAGACATAAGAAATGCACAAGTTATTCATGTAAAAAGATAATGTGGAACTTAAATTTTCTTGTCTTTTGTTAGAAGAAATGTCCTGAAGCCGATGTTGTCTGTAACATGTCTGCTCAGCAAAATGAGGAAGAAATCTTAATTCACGACCATGTGATTGTACAAGAGTTCCCACAAGGTCTTGTTAAACAAAAGATTTGGGGTTTACCTTTATCACACAGGGAAATATTAGCTTTTTTACTGAGGGCATAACTTTGATCTAGACATTTTTTTGTCCAAAGGGAGATAATTCTGATTCCAACAGTTGTATTATGATTACTAGTGGACATTCCATTGTTGCTTTCTTCATTTATCTGTATAATTTGCTGTTAATATTTCTCCTGAAATAAATGTCTGGTTTAATATTAAGAAAAAATTATCTTTTTATGTAAACATAATGTTTGTAATATCTTAATGATTGATCTGAAATTATTTACAGTGAAATTTACTTCAGCATCACTCCATAAAAACTTATTTTGTACTAAAATAAGGATTTATGTCATTTCTGTGAGTAAAAACAATACTTAATTAGTAATAGCTGTTTATTTAGCATGAAATAAACATGGCTATGCATCTTCTCCAGAAATAGCTCAGATAAAAGATAGTTATCTGCCCCTGCACAATTTTCTGGAAAAAATACATAACGTTTATTTTCACGTTAATTTTCACACTAAATACCGTAAGCAGCTAATATTTGTTAAGTATTGGTTTTACTTGAAAAAAAAATGGCATAAATTATGATTTTGGTATAAAATTAGTTGTTTGGGAATAATGACGAAACCCATTTCAGTATAAATAATTTCTAACCAATCCTGATATTACCATGATTTTTATTGTTAGCTAAATCTACTATTATAAAAATGGTGTCTTTTGAGTTGGTCTGTTCGTACGCAAATAGAAGCATGTGATTAGTTAACAAAAAAGGAATAGGCAGAATATACAGGCAGTAGTTTTTACGATGTTAAAATGCTGGAAATGAAATACCATAGTTAGAATCTCACATAAGTCTAAAGGATTTTTTTACCTAAATGCGTTTTGTAGATTTAAAATAAATTGACAAACATAACATAATAATATTAAAAAAATTACATAAATATTTTTTTAAATATTTTTAAGTAACTTTTAATAATCTACCAAAAAATAGAGAGGGTATTTGACATAGTTCAAAGTAAATGTTTTTGCTTTAAAAAAAAAAACAATTTAAAAAGCGGTAGAAGCTAGGTAGAGATGGAAATTTACATACCCAGGTACTGTTCCAACACTGCTCAAGGAGCAATGTTCTTTATTTATTTAAAATTGTAATAATTTCAATATTTTTAAAAGAACAAAGATTCTCTTATAAAAATAAGTGTCCGCAAAATATTCTTTAAATAAAAGCAAATGTCACTTAATTTATTTGTTTAAAACTGTAACAGATTTATTAAAAATTACATTAGGATTTTTTAAAAATAAAATGAAAAGAGTAGGTTTTTTGTTCTTTTTTTACTTATATTCACCCCAAACAAGGCACATTGCCACTGAGACGTAAAGGGCTACTGAGAATTAGGGGCCAGATTTATAAGGGCATCCTAGGTGAGGAGTTGTCCAGAGAGATGTTTGTTCACATTGCATTAAAATTTCTGCATGTTGGTACAGTTGGGGGAGCAGGGAGGGAATTCCAAAGGCAAGCAGAACAAGGAAAGAACCGAATAGAATAGAAAGTTTTCCAGCATCTGGGATCTCTATGTGAAGGGGTGGGATTTTGTTTGCTGCTTGTGGGAGCACAAGTGCAGTAGTTTCGTAAGAGTTCATTTAATTGAAGTACTTGTAAAACAAGCAACATTGCAGATGGGGACTGGATTTTGATAGACAGTGTAGAACCTATTAAATTTCTGTCCGAATTCATTTATACTCGATTTCGACACTAGCTGTAGTATCAACTATGTGGTCTCGGTCAGCACTGCAACAAAAGTGGGTTTATTCTAAAAGAATGAACAACTCGGACTTAGTAACAAATAAATGAAGTCAAAATATTCATTCATTTATCGACTGACGGGAGACTTGATACAAGGCCAGCATGATCACCTTCAGATAAACAAAACAACAGCCCTCTCGCAATGCAAAACTAAACTCCCCGATTCTCCAGTTTTCCTCACTTCTATTGACATCGCTTGTTAGTAGGATTAGCAACTCAGAGCCCTCTTTAATTTCATCACCTTTTAATCTTTGGACATTAAAATCTGTCGACCCATAATTTCGATGAAGTAGAGAGCACATAAATTCTATGGAATCTTAAGTGGGCAGTTTTCTCAGCATACAGTCTTTTTCTGAGAGGCAATTTACTTTACAAAGTGGAATTCTCAATTTTGGGTGACATCTTTCGAGGGGAAAATATTTCTTTTGCAATAAGTAATCCGTCTGTCACATGCACCATTACTGAACATGCATCACGGTGCATGTTTACAAGCCTAGCATATGCACTGATCCTTTGGGTTATCTGCCCTTTATTTCTTAATTATTGGTTCTCATATTGTGTTTGTCTCTGTTTGGCTTACTTGCATATACGAAGAGCATAGGGTCTGAAACGTTGTGAAAATGGAAACAACAAAGATGAGGACAACCGGTCAAAACATGTAAGATGTAAATGGTTTCATTCTTTTTTCTTTGTATGTATGTATGTATGTATGTATGTATGTATATGTATATATATATATATATATATTTTTATTTTTTTTTATTCTGTTATTCTCTTTTCTTACTTATTTCCTTTTTCCCACTTGTAACTCTTTCGTTTTATTATATCTAAAAAGAATATAATGAATACACTGCAACCAAATTAACATTTTTACTTAATACTAGCCTAAAAGACTAGAAGCTGCCGAAAGGTGATCTATCTTCTGCAGAGGGCTGTGGAAGCTTTATTCAAGTGTCAGAATTAGTATTCTTAATTTTATTACATCGGACATCCCAAAGGTTTTTTGTGCCAAATTTGATATAATTATAACCAATAGTTTTGGAGCCTATAAGTGTTTATACATATTAGGAGTAGTAAGTTAATTTGGTCAAACTGTAACTTTGCACTGTTTGCTAATTCACAAATAAAAAAAAAATATTTTAAAAGATTCTTCCTACCTTTTCCTCGGTTACCCTGAGATGTGTGTACATCTGTTCATCCAACTGGGGCTTTGTTCAACCACCGCAAGTGGTTGCAATGCAGAGCTGACTCCAATCTGGGAAATTTTAAAACTCGATAACAGTGAGTCAGGACAAACTCTTTAACAAATCTACCAAAGCATAGCCCTGTCATTCCGTTGCATCCCCAGAAAGACCGAAATAGTGGGGGTCCAGCATTCACTTGCATGTAACATTGCACTACGGACATAGCTACTTTAAACTCTACCCCGAGTGAAAGTGAATGACTGGTCAAAATGAGAAGAACCTCACAGAACTTGCCCCATGCCGTCCATAATATTTTTTTTTAATTCTAACACGCCGAAGATTCCCCTCTCCCTCGTTTCTAACAGCCACTAACTAAAAATGGATGCAATCAAACCTGATCTAATTCTGTGATCGATATAGGCTTAATGTATACATTCAAGGACTATGGAATTGACTAGACTAAACCAGGTTCAAATCCTATCAGATGTTTTCTGTTCATTTATGCACTAATATTTGTTTAGTTTAGTGGCTGATGGAGACGATAGGGAGCAAATCTTAACTTGGCATGCTTGTTTTTTTTTTTTGTTTTTTTTATTTTTTTTAATATTATTGACT
The DNA here is from genome assembly GCA_963556195.1 of Sepiola atlantica. Classification (NCBI taxonomy): domain Eukaryota; kingdom Metazoa; phylum Mollusca; class Cephalopoda; order Sepiida; family Sepiolidae; genus Sepiola; species Sepiola atlantica. The sequence continues at coordinate 165,933,659 of OY744524.1, read as the reverse complement.
GCATGGGGCAAGTATTGTGAGGTTCTTCCCATTTTAACCTGTCATTTCTTTAGGGATCAATTAACAACTTGTGTTCAACAAATTACATGTCAATTTTTTTTCTTTTACAATAAGCTAATTTTTTGTTTAGAAGCACAAATGAACATATTACATGACTTTTGCTATTAAACATTAATTTAAGCCAGAAATTTCTATAGAATTTAATGGCTTCAAAATCACTTGAATTTTCCAACAATCACAGAGTAAATGCTATTTCTTTTGTCTTTTAAAATGGTCAACTTTATATCGCGAGTGCTTGGACCAACTTTACTATATTGTGAGTGCTCGATTGTAATTTTGAAGTCTTTAAACTGTCAATTAGAAAGTAATTTCCAAATTCAAGTATTAGTTTCTTTGTGCTCCTAAACCAAAGAAAAAAAAATGAACTTTCGATTGTGTCCCTTTCATATCAAAGAACGCTATTTTTTAATTGATGCAATTTGAATGTTTCCATAGGAGGTGTAATTCACAATAGGCTTCACACTCTGTAGACCTTATCCCCCCCCCCTCCCCCGGAATGTTATGTGTGGAGTTCTCAAAGATAATATCTGAAAATAATTTTCATACTATTCCTGAACTGAAGAGCACTATCACAGCCCAAATCAGAACAGTGTTAAGACAGGAGTACCAATTATTCAGGTGTGCTTATGATTGAAGGACAGTAACACTAAGACTGTTGGACATTCAGGGCTGAAACTTGGTGAACAAGTCAGGCATAGATTGAAGTTTATTTGTACCAAATATGGTTGGATTGTGAATTTTATTTACGATTAGCTGGATGGTATTTTTGGCGATCACCCAGTATCTGAAGCATAACCAGTATGGATTATAGGTATAAGATAGGAAACTATATTAAAATAAAAACCTTTTCTTTTCTTGCTTTGACTAAAGCCATATAAGACATGCTGTATAGTCACTTCAGACAAATCACCCTCCTCCCCTACATAGACACGCTCCGGGTGAGTTTGGATTTATATAAAAATATGGGCAATCCATATCACAGTCTCTGAGCTTGGGTGAATAATAAAAAGATTGTATCAATGCGATTTGTTTTGTGGTTAGATGAATTAACGACAAAAAGATGAAAGGAAGTCGAAAAGCTAACAGCCAGTGGTAGCTGGGCCTCTGAAGCGGGAAGACTGAGTTGGCTAAAGCGAAATGGCAAACGTAAGTTGAGAAGTTAGACAAACTGAATGTCTCGGCGAGCAGAAGAAATCACTATAGTTAGGCAACAGTATCGTAAATACTCTCTAAACTTAACAAGTCAAATTTCATATGATTACGAGTGTTTTATTTCAATATTTCAGTCTGGTTTATGTATTTAATAACATTAACATTTTGTACTTGACCCTGTGAATCAATCGGTTAGAAAGCCATACTTAGAAACGGTTTGTGAGTTCGAACCTCACCCGGGGCATAAGTATTTTTACTCCTATTTTGTCCCCAAGTGAACTTAAAATTTTCAAATTACAATATTAAGCAGATTGTTTAGTTTTACTTTAATTTTATTTTCTGTAATCTACATAATTTAGGAAATTAGTATCCCCAGGCAATGCCATATAGCCCTACTAGTAAATAAATAACAGATTTACAAAAAATTTTAAATGTATCCAATGCCATTATTTATTTTTTGACTGAGATTGAGGATTTTTTTGTTTAAATTATAAAATAGATTATTTTAAGTATTAAAAAGTCGTTATTGGATACAGAATGTTCAAAGATTTGTTTTTCCTTGATCCCTATAAAATTTAAATGTTTATTTTTTTATGTATCTATCTATATTTACAAGCATATTCAGAGATTTATTTGCTTATAGATGATAGCAAACTTTATATTTCACTTGGATTATTATCAGAGACAAAGATGCTAATTAAATCCTTTTATTTTTTATATAAGTGCTAATTAAAAAATATTTTTTCTTGCTGATAATCTCTATATAAATAAAATTATAAGATAACTGCACGTGTTTCATGACTGAGAATTCCTTTTTTTTTTTTTTTTAATGGAATATTTATTGAAATAAAAAAGAATCCAATAGTGGAAAAATAAAACAATTTTAAAAGGCCTATTTTAAAAAGTTTAAAAGCTATTTATATGTTGAAAAGAATTTGGAAGAATTTAAACTGTTAAATAGAATATCATTTCTGGCTTTAAATTTCTTAGCAAATCCTCATGTATTAAAAGATGGAAGCTATTTACATCCAATAATTTTATTGGAAACATTACTTTAACAAAAGTAGTTTTATAACAATTTGGTTCAATTAATAATTACCAATCTAGCATAATAATTAAATATAACTTTGTAAATCTTTTTCTTTTCCTTTTTTTTTTTTAATAAATAATTTTGTATTAAAAAAAACAAAAAAAACAGTGCTTTTACTGAATACAAACCGACTTTTGCCAAATAAGATTTACATAAACAGTCGGAAAAGTCGAGTCAAACCCAGCAGTCATCAAACAATCAATTGGTACCGAATGAAACAACTTTTTCCTTAGGAAATCTGGTTTTATTTTTTTAATTTATTTATTTATTTTTAATCATTTAAAAAAGACACTCACTTGAATGTATTTTTCTTCATGAAGGATTTATTTCAGACGAAGGTAAACTATAAAATAACTCTCTCCCCCCCCCCCCTCTTCCCAAGAAAATTTTTTTAATCATTTAAAAAATACTCGTCCTTGAAAGGGTTATTAGTAAACAGTTAATTAGTACATAGATTAGGGTTAGTTGTTGTCTTTAATTATCGTCTGCCACACATTTATTTCACGGCTTCTGATTCATAAACTGCTTAGTTTGTTTCCGTCTGGTTCCAGAAATCTGCTTCGGTAAGAGTCGGTTTAATTTGGTTTGTATTCTGTAGAAGTAGCCAAAAGAACAAATGGCATAGTTTGTTTTTTGGGGTTTTTTTTTAAGAGGTTGAGGTGAGGGTAAAAGAATTTTAAAAAGACTCCCAGATAACGCCGAGTAAGTACAGCTAGTAATTAAGTTTAAAAGAAAAAAAACTGGAGCTTATTTAAAATCCTCTTATGAAATTTTGTTGCCCTGGTTTATTGTATTCATTTTAAAAACAGGATATTGATTCAATTTTAGAAAGTCATCACTTTTTGCTTGGTTTTTGCACACATTTTGGATAAAATTGACTATTGGTTTAAAATTGGATTTATTATTTTGAAATAAAATTGTAATTTAATTCTTTAAATCTTAAAGCTGAAACTTTGATTCAAAGTTTTAATCACTCGTGGCCATTTAAAAACAATTTTACTTTGTTTAACTTTTATTTTACACTGAACACAAAAAAAAAACGCTTTTATACAAAAAATAAATTCTTTTTACAAAATTTTTTAAATCGTCAAAAAAAGGATGTGTGCAATTAAAATTTTGAATTGGTCACATTCACAACACATATCAATGCTAGCGTGCCTCAAGGATCTATTCTGGGCTCAACTCTCTTCCTGATCTTCATTAATGATCTTACAAAACATTTTGAGATGATTCGTTGACATTTATGCAGACAACAGAACTGTATGGCAGCATTTTTAAGAGCATTGGTGATCAAGATCTTGCTGATTCTGTCTCTTCCGACATGGAGCATGTGGTGCAATGCGGTGGTGGCTTATTATATTTTAACACCTCTAAAACCATGCTTCTCTCCTTTCAACACAAACGTTCGGATACTTGTTTTACCTCAGTTGAAATGAATGGCTCTCTCTCTTTCTCTCTCTCCCCTTCTCTTTCTCTCTCTCCCCTTCTCTTTCTCTCTCTCTCCCCTTCTCTTTCTCTCTCTCTCTCTTCTCTTTCTCTCTCTCTCCCCTTCTCTTTCTCTCTCTCTCCCCTTCTCTTTCTCTCTCTCTCCCCTTCTCTTTCTCTCTCTCTCCCCTTCTCTTTCTCTCTCTCTCCCCTTCTCTTTCTCTCTCTCTCCCCTTCTCTTTCTCTCTCTCTCCCCTTCTCTTTCTCTCTCTCTCTCCTTCTCTTTCTCTCTCTCTCTCCTTCTCTTTCTCTCTCTCTCCTTCTCTTTCTCTCTCTCTCTCTCCTTCTCTTTCTCTCTCTCTCCTTGAAGCTCTCTCTCTCTCTCTTTCTCTCTCTCTCTCTCTCTCTTTCTCTCTCTCTCTCTCTCTTTCTCTCTCTCTCTCTTTCTCTCTCTCTCCCCTTCTCTTTCTCTCTCTCTCCCCTTCTCTTTCTCTCTCTCTCCCCTTCTCTTTCTCTCTCTCTCCCCTTCTCTTTCTCTCTCTCTCCCCTTCTCTTTCTCTCTCTCTCCCCTTCTCTTTCTCTCTCTCTCCCCTTCTCTTTCTCTCTCTCTCCCCTTCTCTTTCTCTCTCTCTCCCCTTCTCTTTCTCTCCCCTTCTCTTTCTCTCTCTCTCCTTCTCTTTCTCTCTCTCTCTCTCTCTTTCTCTCTCTCTCTCTTTCTCTCTCTCTCTCTCTCTTTCTCTCTCTCTCTCTCTTTCTCTCTCTCCCCTTCTCTTTCTCTCTCTCTCCCCTTCTCTTTCTCTCTCTCTCCCCTTCTCTTTCTCTCTCTCTCCCCTTCTCTTTCTCTCTCTCTCCCCTTCTCTTTCTCTCTCTCTCCCCTTCTCTTTCTCTCTCTCTCCTTCTCTTTCTCTCTCTCTCCTTCTCTTTCTCTCTCTCTCTCTCCTTCTCTTTCTCTCTCTCTCCTTGAAGCTCTCTCTCTCTCTCTCTTTCTTTCTCTCTCTCTCTCTCTCTCTTTTTCTCTCTCTCTCTCTCTCTTTCTCTCTCTCTCTCTCTCCTTGAAGCTCTTTCCTTTGATAAGCTCCTCGGACTGTCTTTCATTCCAGACCTGAAATGGAAGACTTACATCAAATCTGTTGATTTAATCACTGAAAAAATGGTTGGATCAGTCTACCTCTCCAAAAAGTACCTGACTCCTGGTGCAACCAGAGCAGGCTGTCTGAATATACCGGCTCCCTGACTTAAAATGCACCAAACATTGATGTTGTTGTTTTCTTTTTCTTTCCCTTTGCACAACTCAATCATGTTCTGCAAAGCTAAAAACAAAAACATTTTCCCCTACAAAACAACCAAACCAAACACCATGAATAAATATTTGAAGATATAAAGAACTTGAAGCATAAAAACTTTTACCTGATTAGGCATTAAATACCCCAAAAAGGATTGATATGCCGTAAAATAAAATAACCAAATGGTGCAATCCTCTATGTACATAAGCATCAAATATGTTCTAAAATAGAGTTCTGCTGCCACATCTGAGAAGGTGCCACACTGAGCACTCTTTCTTGCCGTGACAAGTACAAAATCGATTTCGCAATCTAGTGGGGGATTATCTTTTTCCCCTGCAGCCCCCTTTTCACAGAAGAAACGTTGCTTGTCTTTCTCTACTCTCATTATTTCCATGGTAGGTGCTCGACTGAGCTCCAATCCTTGGTTCCCCCCTGTAAAATATTCACATCAAAAACTTGTCTAGCTACAACCATTGCAAAGAACTTTTCTTCCTCTGTGTACCCAAAACCAAACAGAACCTCTATGAACAGTTTCTTTCCAAGAACTTCCATCTCTGAAACACAATACCACAGGGCTGCTTCCCAGCTAACTACAACATGCTCATCTTCAAATTCAATGTTAACAAATACCTGTCGAGCTATCCGCTTAAGTAATCAAATTCTGCCTGTTCCACCTATCGTTTCCAATCCTCTCATAGTATTTTTCATCATCCAACTGACAATCTTATTAATCCTTATCCTAGAGTGGCCTTTTACTATTTAAAAAAAAAAAAAAAAAAAAGAAAATTACAATTTTTTTTTATCTGGACTAGAAATACAAATTAAGACTGACGGTTAATTTTATTCAAAATGGGTGCGAAAACAAAGTAAAATGGGTGCTTATTTTAAGGATTCCTATTCTACAATTGAACTCTGGATATTTTTAAAAAATTTATTTAGTTAGTGAAGGTAATTAGAAACTTATCCGAACCAATCTTATAAAAGATTGCCATTTTTGTTCATACAGGTCAAACACGGATTCCGCTTCATCTAACCACAGAGAAGGGGGAGACTTGTTTGGTGTTTCTCTGCAGCCCATCTTTCGCCTACCCCGGGGACTCACACCTCTCGCTCTGGGTACTCGACGAAGATCTTCGCCTGCCGCTGTTCATCGATCAGCGTTCGCGCGGATCCTGGACAGACGACTCAGCTAATGCTTTAAAAAAACTTTTTTTATTTTGCCAAAAGAATTCTGAAAAAAAAAATTTCTTAATAATTTGAATCAAATAACGAATATTTTATTTGACCAATCTATTACTGTTGACCAATTGACTATAGTTTAATTTTTGTATGATCAGTTAGTGAATCAAATATTTGTATTTTGGCTGCAGGGGGGGGGGGGGGTCTCTTATCTCTAAAAACACCTTTCTTTTTCACGTTATGAATAAAATCTTGAAACTAGCAATGACAAGTATCAAGAGAGTAGAGGCACACAGAAAATCAAAATATTGCTACATGCTAATTCCTTATTAATGTAACAGTTTATATAAACGAATACATCTTTTCACTTCCATTTTTAAAACCAGTCATTAACTTGGTATTTTTCCCTCCAATTTTTACAATTGAGTCCAGTGGATTCAATTTCTATTCTTATTGTTACTTACTGTTGATAAATTGACTATAGTTTAATTTTTGTATAATCAGTTAATTGGTTGAAGATTTGTATTTTGGGGTAATTTTCTAAATTTGTTATTCTCTTATTTCTAAAAAACGCCTTTTTTTTAGGGGTTGGGGGAGGGGGTATTAATAAAATCTTGAGATTGGAAGATACAAATATCAAGAAAGAAAATCAAAATACCAGTCTATGAATTAATACTTCCATGTTCAAATTTTTGCATCCAGTGGATTTCTATTTTTATTAAGTACTTTATAAACATTTTATAAAGAACATTTTTGCCGGAGCTAATACTTATCAAAGGTGTTTTAAGAGTATGGGCTAAATATTGAAAAAAAAAAAACCCCCAACGTTTTTTTAATCAAATTGTTAAACATTTTGATTTTCTTATTTTTGTCTTACTTCCCTATTTTTGATTGCAACCCTTTATTGCTTTTACTAAATTCCAAGGTTTTGAATTGAATCATATTATGAAAAAAAACTTTTTTTATTTTAAAATGTCCGTTACAACTGGCCTAGACTCCCTAGATATTGTTTTATTGTGTCCTTTTCATTTTATGTTATTTTATAATTCCAATGTAAACATCAATTGTTGATAGTTATAAACACTTCTTTTTTTATTAAACATATCAAATCTGACCTTCCACCATTCCCAACTGGAAAATTGGTGGTTTGCATGTGTATTTGATTTTAGTGAAGATTTACGCTACCTCACCCACCGCTTTATTCATATCGCATTATGGCATGCGAGGAATGAGACTGTTCATTCTAAAAATAGGACAGCAAACTTTATATTGTACTAGCAGAGCTACCCGGCATTTCCCGGGGCCATAAAAAACAAAATAGAAGTTAGTGTGTGTAACATCTTTATATTAAAACTCTCTCTCTCTCTCTATCTCTCTCTCTCTCTCTCTCTCTCTATCTATCTATATATATAAAGATATATATATATAGAGAGAGGGAGAGTTTTAATATAAAGATGTTACACACACTAACTTCTATATATATATATATATATTAGTCATCCACATACAGACTGTTTCGCTGTTTCACAGCTCATCAGTGCGGCTAGACCCGTTAGTGCCTCAAGCCGGGATCGAAATATATATATATATATATATATATATATAGATAAATTTTTCTTTACACCGCCCTCCATTTTTTCCCTCCCTCTACCCAACCGTCTCTTTCTCCTCTACCCAGCTCAATCAGCCCTTGTTTTACTGTGTTGAAAATAATGATGTAATTCATTTAGAATAGCTGTCAATTTTAATTTTATTTTGGGGGGCAGGATAGACTTTTGTTTCTGTAAATAACTTAAAAAGAATACTTTGTATATTCAGACAATAGTTATTTTATATATAACTAGCAGGGTTATAACATATTTCTATTAAAACTTCTATCTCTTTCTCCCTCCCTTTACCCAACCCCCTCTTTTTCCTCCACCCAGCCCATTCTTCTCTCTGAACATACACACAGGCGACTCTCATTTATATAGATTCCTTGAGGGATGAGTCAGCACATACTTTCCAAATTAATACATAAGAACATTGAAAATGGCTGAAAACCGCCCCCATCCCACCGACGAAACCTGACCCAGTTTACCCCCCAAAGAATGAATAATTTCTTTTAAATTTTAGACATTATATACCGGGGTGCAACACCAATCAAGAATATACCAACTTTGTGGGTGTTTGTTTTGTCTTTTTGACTTTAGCTGGACAGACAGACAGACAGACAGACATACAGACAACTGCCCTTTATACAATAGACTAGCAAATTTTTGCTCCCTTCAGTTGCATATTTTTGCAACACAAAGTAAATGAATATAATAATAGTTACAACAAATGATCCTTACCTCACACTACATTTCTGCTAAGAATAAAATAAGAATGGATATTCCTAAGATACGTCCATTCAATTTCCACTTTTAATGATGAAAATGCTATTTCAAACTTGACCCTTAAATGCTTCATTTTTTATATTCGTTTGAAAAAAGTGAAAAACGTTTCATAGGGGTAATATAAAGTAGTATAAATGATTTTGGGAAAAAAAAAATATTTATTAAACAAAAATAAATGATGTTGCAAATATGCAACAAATGGCATAAAATTTTACATGTATAACAAAACACTACAATATATGCATCTAAATAATCATAATACACTAGAGAATCATAAAATAATTTTTACTTACCATTATAATGATGAGATTTAAAAGTTTATGGTCCTGTAATTAGACAGATGACATACCGATGACACTCACCCATGATATCAAAGATACCGATTGCCTATTTAGCGAGTGTGCTGATGCAAATTATACTAATACCTACTCACACTTGCCAACAGCTTTTTTGTCATTCTTGGCCTTTTGGCTAAGATCAAAGTGTAGTATCTGTTCCGATGGATACTGCACCCCATAGACTGGTATTGTCTTGGCCTTCGGGCCTTGATTTACGCCGGTCTATGGATCTGTCCTGTGCAGTTCTAGGAGGTCCATCCTCCCAGGCTTCGCCTCCCCTCTTTGGGGAGGAGTAAGTTTATTGCTTACTGCCTGAGGCGCCCCTACCGGGGAATGCCGACGGGGTTGCCCAGGCAATTTTTAAACCCCACTTTCCTGACCTGACCTTGGGTCACATCTTACTTGTGGGAGTAAGATAAAACTGGCCTTGTGCCTAACTCCTGGAGAGGAGTAAATCAATACTCACACTTGCCAACAGACTCGTTGCAGATGTGAAACAAGTTGCTGTTTTAAACATTTTCGTTGCCTATTATATTAAATAGGCATTTAGTTGGAATGTGTCATATTTGAAACAAAAAGCGTTTAAAGGTTAAGCAGTACCGACCGAAAAACAGAACCTCTTATGGAGATGGATGAACGCATCCAAAAATACTGTAAGTGTGACAGACCAAAGAAAGTGATATTTTAAACTGTGACAGACTGACGTATCCTCTTTATGAAACCTGTTAATCCTAAATGTTTCCCTTATTCTTTGCATTTCAGTATTTCCCCTCCTGATTCACATTTCACATTTTTTTACCCAACCCCACTCTTTCAATTTTATCCTTTGTCACTTGTCCCTCTGTTTCTGCTGACAATGCATGTTTAAATACCGGCACATCTGTCATGTTTATTTATTTATTAATAGCCTGGGGAAAGGTATGGACCTATGCTTCCAGTTCCCCAGCTATGGGTAAAATAATTTACAAGAAATTCTATATAATAGTTATCTGCAATAAATCATTTGCGATATACATTTTGCTTATATTCAAATTAAATAGGTTTGGGCTTTAAGTAACATCTGAAAATGTAGATATGATAGACAAAATAAACCAAAGCTTTTCAATGTTTACCATGGATTAATATTCCGCACTTGATATATTTTTTAGTTTTCGATTTGGTTTGTTGCCTGCTCATTTTTGTTTTCCACATTCCCCTGTGATTCACATTCCTCATTTGGTCCTTTTTTTTTTTTTACAATTTCACATTTTTCCTTTCCAGTTTTAGATTCACATTCCTAACTTTCTGATTCACATTGTTCACATATTCCTTTCCTATGTTACTTTTCCAATTCACATTCCATATTTTCCCTTTTCAGTTTTCTCATTCACATTCCTAACTTTCAGATTCCCTCTAATTCACTTTGTTCATTTTCAATGTTACATTCCACATTCTTTCTCCTTCCATGTTTCCCGTCTTTAATTTTGCTCCGATTCCCATTCTACACTTTTCGTCTTCCATGTTTCTTCCTTTTTCACATTTGATTCCTCACTTTCAATAAATCTACCTCTAATCTAGAATTGTACGCTAAATCATGAAGTTTACAACCTGCATGTTTGCCTGTATCCTTCAAACACAGGATAAGATCACCTTTTATCTTAACCACTAAATCTGTTTCCTTTTCACTTTACATTTGTACCCATTGACCTTTTTGTATATGACCAACCCACCTGTTACTGATATTTATTAATTTTGCAATCTTTTTATTTTTTTCATATATATATATATATATATATATATATATATATGCACCTCAAATATTTGATTATATATGAAACCACACATTTTTTTGGAAAAAAAAATTTATTTATATTTTTATTTATATTTTTATATGACTCAATCTTGTTCCGGTTTTTATGCAATGTTGAAATATCAGTTAAAATATTTTTTACACCATGCCAAATATTACTAATCTTTATAAAACCCTATTAAATATGTCCTCAGATATTGTATGTTTGTAATTGAAGTTTCTTTGCTTTTAATCTGTGATTTTTACCTTCTAAAGTTTGATTCTTTGAACATACATTAGTATCTTTTTATGATCATACATCATTATATAACTAATGTGTGCCCGTTTTTGTGCTTATTGTTTTTATAATGTTACAGCTTCAATACCTATTACTGTGTGCATACAAAAATTGTTTGTTTATATATTGAAGTAAAAGTTACCATAAAATAAGAGTAAAATGTTGGTACATATTTGAATGATTGAATTAAATTGGGGCTTCTATAGGAGGTGGACCCATATCAGCCTGAATGTTTCAGATTGCAATTTATGGAATAAACCGGAAATGGCCTAAGTAGTTTACGATTTGAAAGCTGCAAAGCAAAAATGTAAAAAGACAGATGACACGCAAAGGCATACGACTGCAAAGCAAAAATGAATTTAACCGTGGTGACAGCAGCTGTTCAGTCTCCTGATAAACTCATCGCATTCTGCTAAAAAAAACAGCCTCATGGCAAAAAAAACAAATTGCAACAAATTCAAACAGAAATGCACCCTTTTGGTTAAGTTATGGTTAAAAAAAAATTTAGCTTATCACAAAAAATAAAATTGAAAACTTCTTTAAAAGAAATAAATTTTATTTACTTAATGATTTAAAGAAAATTATTAAATCTATTCTTAACACAGAGGAGGAGAGGTAATTGACAGTTGGGTGGCGGCCCGAACATTTCCAGTTTGTCTTGTGAATCGCAATCGGAATCATTCGGGCCGATATGGGTCCCCTCCTATAGAAGTACAAAGAAATTAAATTTATACAGTTACTATTACAAAAAAACTATATATATATTTTATTTCACATTACTTACAACCTTATTAAATACCTATATATTTTTTTTTTTCTTTAAACCCCAGCTAAATAAAATCACTGAATTACATTTTAAGTTTAAATATGAATATTTGAGGTCATTCCCACTAATGAAAAAAAAAAAAAATGTTTTAACTTAATAAAGAATAAAAATAATAATAAAACCAGGAAATATTTATTCTTTATCTTTCACACATGAAAAATAGAATTTTATTGCTTGCATTGAAGAAAAAAAATGTGACATGCAGCATTTCTCTATTCCATATCATGATTAAATATCTTCAGTGTTACAGGAAGAAAAAAAAACAATGTTTAGCAACAACAGACACATGATGACAATAAATTCTAACATTATTATTATTAAAAGGAATTTTTTTTTATAGTGAATAAATTACTGATTTTATAAACCCCTCCCTCGACAAAATGTGATAATCTGAACTCTTTTTATAAGACTCATCGAATTTTTTTAATATATATATAATTTTCTTTTACACACAAAAATGTGACTATTTTTCTATAAATTCTAAACAAGCAATATCTCTATACATTTGTTACATTCACTTATATGCTGCACCTTGTGGTACGTTTATTTTCAATATCCAATGTGTGTGTGTGTGTGAGAGAGGGGTGGGGTGGCACCAACAAAATCTAATTATAAAATTTACATGCTCAAAAATCAGTGCAACTTATAAATTTATATAACTTGCACTGATTTTTGAGCATGTAAATTTAATAGATTTTTTTAAATTAAAATATCTTCTAGAGAATAGGTAATCAAACTATCGCCTGCAAGCCAAATTCAGCCAACCAATTATGAGTTTCAAAAAAAAAAGAAAGGAATTTTCAGAATTATTACACACTCTGAAAAACCCGCGACGTGTTACAAAAAAGAAAAATGTCAACTATAATTTTATCTTGAATATCATCAATAAACAATTTGTGAATTATTGAATTTTTATTTAACATAATCTAAAAAATTTTTTTTTTTTTTAAACGAATATCTTTGAGCATTCACAGCAAGAACTCGTCTAGCTACAACAATAGCACAACTTTCCTTTCTCTCTTTACCAAAGTCAAACGAAATTTCCATGAACAAAGTTTTTTTTTCTAGAACATCCTATCTGTGGAACAAGATGCCACAAGTCTGCTTCCCAACCGCATGGTCGTCTTCAAGTCTAATGTAAACAAATACTTATTGTGCCGTCCTCTTGGATAATCAATTCTTCTTAAAGTATCTTCTGCCCATCCCACCCATGATTTCCAATCCTCTTGTGGTGGCGATTATCATCCAACTGACGATCTCTTTAACCCTTATCCTCAAGTGGCCCCTGGGCCTTGATAAGTGGTGATCCATTAGTAAATCCTTTGCCAATTTTGATCAAAATTCATTAAATTATTTTTATTCTAGAAAAGTCTGTAAAATGAAGGTGCTCAAGCTTAAGGGGTTTTGAGAAATTGAGGGATATTCTCTCAATTTGAGTCTGATTACTATAAATCAAATCTAATGCAAATTGGAGATATTTAAATTTTTAAGTTGGAGTTTGTGTCCATATGCCTCTAACAACCTTTTAAAAAACTCCCAAGAAACTGAAATTTGAAGATTTATTAATTGATCTCTAATATCAAAATCTGAGGTATCTGAATTTTCATGAAAAGGCTTCCAGCTCCCTTTTGCATAAAACTAAAACTAAATATAGCCCACATTACCCACCCTTACACCTAGCAATTGTATTCAAATGTTCATAATAATCACTTAGTTTCAGAGTTTACCTCACACAGACATACATATGCACATAACTAAGTAATTTTTCTGATCCCTCAATACCATTACTTACTACTATGCCACTGATTCTTACGAAACTTGTTTTTACCATGTTTTATTCATTAATTTTTTCGATATTTTCTTTTTAATACCTTTATTTATTTTTTACCTTTTCTTAATATATTTTTTCTTCATTGCTTTTTCAACCTGAAAACTTTTTTTTATTTTGTTAAGTCAGACAGTGAAAATGAACAAAACGCCATTGCTAAACAACCCTCTTTCTCTAAGTCACTGATTTCTTGAGGAATTAACAAGGGGAAAAAAATCAAAACATACTGTTTTTAAAAAAAATCCCCAAAGAAAAGCTGTTGAAAATTTTTCTAGCAGATTTTCCTTCATCGGAAGAGTATTAAAATCAAAGGTGGCGAGTCCTGAGTCAGCAAATTTTACATGTGTCTGAGTTGGGTTTGAAAAATCAACGATTGTTTTTCTCATACTTTATTCAATAAATTCCTTTTCTTTCTTTCTTTTTTTTTTTTTTGTTTCTTTTATTTTTTATCTTTAGTCAAGAGTCCTGTTTTTTGGCCAACTCCCCACCAGTGTGATAGAAAATTTTCTTTGTATTGGGAAGTTCAAGCTAGGGCAGTAGCGCTCGATATGTCCAAGGCCTTTGACAAGGTCTGGCATGAAGGGCTTCTCCTAAAACTGCACTCGTATAGTATTACTGGACAAATATTTAATATAATTAGATCATTCCTAAACAAAAGAAAAATCCAGGTTGTTCTCGATGGCCGTTCTTCTAAGCAACATGACATAAATGCTGGTGTACCCCAGGGGATCCATCCTTGGACCTCTACTGTCCCTGATGTCATTGAGACTGAGATAGGAATATTTGCTGACGACACCATGCTCTACTCTTGTCATGTGGGTAAAACCAACGTGCACATATCTGAGGCAATAGCTTAATCCTTAGAAAATGACCTCCAGTTTAGTGGAATGGAGTCAAAAATGGATGGTAACTTTTAATGCTGCAAAGACAAAGCTACTTTCCTTCAATAACTACAAGGAACCTCTTCAACCACCGATTGTCATGGCAAATAGCACCCTACCTGAGAGTACATCATTCAAACTCCCTGGCCTAAGTTTCACAGGTAACATGAATTGGAATAAATACATTGAAAACATTGCCAGGGCTGCTGCAAAGAAGATGGACTCCCTCTACCATGCCAGTAAACTTCTCACTCCTGACATTATCCTATATCTCTACAAAGCCACCATCCGCCCATGCATGGAGTATTGTTGCCACATCTGGGCTGGGGCATCATCCACTAGTCTCTCCCTCTCAGACAAGGTCCAAAAAAGAGTTGCCAACTTAATAGGTCCCTCACTATCCACCAAGCTCCAGTCCCTGTCCCATCGCCGCAATGTTGCTTCCTTGTGCCTGTTTTACAAGTACTTCAATGGATTGTACTCTGATGAGCTTGCTGCTCTGGTACCCCCACGACGTAAATTCACTAAACCAACCCGACAATCTGCCAAATCCCATCCATTCACTGTGGAGGTCTCCAGATGCCGAAGAATTTTTACTCCAATAGCTTCTTTCCTCGTGCTGCTGGACTCTGGAACTCTTTCCCCACTCCCTGTTTTCCTGACGGTACTGACATGCAAAAATTTAAAACGAATGTAAACAGACATCTCGCTACGCAGCTCGCAATTTAGGTTGACCCCCCCCCCCCTCCAAACCTTCACCCTTTTTCTCAGTAGCCCCTTACGTCTACAGTGGTAGCTTGCCTTGTTTGGGGGTGAACTATGTTAAAGAAAAAAAAAATTGCCATAAAACTACTGAACCCGATATAAACTCTTTACAAAGGTCTGTTAAACATTGAGAATTGTGGATCCCTTTATAAGGATACGGGTAAATATTACCACTCCTCCTTACAACAATCAGCATCGGTACAGGATCATTTCTTTCAAATTTCAAGTCTGTATAGCATTTGCTGTAAATGAGATTGTGAAGTAGATGCTTCATTGACAGATGATTGTTTTCAGATTTTTTAGTCGTGCTCATTCAACATTTCCGTATATATAATATATATAAATTGGACAAGTTCAAAAATATTGATAAATTGAACTTGAAACCAATATTTTTTCAAAAGTGCTTAATACAAAGTAGAGCTTTATAAATATATTTTGTATAAACATTTAAAAATGGTTTACACAAATCGAATCGTGTTTCGATGCTACAGTGCACACTCGTCGGGACCACAGTTCATACTCTGAGTATGCACTGTAGCGCTTAAACGTGATTCGATTTGTGTAGACCATTTTTAGATGTTTATATATATATATATATATATATATATATATATATATTGTACATTTCCTTCTAATATAAATTTATGGTGTTGAATTTTCAAAGTCAGACCCAAGTAGCAATCAGTTTAACGTCAATATTTGATTCAAACTAGCTTTCATTTTTTTTTTCCTTCCACTGTGTTATTTAAACAAGTATATTTTATTTTGATTCATTTTTTTTTTCTTTCTGAAAATACTTATTCTAAGAAAATTGGTGAGAGACGGATTGTGAGGTGCCGATGTCAGTCAAGATAAAAATCAAACGATATCCTAATAATTAAATTATCTCTTATTTACAAAATTAATCCATAATATGCTAACTAAAAAAACTTAATTACTTTACAAATTACGCTTTTTGTAAAGTATTTTACCATTCTCAGCAAATGCACTAATATTTATTCTCTGCTGAACTGCTTCCACTTTAAAACAGTCTTCAGAGAGAGAGAGAGAGAGAGAGATGTGTCTATTTTTTTGCAAATGGCTGCCTCCATGTACATACTAATTCAAATAGTTAGCTTCATTTAAATTGATACATCATCTAACAGTTATCCAGACAAATATACTAATACAACCATATTAAATAATAATTTCCTTCACTAATAACTTTGATAATACCAATTGACCATTAAGATAATGTTTCCATCTCTTTTGAAGGACAACTGTGTACATGCTTGTGTGTGTGCACATGCTTCTATGTTTGTTTGCATGTTGTGTGCCAAAACAATGAATGTATCGGACTGTTCGAAATTGGTGTGATTGTAATTTTACACATAAGTAAAGAGTATGCTATTCAAATAATAAAAATAACAAATTATTTTTCTTTATTCACCGAGGGGTTCATATCCAGTGTAAGTGAAATAGGGATTTTAGTTACGCTGGATATAAATTCAGGGTTTTATGTCTACCTCCCATCTGGTAAACTTAAACACTGAGTCAAATTTTAGTCTTAAAAACAAGGTGACTAGCAGTAAACTAATCCCCCTTCCCTAGGGAGGAGGTAATGTCTGGGAGGATGGTGTCTTCAAACTGAACACGACAGAAAAGTCTGTGTCCATGTCGGGAATCCTAAAAACAAATGTCGCTTGGCAGTATTTCAAAAACAACTTCGATAAAATTATTAAATTTTAATGTTTTTACAAAAAATATATATAAAATTGGGTGCTTTCTAGGAATAGGTATCATAGATTTGCAGTCACGACTTAAGCAGTTCCGACTACGAATGGAGAAAGCCGAATCAAGTTCCGACTTTTAAAAAATATGCAAATAAAAAAAAGCATTGTTGCTTGACAACTATTTTTCAATCAATTAAAAATATTACATTCTGTTTATTCGGTGACGGTCGTTAATGTTTTCCAGTCTCTGAAGTCTCCGATGAAACTCTGAATTGATGGCGTAAGTACTGAATTGATACCTATTCCTAAAAAGTACATAAAATTAAATTCAAAATTTAGATGGTTTTACGCAATAAGTTGTTTTTGAAATAATGCTGATTGGCATGATGCATGAAAATTATTTTCAATTTATTTCCCGATATTTGTCTTCTAAAAATGGTAACTAATACACAACAAATAATCTGTATTTTTCCTTTAGTTTTTGTTTTTAATTTATTATGACCTACAAAGGACGATAACTCGATTCGTTAATTGAATACCCTGATTACAAAAGGTAGTACGTTATTTCCGTTGTCTTTACGTATAAATTAAAGAATTCAGTTACACCGGCTATAAAGTCAGGCTTTATTACCTTACTTCCATGATAACAAACTTAACACAAGGTTAGGTTTTAATGGGGAATCTAGCTACCCCAAAAAACAGGGTCTCAAGCTACCGGCAATAAACCAATCACCCTGCCCAAGAGAGGAGGTAATGTTTGGGAGGATGGCCTCTTGAGACAGAACAGAAATACTGTGTCCATTTTATAACAATCATAATAGTGAAGTGGGAAATCATGAAAACAAATGTCGCCTGGCAGTATTTCCAAAACAACTTTGATCAAACCATTTATATTCATTGTTTTTGCTAATAAAAACAGTGTGATGTAATTGAATTAAAAAAGATGCTGTTTTCTAAGCCACATTACTCTCATTATTCAACAAGGGAGCATTGAGGGAAGGGATTATAAAATGAAGTATTCAATACCATTCGATATGTATGTTGATATTATTATTAATAAAATGCTAATACAATTTCATGTACGTTATCACCCTCCACCCCTTTTTTAAAAGATGACATTGCCAAAGATACAATGCAAAAAAAATAATTTTTAAATTTATCTGCTGTCGCTATTGTGTAGAATGTGAAACTCAAACTAAGAGACACTTTCTTGACCTTTGCGCTATGATCAGAGTGTAGTAACTTTTCTGTTCGAAAGTGGTACAATAATATTGTGGGGTCTGCATTCATGCCGGATGTCCATAGACTGGAAATATGTCAAACTCCTTTTAAGCACTGGAATTTCCACAGGTCTTGCTAGTATTATATTAATAATGTAAATATTTATGCAACAATTTTTTTTTTAATGCTGGACTTGAGAAGATAAGTAAAAAGGGAGATCCCCAAAGGGGCATAACAAACCAATATATAGATAAATCACATAGACGACATTCTTATGAGAAAAACGATTTTACTAACCTCATTTTGCTATCTACTTCTTGTATTTAAATTTAGTTTTCCCCCTTGGATATCTGTCATAATAACACTATCAGACCAGATCTTATGTGTCTCTGTTTCTTGCCTATATGTAAATTCGATATTGCATTTTTTTTTTTTTTTTTTTTTTTTTTTTTACTATTAATCAAATATGTATTGAAATCAAAAATAAAATAAGGGAAAACTAAAAAATCCTATTTTAAAACAATTTTGAATTGTAAATATGACTATTATTTATTTTTTTCTAATCCCTTCACCCGGACAACGCCAGGTAAATCCAGCGAGTTATAAATATAGAAACCAAAGATTTAGGGTGAAGCCTTGTTATATTTTTTATTTTTTTCTATCCTATAAGCAAATATTTAGATGACATAAAAAAAGTCTTTGCCAATTTAAAACTGAATTACTTTGTTAATTCTTAAACTTTATTGTGTGAAAGTTTGTTAAAATTATTATTTTCATTTTCGCTTTCTTGTCTCATACTTGAGGTCAGACGTTTCGTGAATGACTTCCAACTTTTACTGTCTGTTGCAATTTCGCTTCTGTCGGCCATCAGGATCAGGTCGTCATCAACTGATCCCCTTCATGTCTTAACTGACCTACCATGTGACTTTGGGCCATCGACGTCAATGTGGGACACACTTTGGAGCATTTCCGATGACTGATGGCAGGCGACGTGGCCAAACCAGTTAAGACATCGTTGTGCGACGATCTCTATGGACCTCCTCAATGAGGAAGTAAGACCGGTAATTTTCTCCATCCAATGTGCTGCAGCCAGGATTGTTTCGTCATTAACCATGTTTCGCAGCCACACAAGAGTACAGGTCGGACATTTGTATTGTATGCCACCACTCTCGCATACGATGGGATCCCTGCATTTAAAAGAATTGTTGACAGTTGCCTGAAGACTCCAATGTGGCAGATATATATTGTCTTATAGTTGTGTCAGTTTGCCCACTGGAATCAATTGTGTTACCTAGGTAGGTGAATTTATTGACGCAACACCGGCAACAACTTTCCACGCAACTTTCAAGTGTTAACAAGAAAGACAGCATGATATGTAATATACTGTCAGAATTAATTCCAATTATATATATATATATATATATATATATATATATATATATATATATGTATTTTTATGTAATTATTTTTATTGGTGATTGTAGCGTTCGTTGTTATTTTGCTTACTATTATTTCGATTGTCTCACTTTCCTAAGTGATTAAGATGCAGAAAATTGCATTATTAGTCGCCCTTAACTTCATAGGACGTATTTTTCGTTAATATATATTTTTATTTATTTTATACGTACATAAAAGTAATCATGTGTCCATGGATTACTTTTATGTATGTATAAAATAAATAAAAAATATATATATATATATATATATAAGTGACTTTATTTTCAGTAAATAATTACAAAATCAAAATTTTGATAACTTTGTATTTAAGCAGAAAGCTCATGACATTCTTCTATATAGAGAATCCAAATAGAGCTCTCTCATTAGTTGATTGCATTATGGTCAGATTGTTGTCAAGAGAAACTAATTACAATAGAATAATTACAACAACAAAAATTAAAAAATACTAGCTGGATAATCTCGCTGAAAGTGGAGGTTAAGGACATGCATTGCATGGAGAGAGATGATATGAGAATGATACAATGGATGTGTAATGTAAGTCTTAAAAACAAGCTTAATTCTGATGAGCTCACAGGGAGATTGAATTTGGACATGTGTGCAGATGAGTGACTTCAATGGTATGGCTATGTTGAAAGAGTGGATGAGAGTTCTTTAGTTAGTAGATGTAGGGCAGTTTAGTTAGCAAGTTCAGTTGACAGGGAAAAGCCAAGGAAAACACGAGGAAGTGATAAAAATGGGCGTGAGGGATAAAGATGTGCCAGAAATAGGTTACTTTGGAAGTCAATTTCTTAAAGCCGTCCAATGCATGCCAGCATGTAAAACGGACGTTAAACCGAATATGATGTTGAGAAATCCGAAACACTTAATGAAGCCAGGATAACATCTTGTAACAGTAAAATGAATATTACAAATTGACAACGCAAATCTGGGTGTGTCCTATGAATTTTTTAAAATCAATTGTTGCAAGAATAAAAAATATTTGCATCACTAATTTTTTATATCGGTAAACGCTAAAGTATGCATAACGAGGTCGGAACAACAATTTATTGTAACATCTTGATGGAAACAGCTCAGAGACTACTTACCCTGATTGGGTCCTCTGGAGAAAGAAGTATAATGTTGAATGTGCTCCTCAGGAAAGAGCGCTTCCAATGCACTATTAATGTGTATTTGGATAATTAAAAAAAAGTTTTATGTGTTTTAAAGGTAAAAAGTTCACAGTAACTTGGAAGCTTTATACACTATCTATATAATATGTTAATGCATTTCATGTTTGTACGTATGTTATCACCTTTCACACACATTTAAAAATAAAATAAGATCGTCTAATCAGTAAAACGGTGATTGGTGATTACCCTGATGTCGCTAAGGTAAACAATTCTGACGTTACCCATTTTTAAATGAATTGTTTCAAAATTAAATGTCATACCGTCAACTAAAACAATACAATTTTAAATAAATACTTTTTTAAAAAGTGACATTTGTTTTATTATTTGAAGAATATTTAGCTGACAATTATTTTTAAGGTAATCAAACGGGGAATATTTGTTTTAACAAACTGTTACAATTTTAAATGAATAAAGAGACGTTCGTTTATTTATTCAAAAAATATTTATCAATTATTTTTACGGAAGAAGAAAGGGTAATTTTTTTTCTTAACACTGACATTTATTATTTCAAAATGAATATCATTATGAACAGTAAATTATACAGATTGATGTAGAAAGCACCGTGGAATATAAATACTCTTGCGGTTTTAATAAACTGTGATACTGTTATATTTGTTCTAAAACCAAAACCTTTTTTATTTTATCAGCTATTTTTACATTGAAAAATATTTTGATAAAAATGAAATACAAAACTAAATTTATAACATCCAAACCTTTTTTTTTAAAATGTATCCTTTTTTAGATATAATTGATTGATAAAATAATTTTCGATTTTTTTTTTTTAACTTGAAGAGATAAAATAAAAAAGAAGCCAAATTATTTTTATATTTGGTGTGTAATGAATTTATTGAAAAATATTTATGAAATTCAAGTCTTTTGCTGCTTTTGTTAATTCGAATTAAAGTTTATGCTTTTCACTTAATTTTTGTGTTTTATTTTTAATCTTTTTCTTTTTCTTTTTAATTTTCATTCCAATTTTATGTGTTTTTTTTTTGTTGTTTTTTTTATGTTAATGTGAAAAAAGACCTCTCTCGCTCTCTTATATATATATATATATCTTTTGTGCTGAAGAGACTATTATTAAAAAGTTCTGAGACATATGTACACATAAATATTTGATGTTGAATTTGTGGAGCATGATTTTTTGTATTCTACTTATATATATATATATATATATATTTATAAATACGCTAAGGCATTTAATATTCGTGTGTGCATTATCACCTTTCACACAAATTTAAAAAAAAATTAGATCTTTTGATCAGCAAAGATGATGGTTGAACTTTATTTCAAGAATTTTTAGTTGACAATTATTATTATGGAAGAAGTCTTTTTTTTTTTTTTTTTTTTCTAATAGTATTGACCCTGACAAACATTATTTCAAAAGGAATATTATTTATATTAACAGTAAATTATATATTGGTTTAAAAAGAACCATGGAATTTCCACAAGGTCCCACTATGATGTATAGTTTATCTAACATATAAAGTTATCTTGTAATAATTTAAAAGTTGAACTTAAATTTTCATTTGTATAATAGATTATTAGCACTATAATAATGTACTTCGATACAGTTTATTTTTTAAAATTATGTAGAATTATGGAGAATTGATAATATGGAAACATTTTTCCATTATAAAAATAGTTATCTCTTATTTTTTTTCCTGTATAAATTGATAAAAGAAATTTATGTAGATTCTCTAACCTTTCTTTCTATAGGGAACACACACATACATTAAGTTTTATATAGATAGATTTTAAAGTTAAAAAGAACAAATATAAACAGATCTATGCAATTTAAATTTCAACATTTCATAAGATGTCCAAAAGATATAAAAATAATAGTAATCTTAGGTCCTTCAACTTTTCCGGGCAACATGGGACACAAGTCTTCCTAGTATATAATAAAATGTTATGGTTTATTGGAAGCATTTTGGAAATTAGCATTACATTTTTGAAAGCCATATCAATGCATATTTTTCTAATAAAACAGGATTGTTAAGTGGTTATTATATTTTTAAATGTTATTTCTTCAAAAAGTTGTTCATACAACAGATGGCACAAAAAAAATTGTAAAATGTGAAATTGTTTACAAAAACAATAGATATGGAGACATGAAGAAAAAAAATGCTGTCCTCAAATATTTGATAAAGGGATATTACTCTAAAATAGTGTTTAAAAATATAATAATTACTTAACATCTTGTTACTAGGTTTTATTCTCAAAATATGCATTCATATGGCTTTCAAAATATATAATATATACATTTTTTTTTTATGTTTGATAATTTTTTTTAGATAAGGATTGATAATTTAGATTATTTGGGCTACTGTTCTTATTTTGGATGTTATTCTGACAACATTTTTGGCGATGTAACCTCATACCTTATTCAGGTGGATCTTGTCGAACTCTGGAAACTGTATGGAATTTTGAACGGAACCTTTTATTTAATCTATGGGGGAAAGATTGCTCTCATTCCACCAGCCATGACTGGATAGAAGTCTTAAGTAATTTGTAATTGTATTTTTAGTATCGTCCGCACTGAGGATTGAACCTTCAACCTCCAGAAGACTGTCACTTAGAACTGATTATTACTTAGCACTTGTATCCATTATGCCACAAGTCCTTGTGGATGAAATAAAGGATTCCGTTCAAAATTCAGAGTTCGATAAGATGTACTTGAAGAAGGTTGGAGGTTACATCGTCCAAAATGTTGTTAGAATAACATCCAAGATGGAAACAGTAGTCCAAATGATACAAATTATCAAATGTGATCTAAAATTCTGAAACGCAAAAAATACTGTTGTCAATTATTTAATAGATATTACAGCAAAATATTGTTTTAAAATATAACTACTTAACATCTTGTTAGTGAGTTTTAGTCTACAAAATGGCTTTCAAAAAAATATATGTACTTTTTTTTTTCTAATTTAATTTAGATTTCTTTTTGTTAGAAAAAAAAAACTCAATTCGGTGTCTTGAAAAACATGCCTGTTCACTTTAAGCTATAAATTAGTATCGTACGAATCAGCATTTTTTGACCGACTCAATTCTGTTGTTGGCATTGGTATCCTCACTATTTCTAGAATCAGGTACTTACAGGACGGACTACATGAACGTTGTCGATAGCCATAGTGAAAGTCGTGCAGTAGAAACGACAGAATTTGAACTTGGCACACTCACGTCATCAGTTCACATCGGTATCCACTTTACCACTGCCACATCCTCCTCATCTTCTTTAAAATCAAAACACTATAAAATATAGTGTATATAAATTATTACGAGTAGAAGAATATTTCTTGAGTCAGAGTTGGGCATTTTAAAATTTCAGGAGTCTTGCCACCAGGGAAAAGTTAGAAAAAGGGTCGTTTTTGTTTTATGCAAAGAATGTTCAGCTTTTCAAAAAGGGCATTCTGGATGGAACAAAAATAAAAATTGCTCCAGTCAAGAAGAATTTTTCTTTCTTTGACTGAGGACAGAACAGATGCTACACTTTGATCCCAGCCCAAAAGTGGGGATACAGAGTCCACTGTTTGGGTTACTGGTATATATAGACTTTTTATATAACATTTCACTCACTAAGTCCCGGGCCTAACTAATAAAACAATTTTTAGACATAATTCGACTTTATTCATCAACATAGTCTTCTTCTGGAGTGATACACAGATTCCAGCACTTCTCTAACAATTTGATGCCGTTTTTGTAGAATGATTTGTCTTTGGCCTCAAAATATGCCACAGTTTCCAATATCACTTAATCATTGGAGCCAAATCTCTTTCCCTGAAGTGTTCTTTTGAAGTCTGCAAATAACCAGTAGTCGCTGGGGGCCTGATCTAGAGAATAGGGTGGGTGCAGAAGCAATTCAAAGTGTAATTCATGTAGTTTTGCCATTGTTGCAATCAACTAGGGACATAGTGCATTGTCTTGATAAAAGAGCACTTTTTTTTATTTTTTATTTGTGGCCGTTTTTGGCAATTTATTTTTATTTATTTTCCTTCAAACGCACCAATAATGCTATGATATTCGCAATTGATGACTCTGCCTTTCTCAATGTAATCGATAAACAAAATACTTTGCTCATTCCAAAATACGGCGGCCAAAACCTTGCCTGCTGATGTTGTTTGTCTCTTTGATTACTTTGGACGACTTTACCTGCTGCTGTCCACTCAGCTCACTGCCGATTTTACTCCGGAGTGAAGTGATGGATCAGTGTTTTATCCATTGTCACATATTGACGCAAAAACTTCTTTGTTTGCAACTGTTTCAACGCAACAAAATGTTCTGAATCATTGATGCATAGTTGTTTTTGATCGACTGTGAGTAAACGTGGCACCAACTTTAAACACAGACATTTGTCGATGAGAAAACTATGTAAAATGGTGAATACACTGCCTTCTGATATTTTCAACTCCTCTATCTCACACAACTTGGCCGAAACAAATTTGTGGATTTTTTTTTTTTTTTTTTTTTTATTCTTGGACAACTGCCGAATTTGGGCCACCATTGCTTTTCTTGAAGAGTATTTTTTTCCCATCAAAGCAATCAATATTTTATCAGCACACGAAATTCAGGGTTTTTTTTTTTTTTTTTTTTCATTGTTTTGAAAATTTGCAACACTTAATAACTAATTTGTGAACTAATAATCCGATTGAGTTCAAATTTTGACAAGTGTCATTTGAAGGTTAGTACTTTATAAAAATCATATGGATTTTTTTTTATTATTATTGTCGACATCCATCAAGCTCGGCACTTATTGAGTAATGTGTTATTTATTTATTTTTATACTGGCTGGCTTTGCCGGCCAGCTATCATTTCACAAAGTTTGTTACTTGAAATACTTAAAGCATTAATTTAAAATAATAAACATTTCATTCATAACTTTGTTGTAAACACAAAACAAATTATTTCTCATTTATTCATATAAATAGATAAACATTAACATTTTCATAATTTCGATACAAATTTATTTTCTAAATGTGACAGAAAAGAAAAGGAACAAATCAATTTGCCTTTTCACTTGCAATTTAGAAATAGATCGCAACTTGTTGAAAATCAAGTCGGTCCCTCTTAAGAAAGGAATATTTGAACACAAATGCTAAATATTTGTCCAGGAAATGAAACAATATTGCGAAACCAAACTATTTGTTATATTAAAATCAAAGCAATCATTGAATTAAAAAAAAAAAAAAAAAAAAAATTATAGTTAATTAATAAAATATCCTTTTTCAAAACCAATATGCAAAATTACTTAACCTTGCGACTTATATCGCATATACATAAGCAGTATATAAGAAAGGTGGTGTCTATTGTGTAAAGTTGAATTAGATTGAAATAAGGTGTTTTGACTTTATTGTTTATACAAGAAATAAGCCCAACTTTCGCATTTATTTATTTAGTGTGTGTATATATATATATATATATATATATATATATATAATGATTAGGTTGTTACAAAATTAATGTCCGATTTCAGAAACATACCTTTATTCATGGAAAAAGATTTCACCTTTCTAATACTATGTAAATGACGAGAAACTGTTGCAGTGCTGACAGCAAGTGTCTGAGAACTCCTGGAACGACTTTCGTACTGTCCGATCGCTTGTAGATCCATTTCCCCATGCTCTATTCATATTGGCAGAAGTTTTGGAGGCATCGTGATGTGCCAAAGTTTTAACTCGTGCAAAATAAGAAGGCGAAGGTACTGTTTTCGCATGTTCATCATTGAGGGTCTTCTATGCTTCAAAAATACTTTCTATCTGAAAAAAAAAGTTACAAATTATTATTGAGAACCCATTAATTATTATGTTAAAATTTACCAGAAATAAACTACAAATTCTGTGTTAAAAAAACTTTTTGAAACTCGGTCTTCAGGCAGCCATTATTTTTGTAACGACCTAATGTATTAGTAATTTCTGAATGATGCTTTGTTTTTGCTTGAGCTTTTTTTTGTGTTATTTATAAAATTAAAATGTAGACTTGATTGTTACAAAAACATTTTGTGTATTTTATTTTCCAGTGACATTGTTCGTGTACCATTAAATATCAGGAGGAATACTGGCTGGCCATCCTTGAATACAAAAAAGGACCAAGGGAAATTATACTATTAATTCCTGAAACCTATTTGCAGAGACATTCATATTATTCCATGCCTACCATTTCTTTTCTTTTTCACATCACTTTATAGATATCATTGGAATAACGGTCTGATATTTTAAGCAATTCCTTATACATTTTTTTCTTTTTTTTCATTTTTTTCTTTTTTTTAATTAAAAATTTTTTATTTTAAGTTTCCACCACTTTCTTTGGACTTTTTCAGGATTATATTATACCTGATCATGAAAGGCTGGATATATTTGTCTTTGTTGCTAAGAAAGAAAAAAAAAATCAGAATTTATATATAGCTACCTCTCTTGCATCATATTGGTGAACTTTTTATTCAAGTGTTAGCTGCATTGACAGATATATTCGTTTTAATTTTACTGGAATTGTACAAGACTTTTCTGAAGATGTCAAAAGGTGGCATCATTATTTGTGTTTTTGTTGCTAAAATATTTTTCACAATTATTTTTTATGTTCGATATTTTGGACAAAGTGTACATTGGGCACCCAAATTATGCTGGTTTAGCATTGCACTATATCTAATGTCACTCAAATACTGTGCCTTTCCAAACATAAAAAAAAACATATTTTCAAATTGACTTTGTTTCAGAATAGCATTTTTTCCATTTAAAATTCCAAAACAATTTTTATTTCTTACCAAAAATATGACTTTTCAATTTGTAAAAGTTAATTTAATCGAAACATAAAATAACTACTTTTTGTGCAAAATAATTTTTCGAAAGGAGAAATGTCTGAGAATAACATTTTTTTTTTCATAAAGAAATTTTTTTTTTATGAAAGATAATTCTTTAAAGCTAATACTGTTATATTACCGATGCATGTATAAACCCTTATGCATCTGTGTTGTCATCGAACCCAGGTTCTTCCTTGTTTGTGTTTACAAAATGATTCTGATGCCAATTTTTATTTATAAAAAGATTTATTTCAAGAGAACAGTCACAGAAAATATCAGGGACAGGTCACGTTCGTATGAGAGAAAGACAAATAGATAAAATAAATAAATTTGTATCATCTCGCTACACCCAGCCACACTGTATGTGCTGCCCCCCCCCCCCCGAATGGAGACAGCGCCTTAGACTCATCTCTTCTACTTGAAATCTCGCCAGCCAAGAGACAGAAAAATCTCTGACCAAAAGTCACATGGTTTCATCGACTCTTGTCTGGTGTTAACCTTTTTTAGTAATGAAAACACTCAAAATATGATTTACTAATGTTGAATGTCGAAAAGTTTTGTCTTATTAAATTTGTTCCCAGTTATGGGTAGCAGTGGTAGTAGATCTGAGTGTGAAGGTAAAAGCTCCTCCGCCTTCTTCCTATATTCATGACTAATCAAAAGTAGAATATTGATCAGGATTAAATATTATAATTAAGCAGAAATACAATTTCACTCAAACTTTTCCATTCAAACAGTCCTCGTTATGTAACAATACAGCACGATTGGTAGATTTAGTACTTTACCAGCAGAAATAAATTTATGGACTGAAAATAGAAAATGGTAGGTTTAGTTTTTGTTTACTTATTGTCAGTAAGTTAATTCTCACATTTGTTTCGTTTCATGCATTCCGACAGTTGCTTACTATGTACAAATACTTGGTACATACAACATTCCAAAAGACAATGAAGTATTAGTAAATATAATTGACATAGAATGAAAAACAGTTGTTGTGCTTTTAATATTTCAGGTTAGAAAAATACAAGTATTTTCTTTTTTTCTTTTTTTAAAATAAAGGTGATGTTTTAATATATGGTTGCTTATTATTTTCAGTGAAATGAATTTCGGCAGGGTTTCTTTGCTCCCAATCAACTTATTTTTACTTAAAAATCATGTTTTAGTAAAAAAAAAAAAATTTTAATAAAATTTTTTTAAAATACATTAAACAGTAAAATCGCAAGTTTTTCTTGTTTTTTAGAGTAACATTTTCTAGTAAGAGTTGGCAAGTTGCAATAGGTAATCAAAATCCAAGAAAAACATTTTACCATTTCTTTTTTTTTAATGGTACAACTTGGGGGTTATCTCCCTTATACATCAGCCATCTTTCTTTTTCTGGTCAACTTGTTTTGTTCACGTCTCACTATTTGAAACGATTAAACTTGCTATCACGTACTGTTTTTAATTTACATAAAAACATGGTTTAAAGTAAAAAAATAAGTTTGAGAGCAATTAAACCCTGTTGAAACCAAATAAGCCACCATAGATTAGGACCTCACCGAAATAAATATAAATTGTTTTTTAATCTGAAAAATGTTATTTTCAGGCCAAGTCACTCTGAACAAAAATGAAATACTGGTTGTCATACAGGTTGTAAAGTGGATGATCGATTTGTGATTAAACTTACATAGACAACTGAACCCTCTTTTGGTAAAAATTAATGGAAGGTTTGGTGTTTCAGTGGTGTGAGATATGTTGCCATACTAGTTCTGTTCCTGTTAATCATTTCTTTACTAATGAGGAATGCTTAATGTATTTTACGTCATCTTTAGAATTGTTGTTGGATTCCGAACATAATCTCTTTGAAATCCTAAAGAACAAGGATTTTTTTTTTTCTTTAGACTTCAAATTTTCATCGTACCTGATATCTGCTGTTATGAAAAGGTCTCTTACAAACTGATCCGGATAATCTATTTAAACACCTAAAAAAGAAGAAAAAAAAATTCTCGTCGAATTAGCAGGGCTACCTAGAATCGCCCAAGGTCCTAATTTCTGTGGGTTACAGAAAAAACTAAAACAATCTGCTTAATATTGTATTTAGAAATGTTTAAGTTCATTTTGAGAAAAAATCGGGGTAAAATATATTTGTCACAGATGAGGTACGAACTCACAACCTGTAAATATGGCACACTAACTAATTGAATCCCCATGCAATTAGCAAATGGTGGCACTGTTAACTACATAAAGACGGCTGTTTTCTCTTTTTCTACTACCTCTCTCTTTATTCGGTTAAATATGGGTCAATCGCTTGTTTCTTCAAAAATTAGTCCATTTATTTTATTTTTAGGTATATCTCAGTTATTTTGTCAGTTATATTCTGTAAGGA
The DNA here is from genome assembly GCA_963556195.1 of Sepiola atlantica. Lineage (NCBI taxonomy): Eukaryota > Metazoa > Mollusca > Cephalopoda > Sepiida > Sepiolidae > Sepiola > Sepiola atlantica. Next base: position 165,903,673 of record OY744524.1, on the reverse strand, counting down.
ACACGTTTCTTTAAGGAATCCACTTTAAATTAGCCAATGAAAACATTCAAAATATGATTTACAAACTGTGAATATCGAAATAGTAAATTTGTACCAGGTTATGGGTGGCAGTGGTAGTAGATCTTAGTGTGAAGGTAAAAGCTCTTCCTCCCTCTATTTATGACTAATTAAAAATAAAATATTGATCAAGATTAAATATAAAAATTAATTGGAAATGCAATTTTTATTTAACAACACTGACCAATATTTGCCTGATATGACTGATGAAACAGAACTAATTATGTACCTTGTATTAAAAGGGCTATTAATCACGAAGATACAGGCGAAAACTGGCTATAGTTTATATATAAGAGTAAGTACCAAACTTTTACAGAATAGCATGATTAGCCAATTGGATACCATCACCACTGACTATGGAATCGACTTTGCCGTGTTCAAATTCTATTGTTTCTATTGTGTTCAATTACACACTGATGCAATTGGAAAAAAGTTTTTCCTTCTCGAGTCATCCGACGCCAGTAGATGTAGGTGAAACGTTGACAAATTCCAAGCTCCAGCAAATTGGTCTCTGACAAATGTTTCCCCCCTCTCAGTCACCTTAAGTGTGACATACAGACCAGCTCTTCCCTTTTGGATCCGGAGACCAGGGTAGTAGAAAGCTTTGTTCTTTAGAGTAATGCTTAGGTTACTGGTGAAGCGGGTTTGATGATTTAAAATCCAAAACCTGCAGTGAAACCAATTCATCACTGATGACCGACCTTGGAGCATCTACAAAATGGATTTTATGATTGTAAAAAGTATCCCTATAAAACATTTGATCTGATTTTATTTCTGAACCCTGCGAAACGGATACTTCCAGCACCAAACTAATGCACAGACAAGATAAAATGGAAGATACCAATTACCGTCGGACCACCAGCCTCTTACAAACATATTTGGATTCCTAAACAATTTGAGTATTGTTCTTTTTCAAACATTTATTTCCAAAATAACAGCTGTTTGTTTCGACGTGCTTTTTGGATATCATCCACCCTGACTTTACGCTCTCATATCAACATAAGACTTTTTACCTTTTAGCCCTTATTTTATTCTTTATTTTGTTTTACTTTATGTAAAATTTTCAAAGTTAAATGTTGCCGATAATATTTACAACTACATTATCAGCTTTTTCCCTATCCTCTGATGAGAAGAGTTTATCTTTGAAAATCCATGGATTAAGGATATGAAACTCCTTGCTCTGAACTTTTGATGTTCTAATAAATATTGTATCTTTACAATTTTTTATTCTCATCTTTCACCTCTAAAATATATATATATATATATATATATATATAGAGAGAGAGAGAGAGAGGTACAAATACAGTGTAAATAGTTGTTAGGATGAGAGTTGGGGTTGGTATAAAAAACACCCAAACGTTTTCACACTGTATGCACACTGGTTGTAAAGTGGCTGATAGATTTACAATATATTTACATACCAAAGTGACCTCTGCTTTTTAAAACACTAAGTCGTTTCTGGAAGGATTTTCTTTGATCAGAAAATCTGATGTTTAACCTCTGATACAATATTTTGTTCAGAACTTGGCAATGTTTCTATATGATAACATGCCCTTATCTCTAGAACGGTTTATTGTATAATCATGCTATTTTTAGGATTTCTATTCTAGCATTCAAAGACTGAAATTTTTAAATATCAACTTGAATGTGATTTAATAGGTAAAAGATTAATCACCTGTAATATGGGTAGTTGTCTGTGTGTGTCCAACTAAAACTTATAAGCTACACAAGACACACCTAGAAAGCTGATGTATTCTTTTTCAGCATTGCCCTGGACAGAATAGACACATTTTTTTGTGGGTCACCACCACCAGGAACAAAATTAATTGGGGAGAGGGGGCTAAAAATATTTTTAAATTATTTTTTGGTCATAAACTCAAGTAAAATAGATTTTCTTGGCTTTCGAGCTAGGGTCCTTTTTGAGAGAAGGGGTTAGAGAGAGGTAAAATATTTAAAAGAAAAATGTTACACACTTTTTAACTCCTCTATTTTGTTGTCCATGCCCCCATACCCCCCCCCCCCCCCGGTAGCCATGCTAGTATCTTTTTAGACCAGAAATTGTTTAACTATTTTAATTCATTTTTTTTTTTAATCTGTCTGATTTTTAACTGTTGCTAAAAATGAAACTTCTCATTTTTAGCAAAAGAATATTTTTACAATTTGAACATATGGTACTTAATTGATGATTATTGGAGGATTTTTTTTTTAACTTGAGGACAGTTTTAGAAAGATTAATAAATCGAAATCCTGCCAAAATTACTAGATAACACGTGATTGTCCTAATCAATGCTATCATTGACCATGTTCTAGGTTAAATGCTAATGTTCCTAAACCATTTAGCAAGACTTTTTGTTATTTTTATTTTAAGACTCCAAAGAGGGCGATAAGCTGAAATCTTTTTTTTTTTTTTTTTTTTTTTTTTTTTTTTTAACCACTGTGCTTCTTTTTATAACCATTTCTCTATCCCCCTGGTTGATTCATACCTTGCTGATGTCTTCTGCGTCAACATTGTACCTAAAGATCTGTAGAAGAGAAGTTGGTTAAATCTCAACTACTTGGATTGGTTTTGTTGCAAAATCAATTGCAAAGATGATCAGACATCTTGTGGAAAAACGTAAAACTTGTAAATCTATTTTAGAAAAAAAAAGTTTTTCATTCCAATTATTGGTTGTGATATGTTACCAAGATTGACGGTCGTTCGAATTGCAGCAAGTTAGCTGAAGATCACAGTAGTGGAAAGTGATCATAACCGCATTGATCGAGTAGTCTGAAGGAATATTGACAATCTTCTGTGAAATATTTAGCAATTCTTTTTGTTTTTTACTTACAATTTAGAAACGTATGGTAACTTGTTGAAAATCAAGTCAGTACCCTGGCGGGTAGTAACATTAAAACACAAGTGCGAAACGTTTACCCACAAGATCAAAACAATCATTGAGTTTAAAAACAAAAAAACAAAATGTGGCATCATTAACAGGAGGGAGAGAGAATGAGAAACGGTCATCCTCTTTCCTTTCTCTATAAGTCTTTCTTACTTATGCCTCATCAGTATATCTTTCTTTCTAGATAGCGATGTTAGTTAAATTTAAATTACCTCCCTTGAAAATTATGAACAAATATTTTAAGAAAGGTTTTAGTAATTTATCCTTTTTTGTTAATTAAATCACTTTAATTAATTACTGCTAATATTGACAAAACTATTGCATATATATAAGAAAAATAGGACAATAAAATTACAAATAAATAACACCGAACATTAATTTATTATGAACTGTTCAAAAAATAGTTATGCAAATTAGGCATTCAAATAACTGTCTTTGGGTCTTTTCTTCATACTGTATATAAAGTATTTCAAAATATTATCTTGTACTATTGATTTAAATAACAGAAACCCGTTTTGATGGTAATATAGGAGTGACAAATAAAACTTTCACATTTATTCATTTAGATATCCCCTCGTGCCTTCTTTTAAAAGTGGGTGACATTTTCTAGTAAATATTAGCAATAACCTGTAAGTAATCAAAAGCATTGGAAGAAAAAAAAGGGAAAATTTAGAATATTCTCCCTTTTTATATATATATCGGCCATCTTTCTATTTTTACAGGTTCTCTTGTTTTGTCCGCCTTTCATGTAGAGGATTAAACTTGCTTAGTGTATTTTACTTTTCAGTGTTATTTTTTTTTTTTTTTTAAATAAAAATAAGTTGTTGAAACTCGTTTCACTGTAAATAATTTCTGACAAATCATTAAGATATTACCAATTTAAGTGGTAACCGACCGTCAATCTTCGCGAATCACACCAGCCATTGTCCCATAATTTGTGTCAAAGTTCATTAATGTTTAATTTGTTGTTACCAGAGTTTATTCATGCATTTATGATTTATTTCAAAGAATAAATCTGGTTTGATGTATTTTTGCAAACCAACAAAACAAAAACCTTCATTCTTTGTAAATTTACACTTGGATTGTAACAAAACATGAAATGAAATATTTTTCTACATTTTTTTTATTTTTTATTTTTTTTAATAAACATGACCAAATAAAAGTTTTAATTTTCACTACTAGATTTTTTTTTCTCATATCATTCTCTTGTTTTCTGACAGTTTTTAATTATGTTGTGTGTATGGTGTTCTTTATTAAAAGCTTACTCAACATGCAAGTAGGTGTTATTGAGCCCATGAAGATTGTCTAGTCCTCCTTGTTTGCCGTAGATGTCTGTTAAACATGCAAGATTGCCGGTTTTTATCCCCTAAGACTCACTGTAGTAGTGTTTGCATACAAAGCCGGGGAGGTTTGGCCCGGAACACAGAAAGGAACGGCAATTGCACATGCGCAGAAGCATGGTTGTTATCTCACTCTGGATTTGAGGTCCCACATCTGACAAATCCTTATTTGCGACACACAGAAGCAACGACGACCAGAGGATGACGGTTCCTTGTGTTGACTCATGAATTTTCACCAGAGCCCTGTTAAGCTGTGACACTATAATGTTGCCAACAGGGAGGAAGGATTGAGGTGAGGTGGGGGGCAACTAGATGCTGGGACTGGAGGTCAAACTGAACTCCTTATTTAACAGAATGGTTCAGTTCAATATTCACCATTCATATAATGGCTTTGTCCTCATTTTGATCCAGTTTACACAAAATGGTTGTTTACTAAAAAATATGATTTAGAATTTGCCAAAAAATTAATAAAAATCAATAATTATTTGTCTATGGCAAGTGATAAAAAATGTTTTTTTAAATAATTAATTGTATTTTTAAATATATACTAGAGAAAAAAAAAATGTAACTCGTTGGCTAACCCATTGTGCTTGTGTTATATTGTTTGAATCAGGAAAAAGTGAGTTTGCAAAGCCAGTTAAATATTTAAAAAAAAAAGTTAAAATTAGTTTTTCTCTCTACGGGTACTGGTTAAATAATATATTACTATCTCTGGTGATATTCTCTTTTGTTTATAGTGGACTATTCCAATCTTTTAATTTTTTGATTACCTTTGTTAATAAACAGAATGATGGAAGTGAAAGTGATAGATACCCTATGAATAGATAGAATAGGTGTATATTCCTGTCCTGGTGCAGCACGCATTTTAGGCAAGTTTAACCAGCTTCCTCTAAAGAAAGACGTTTCTAGGAAATATCAAATTCACAAGCAATCCCAAGTCACATGTGTATCCCGCTCAGGCAAGATGCTTTTAACAACGTTAGTTTTTGCCTGAAGGTGTCACTGTCTTCAGACATATAGCATCTGGTAGTCACAAATAGCCACCCGTCTGGTACTGACCCGGCTCAACATTGGTTAACTCTGGTAATCTAATGAAATGTTTCAACATGATTATGCTGCATGTAATAGTCAAACTCTTCTTTTGAAACAAAATGTGTTAATTTGACTGCATTAGAAGACATGTAGACATAGTGAATGCTGCTTTGTTCAGAAAATGTCTTATTTTCATACTATGACTGCTGTAGTGCTACGTATCTACTGTATAATATATTATTTTTTATTAATCACAACAGGACTAGCGTAAGCGTAATGCCGTTAAATTCTTCTTGGTACCGGTTCAGGCAAACATTAATTTTGCCTTCTTATATAGAGGATGCTTATGGTAAAAACAAAAATGTTACCATTAAATAGGTAAGCAAACAAAACATTTTTGTCCACAGTCGGTTCTATTTTTATCAGATGTAGAAAATGTGTGTCATGGCTTCTATTTCTCGACAATGGAAATGAATTTAGAGCACATGAACGACATAATGGTTTGTGCTGACGAAGAGAAAGACAGAAAAATGGCAAATTAATAATTAAGCAGGACATTGCTTTTGTGTGAGAGAGTGGAAAGCTTTGTGTCCCCATAGTCACCTGAGTGACCAAGGAGAGTGAAGTGAAACGGCCAACCCATTTTCGTAGGCTCCAACAGAATGAGGAAGGAAGCAAAACTGCTACTGGAATTATATTGACCATTGACTAATAGCAACAATAAGAATGAAAGCATCTTCTTCCCTTGTTAAGCTCTGTATTAATAAAACTAAAACAAAATGTCTTATAATTTCACAATTTGTCTCTAGAGGAAATATTTTGTTTTACTAGTACAATGATGATGAATACTATTAGAGGATTCAAAATCTCCACATACCACTCACTCAAAACAGCTGATCCAGAAAAAAGCAAGTTTTCACATTCCATGATAGATATTTGTGACAAAGGGGGAAAAATTGCTGTTTTGAACTGTCAATCTATCTATCTCACATTAATTCTTATCCTTGAGTGGTGTTATCTGTTGACACTGTTTCCATGAGGCTTGAGAAGCTGGTGGCGAATGCTAGTGCCTATATTGAATTCTAAATAAAACCCAATGCTATACACGACAAACCAGAAGAGTACCCGACTTAAAGTCAGCAGCAAACGGTGTTCGGTCAGATTTAGTTCTTGATATTAAAATTCATCTGTAATATAACTTCCAATGAGAGTTTCAGTTTCCCAAATTTATTAATTTATTTATGAAATTGTTAGGGGAAAGTACAGAATAGTTAAGAAAGTCCCCTCCCCTTCCCATGTTCAGAATGACTTTCTAAATAGTAACATTATTATTTCAGCACGGTCTGTAAACTGCAGAAGAGTATTTAGAAAACCATTCTTAACATGGCGAGCAGGGGGGGGGGGGGGCTTTGTTAACTATTCTGAACTTTCACCTAACAATTTAATAAATAAATTAATAAATAAAAATTAGTACAAAACTTGGCAAACCAGAAGAGTAAGCGACCCAAAACAGGAAGTCTTTAATATCAGGAACTAAATCTGATCGAACACCGTTTGCTGCTGACTTTTAGTTGGGTACACTTCTGGTTTGCCGCTATACACTTTTTCATTATATTAATTTTTTCTACGAATTATATTTCAGTAATAAATTACGAGGACTTAATAATAGGGAATCGCTTTCCACATACCCTGTAGACCCAAATGATTATCATTTTGCTTCAATTTAGAATTTTTTAATTTTTTCAAGTGAGCCGAAAATTCCAGTATTTTTCAAACAACCTTACATTTGAAATTTAATTTACCAGCAAAATCTACATTTAATGAATGCTGAAAGGAAAAACATATATTACTCACATTTATTTCATCTTAAAAAGACAATTTTTTAAACACAAACATTATCCTTTATTTACACCTTATCTATATAATAAAGTAAAGTCAATTTTCACCTATTTCATTGGCTATTATAACTTTAGAATCAAAAGCTTTATATGTGAATCTATTCTGCCAGTCACTTAGGCTAATTTATGATACGCATTTTCAGAAAACATGTATTCATTTTGTTTTCCTTTAAAATTTCTTAATTTTTTCTGGGTAAGCTGCTTCTCCCAACTCAGTCTTTTACAGAGGAGGGTGCAGCCATTTTCACTTTCACACTAATATCCACTCGCATGGCCCCCACTGGGGACTTCTCTTAAATAGGGTGATTTTTTACTAAATCACCGCAATTTTTTCATATTTTTCTTCTTACTTTTTGTCTATATACTACGCTAGATTTTACATCTAAATACAGATCGCTCCCTTCAAGTCCTTTCTGGGCATATTTTAGAATGATGGAATGCAGGAAGGAAAAGCGGTTTACCATTACAAAAAAATACAGAACCATTTTACATTTTTCATATTAAAAGTACTTTTGGATTTTTTTTTCATATTTCTAACATATTACAACAACAATTAACTTATCACGTGACATTTTCTTGTTTTTTTGGTCCCCCGATTTATAAAATCGGGAGACCTATGTTTTGAGGCATTTCCGTCCGTCCGGATTTTTCTCCGCAACCATCCATTGAATTTCTCTGAAATTTTGCATGAAGTTGTAACTTTGGTCAGGTTAGAAAGTGACATTCTCCGATTTTTGAAAAACAATCTGGTTAGCCCCTCAGGGGGTCAAAAGGCCCCGAAATGGCAAAAAATGACATTTTTTGCCCCATAACTTTTCATCCATCCGTTCAATTTCTCTGAAACTTGGCCAAAATGTGGAGGCAATTGTTCCTAATAGAAAATAAGTATCGCTGACCTTCGAAAAAATCTGATTCGTGCCCCCAAAATGGCAAAAAATGACCCTTTTCTCCCATAACGTTTGATCCATCCATTCAAATTTTCTGAAACTTGGCAAAAATGTAGAGGCAATTGTTCTAGATATAAAATGAGCATCCTTGACCTTAGGGGGGTCAAAAATGCCCCAAATTTCCCAAATTTATTGCATTTTACACTCGCCACATTGAGTCACATACAGAGGGGGGGCCACGCACGCGCGTCTTGTTTTCTTTGTTTTTTTTTTTCTTTTTTAGTCATGTTCTTTACTTTGTCTTTTATTTATTTATTTATTTATTTTTTTTTTTTTTTACTTTCGGTGACACTGCCAATTAAACATTCACCAGAAGTTCAGGTGCTCCGCACCACCCCCACCTTCAAAAAACGGTTTTACATTTACATTGTCGGGTCTGCGTTCGCGCCGGACAACCAGAAAGAAAGAAAAAAAAATAAATAAATAAATGTTCTTATTGATTGAATCGTTCGGTTTTTTTTTTTTTTTTTTTTTACTTTGGTGAAACGGTACCACGTCTTTTTTAAGCAAAAAAAAACTTTCATTAAGCACAACACTAACGTTTAGTCCATGTTGGCAATTAAACTTAACCCATAAGTCCTGGTGGAATGCCCTCCCCCCCTAATGTTTTACATTAACTTTGTGGGGTCTGCGTTTTTTGTATGCAGAACCACTATAAGCAGCAAATAATTCAGTAGTCAACGTTGGAGCCCGGAATTGCTTGAGTTAACATGGTTTCCCGGGTTCTGCTAGTAAAACAATATATTTTTAAATCCTCGTTATTCTTTTCAACTCGGCTATATTATTACAATGACATTTATAGCGTAAAAAGTTTTGGTTTTAATTAAAATAATAAAAAGTTTATTTATAAATATAAGTAATGCCAAGTAAATTCTTACTTTGTGTTCTAGATTTTTTTTTTTTTTCAAGATTATTTTTTTTACTTAAACCGAATTATTGTAATTTCAAAGATGTTTAGTGACTGTTCACTATTTATTATTATAAGCGAATCAAAAGAACTTAGAAATCTTTTGTAACCCAAAATATATGCTAAAGTATTCTAGGAATATGTGCACGTGGATTAAATGCGAGTGTAATGCCTGCAGAGATAAATATCTTTAGTTGTCTTCAAGTTGTGTAGAAACAAGACTGAATGATTCTTTGTAATCATGATTCACTAATGTTGTAGCAGCGTAGATAAGAAAGGATAAATGTTTAGAAGAACCAAATCAATTCAGAGTGAGTGTTTTTTTTGGTTGGGGGTCACCAATGTTGAAGAAAGGACATTATCAAATGAAAAAATGACCAAGTCGATCCATACAAAAATAAATTTGGAGAAATAGCTGAATATACAGTCATTGGTAAGAAACAGTAGTCTCGTTCAGACCCTGAGAAGTAGAAGCATTTTGGTATCAGTAGCGGCTCGTTAGGCAGGGAGCGAGATTAGCAGTCAAGTGAACAGTTTGAGTCTGTGGCTGACGGTGAGATGAACGGATACATGCAGCGGAAGATTTTGGGCAGACTGGAATATTTCTTAAATCTCAATTTAGTTTACTTCAAGCGCATAGTGCCAATATTACAACATTTATTTTTTACAAGGTGTGAATGTGTATATTTTGGAATAAGCATGGTAGATGTGTGTGTATATTAGTGTGACTATTTTGTTAGTGAGTGAGTGCATGTATAAACTGTGTATGTAAGATCGGTTATCAGTGTGTATGCACGTTTGTTGTCTGAAAGAAAAAAACAGAAAAGAGAGGAAGAAAAATGCTGTTTGGGTTTTTATATTAGGCGTGAATATTTCTTAGACTGTGATTGGTTGAAAAAAACTGCTGATTTGAGCTTTTGTTCAATCGAGAGTCGATACATAAAAACATTCTTTGCCGCAGCTGCTTCCAACAAATCCTTCCAGCAGTGCATAGAAGCGTGTCAGAGAAAGATGGGTAAGTTCATTATATTGAACGGGGGTTACATTAAACGGAAAACCATGTTGTTTATTGTTTGTAATTTAAATGAATTCTCACGTTACTTTTTAGACGCACCTCATACATATTTGAAGTAAATTCCGAAATCACTGTACTAATTATTCTGAAATTTAGAAAAGGTATCCCAAGCAGGTGACATCGGCTACGTCTTAGCTCGATGCATAAATAATTTCCGATTTTGTTGATACAATTTAGAAGCGTTTTTAGGCCATTTTAAAACACCTAAAATTTTGGTTTACTAATCTAAATTTTGATAAAAGTTCTCTGTCTATTTTTCAGTGCTGTTTTATCACTTGTATTGCAGTAAAATTATACATTTATAACCCTTAATCTGGAAGGACTGAAGCTGCATATTCGATATGTGATTTTGTGGCAGTGTAAACAAGAAAATGGTCCATGCAGCATATATGGCCAAGATGTCATAACAGATCGACAAGTAAGAAAATGGTTTACAAATGACGAACATTTTGGGGTCATTACCAAAATATCGTCTGTTGTTACCATGAATAAAAAAGGTGGGAATCAATAAGGATATAAAAAGGAGCAAATAAAGAAAACATACCCAGAAATGAAATTCAATACAGTTTATTAATAAGACAAAAAAATAGCTAGGTTCTGCTTTTGTTTCCCAAAGCAGGGTTAAACACATTAACCCAGGGTAACAATAAAAGAAAATACAATAACAGAATTAGATTGAGCTGAAAATACACAAAACAGTGGAGTCTCTACTCAAGAGACTATTCTTAAAAAGGGGGCTTGCCGTTTCAGACGATAACAGAAAAAAAATAAGTTATTTCAATAAATATAGTCTCAAACGACACCCGAAAAATAAATAGAAACGGGCAGAACAACTCCGTTTTAAAACAATGGTTATCACCTCAGGCAATAACGAAAAGTGGTGATAAAAATGTGGTCTCGCTTTTCCACCAAATACACACAAAAAAAAGATGTCTTATTTGAAAGGGCTGAAAAGAAGAATTCAAACAAATACAATAAAAAAAACTGTTCTTAGGAGAGATTCAAATGTTCTTCTCTTCAGTCCTTCGATATCTTTTAATGGTCGTTCCAGACGAAATTTCTTTTAAATAAAACCTACAAAGGGTCAAAGTCTTTAGGTTTTCTCGCCCTAACATTCTTTTTTTAGAAATAATTAATTTTCCTTTTGGAGAATGTCGCTCCACGAATGGCAGAATCCAACTAAAATGTTCTCTTTTTAGGGCAGTTCTCTGGAAATTCCTTTTTTTATTTTAGAAATGATTAATTTTCCTTTTGGAGAATGTCGCTCCACGAATGGCAGAATCCAACTAAAATGTTCTCTTTTTAGGGCAGTTCTCTGGAAATTCCTTTTTTATTTTAGAAATGATTAATTTTCCTTTTGGAGAATGTCGCTCCACGAATGGCAGAATCCAACTAAAATGTTCTCTTTTTAGGGCAGTTCTCTGGAAATTCCTTTTTTATTTAAGAAATGATTAATTTTCCTTTTGGAGAATGTCGTTCCACAAACGGCAGAATCCAACTAAAATGTTCTCTTTTTAGGGCAGTTCTCTGGAAATTCCTTTTTTTATTTTAGAAATGATTAATTTTCCTTTTGGAGAATGTCGCTCCACGAATGGCAGAATCCAACTAAAATGTTCTCTTTTTAGGGCAGTTCTCTGGAAATTCCTTTTTTATTTTAGAAATGATTAATTTTCCTTTTGGAGAATGTCGCTCCACAAACGGCAGAATCCAACTAAAATGTTCTCTTTTTAGGGCAGTTCTCTGGAAATTCCTTTTTTTATTTTAGAAATGATTAATTTTCCTTTTGGAGAATGTCGCTCCACGAATGGCAGAATCCAACTAAAATGTTCTCTTTTTAGGGCAGTTCTCTGGAAATTCCTTTTTTTATTTTAGAAATGATTAATTTTCCTTTTGGAGAATGTCGCTCCACGAATGGCAGAATCCAACTAAAATGTTCTCTTTTTAGGGCAGTTCTCTGGAAATTCCTTTTTTATTTTAGAAATGATTAATTTTCCTTTTGGAGAATGTCGCTCCACAAACGGCAGAATCCAACTAAAATGTTCTCTTTTTAGGGCAGTTCTCTGGAAATTCCTTTTTTATTTTAGAAATGATTAATTTTCCTTTTGGAGAATGTCGCTCCACAAACGGCAGAATCCAACTAAAATGTTCTCTTTTTAGGGCAGTTCTCTGGAAATTCCTTTTTTTATTTTAGAAATGATTCATTTTCCTTTTGGAGAATGTCGCTCCACGAATGGCAGAATCCAACTAAAATGTTCTCTTTTTAGGGCAGTTCTCTGGAAATTCCTTTTTTTATTTTAGAAATGATTAATTTTCCTTTTGGAGAATGTCGCTCCACAAACGGCAGAATCCAACTAAAATGTTCTCTTTTTAGGGCAGTTCTCTGGAAATTCCTTTTTTTATTTTAGAAATGATTAATTTTCCTTTTGGAGAATGTCGCTCCACGAATGGCAGAATCCAACTAAAATGTTCTCTTTTTAGGGCAGTTCTCTGGAAATTCCTTTTTTATTTTAGAAATGATTAATTTTCCTTTTGGAGAATGTCGCTCCACAAACGGCAGAATCCAACTAAAATGTTCTCTTTTTAGGGCAGTTCTCTGGAAATTCCTTTTTTATTTTAGAAATGATTAATTTTCCTTTTGGAGAATGTCGCTCCACAAACGGCAGAATCCAACTAAAATGTTCTCTTTTTAGGGCAGTTCTCTGGAAATTCCTTTTTTTATTTTAGAAATGATTAATTTTCCTTTTGGAGAATGTCGCTCTACAAACGGCAGAATCCAACTAAAATGTTCTCTTTTTAGGGCAGTTCTCTGGAAATTCCTTTTTTTATTTTAGAAATGATTAATTTTCCTTTTGGAGAATGTCGCTCCACAAACGGCAGAATCCAACTAAAATGTTCTCTTTTTAGGGCAGTTCTCTGGAAATTCCTTTTTTATTTTAGAAATGATTAATTTTCCTTTTGGAGAATGTCGCTCCACAAACGGCAGAATCCAACTAAAATGTTCTCTTTTTAGGGCAGTTCTCTGGAAATTCCTTTTTTATTTTAGAAATGATTAATTTTCCTTTTGGAGAATGTCGCTCCACAAACGGCAGAATCCAACTAAAATGTTCTCTTTTTAGGGCAGTTCTCTGGAAATTCCTTTTTTTATTTTAGAAATGATTAATTTTCCTTTTGGAGAATGTCGTTCCGCAAACGGCGGAATCCAACTATAAAGTTCTGTTTTTAGGACAGTTCTCTGGAAATCTTTAAATAGAATTCTGTACATAAGAGAATTTTTTTAATAAGAACTTTCTGTCCTGACATAAAAGCCTCTGGCTTCTTCAAAGATGTTTCTCTCTGAGACTGTTAACTTCAACATAAAAAAGGCGTCTCGCCTTCCCAAAAATGGGGTTCTCTTTCAAAACGTTTAACGTCGGTCAGTGGTCGACGGAGACAAGCCAAAATACAACCTATCAGGAAGCTGTTCTAACCGGTACTGGCTCGAAAAAGGGCGTCAATAGCAGGGTTTGGCCGAAAGGGAAACGGCCTTGACCTCAGGGGTCCTTAGTGCATTCTCAGTGCAGGTCATTCTCCCTCTTCCTTGTGGTCAACGGACTGCTAACGTCATCATCGTTGCCCATGGTAGAAAGGGCTACGCTGACTATGATGATGATGATGATAATGCTGATAGGTGAAAAGGAGGGACAAGCAAAGAGCTATGCTTACAGCAACAGGCTGACAATGAAAACAGGCGAAAATGAATAGGGAATGTTGACCCCCCCCCCCCCCTCTCAACCCACACTGCCTTAATCGCTAAGAAAATAAAATTTCCAAACAAAGTCTCTTTCCGGAGATTTGAGCTTGGAAGTTATCTTGGGCGCCCGTGGGACATCGATGAAGATGTTTTAAACACGTTAGTGGAGAATGATCCTCGTCTAAGTACTCGTAAATTGGCAGAAGAACTCAATACATCACAGCCCATCATACGCCACCACTTAAAAAAGATGGGTAAGGTTAGCAGACAAGATGTCTGGGTTCCTCATTCCTTAAGTGAGAAAAATAAGACAGATTTTCTTTCCATCACAACAAGTCATCTTTCCAGGCAGTGAAATTAGCTCTTTCTTGATTATCTCATAACAGGTGATGAAAAACGGGTTTCCTATGACACTATTCAATGTAAAAGTCAGTGGGTTGATGAAGTGAAATCTCAACACCTCACCCAAAACCTGAGATCCATGGAAGAAAGATTTTTCTGTGCGTTTGGTGGGATATTTGTGGAATTGTCCATCATGAGTTTTTAGGCCGCAACTAAACACTAAATGCAAACTTATATGTTGAGCAATTGCAGCGTGTGGACGAAAATCTGAAAAAAAAAAAAAAACGCCCAGCACTTGTCAATACAAAAAAGGTTGTCCTCCTCCATGACAACACATGACCACACGCTGCAAAAGCGACACAGGAAAACATTTAGTAACTAAACGTAAATTAATCGAGTAGTTTTTATTTTATGAATAAAAATAAAATTTTATCGATGCACGAATGACGGGAAAATACGGCCTCCATTAAAACATATGCAAGGGATAGTAAAGGGGGTAACCTTATCTACTGCATACGGTGTTGATTTGGGCATCGTTTCTGGCGATGTGGGGGCAAAGGCATAACCAGAGCGCTCACATTCATTCGTTTATCGGTAAAATTTAATTTTTATTTATAAAATAAAAACTACTTGATTAATTTACGTGATTTTTGGCATAGAATATATTCAGTCCGTGACAGGTACGTACATCAAACAGATATTCCTCAGTTTGTTTTATTTTTATTTTTTTAAATGTCTCTCTTAATCTGGATACCCCCCCCCTCCCTATTCCGAAGGCTTGAAAATTACGTAACTGGTCAGGTAAAGTTGTTTGTTTGTCTTTTCAATAAATAGTAAGCCATTTTTTTTTTTGCCCGTTGCACTTATCTCCCTTGCACCACTTTGGGTGACGTCATTCTGACGTATCATAAATCTCGAACGCCAACGTGTTGTGTGCTGCCTTTTTCATAAACAAACAAGATGGCGGATCGAGCACCCCAGCGTATACAGACGGAGAGCCTTCATGACGATGACAGCAACAAAGAGAATAATGACGCGGACTTCGAACCGGTCAAGAAAAAGGCCAAGGTGGATGTGATCAGCAAAGGTGGTGAATCCGATCACAAGCTTGAGGAACGACTGTGCGGAATCCTTTGCTGTGCTGTCTGCTTAGATCTCCCCCGGATTTGCTATCAGGTTCGTACAAACAAACAATTGAAATTGGAAATCCTGCAATTGTATGAAAACCTTAACGCAACATAAACAACATATTTTGTATTTGCCAATTTTCTAGTTTACAGCTATTAAGTCTGTATTAACATTCAAAACATGTATTATATATTAATATTTAAAAAATTATTAATTTTAAAAGAATACTTAATATTAACTGATACGTATTTTTCATGCAATAGGTACTTTATTTTTCAATGTAATAGCCTTTTTTTGTTTTTAAAAGTTGTTTTGTGTTTATACAACTGAAAGCACAACACATTTCCAAATAAAAACCTTTGTAATCTATATACTTAGGTATCAGGCATAGAAATAAAGTATTCTCACCAAAAATTAGGAAAAATTATATTTTTACTATTTAAACAAACAAGTGTTTATTAAATTATTAATAAAAAAAAACAAAAAAACAATACGTAACATAACAAATCTTGGTTTCATATTAAAAAAACAAAAACAAATATAACTGCCCGGCGTTGCTCTTTTGACTTTCATTTTTTGTTTCGCGTCTTTTTTTTTTTTTTTTTCATAAAATAATAGCCAAATTATGTTTTTAAACAAATATAGTACTTTTAAAGTTAAATTTGATTATTGTTTGATCATTAAATTATTAATTAAACCAAATAAGTAATTTTGTTAAGTTGGTGTTTTTTTAATGGTGCTTATTTAGATTAGGACCCGAACTAACTTTGATCCCGTCGTTAGGGTCAGGGGTGGGGTCTATTTATAAAATTATTAGATTTTAGCTTCAAAAACTTTTCATCTTTTATTACATAAGAATTTGCTAAACATTTTAAGGCCAGAAATAACTTTCTTTTCGACACTTTAAATGCTTTCAAATTTCGAAGAGTCACGAAATAATTCATTTTCTTCCTCAACATTAAACAGTTTCTTTGTAAACAAAATTTGCTGCTTTTTTACATTAGGACCCGCGCTTACTTTGACTTCGTCGTCAGGGTCAAAGTTAGTGCGGGTCCTAATGTAAAAAAGCCCCCAACATTTTATGGATGGCTTGTTTACAAAGAAACTGACTGATTTGTTTACAACGAAGCCGAAATGCATTCTTGCGGATTTTAATTTCTATATTTCATTTAAAACCACGGACAAGTTTGGGATTTTAAATAAAATATGGAAATTATATTTTGTTTTGTTTTTCTCATTAACTAGAAAAGTCAATCATTGCGATTGACTCTGTTTCTTTCTCCTGCAGGTGCTCGAATAACAAAATTAACAGTTTTAATAATTCTTAGAATAAAGAAAAATTGTGTTTACTTTATTTTTATGTTGCGTAATGTTTTTATTGTAAAAACGAAATGTCTATAGATTCACAAATAACAATTACGCAACGAAAATAAAGTAAGCACTAAGTTTCTTTATTCTAAGAATTGTTGTTAGAACTTGTTGGCATTTTATTTTTAACCTAAAGTTTAATTGATGTATTACTTCTAGAGTTGAATGTTTCACATGATACAAATGTATCCTGACATTACAACGGGTTTTTGGGTTGGGTACGTTTTGAGCATCTAAAATTCTTATTTCTTTTCAAAAGTCGTCGTTCTAAAAGATTTTTCTATCCGTAGTTTTAAAATTACATTACAATTTAAGATGTAATAACAAAGTTAAAAATATATATTCATAAAGATTTAATACCTACCTCCTTTTTGCTTTGCATATGTTTTAAATGTGAATCAGTCGCCCTTCCTCTTCTTTAAGAGATCTGTTTTATTAAAGTTAGCAAAACAAAATACTAAGTTCTCTTAAAACAAAGATTTGAATCTATATTTAAACCTTTTTTTTTACTTTGTTACTACATTATAAATTGCAATGTAATTTTTAAATTATAAATCGAATAATTGTATAAAACTACCGTCTTTTGAAAATACAATCTGGGACGCTGAAAACGTACACAACGATGTTTATTGTTTTGGTATATGTTAAAATAAAAATATCTATCACCCATTATTTTAAAAGGTATAATTTCGTTTTCTTTCTGTAACTGTTAATCATGGGACAAACTGTTGAGTACTGAGTATATAAGCTTATTATTTTTTCTACCTAAATGTTTTTATTATTAAAAATGAATATAAATACTGATTAAAAAATAAAAATAAAAAATAATAATAAATTCCGTTTATTTATGGCTTCCTTCCTGTGTTCATTGTTAATAGTCGACAAATTTTCTATAGGGCAAAAAAAATGAAAATATTCCCAGCTGTTGTGTCATCATGTCTTTGTTTTTAACTATCGTCGTAATTGAACTTTTTTTTCTTCCTGTTTTTATTCAGCAAATTCTAATTTTAACAACAACAAGTCTATTGTAGTGTTTCTGGTTAATTAAACTCATCTAAAACTAGGATATATCTAAACCATTTTTAAACGTCATTATGGAGGACGTCTTTTCTTTTTTTAGCGAAAGTATTTTTCAAATGTTTTCTATTTTGAAGCATTTTTTCTTTTCTTCGAGATATTCATTTATTTTTATTTAAAAGAACAAAAGGAAACTATTTCCAATTTCGTTTTAATTAAATTTATTTTAGATTCGATTGTTACAACGCATTAAAAAGGCTTTTATCTATTGAACATAACATTACGGTGTTATTTTTAGATGTCGTGTACGACGCACCTGAACATTTTAAAAAAGAATGTCAATTTATTAATAATTCACTTTTAATAATAGTGAATGTGTAAAGAAAAGAAATTATAAATTGTATATTATAGTATAACAGACAGTACAATATTTAAATTGTAATAGTACAATTGTTTGTTAGGTGAATATTTTAACCAGCGGATGTTTTGACCAACGGTTAAAATTCCCCATTAAATAAATTTCACTTTTTTTTTTATTATTATTGAAAATTATTCTCTTAAAAATAACTTTACTTAAAGATTGTCATTTTTAAACTTAAAAACAAAAAACTTCACTTCACAATTAATAAAACTATCAGGTCTGTTTCTCGCCTATACCTAACTTTGATAAATACACATTGCCTTTTATTATTGATCGAATATTTATTGAAATAAAAAATCGAATAAGTAAAAAAGTAAAAAAAAAAAAGCTAAAGCGAATTAAAAAAAAAAAGTGTAAACAAAACTATATTTTGAATTATTTTTCTTTAATCGGCAATATGTATCCACCCGGATAACGCCGGGTAAATACAGCTACTTTGTAAAAAAAATAAATAAATAAATAAATGTCAAAAATGTAGATTTTACTAAAAAAAAATTTGAATTAAAATTTTTATATATTTTTTGTAAATTAATTATGCTTAAAAAAATAAGTTAAATTTAATTCTTTTAGCGTCTACATGAAATAAAGCTAACATAATGTACTTTTAATTTTAGTTTAAAAAAAATATCGTCCAAATTTCCAAACCGTCCCAGCGTGAAAATAAATTTGGCCAAAGCGTTCAAAATGTTCTAGATTCATTTTTGTCGAGTACAAGTCTTTCTTGTTGATGAGATTTATGTGTGACGCTCAATGAAATGTTTGTCATTGTTGTAAACAACATATTCATTACATTAAAATGCTGATAATGTAACTGTATACAAATACCCCGCCCCCTTCCACACGGAAGGAATCTCAGGATTAGTAACATAATGTGGGGGGGGGGGTAGATATATGAATGAAGTACTTGTTGTTTATGTATTACTAAAATAATCCTAGATTTAAATGTGAATGAATCGACTGTTGATTGCATTGAGTTATCAGTTGCTATTGAAGAATAGCCTGATTTAGTAAATAACACTGAACATTTTTTTGTTGCTGTTTTTATTTTGGTTTTTGTTTAACTATAACATTAGAAAAACATTTCGTAATTTTTTAGAATCACTCCCGTCTCCCATATTTGAAGATTAGTAAGGCGTAAAAATCAAACGAAGGCACTAAAACAAGATATTTTCGAGCTACTGCTACAACAATAGCTGGCCATCATCGTCAATTCGTGGGGAAGAAAGGCTTCCATATTTCGTTTTATATCTTATTTACTGTTAAGAGTTCCTTCATTTCTTTTTTTTTTGCTGTCTTTATCTCGCACACAAAAAAAAACACACTTTTAATTTTTTTATTTCTCACACAAAAACAACCGTCTTTTGTTTTTATTTAGTTTTATATATCACTACAATTCAATTTTCAAATCATGTGTGTGTTAAAGCATACTATTTTTGTGCATTTACATACTTCCTACGGC
Source organism: Sepiola atlantica (assembly GCA_963556195.1). Classification (NCBI taxonomy): domain Eukaryota; kingdom Metazoa; phylum Mollusca; class Cephalopoda; order Sepiida; family Sepiolidae; genus Sepiola; species Sepiola atlantica. Next base: position 165,884,070 of record OY744524.1, on the reverse strand, counting down.
AGCAAGATGTGACAGAAGGGCTTAATGGAGGGGGGGGGGGCCTCAGGGGGGTCACTGCCGAAGGGTGAAAAATAGCAGAGAATGGACCAGTGGGCATACCTCTTCCCCAGGCGATCGGCGATAAATTAACTCTTCCGAAGGATGAGGTAATGCCTGGGAAGGTACCATACTTCATAAAACCATACTTCATTCAGACAAAAGGGTCCAGCCACACTAGCGAACCAGACCATAGAATCAGAATGGGTCACGGTTGGTATATAAAAACAAAACGCCTAAAAGAAATCTTACTATTTATTTTGTTTTTGTGAACACATCTCTGCCATAATCCTACTTTTATTTGTGTTTTAGTGTTTGACTGTTTAGATTTGTTTCATTAATGACATTGCATGACACAAATAAAGTCGTTTCTTTTTGTAAACAAAATAAAGTAAATGTTGTGTAAGAAGTGTTCTTTTTCAATCCGTTCTAAATTTGGATTATTCGGATCTTTGTCGAAATCAAACTATTTTGTTAATGTCCATTTGAGTAAAGAGATTAAAAACAAAATGTCTAATTGTTTTTCTTTTTTCTTTTTGCCTTTGCTTAATACATGAAAGCTTTCAATAAGTTTTGCTGTTTACAAACGAAAAGTCAATTGTTTACATTATTTCTGTTTTTGTTTGTAAATAAATGAGGCACAACTGGTTTTGTTTTGTTAAAAATAAAACCTAGAATGAAAACAAAATGAATTCTGGAACAAATTAAGAAAAATGCGGTGAGAATTTGTTATTTTGACTTTTGTACTTGTCTCGATTTGTTTGTTTTTATTTCGTAATTCTTTTCGGTTTAATTTTTCTCTCTCCCATATTTTCTTGTCGTTTAAAGAATGGTTGTTTGTAAAAGTCTTGTTGCAGACATTAATTGTCCCTATTTACTTGCCTCCCCACGAGGGCAGTTAGAAATAAGGTCGGTTTTTAATTTAGCGAAAATTCAGCTCCCCACAAAGATTGGGACAAAAGTAAATTGACTCAGTCTAAAAAGATTTCTCCTTTACTGACTGAACAGATGAAGTATTGTATCAGAACAGATACTACACTTTTTTTTTTTTCGGTAAAAGTAGAAATCGACGGTCTAAACAGTTGCGATAAAAAAAATTGTGTATACGCACGATCGTCGTGGTAGGCGATAAAAATAATTTTGTTTTTTTAAATATTATTAAACGAGGAACCATTTCGAGTTAATCTGAAGAATCGTGTTTTTTTAATTTTTTTGTGTTGCTCAAGACGAACATTTTTTTAAAACGTCTTTCCTCCGTAATACTACATTGATTTTAACTCAATCAAACGTTCATGTCATAATTAAATATATATATATATATATATATATATATATATATATATATATATAGATAATTATCGCCTATACGCTAAATTTTATACAATTTTTTAGAAACAGTTTAGACCGTCGATCGTTACCTTTACTCTTTTTTTTCTTAGCCAAAAGTTATCACGTTAAAAAACATTTGTTCAAGTCCGGAATTCCTTCTTTCGGTAGAAACATTGTTTGTTTTTTTTTACACACTTTCGTTGTATCTTTTATGCTAACAATCATCACTCCACAACAGCAACAAAAAACAAAACAACAAAGTGTATTCAATAAACACCAGCGAATAGTAAAAACAAAACCCTTTTTCTCCTCTTCCATTTGATGACCAGCTGTTGTAGATAATGGTTAGATTGCTTTGTTGAACACTAGGTTATTTTTTAACGCACTTTTTATTGCTGTAAATGTTTGAAGTCGTTTGAAAAGAAACTGATTTTCTATTCTCTTACTGTTTCTGTTTTCCCTCATCGATCCCGAGTAGACGGCGAGTTGAATTGTACTATCAGGACGGTTGCTATATCTCGAATGTGTTTCTAAAATGGTGGACAAAAATCAAATCTTGGTATGTTATAGATGGGGACAACAATTTCGTTCAAATTACCCAACATGGTTAATATTAACTCTAGCGGAGTCCTAAAAAGAACAAAAAAGTCGCTTAGACTATTTTAAAATAACTTATCGCATAAAGCCAGTGAATTCATTGATGTATTTTTTGTTTGTTTTGTTTTTACAAAAAAACTATTATGTCAGTTGTCCACAATAGCTGGAGACGATTCAACATGGTTTCTTATTTTTTACACTTGTTTTACACGCTTTTCCAAACAGTTCAAAGATGCTGAGTTATGAAGTTGTCTTGTTTTTTTAACAAATAAATTTGCCGAAAAATAAAATTACCAATTTTGGAAGAGTGAATTCCTTTTATATAAAAGAATTCGGTAAATTTATTTGTTCATAAAAATCCTTGGGCATTTTTAACGACAGCTAACAGGACGAAAAAAAGGGTTTAAAAAAACAAATAGACAACAAATAAATGTTACGAAAGGCAAGATAAGTTACTCTTCTACTAACCTAGATAAGTTTATTAGTTTTAAATTAAAGTTTTTTTGTTCAAAACAAACCTGGTGTCCACTTGTTCGATTGGAACAGGAAAAAATAGCTTAAATTAGTTTCGATAATCGATCAAAAAACGAAAATTAAGCAAAATACCGGCAGAACATTACATTTTCCCACGATTGGTGACATTTATTGGATGTTTCTAACACTATTTTGTTTATTTTTCGATTTTTCACCGATTATCAAGAGTTCCCGTGCAGGACTCATGAACAGCCATTTTGTTGTTCGTCCTAACTGAACAGGTGGACACCAGGTTTGTTTTGAACAAAAAACGCTTTAAAATAAGTTAAAACACAAACTTATCGAGGTTAGTAGAAAGAGTAGCTTTTCTTGCCTTGCGTAACATTTATTTGTTGCCTTTTTGTTTTTACCCCTTTTTTTTTTGTTCTGTTAGCTGTCGTAAAAATGCCTATTTCAGCACAAGTAAATTAAATTTAAAACCAAAATCAATTTAATTGATTTTCTGGTGTTTATGTATCGTAGGGACGAAAACAACAAAAAAATTGTCTTTAATTTTGAAGAGTCAAATAAGGGGGAGATAACTTCAAGTTTTCAACCACGTTTGATCTTGGAATGGATTTTATTATTGTAATTAATGTAAAATAAATTTAAAAACAATGTATACGTAAAAAGGATACTTTAGGAACAAAACAATTACAACGCTTTATGGTATTCGGCACCAATGAAAAATAAATTAATTATCAAAGAAAAAAAAAACAGAAAAATACGTAAATGGAAGGGGGAAAACATGAAACAAGGGAAAAATGAAAGTTTTTAGAATAAATGAGTTTTACACTGGACCAAATTATTTTGGGGTAAAATTGTAACCTTTGCGCCCACGCTGTCAACTGAAAGAATGGGATTTTTTTTTCTTTTTTAGAATGTAGGATCAGTTTCGCATGTAAAATAATAACCCATTTCCAGACCAGTTTCTAACCAAATAGCGTTTTAAGTGCATGAAATCGGATTTTTTTTGTGGGGAGATAAATTATGTTTTGTTGCCACCCAGACTTATGGTGAGTGATAGGATTTATCACTAAGTCTGGGTGGCAACAGCCCCGCAAACAATTCCTTAACCCTACCATTAATCCTAAACTCTACTGCGTTTGGTATAAGTCATTTTTTTGTTGTTCTTTCCTTATTTACGATTTTTTACCGAGTGAGTAAATACTTATTGAAAGATATTTATTTTAAAACATGAGGGGCGTCAGGACTTAGCTCCTATTTAAAACTATAAGGGGGGTAGAAAACTCGATTTTATTTGCTTGAAAACAACAGAATAAAATTTAAATATTGGGGGGGGGGCTTTCCGTTAACGTATTTTTGTTTTCATATTCAGTATGTCATAATTTTTTTTAAATGTACAAGTATTTAGCTAGTGCATATCGCCTTTTCGAAAAACTTAACGGTCACCTGAACTACACGTTACGACGGCTGTGACCGACCTCACTAAGGTGTCTTGAAATAGTGCCGAATGGCATTTTTTTTTTTTTCGGACCACTGTGGGAGGTAGATAAATACGAAAAAGACGACTTTAGATTAATATTAACGGAAAGTTAATATTAATCCAAAGTGGCCTATTTTCTTTTCTTTTTTTTACCCAACAAACCCAGTAAATATTACTTTTATTCCACAACTTATCCGATCTGAGCTGTTTACTTTTTAAACTATGACGTAACGCAGCTGTTGACTAACCTGGTTATTGCCCTCGCTCCCGCTGTTTAATGTTTATTACGAAACATTTTCTGTAAGTGTCACGGACAAACGAGTAGCAAACAAGGTGCATGCGTACTACTAAGCATTTCCACTCTTAATCAGTTGTTTGGCACAGTCGAAAGAACATAGGATTTACTACTTTACTAGAGTGGTTACTAGCGATGCGTTTTAATTGGCATTTTCAAAATGATTAATATCATTTCTTATGGTGAACAAAATTTTTTTTATATTTCCCGTCTGCCCGGAAAGTTATTTTCAAGACAAATAGTAAAAAATAATTAAATGTGTTAACTAATGAAATGTGTTTTTTCTAATAGAGTAATATATTTTTGGAACAAGTTGCTGGGTCAAATTAAGAACAGAAATAACATAAAACATGTTAGGGTGGAATTAGATAAATTCAGAAATAATGGTAAAAATGGAATTAACAGAGCATTTTTGGGAACTATCAGATGCAATATTTAACAGATTTCATCTGTATGTTGATATTGAGTTCATTTAGGGGACTGAAATAGAAATTATTTAGAATTAAATGGCGTTACTCCCAAAATTATTTTTACTTAAAGTTATAGAAAATTTTAGCATTCGCGTGAAACGCCGAAATGAAGACTAGCCAAGAAAATATATACTCAACAAGTCGAAAAAGTGGATAGCTAAGGAAGAACGATAACTCAATCTCATAATTTTCTAGTTATGAACTTAAGTTATCGTTCTTCTTAGCAGCTAGCCTATTTCTCGACTTTTTTTTATAAAGGTGGCGACTATATTTTTCCAGCCGAATTTTGATTTCGTTTCGTGTCCACGATTAAACTTGCTACAACTTAGTGTTTACTGTTGTAACTTGTAGTTGTTTTTTTGTTTGTTTTACTAAAACGTAGTTTAAGTAAAGTTGTTTTGAACTAATGTCAAAACCATGCAGAACGAAACTGATTGTATGTAGTCTAAATAATTGACGTGACTGAAATAGGAATTGACTGATAGTGTATTTATATATAGTATTTATATGCTAAACAATATTAAAAAATGAATAAATAAACAAGAAGTTTCAAAAAGGAATAACGAATATATCAATTTATTTTCATTAAATACTTTTAGTTTTTACTTATGTTGAAGACATTTCATGAACATTCCATGATTACTACCTTGTAAGCACCAGGCACGTAGCCAGACTTCTTACTCGGGGGGGGGGGGGGGTGCAAGGCATCATTTTGACATAAAAATATTGAAATTTGGTCCAGTAGAAAAAAGGTTACATTTAAAATAAGTAAGGACCAAAAAATGTCATTAACGCTTCAGATCATGTTCAAATCAATTTATCTTTTATATTTTAAATAACTGTATTAAATGATAGAAATATGCACGAGGAATTCAATATTGAAAACCGCATCCAAAAATATCAACAAGAAAAAAAGATAGAATTTTTGTACCAAATTTTTGGATGATAATTTGATTACTATATAAAATCAATATAAAAAAAACTGGTCGCTTACAACCCGTTTTTCCCAACTTTTTGACTGACCAAATTTTTTAATTTTTTTCGGTGTAAAATTACTTATCAGGTTACTAGAGAATTCCGTCTGTTATGGAATTATTTTTCAAATATTTTAGATTTTAGGTGGGGAGATCAGTTCCGTGTATAACTTTAACATAAACCGATCCCCCTCTTTTTGACCATCTCAAATGTTTCAAATTCTTTTTCTGTGTGTGCTTACCTATCATGTCGCTCGAGAATTCCAGGGTTTGGGAATTTTCTTCATATATTTTAGATTTTAGGATGGGGATCAGTTTCCTATATAAATTTGCCGTAAACTGATCATCCACTTTTTGACCATGTTGCATGGTGTTGTTTGTTCGTAATTGTCCACAACCCGTTTTTCCAAACTTTTTTTCTTCAAGTATTTTAGATTTTATTAGGGGGGGGGGGGATCAGTTTTATCTTGCCTTTAGTAACATTTATTTGTTGCCTATTTGTTTTGTTTTTTTCACCCCTTTTTTGTTCTGTAAGCTATTGTAGCATATTGCCAATAGTTTTGTATGTGTGAACCTTGTAAAAAATAAAAATAAAAACCATATATTTTTTGAATTTGGTTACATGTTTTAGATTTCACAAGTGCCTTTTCAAACACAAAACAACAAAATGCAACATTTTCGCTAATTGTACACAGAAAAAAGAAAAGAATTTGGTGATGGTCAAAAAAGTGGTTGCTCAGTTCATATTAAATTTATATAGGAGACTGATCTCCCTCCTCTTAGAATCTAAAATATTTTAAGAAATGTTTCAAAAAGCACGGAATTCTCTAGGACATGATCGATAATTGTACGCCGAAAAAGAAAAAAATTGGCCGGTAAAAAAGTTGAGATAAACAGGTGGTGGTGTATTACGAACAAACACGCCACATGGTCATAAAGTGGGTGCTCAGTTTACGTTAAATTTATATAGGAAACTGACACCCCTTCTAAAATATATGAAGACAATTTTTAAAAACAATTCTCTAGCAACATGATAGCTAATCATAAAACAGTGGTTATTAAAAATTGAAATATAATGACGTATTTAAATAGAATATGGTCAAAGAAATCGTCCGCAAAAATGAAAATAATATGGCGCTTTTTCGTATTTGTCTAATGTCCATAACCCGTTTTTCCCAATTTTTTTACTGACCATTTTTGTCTTTTGTCGGTGTACAATTACCTATCAGGTTGCTAGAGAATTCCGGTGTTTTCTTTAAAAAAAAATTCCAAATATTTTAGGATGGGGGATCAGTTTCCAATTTAAATTTAACGTAAACTGATCTCCCTTTTTTTTTTTGACCATTACACATTTTTAAAATTCTGTTTCTGTGTAAGATTAACCTATAATGTCACTAGAAAATTCCGGGTTTGGGGGAATTTTTCCATTAGATTTTAGGAGGAGGGATCAGTTTCCTAACGTAAACTGAACTCCCACTTTTTGACCATCACCAAATTTTCTTATTTCTGTGTACAATTAGCGAGCATGTAGCATAAAAAGGCACTTGTGAAATATGGCAGTTAAAAATAAAATGATACCAAAACTTTATGAAGTACTTACTTGGCATTGGAAAATATTACCGTACAGTACACCGACAATTACGGAGAATGAGCAATTATTTTCATTTTTTTTTTTAAGAAAATAAGGCGCTGGTGATTGAAAGATACTTGTGAAATATGGCAATTCAAAATAAAATGTCAGCAAAACATTTAACCAAATTTTAAAAATATACATTGTTTTTATTTTTTTACAAGGTCCACACATACAAAAGAAAACTATTAGGCAATATGTTACAATAGCCAACAGAACAAAAAAGGAGTAGAAAAAACAAAACAAAAAGGCAACAAATAAATGTTACCAAAGGCAAGATAAAACTGATCCCCCCCCCTCCTAAAATCTGCGAAGAAAAATTCCCCAAAACCCGGAATTCTCTAGTGACATTATAGGTAAAAGTACACAGAAACAGAATTTTAAAAATGTGTAATGGTCCAAAAAAAAAGGGAGATCAGTTTACGTTAAATTTAAATTGGAAACTGATCCCCCATCTTAAAATCTATGTATATGAAAATGTTTTCCAAAAAACATGGAATTCTCTAACGAACTGATAGGTAATCGTACACAGAAAAAAATGGTCAGTAAAAAAGTTGGGAAAAACGGGTTATGGATAAATACGAAAAAGCGCCTGAGATTATCCATCATAATGCATTTCGGTTTCTTCGTAAACAAGTAAGCCATATTAATATTTTGTTAATGATTGAATTACTTCTATATTTAATTAACCTACCTTGCCCAAATTACCTAATTTTCTGGGCACAAAAAAACGCACACACCTTTCCTACTACTAACCCTAAGTCCGGGTGGTAATACGAAAAATAAATAAAACATAAATTTAACAAAAGTCGGAAAAGGTGCGTGCGACGTGGGTGTAACGATACTGTTGGTAGTCAATTTATTGAACATTAAAGTTGCTTTTTTGTTATTTATTTTAAATAAATCGTATTTTATCACTTATCTTTCGCAGAAAGAAAAAGAAACAACTATTATTTTAGAATGCAGATTAGAGGGGTCAGTTTTGCATATATTTGTAACATAAAATAATTCCCCCCCCCCCCCCCCCCGTTTCCGGGTCATTCTAACTTTTTAGGACAATTAACCAATTTCTTTTTGCGATTGAAGATAAATTCTATGGGTTGTTCTTTGTAGGGTGAGGGGGTTCTACTCTTTAAAGCATGTGGTTTTACGACTTTGCCGACTTAAGGTTACTAGGTAAAAAAATTTAGTTAACATTGGCTCTCCAGTGTAATTTGAATTTTATGGGGATACAAAGTAAATATTCTAGATTTCACTTAATCCTATCCCTCTTATCAAACCTTTTGAAATGTTCAAATTTCTTTTCGCACCTATTTGTTAAATGTTTACATGACGCCGCTCAGAAAGTTAAGTTTCAGGACAAGCTTTTTGGGTGGTAAACGAAATCTCTAGATTTTAAGGGAAAAAAACATTAAATTGGCAACACTGACTCTCAGTTCAAGTCATTGCCCCTCTTCCTTGTGGTCAGACTACTAACATCACCACCATCCCCAATCCTGAGGCAACAGAGCAGGCCAAGCGTCACACAGATGATAACAATTGTGATGATGTTGAAAATAAGAGATAGAGAAACAAATGGCAGCAAGGATAGTGAAGCGCTTAGCTGACTCGTAGAAAGAAAATTCCCCCCCCCCCTTCTCAACCCACACTGCTTAATGGCAATGAAAATAAAATTTCCACAGTAACACAATCGGTTTATTTTTTATTTTTAAATTTTTCTTTGCCTAGCCTCCATATAAGTTCTATTTTATATTTTCACAAATTGTGGGGGGGGGGGGCTTGACCCCCCCCCCCCCCCCCCCTTGGCTACGTGCCAGGTAAACACCGCACGTATACTTTATCTAAAAACTAAAAAAATCCTGTTTGAATTGCATTTCTGAAATATTTTCTTTACAAATATTTCAGGTAGGTCACCTACTCTGGTCACAGCTGACATAATGGAATTTCTATTGGAATGTTTAAACAAAGCTTCGCATATGACTAACTTTCTATATACACATTTATTTACAACAAAGGTTACATTGAGATAAGACAACAACAAAAGCTTAATAAAGCGTTTTTTTTAGTGTTTATAATTTATATATATATATATATATATATATATATTTTTTTTTTTCAGAAAATGGTTTTTAGATGCATTTTTAGACACATCTGACAGCCTGTGTCATAAGTTTGAAAAATAGAATTTTCATCGCTAAACAGATGGATGTTAAGAATCACCCTTTTTGGTTATTTATTGCTCTAATCTTTAGATAATACCAGCATGGTTTAGTTTTAAGGGGATTTCCTTGTTTCAAATGGGGCACTTGAGTAAAAAAAAAAAAAAAAATGGTTAAAATTTACCATTAATTTGTTCTCGTTTCTTATCAGTAGTACTTAGCCATAAGCCTCTGCCTCTCTCTCTCTCTCTCTCTCTCTCTCTCTCTCTCTCTCTCTCTCTCTCTCTCTTTTATTTATTTATTTGGTATAGAAAATCGGTACATCAGTACCATTGGTTTAAAGCTTAGGTGTTTACCTCCCGGTTATCTTCAGCTTTGTTGACATCTTGTAAAGAAATGAATTGTCTTTTTTGGGACTTTATTAAGCTTTTTAGTCTAACATATCTTTCCCTAACATAAAATTTAGACGATTCTAATTTAACACTTCAAAGCAAATAACATATCCAAACGAGAGTGATACGAGACAATTCATTTTCTTTACCAGATGACAACCAAGCTGAAGATAGCTGGGAGGTAAACACCTGAGCTTGAAACCAATGGTACTGATTTTCTGTACCAAATAATAAATAAATATTACTCTTAATTTTGATTTCTCAATTAATCGAGCACTCTGCTGGGATTATTCCTACCATCTTACAAAAGAGATATATATATATATATCTATTAGTAATCCAGGTAAAGTAGATATCCGCAGGATAAAAATCCACAGAATTTCAACCGTGCTTGTAAAAAAAGTGCTCAATAGTAAATAGAGCTATTTATGTAATTATTTTTATTTATACAAACATGTACGAAAAGATGCTACACTGGCATGTCGATGTTATCAATCAATAGTTATTAGAAACTCAGGTGGAAAAAAGTCAGATCCTTCACTCAGATGTTCATATTGGGAAACCTTGATAACATCGACATGCCAGTGTAGTGGCTTTTTGTACATGTCTGTATAAATAAAAATAATTATATATATATGTGTGTGTGTGTGTGTATTTAAGCAGCATTTTCTCATTTATGCAAACATTGTTAAAAATAACAGAATTCATCTACCTTTTAAAATTTTTTTTTCAATTTTTCTAATGGTCTTTTTATATTAAAATCAAAAAAATTAAATGTCCCATAGGTTTCATGGACATTTTCGATTTTTCATCGAATCATTCTCAGGTGTCAAAAGCAAATGAACAAAAAGCTGGAGAAAGAGAATTTTTAAAGACAGTGAAGAAACACAATGAGAACGTTTTCACATTGTTCCAGAAAAGACGTTGACAATTTAAATTTAGTGACATCAGATTTGCATCACAGAATAAAATTGCATTATATTAAGCATTTTAAAGTGTGTGTGTGTTTCCAAAATTTTCTAATTTCGATTTTTTAATTTTTTAATTTTTATTTTTAAATTAACTGTAAAAAAATAACGTATGTCTGCATATATTATCGCAAACGTAAAAAATACACGGGAGGGGGGGTATATTACGCGAGTAGATCTTTCTAAATATTATTTATCAAATGTTTTCCTTGTAATCGATTGAAAATAGTTAGGCAACTAAAGATTTGTTTCTTTTAAAAACAAAGCCGATTTACATTTACTCGTCATTAGTTGACAAAATGCTATTTGAATTTTTTCATAAACACTTGAAAATAGTCGACGATTGGTATGCAAAATAAGAAGACTGTGCAACGACAGAATAGTTAAGAAAGTCTCCTCCCCATGTTAAGAATGAGTTTCTAAATAATAATGTTACTATTTAGAAAACCATTCTTAACATGAGGCGGTAGTGAGTAACTATTCTGTACCATTCCCTCTATCAAATAATGTTCATGTTTTTATTCTAAATAAAACAAAAAAAATTTTTTTTAGAATTTAGAGCGGGAGATCAGTTTTGTATATGAATAAATGTAAAATGATCATTTCTGGGCCATTTTAAGTTTTTAAGGATGTTCACTAGATCGTTTTACCCCCAACCATAAGTCTGACGGGCAAGATCGTAAAACCATGCATAATCGCTTAAAAATCCCCCCCCCCCAAAAAAAAAAATAAACCCACAGAATTTATCTCCCAGAGCAAAATAATTTTTTTAGTTAACTGTTCTAAAATGCTAGAACGTCTCGGAAATGGGAGCTCATTTTATGTTAAAATATGTGAAACTGATCCCCCACTCTAAATTCTAAAATATTCTGTTTTGTTTTAGGCTTTTTTTCCCCCAAAGTGTTCACAAAAAAAGTAGAATCTGATTTTTTTAGATGGCTGATTAAGCTGAGGGTGTTAATCTACCATAATACAATACAAACATTATTATTATTATTATTGTTATTATTATTATTAGAAGTTCTTATATGTAAAATAATCTTCTACAAAGAAAACAATTCAAACTTTCAAATTACATTAAAATATAATTTTAAATATGAAACAAAAAATAATAAACATGTTAGTAATTAATTTTTAATTCATAAAACACATTTTATATTTCTTTTAAAATAGTTAACAAAAAATATCTATGTAGACACTTGCATGGCAAATTTTCAGTCTTTCATTGTGTTCAGTGTACTTGTCTCTTTTCAGTGGAAGGAGAATTGAATTGTGAAAAAGTTTCATTTTTATTATTAGTCCTTGATTTTATTGCATTCTATCTCCAACCCCACCCACCTTTGATATCTTTTGATATTTATTTTTACAACCAGTTTACAGGCATGGAAAATCAAAGAAAAACTAACGCTTAAGTGTGTTCTCACACAGTTGTGAAAATCTTTAAATTCACTAATACCTAATTCAACTCAACATCATTTTTTTTTCTCACCTTTTGCTCACGTCTTGAGATTTGTCAATGCTGGGGAGTCCGGACAAAAACCCATCATATAATTTAACAAATTTTTTTTTTAAAAGATAAAGCCCAGAAGTGTAAAATAACCGAATTTAACTTTTTTTAATGTAATTATCAGTGACGTTTGTCAATATTTTTTTCTTTACAAAAATATTTAATTTTTAAACATTTTTCGGAACCTTGCATTCTTAAAATTTATGCAAAATTTCATTTTTTGTAAATTTACATCGTATTTAATGTCATTGATCTATAGATTTTAGTTTTATTGGTAGTTTAAAGACAAATATTTATCATTTCGTCATTAGTAGCAGTAATAGAAAATTCAGCTTAAGAAAAGAATTAAAAGAATCGTTTTTGGAACTGGGAATAAGGTCACAAATCCCCCCTCCGATTCTAATTAATCGTCACAACACTAGTGTGTATGTATATATTATACTAGCGGTATTAACCAGGCTGTATGTATGTATATACATATATATATTATACTAGTGGTATTCGCTTGGTGTTGCCAGTGTGGAGATGTATTGTTCGGTGGAAATAATTTAAAATATAGTCATGTTTACAATTTTTGCCTTGAAAACGTAGTGTTTTCTATATAAAACAAAACTATTACAGATAGCTGTAAAAAAATTTTTAAATCTAAAAAATATCAATAAAAATAGTTATTTAAGTTTTTAAACCTTTTTTAAATACATTCTTCACAGTGATATTCTTTGTTTAATTTTATTTTTGTTTTATGAAACAATGAAACTCTATTTAAAAAAAAAATAAATTTCGTTTCTACTATATTTCGGTTATTTTATGGACCTAACTGATAATTGCTCGTTGTGTCCTCAGATGGAATCAAAGGAAAATTTCAATAGTGTCTTTAGTTTCTTTGAACAATTTCACTCTTATTGAAACTTATTTGAATGTCCTGTTAACATATCGATTTCTATAATCCACAAACAAGCATTGACTTATATTTATGTATGTGTGTATATATATATGACATGACAGCAATAGATACCCATATAAACTTAGATGATGTTTATTTAAAATATTACTTATTTAATGAAAGTATTATAATAAAGTAATAATATTTAGTTGACCGCCCCATTGAATTTTTTATTTTTTTTATGCAAGGCACCTTTTAGTGTTACACTACGATGGACTTATTCTTTGATTCTAGACCATATCGAAATGTCTCTGGCCGGCATTTTGTCTGAAGTCTAGTTTTGTTGATACGTCGTAAGTTGTTGCTCAGTGGATAGTGACGTCTGTTTCTCTTGTTGCAATCGCCTTCATAACAACGGTGGTAAAAGTTATTAAAAATGACAGCACAAAATCATTTGAGTTTTATAATGCTTTCAGGTTTGTTTCTTCTCTAGTATATAGTAGACATACATAATACTGCCAACCTATCCCCTATAGGAGAATGGGATCAGTTATCACAAACACGATTTTTCTCTCTTGCCGTCCAGAAAAAAAAGCAAGATCTCATCAGCTTATCTGGTACATGTCACTGACTTTCTGTTTGTGACACAACATCCTGACATGTAGCCCCTAACTCTAACTTGACTTCTCATGGAAAATTTCATCCTGCTTAAACTAGCCTTATGTGGAATTTTCCATTTTTAATCTTAAGTATCAAACATCTAATCTTTCTATATTAGGCATCTTGAAGTTCTGCTTTTGAAGAAGGTTGCGGATTGTTTTTTAATTTTTTTCAACGGTTTCAGTCTAATATGGCCCAGTGGTGTTCGCTAGGGTTCATATTTGGCGACTGACTTGACTACGGAAATTTTTCAATCTAATTTTGGTGCAACCAATCTTATGTGTTTTAGTAGTGTGATAAGAAGCTCCAACTTCCATAAATAAGGATTTGTTTTATCATTCTGTTGCATAGTTCTTGGAAAGGGTGCGGCACCAAAAGGCATTTGTTACATAACCACCACTCCTGCCTTGACCGTGGCAGTTCTCTTAAACCACTTAAACAATTGGTCACAGTCTCAAAAAAGTATATGTTGCATAGCCACCAAAAAGGGGATTTGTTGTATAACGCTTGTAAATTAATCCTCTCGTAACCGAAAACAATACGAAAAGATTATGAAGCATTTTCAACCTTTTTTTAACACTTTCCGTAAGGCACTTCCATAGGCATTTTCAACAGGCACTTTCAATATACATTTCCTTAGGGCGATTTTAAGCCTTCAAACTGTCAACCTATTTTCAACAATTCTCGTTAAAACATCTGCTCTTTAAACATTTCAAATTACGCATTTTAAACATAGTTCTCTTTTAAATTCTTTTCTCATTAAACATTGTTCATTAACCATTCCACATTAAACATTAACCACTTTAAACATTGTTCGTTAAAATATCTAATAAAGCATGGTGCACTTTTCCTTCCTGTTTTTTTTAGTTCTTTCAGTTTTACAGATTAGGACCCCAAAATGTTATGCCCCAAAAAGTTACCTTACGTTTCTTTCGTCGTCTGGTCGTGATCGCCGTTGATGCCGTCAGTTTCGTTGTATCTCTTTGGCCGTGATCGGTATCTGTGGATACAAACTTTATGACAGGCAGAAGAAACGTGGAAACAATTTTTCCTCAGAGAGATTCTATTTTTTATTCCGTTTCATTGTGTGGGGGGGGGGGGTTGCTTCCATTCGTTCCTCGATTCACTCCTTCATTCTTCTGGCTTGGGAAATGCGACGATGCACGGGAAATTGCTGCTGGATCTCTTGGAGATCCAGCCATTACAACAAACAATTACATTTTCGATTCCCTGCTCCCACTTCCTGAGCACTTCAGTTTCCTTTCGGGACCCACCAGATAGGTCGACTGTTCAGCTCGCTCCCAAAATAGTAACTCATTTTCAAACCTTAGTTTCTCCCAAAGAAGGAGTGATGTCACAGATGTACACGTGGGACAGTCATGCAAAACATTTTCGTTCACTCATGTTTTCTGACCCGATGTTGTCTGTGCCGGGATCGACTTTTGGAACTTTGTTATGGTCTTTCAAAACATGATTTGACTCACAGCGGTTCCCTTCGGTGCGTGTCAGCGTGACCTGCACCGAGCTTGACAAAGTTCACCCCTTCTCATAATAAAAACTAGTGGACCTACACTTTTAGGCATACGGGTCCCTTCATAATATAACAATTCTACCACTTGAGAATACTGAAAAGAGCCCTTCCTGCAATATGGAATCACATTTAACGAAAGTAATCTTACCCTAGCACTCCATTAGCTGTGAACAACCATCACTCCAAAAAAACACCCATACCATAACAAAATAACTACCATGTTTCACTGTTGACTGCAATCTTTTGATATCAAGCTCTTGATTAGTCTCCAGACACACACTCGACCACTTCAGAAAATATTACACTATTCTAAGATGTCATAGGTCTATCAACCATTTCATGAGACTGATCTTTCCTCCGCTTGATATTAGTTGTACGAAGAAGTGATTTCTTTCTTACAGTTCTGCTATAGAAGCCTAGTTTGTGAAGATAGCTGACAGTTCATCTGGAAGTAGGATTAACTTTCTTTTTTTTTTGTTGCTATGTTGGAGGCCTTATAACGAGGATTATTCACAACATTTCTCTTAACAAGACTCTGGGTTCTGTCAGAGGGCCCTGAATGGCCTGAACGAGATGCTGTATACTCCTTACCATCTCTTACAACCATTCTACTAACAGTAATAGACGGGTCAATATACTGATTGAGCCCCAAAAAATTGCAAAATGTTTTTTGGTGGTTTTGTGCTGGGTAGGGTATAGTTTACAACATACTAAAAGTTGAACAAGATCGGAGTATGGGAAAGTGTCAAATTTCGAAGATGACATTTTTGGGTTTACAAGTCATTTTTCATTTACATGTGAAGCACTAACTCGGTCAATTTTCATGATAAATCAATACATCTTGGATTTTTACACAGGTTTTCAGGGTTAATCTTTCACATGAAAGGGTTACCAGTGATGCCAATATCACCCATTAACCTTGTTGCATCCACTCTGATTCACTTGCATCACAGTACTTTTTAAAACTTTTCACTTATTATCTTCAACTGGATCATTTTTCATATTGTCACAATTTTAGTCAATGAATTTGACACCTCTTTCGATACTTGCATGGTTGACACTTGCAGCATGCTTTTCTCAAAGCACCACGGTCTCCTTACAGTCCAAATCCCGTTTGCATAAAGGGCAGGTTTTTCTGCTAGCGGCTGAACTCCTGTTTGTCCTTGAAAATATACGAAAATATGTGTATTAGCAGGGCTTTACGCGCTCCACTACTTTTGGAGCTGCTTCCGCTCCTGCTCCAACGCCCAAAATTAGAGCTGGCTCCTCTCACGCTCCCCATTTTCAAAAATTTTTCAGCGCTCCATAATGAAAATGTACCTTCTTTCATAAACGTTCTATTCTGCCAATGAGTGGTCGAAATATAGGGGGGGGGGCATCAAAGGATCTCGTCAATATGGGTTGGGATGTCACTTTAAGTGTAAGACCGTAAGATAATATTTGACAAAATCTCGCTAATATTTTGAGAATTATAGGAGAACATGTCAGACGAAGTATAGGATTATATGTAAATTTTCGTTTCCTGAGGTATAAAATAAAAATAGAAAAATCCCTGAAGTATTTTAAAACAATTTTGATTTTCATTACATTAACAACCTATTTTTTCAGGAAAGGAAAATTTGACCCGATATTTTTTTCTATTCATTTTGAAAGGGAATTTAGATTTATTTTAAGTAAATAAAGTTTTTCTTTTAAACATTATTAGTGATTATTTTCTTTTCAAAGAAAACATTTCTCTGGGAGAGAAGAGACAGCCAGGGCAACATTAATCATCGTGTTGTTGTTTAATATTTGTTTGTTTTACGAATGTAACTATATTGTATAATGTATATTATTATTTACAACAGAAACGTGTAAGTACTTTCAAACAAATCGATTTAACCATTTTTTTTTTTTTTTTTTTCAATACTACAATTTGAGGAAAAAAAACAAAAAAACAATGAAGTTTATTTTTTAAAGATTGAATATAAAAAATATTTTTCATAAGTTGGCCAAAAAATATCAAACTGTCAATAAACAATTCAGAGATCCATATAACGTCTTAAAATTTCATACACAATATCTGGCCTAGAATTTGGGAGTTGAAAAAAATATCGGGTCAAATTTCTTTCCCCCCCCCCCCCCCCCCCCCCCGGTCCTGAAATAAAATTCTCATTTACTTTTTAAAGTGTTGAGAATCTAACTTTAATTCCAGGTTTTAATCGCTGGTGGCCATGTTGGTTTTTATTTTTTTTCCTGGGACTAAAGATATTTTTTACTGCTTTAACATTTTATTACACACACAAAAACAAACTTTGAACATTCTATTTACAAAAGCAAGTTTGAACAGAATTTAAAAGCAAACATGAAAAGGTTAAAACATACTAGTTGTGAATTTAAGAATAACAAAACATGTCGCCGAAAAGACAACGGGTAAAAATGTGGCATAAAAGTTCAATTTGATATATGCTCAAAAATAAATTAGAATTTTTTGTCAGGACAAAATGTACCATTTCACCTCCAAAAATCGATTTTATCGAACATCTGGGTAAATACCAAGCGAAATGGGCAAGAAAATCCAATGGCCCCTATAGTATAATTGAACCTAAAATTCTTTATTTAAAAACACGAATTAAAAGAAAAATTTGTTTATTTATTCAATCAGCAATAAACATCCTTGTCATAAATACAAAAAAAGTTAAAATCTATAAGAAAATAACTTCAAAGACATAGACTCACTGGCACATTTAAAGACGTTTGTTGCCAAATTGTTTCCTGCTTTCAGAAAACTCCCATCAAAAATTTAACATGTTGATGTAAAAATCTGAGAACTTCAAATGTTTTGTTTTCATGCGTTACTCTCTCGTTCTTTCTCTCCCTCTCTCATATACAATTACCAGAGATATAATTTTTTTTAAATAACTCAGAGTAAACTCTGAGACTCTTTTCTTGTCCTTTTTATTGCTGAATAAAAAAACTAATGTTTAAAAAGAAAAAAAAAAAATCAAATAAATTTGGAGCGCAGAGCGATAAAACCACGCCCTTTAGTCCCAAATGGAGTTGCTCCTGCTGAATATAAAATGAGCCCTCCTCTCCTTCCCTCAAGCAAAAAGGAGCGTGGAGAAAGAAGCTATCACACGTGGTAGTTAGTGGCAGCGCTGGCGCAGCGGTTTAAACTTTCTTCAGCAGCATGGCGGTTCTCAGGTTTACATAGACAGTTGTTCTCAAAATGCATGCTTCGTACATTGCACATGATAGGAAAGTTTAATTTTTCTCAGTACCAATAGGCCCTACCGATAGAATACTAGATGTTTTTTTGGCTTATAAATAATGGTGCATTTTATGGCACGCCAAATATGCAAAAACTAAGCGAATGGGACTTTGGGGGAGGAGATAGTGAATAGTTTGTGGTGAGGGCAGTTTTGGATGGGGTAAAACGTGGTCTCTTTGTGTCTTTCAGTTTTCTCAGAAATCCTATACCCTATAGAACAATTTCATTTATATACGGAGGTAAGAGGCCTGATTAATTGAAGAAAGTACTAATTCACCACTGGTACCCATATAAAAATAATCGCCCATATGCCTGTTTGTGAACCTGGGTGAGTGCAATAAGGAGTTTATGGGTAAGGTATCCCTATATAGGGTAAGGAATGATTTGACATCACTGGTAACCCATTCATGCGAAAGATTGACCCTGAAAACCTGGGTAAAATATCCAAGATGTATTGATTTATCATGAAAACTGACAGGCTCCAATTTACGTGTGAAGCACTAGCATAAAACCACCAAAAAACAAAATTTTGCAATTTTTTTTGAGGCAGTATATTGACCCATCTATAAGTAGAATCTCTAGCTGAAAGATTTTCTGATATTTTGCATAGACTAAATCCACCTTCATATTGACCCAGAATACAACCTTGTTGAAATTCCAAACTTTTAATGCGCCTTTTGTCCGTAGCATTATGCAGTAATTATATACGGAATCTGAAATAGTATAAACGAGAGTTGAAATTAGTTATATTCATTTTAGGTATAAAATAAGAATTAAAGTCTGTGTTAGGGCAAGGATGCAAATCCAACAGAATGTAAAAAACAAATAAAATGGAACAACGAATAAACAAAGACCAAATAAGGCAAAAAAAATATCACAGCAGGCCATGTTGAAAAGAATACAATATTTTGCATTGTTTATTGGAAGCTTATTCGTGATCGGAGATATGGCCCAGAAAAGAGATGAATTTATACAGAAAATGCATGTGGAGAGAGAGTATAAAAATGAGGGTGGAGTTCTTGGAAAGGCACAGGTGTTGGAGACAGCTGGTTATGTACAAGGATTCTCAGTTCATTCTCACACCCTGCTGGAACAGGCTGTCATGGAACAAGTGCAACTTCTTAGGATCAACTGTCCTTTGAAATGTACATTGTTTAATTCTGGTCATGTGATCTCTTCAGCACAGGTAGGGTTAAAATTCACATTTATATTGATATTCGATTCATGTAGGAGAAAAAATAAATATATGGACAATTTTTTTTTATTTATTGAATTTAACAAAAAAATGTATTATCTAATTTTGGTAATCATGACATAATTTTCTCGACCTCAGAAAAGTTCACAAGGATTCATTAAAATCAAATTTGTGGGTCCCAAGACTCGCTAAATTAGAAATATGTGTGCATGCATGCTTTGTTTACTTGAAATCTGCTACTTGAAATAAAAATGAATGTTGTTACTTAGAAACTATTCATGTTTATTTATTTCTAATGTTTTAGTTTCAGTTCTTGATGGAGCAAGGTAGCTGTATTATATCACCAGGTTGTTGGTAAGAAAGAACACATTTAGCATACCTTTATAAAATAAGTTTCTTTTATTCACTGAACAAATCTCCAAATATAAAGTTCTTTCTCAATTTGTTATTAGTTGGCTGGAAAGGATTCTCTTGACGCAACATAAAATTGCAGTGACATGTGGTTGGATGGCAGTTTGATTGACCTTCGAAATGAGCTGTTATACATCTGTCTCTGGCCACACTGCTGTGATCTTTGAATCTTAATTCATATTAGCTTCAGTGAACATCATCATATTCAGTTTAACATTCATTTTACATGCTGGCATGCATTGGATGGCTTTTAGAAATTGACTTCTAAATTAACCTATAATCCCAGTCGAAAATGGATCTTCCCACATTCGTCATTTTCTCTGACATATGTTAGTCACTGACTTCTTATCTGACCCTGTGCATCAACCTTCCTTAACCCCTAACCTCCCATGGCTATGTATTATCTGACTTGTCTTTGAATCCTCCAAGGACATTCAGTATATTGCAGCTATTTGTTGTTTGTTAATCTTTGATAAACTCCTGAAGATGTCAGGCTCAACAATATTAAATTTATATTTATTTATTATATATATGTTTTCTTATACAAAATATTCAGAATGAAAGACGATTGTATGAGTTCTACAATACTAATGGAGATTTGGTATCTGTCTCTATGAAGCCGAAACTATATTATTACTATCTTTTTAATGCTCCAGGCATATGTTTTTGCTCGTTTCATTAAAGATGATCCTATTTCTGCACAGATCAAGATGACATTTAAGATTTATCCATTTACCGTCACATGGATGTTGTATGTGTGACTGAGAGACTAAAAAAATTTGTGCTGTCAACA
This sequence comes from Sepiola atlantica, assembly GCA_963556195.1. Classification (NCBI taxonomy): domain Eukaryota; kingdom Metazoa; phylum Mollusca; class Cephalopoda; order Sepiida; family Sepiolidae; genus Sepiola; species Sepiola atlantica. The sequence continues at coordinate 165,863,030 of OY744524.1, read as the reverse complement.
ATTGATTTGTGCCTTTATTTTTTTGTCACTTTCAGATTTTGTCCATTTTTTTTATATTTTTTTAATTTTTATTTTTTTACTAAATTATCCAATTTCTATCCGTTTGTGACCCACTTCATAAATCTGTTGATAACATATTGATCTATTTATAATTATGGTGTCAGGGGAGAATCTCTTTTCTTTATGGCTTTCATCCTTCCTATTTCAATTAGTTTAATTGATGGTAAAGTTGTCTAGACAACCAGACATTGATTCACCTTTTCATGACCGGATAATTAAGCTGCTCTATTTACTTTAACCATTGAACAGTTTTAAGTTCAACTGACACTCTAAGTGTTCGCCTTCCATTAATGGTGTTAGCAAAGCCTAGAGTTCATTTTGATGTTTCATCACAAGTGATTTTATACTACAACTAGCAGGAACACCTGGAATTGCTTGGAATTGAATTTTAAAAAATGTCCTTTTACAACCAGCCATAGCAATACTTTTATATGATATTAAATGTTTAACATAGATGTTAATTAAAATAAATTTTGGTAAATATATCATCTTTAACCTTCTCGATGCATCTCAGCATTTCCCTGAGATCCAGCTTGTGAACCACTGCTCCATTATTAATGTTTCTAGTATTATTTTTTAAATTTCTATAATTTTTTAATTATAAATCGTATTTGCTTTCTCATGGATGTCATGCAAAAATGCAGATTCCATGATAATGTTGTACTGCCTTGATCAAAATCAAATATACTTATCCAAGTACTCTGAGTGACAAAAATCTTGGGGGTCATTAACAAAATTCGTCTGTTGTTACCATGAATAAAAAAGGTGGGAATCAATAAGGATATAAAAAGGAGCAAAGAAAGAAAACATACCCAGAAATGAAAATCAATACAGTTTATTAATAAGACAAAAAAATAACTAGTTTCTGCTTTTGTTTCCCAAAGCAGGGTTAAACACGTTAACCCAGGGTAACAATAGAAATTACAAGAAAAACGATATCCAAATAAAATCAGAATTAGATTGAGCTGAAAAATACACACAAAACAATGGAGACTCAAAAGACTATTCTTTAAAAAAGGAGTTTGCTGTTTCAGGATAATAGGAAACAAAAAAAGTTATTCCAATAAATATTATAGTCTCAAACGACACCCGAAAAAGACCAGAAAGGACTGAAAGATCCGTTCTAAAACAATGGTTATCACCTCCGGCAATAGCGAAAAGTGGCGATAAAAACGTGGTCTCGCTTTTTCACCAAATACACACAAAAAAGATGGCTTACTTGAAATGGCTGAAAAGAATTCAAATAAATACAATAAAAAAATAAAAAAACTGTCCTTAGGAGGGATTTAAATGTCCTTCTCTTCAGTCGTTCGATATCTTTTAAATGGTCGTTCCAGACGAAATTTCTTTTAAATAAAACCTACAAAGAGTCAGTCTGTGTTTTTTCACCCAAAATCAGCAAATAAAATATCCTTTCAAAGGATAATTGTCGCTTTTCAAAACGGGTCCGACAACAGACTTTCGTCTGGGAGCTATGAAATTCTTTCAAAACTTCCCTGTACATAAGGGAATTCTTTTTTTTTTAATAAGGATGCTCTATCTTAAAAGCTTTCGACTTTTTCAAAAGTGCATGTCTCTGAGACTGTTAACTTCAACATAAAAAGGCCTCTAGCCTTCACAAACATGGGGTTCTTTCAAAATGTTTAACGTCGGTCAGTGGTCGACGGAGACAAGCCAAAACACAATCTCTCTGGAAGCTAACCGGTACTGATTCGAAAAAGAGCGCCAATAGCAGAGTTTGGCCGAAAGGGAAACGACCTTGGCCTCAGGGTTCCTCAGTGCAGGTCATTCCCCCTTCTTCTGCTTGTCTGACTGCTAATGCCCCCATTGTAGAAAGCTGACAATGAAAACAGAAGGAAACACTTAGCATAGCAGGTAATGTTGACCTCTCCCCTCAACCCACACTGCTTAATGGGGAAGAAAACAAAATAAGTAATGGAATATAAGAATATATATGGTTAGGAGGGGGGGGGGGGCTATCTCCAAAACCATACCATGAACAAACGAACAGCAACTACAAAATTATTGTTTCTATAAAAAGAAAATGTACAGTTAATAAGTTCAATAAATTTACTGCTTATGTATGTAATGACAGCCAAAAAACTCATTTACGGCTTTGACTGATGGCAGTTGTACATATCGTCACCTCAGATTAAAAAGGTACTATCTTCAGTTTTCAGCTATCTAGTTAGGATCAAGGTTAGATTATGACTCTTTTAAGGGTTCCCTAAGTTAATGAAATTCCGCCACATCCATCTTCAATATTTTTGACTCATTATTTTAGTGACTTATACATAGCTTGAAGTAAACTTAGATATTCTAGTTTATTTAAGAATTCAATCTTTTGATTGTGAATAAAAAATATTCTCTAAGAAATACTATTATTTAAGTATTTATTGCAAATCAAATTAACACATTTCAACATTAACACAATTAAAATGTCATGTTGGTCCCCCGATTTATAAAATCGGGGGACCTATGTTTTGAGGTATTTCCGTCCGTCCGGATTTTTCTCCGCAACCATCCATTGAATTTCTCTGAAATTTTGCATGAAGTTGTAACTTTTGTCAGGTTAGAAAGTGACATTCTCCAATTTTTGAAAAAAATCTGGTAAGCCCCTCAGGGGGTCAAAAGGCCCCAAAATGGCAAAAAATGACATTTTTTGGCCCATAACTTTTCATCCATCCATTCAATTTATCTGAAACTTGGCCAAAATATGGAGGCAATTGTTCCTAATAGAAAATAAGTATCGCTGACCTTGGAAAAAATCTGGTTCGCGCCCCCAGGGGGGCAAAAGCCCCCAAAATGGCAAAAAATGACCCTTTTCTCCCATAACGTTTGATCCATCCATTCAATTTTTCTGAAACTTGGCCAAAATGTAGAGGCAATTGTTCTGGATATAAAATGAGCATCATGCCCCAAATTGCCCAAATTTATTGCATTTTACACTCGTCACATACAGAGGGGGACCACGCATGCGCGGCTTGTTGATATCATTTCAGTTTATGAAACTATTTATTCAGCATCGCAGAGAGCCCAAATTTCATTAGCTCAAGACTGTATCCCATATTAGCCTAGCGGATAATCTTGCCCTATTACTGACCCAAAGCATGTTCTTTCTGTGGTATGGCTCATTGTCACCGTTGCACATGTAGTCAGCTGATCATTTTGGAATCCGATTGAGGCCCATAATCGTCTTCATTGTGTATGCGTCCTATTCAAAATCAATATATGTTTGATTCTGGTGCACAGCCGTGGTAATGTCTGACTAGCTGAAATAAAAGGGCTCATCTAAATAAAGGGACAATGCTGTGCTATTAACCATTAACAATTAAAAAAAAAATATTTTTTAACTCCAAATTGCCACTGAAACATAAAGAGCTACTGTGATTAGGAGTCAGATTTGTGGAGGGTTGTGTAGCAAGATGTTTGTTCACATTACATTTAAATTTCTGCATGTTGGTACAGCTGGGAGCAGGAATGGAATTTCAAAGGAAAGGAGTATTAGAGTAGGTTTTCCGACATTTGGGGACCTTTACAGTGAAGGGGTAGGATTTTGCTGCTTGTCGAGTATTTATTTTGAGGGGGTACAAGTGCAGTAAGTTCATCGGAGCACATTCCATAGAAGTACTTGTAAAACAAGCACAGGGATGCAACATTGCGGTGATGGGACAGAGGCTGGAAAACTTATTATTAGAGTGACCATTTTTTGGGGCACAATCTATAGTTTGTATTTTGTAACATTGAAAGCTAGTACTAGTGAAAATTAATCCCAGTACAAAGAATGGCGTTCTAATAGTGACCATCTTCATCCCTGCTTAGAACCCAACCATCTGGCCAGCTAGAATCTCCCTTTTCTCCAAAGTCTAGCAACTCCTATAGACATCATCCTCTTAAGTATCTCGTCCCCAAATCTTTTAGTCCTCGTGAAATTCCACTAGAACTGAACATTACTCTCTCTAGAAAGTCTTGTCTTCCATTTCATGTGGCCATCTTGTGGATGGTATTTTCCAAAGGATCTCAAAAGCCGGGAGGTATATCTTTGAATCCAAACCCAACACTAAAATCTGCACATGAGCACAACAGGGGCACTATTTCACATGTCCGTAATGCTTTCTATGACCACTCTAGTTTCGTACAGAAATCAGTTCTGTTTTGGGATGCTTACCTGTAATTCTGCAGTGTATAAACTATCAAATGATTATGATGTGGAGTAACTTGGATTTGAACCCATGTCCCTTAGTAATAGAGATTTAGTATTGATCTCTTCCCCCCCCCCACACCTCCAAGACTTTAGTAGAACATTGAATACAGTTAAAGGAATCGTTTATAAAAAATATTTATAGAAAAAAAAATGTTTGTCAATTTATGAATAAGTTATGGTTTTAAAAACTTTGAAGTTAAATATTTCAAATACAAAAGGTGCAGAAAGAACCTTTTTTTAAATTTTGGGTGATAACATATTTACGCATGTATGTTAAAACTGACAAAAGTCCATTAACAGGGGGTAGAGAGTGATCAATCAGGAGTAAATTCTTGAAACTTCAAAGGTGATCCAAAAGTCTTGTTACACTTTATCAAAAAGTAACAACAATAAGAGAACAAGTAATGGATTTGGGTTATTTACTTTAAGAACATTAAAACAATAAGAACACTAGAAGAATAGAAGAACAAGTAATGAATTCAATTTACTCACTTTCATTGGCACACATGAAGAAAGTCTATGAACACCATCATTTTCGTGGCATAAAATAATGTGGCATCATAATCTGCAGGAGTTGGTTTATTGATTGGTTACTTTTTGGTAGGGGTTAACAAGTCTTGAAACCACGCTGTACATTAGAATCTTAATTTATCCTTACTATTAATAAACTGGGATTTTTTTTGTCTTACTTTCACTGTTATTTGACCCCCTTTCCGCTATTATTTTATATGGTGTCTATCACTTCCGCTCTCAGTTTTATTATCTTTGACTATTAATAAACAAACTATAAAACTGAAGTTTGGAATAGTCCATTATTTTTTATTTTTTTATTTCACTGGCTTTGCAAACTCACTTTTTCCTGATTCAAACAATCAAACTAAGCTCAATGGGTGATCCAACCGGAGCACATTTTTTTCTAGTATGTTTAAAATTCTGGCAATTCTTTGTTGAAATTTGTATGTTATTTATCCACTATTTTGAATATGTATGAAAAGGTGACATAAACATAAACTAGCAAATAATGACACAGATAAAAAAACAAACTAAAAACATTTTTTCAAATATGGATATGGAGATGGCTGTCTTTTTTACACTAAAATCTGTTTGAGTGTATCAAGGAATTCTGCAGCTGGTTTTTGTGGGAGGTGCAATTGGCGATTATGACGCAGGCTATTAAAGTAGCAAAGTTCAAAACCTCTCAATTATTGATGCACTAATAGTTGGGGGGGGGGGTCCTATCTTCTTCAACGTTTTTAATGAATCATTCACAATAGATATGGTTTCATATACCTGTAGTGGGGCATATACAAAATGAATTGTCCACTACTTCCAGTGATGAGGGTCATCCTTGTAAGGTGGAACGTGTTTTGTCTGCGATGGAAGTGCGACCGTGGCTTCTCACCAAGTGAAGACAACACAAACCCGTCAGGATAATTAATTAATTATACAGATAAGTAGTTTCGCCAGCTAATATCACTGGTGACATTCACATAATATAAGTTGGCGAAATTGCGTGTTCATCAGGTTTTGTCTTTATTTCACATTTGTTATTCTTGTTTGTCATTCCTGGTCATTTTTGAAGATCTAAAAGTGCCTGGTTTATTCGTGGTTTTGTGTAACACAACCTCTGAAGTGATCTGATCAGAAGGTCCCAATTCATCATGGGTCTTCCCCAAACAATATTTTCCTACCACTAAAACAAGTTGGTAAACATTTTTTTTTTTTCCTCAAGATTTGAGTTCTGCTATTTTTTAGTCTTGTGACAGGGAAAAGTTATCATGGTCAGTATCATATAGGTGTTATTTCAGAGTTCTCCTTTTCCTCAATTAGTTGCCTTTTCAAGGCTAGAGTCTATTGTACCTTACTATTTAACTGGAGGGAGGACATGGATTCATACTTTTCCCAACGGTATTAGTGACAACGATGCAATAACCCCGACTGAACTTCAACATAACATGTAACTTCTGCACCATTGCCAGAAATTTTATGAAACCACCAAACCATGTCTGACAGCTGCTAGACATTAGATGCAAGAATTGTAATCCATTCTTGAAAGTAAACCTGTTGTAGCTTCTTCACTGATTCTAGTAGAGGAAAGTGGCTCCACACGTTTTCTTTTGGCTAATAACACTAAGAGGAAGCTGTGCGTGCGCGCGCATGTGACAGGAATAGCAATTTATTATTCCACTTAACTTTTTTACTTTCTGTGCCAGTCTTAAGTGCAGGTTATTGCATCAAACATTATTTAGATGATCAACAGAATGGCTGCTATAAATCATCTGATTTGCATTTCACAGGTTGATCAGTCCAGATTAAAGGCTTTTTTTCACACTTTTTGTAAACCTTCAGAGTCAGTGCTACCTAACTGAGTTTTTGGTTCCCTTACTTAAAATATTGTCAGAAATTATTATATAGCATCGTTTTTAACATTAAGTCGCTTTTTATCATGCATGTCCGTTAATCTGACTCAAACACCCACTCTTGAAAATTGCTATGATGTTAAATTTGAAAACTTATCTTCCTTATATAATTTACTAGTAAAAAAAACTCTGCATTGCCCGGGATTGAATGAAAAACCCCATATTATTTTTTATTTTGCCTATAACACTATTGTGTTATAGGCATTACCAGTTTAATTCCTATTTTTTTCATTTTATAATCTTCAATTTTTGGAGTGAAGCCCAAAGAGGTATTCCTTATTGATGGGGTGTAAGTAAACTGATTTAAGTAAACTTTAGTAAATTATAGTTTTTAATCCCCTCCAGGCACACCAAGAGTTTCTTTGTTCACTTCTGCTCCAAAACTTTAACCCCATAACATTTTTATTCTTATCTTTTAACTTCTATAATTTTCAAGTTATAAATAAAATAAAGTAACATGTATTAGCTTTTTATAGTTGATAGACACGAATGCTTACCCACGATAATATTGTATCTTCTTGATTCGAAATATACTTATCCAAGTATTGCTAGGTCATGTAGGTTCAGAATGTATATGGTTATGGGGTCTATCTCCAAAACCCTATGAGCTTGTGAACAGACAGGAATACAACTTTATACATATTAACATTGTTTCACGTGTTTTGGATATGCAAAATCTATTTTCTGATTTAATGGATTTGTGTTGATTCAGTTTATGGTGCAGCAACAAGACGGATATAAAACAAAGGCTGCCTGTATTCGCAGATGATGAACAGTTCTGATATTTTAATTTTTTTTTCACCATTGATAAACACTAAACCTTTCAACCATTGTAGATTTGAATTTTCAACAGACTGCTATTTTGTTTAAAGATAACTGATTAGCAGCATCATAACAAGGGCTGTGGATTCAGATTGAAGGTATTGTGATCATAGGCCTGTACTAACATAAAATTAATTAAATTAGTATATAGAGGGGTCATCAAAGGCTATCATAATGCAAGAAGTGGAAATATGCCAGTGTTGAAGACAAAATCGAAAAAAAAAAATTATTTAAAAAAATTTTTTTTTGTACTGCAGTCATGCAAAAGAAAACATCATCAGTGCTTAAGACACACAAACTTTGGGAGATTTGAAACCCTTATCATTTGATAAAGAGGTCTTACCTCAAAATATATTATGGAATACAGTTATACACACTAGATCACTGTGCAGAAGTTGAGACTAAAAAAAAGATTTTAAAAAGATCACTTCGTTTTTGTCCTTTTCAACACCAGCATATTTCTATTCCTTGCATTGTGATAGCCTTCTATGACCCTTTATATACATTTTATACACAATGCGTCAAGCAAATTAAATCACCTTATTCATCAAATTAGGTTTCATTTATTAATATTCCTTGTTGATCTCTGCCTGAAGGACAATGAATACCCTCTGATTTATACCAAGGGTAGTAGAGAAAGTGACTTTTATATCCACTTTCAAATTTACAGCAGCTGGTAAGCTCAATCACTCATCTAGGTACTGACTCAGCTGAACATTGCTTAACTTCAGTGTTTCAATGAGATTTAGCCATAATGTTAATATTATGAGTGAAACCAGATTAATTCAATTTTTAAATTGAGGTATCACTGATTTTTTTTTTTTTTTTTTTTTTTTTTTGTCCCTTTCTTGATATTTTTAAAAATTCAAACTAAATAAAATTGAGAGAACAGATCATTACATATGTATTTTCTTCTGCAGTTAAAGTGGCCTAAAATGTACTTTTGCTGCTTCATGGTTTTTATATGGATCATTTTTATATTTGTATTTTCTTATTTTTATTTTAAAATTTGAGAACTTGATGGATTCCTTGATTGTTTGAATTGTATGGTGGAGGGATAATACTGCAACAGTTCTCATCCTTTGTTGTCATCCATTAATTGGGAGTTCTATTGTTAAGAGGACAATGCGATTGCTTTGACTGACTGACTTTTTAACAAGAAAGCGTATTCTTAAAGTGCGTTTATTCTATGCATTTAGCAGCTAAAATGCTATTTGAAGTGTAAGCATGACGGACGGATGAAAATGCTATGAGAGAGATGTTTGGATGCATCTAAAATACTATGCATTCATTGAATCTTTTCATTTAAAAGTTAAAATGCTTTTTCAAACTGAAGTCTGACGGATGAAGCCTTTCCTAGAAATGTAACGACTCATCTAAAAACTACTTAAAAATAAAATTTATTTTGACTTCATAACCTGAACCACAATAAAGGCACAGAATTAAAAACACAAGATAGTGTAAATGTGTAATTCACTCTTTTGTTTTCATCCTTTTGTGTACATCAACTAATCTTTGTTTGAAAAAGTGGGTGGGAGTCGGCCACATGAGGATTGTTTTTGATTGGTTGATATCTGGGTGAAAAACTTCCCCCTACTAATATTCATGAGTGTATAGACATTATAAAAGAACAAACATTCAGATTTGTTCACAGCCTAAAAGGTCAGATGTCAAGTGTAACTTTGACTACTAGTATTCTCTTGTCTAGTCATGCCATAAAAATCTATGGCATCTGTGATATTTTTATTTAAAGTCATTATTATAGTTTTTTTTATATTAGCATTAAAGGTTTTCTGGAAGGGTGGCTTTTAAGCTGGTAAAAGAGCAATTTCTTGTTATCATTATTTACTCACTGGGAGTTCTCACTAGAGATATTATCAGTGATCGCTCACTGGCAACAAGTGGTGTTCCCTAAAGTCTGAGTGACAAGTCTCCCTAGATTTCCAGTACTTTTCATTGAGAATCTTTTTGTGTACTCTCAACAGCTGTTGGCCTTCTCTAGAATTTGAATGACAGTAAGCCACTCCAGGATTCCAGTACTTTCTGCATCATTCCAGTGGAGGTCTAGATGGTGCTTTTCCTCCTTGATCTTCCCATATTCTTTGCCCTTTCACAACCATTGTGTGTGTTACCAACCGGGGCTGGTGTCACCATTGTTTTATATTATTATTAGTTGTAGTAGTATTCACTCGCACAGTAGTAGTAGTTGTGATAGTATTTTCTTTCTTAAAATTCTTATTAGTAGCAGTATTAAAAGTAATAGTATATGTATAATAGGCTTCTTTTCAATCTCTAAAGACAATGGATACATCCTGTAAGGGTGTCTGTTTGAGGAGTCTATAATGAAGCAAGGGTTGTGCAATCTCCAATCACACCTCTCCTGAATTAGAATTGCTTGAGTTCAGTGGCAAGGAGATGTCCCAGATAATGGAAACCTAGCCGAGATAAACACGAAGACTAGTGTTATTTTGGAGGTTTCCTTCTCCTAGACTAGTTGCACAACCAAGGCTTCAGAGTCTTGTCCACCCTACTATTTAATCCATAGTTGGAGAGAGGATATATGGATTCATATTTTTCTCAAAGGCATTGATGAAAATAATGCAGTAGCCCTGACAGAACTCTAACCCAGCATACCACCATGCACACAGACCGTATTTGTAACCACTTACATATTCTAATGTGTATTCTTATTATTACTTGGAATAAACAGTAAAACTGTTTTCATTTTTTTTATAACAGATTAATGTTATTTGGCCAACTTCAGTTTGCAATGATGCAATCGTTAATTTGTGATAATTACTTTCTTGAAAGTTTTGTGTCATTGCTTTTAAGCTTTATTTATGGGATTATTTATAATATAAAAAACAGCAAAGAATTAGATCATTACTACCGGTAATATATTAAAATAAGCTTTAAATAATCAATGTTTTTAACTATAACATTAACTATATATATATATATATATATATATATATATATACACACACACATATGTGGGTGGGTGTATAATGTACTAGACTACCCATTATTTGTTCGACTTTTATTTCATTCAAAAATTCATCAACTGATATATCTCTTAAGAGATTCTTCTTGCACAACTAAAACTAATCAGTCTCTTTACTTCTACATTCTTATGGATACTAGAGAAATAAACTGACTTCTTATTTTCCATCTATGTTAATTAGCTGAAACGAGTCACTCTTTCTCTAAAGGATCAGGCATTAAAAACTGAGAGGGTGAGAGATGCGTGACTTGTTCAATTGTTTACAACGAATTAAAAGTGAATTGTTTTCAAAGATAACTCAATCCTAATTTTTGTAGGTGGGGGTGAATCCTCCCTGGCTTTGTCTACTCCTTTGGGGGATAGTGTAGTATATTTTTATTCATCATGATACATTCCTCCCAAGCATTACCTCCTTTTTGGGGGTGGGCAATATAGTGTAAGACAATGAAGATTGATGAGAACTCGAATGCGGAGAAAGTATATTTCGAAGACAAAGATATTGAGGTTGTTAAGACATTCTGTTATCTGGGTGATAACACTGGAGCACAAGGAAGAGCAGGTGCTAGTGTGATTGCAAGAATTAGAAGTGGATGGAGTAAGTTCAGGGAACTTTTTCCATTACTACCAGCAGAGCATTACCACTATCAACCAAGGGAAGAGTCTATTAAGCATGTGTACACAGTGTGATGATGTGTGGAAGTGAAACCTGGTCAGTGAGGGTTGAGGACATGCATTACATGAAGAGAAATGATATGAGAATGATACAATAGATGTGTAATATGAGTCTTAAAGACAGGCTTGGATCTGATAACCTCAGAGGAAGATTAAATCTGGAGAGTATAGAGATGTGTGCAGAACAGGAGACTTCGATAAATGAGTTTTTGGGTTAGTATAGGTAGAAGAGTTTTTAAGTACCGAGTTCAGTTCACAGGGGAACACCAAGGAAAACATAGGAAGTGATAAGGATGGACTTCAGAGAAGGGGATATAAATAAAGACCTGGCCAGAGAGATTAGTTTGAAAGTTAATTTCTTCAAAACGTCCAACACATGCCAGCATGTAAAATGGATGTTAAACCAAATATGATGATGAATTTAAGAGTCTTTTTGTGGTTTCTGTCCGAAATTCTACTTGAAAAAAATGTTATCTTGAAATATTGTTTAAAAATAACATGTTTTGGAGTTCGATTTTTAAAATATTCATTGATATTGCTTTCTGAAATATATAAATCTATCATTATACTTATCATCGATATATATTATTTTAATGGAGAATGTGTGTCTGTGACTGAAACTACATCACTACCAATGGCATAATTCCTCCATTGTTTTACCCCTTTATTTCAGAGTTTTTTTACATTTCGATCGAAAAACAATGTCTTATATTAGATAAAGAGTGTTAATAATATAACTGCGATATTTTGATATCTAATGCAATTTATATATGCAACAAAATAATAGTTCATGGTGAATAGCTAATTAACATGTTGATAAATAGGTCACAAGTATTAATGCTTTCTAATTAGGATTATTCAGACTACTTTTCTCATCTTTAAAACCTGAAGAAATGATCAATCCGCATCTAAAGAATTTCGAAACTTGACTCCTAACTAATATTCTGTTCTTTTGAATAAATGTACGGTCATTCTTTTACTGTTGTTACATACAATTTTATTGCTGCTTTTATTTGAATTAATCAATGGCAGTCTCTGCTCAGTTATCTTTTAAACCGGTGAGGTTTTTCTATCTGCTGACAGGATGTCTCTCTATTCTTTAGAACTACAGGGTGCTCAATCCAATACCTAACTTCAATAGTTTGCAATTATATTAACTTTTATTATTATAAAATTAGCTTTACCTACCCGGCGTTAATTAGGAGTTTTAACTTTTTTCCTTTAAGAAAAAAGCTTACATTTTCTAGCTCGGGTAGTTACAATAACCCATAGCTAACCAAAAGCAAAGAAAACATTATTTTACCATTTTAATTTTTAAGCAGACTATTTACAATATTCTTTCTTACTTCCTTTATCAAAAAGTTTCAATTAGTGATTAGCTGCTTAAGCGGCTATGTCATGTAGGCTACTCCCAATTTCTCGATGCCACCATAAGCTACAAAAATATGATGTTGCCAGCTTTGTTAAATTCCACGTATGCAATGACCCTGTCTTATCTTTTACCCATCTAGATCTATTTTAGACAGATCAACTTTATGTGGCATCGATCTTGCCTCAAGACGTAATTTCAGAGGTGATAGATTTAATCATCTCTTTTGCAAAGTTGTGCACAGTAAACCAAACATAAAAAATTTGTTTATTACTTTAACATTTTCAATACATTTTTGTCAAAATAATGCACAGAATGAATATATGTAATTTCCAAAAACCATTTGTGTGATTTCTGCTGCTTTTATGTGAATTAATCCATGTGAGAGACTCTGCTCCAGTTATCTTTCCTACTGGATAAGGTGACGTGTTTGTTTCTCTTCTTTCCACTGCTTAAAATTTTGGATGTTTATATATTTGTTACTGTATTTTGTTTCACTCGGTACTATTTCTAAAAATCAATTTATTACCAGTTGTCAAGAGGATCGGTAATACCATGAAACTAGTTTAGTGTTCAGTTAAATAAAACTTATTATTTACTATGAAGATCAGTAATGCTCTGAAACTGCAGTAAAATGTTAAATATCTGATCATTTATTATAAGGATCGTTACTGTTGTGAAACCGCATTAAGTGTTAAGATATCTACTAGTTGGTATTATAAATTGCTAATGTTTATGTATTTCTCGCTATAATTGTTCAGTTCATCACATTATTGGTAACTGGATGACTCCATGAAAGATGGAAGAGATGATTAAATCTTCAACCTCTGAAATTACATCTTAAGGCCAGATAAATGCCACATAGCAGAGCTGATCTTTCTAAAATAAATCTAGATGGGTAAAAAAAATAAGGCAAGGTTATTGCCTTATTTTGTATCAGCAGTAGCAGCTCTGCTGGTTGGTTAAATTTTAGTAGCAGCATTTCCTAGGTATAGTAGCCACTTAGGGTAGCACTGATAAATTGAGAGGAGGCAATGTGACATAGCCACTTGAAGCAGCCAATTATCAATTGAAACTTTTTGATAAGAAAGTAAAAGAATACAGTAATGAAGTGTTATTGGCAGAACTTATGATTTTCATATTCCATGACTTTTTTAACCAACACAGATTTCATCTTTATTTATAAAGCAGATGTATGTTTTCATTAAAAAAAAAATTATTTGCAAATGCATAAATGTAATATTAATTAACATATAAGTAATTGTCTTTAACTTTGTTTAAATGAAATGAAATCATATTTTTATCTCATGTCGAGACTACAAGACGTTAAAGGCATGAATGAAATCTAATCATTAATTATCTTTCTAACAACGGCTTCTTAAATTTATTTGTAAAAATATGAAGCCGAAAAAGGAAATACTTAATGAAAAATCTGCAATTGAACATGGTTTATATTTATTAAAATTGTTTCTATCGAGAACTGAATAAGAAAAAAGTAGTTATCCAACTCTTATATTTGTAATTACGGCAACTTGCATAATTACAGTAAAACAGTTTAAATAGTTGTTATAAATTAAAATTATGTACCTACTATTATGATATTCAAATAATTTTAGATATGAATGAGTTAATATTTATTTAAAAAAATATAATTGGTTATCTGAAAGTTGGCATAGAGAAATGTAGAATTCTTCTTTTCTTTTTTTTTTTTTAAATAAATGCCGTAAGCAGCTAGTGCTGTGAAGGTGATTGTTAAACTGGAGGCATTTTAATAATAATGTTCTGAGCAGGAATAACTTTTTTGAAAGAAATTGATGCAAAATACTTTTTTTGTACTGCAAAAGAACATGGTCATAGAAACAAATGACTATTCAGAATGAAATATATATATTGTAGGACGAAAGCTATCGATGACAAACTCTGAGAATCAGACTAATTTGCTTTAAAAAAATCTATACCTGAAGTAGTTCCAATAATACTGATAAAATTATCTTGTTCTGTTTTCAGTGTTGTAATGGTCATCTTATGTGTGCTGGTTGTTTTAACCATCTCCTGGCTGATGCAAGGCTCAAAGATGAGACTGCCACCTGCCCAAACTGTCGATGTGAAATCAGTAAAGCGACCTGTTCTCGTAACCTGGCTGTTGAGAAGGCAGCATCAGAGTTGCCAACGGATTGTCAGTACTGCCAGCAGCAGCTACCACGTCACCTGATTGGTCAACACGAAGGTCATCAATGTTCGGAGAGGTAAGGTGCAGAGCCACGGTAAGCATTGACTATAATAACATAGCAGCTATCTGCAGCGTGTGTCTTGCTAATGCTGCAATTTCTTTTTTTAGTCTAAAATGATATGTTTAGTCTAAAATGATATGTTTAGTCTAAAATGATATGTTTAGGCTTGATTTAAATAAGGTTGCCACTTGTGTACTACGTGTGTCTGTCATGAGTCTGTTACCAGATGGGAGATGAAGGCAGATGCATGCGTTCTTGCGCTGCATGTCTCCTAGCGATTTGCACACATGTACTTGCGCATCTCCCATTGGTGACTGAGGACTGACTCTGTACTGTTATGAATGTTAACGAGAAACAAAATTTTTATTTTTCTGTTGTCACCCAGGACTGGAGTCAGCTTGCCATGGCCTACTCTCCCATTTTCCCGAAGATGTGCAACGTTGCCTATTGGGAGATTGAGCACTACTGTGATGTCGGGTTAGGAAAAGAGGCGGCAAGTATTGTAATTGCTCCTTTTAGAAGCCATCATGCAACTTCATCACCAACTGCAGACCAGGTTAGCTCGTCTCACACACACACACATACACACATACACACACACACACACACATACAGCAATATTACTAAAATACATTTTTTTTTAAGAGACGAAGCCAATTTGGTTCTTATTGAATACCTTTTTTTGACTGATAAGCAACTTAGAAGACAAGAGAAAGATTACTAGACCGGATTTCGGAAGCAACTATTGAAAAATGACTGGTCACTCTGTTAGTCAAAACAGCTAACTGTTTATCTGCAATATCAAGATGAAAATAAAGCATAATATCCATCAAGCAGAGGATGTGAGGAGACCATGACAGAAGTGCAGGTGCTTGGTGGCTTTGGCTGTCAAACAATTCAAGATTTTGGTCCAGCGAATGAAGCAACAGGAGAAAAACTTGTGGGTTCGACGTCCACGAAGGCGGGTGCGTCTCAGGTATATGTGAACAATTGATCCTCACCTTTTCAAAAACATGCTAACATCCATCTTACTAAAAACTAAATACAAAAAATGCAGCTTGTCCTGAAATTTAGTGCAGAAATCCAAACAAATCCGAGATCAGATTGAGTTATGATTTATTATTTCACAGAATAGCTAATTTTAAAGAAATTGAGGTGTAACTTTATTCATTAGAGAAAAGTTAAGTTTATCTTTTAAAGTTTTTTTTTTTTTTTAGATTTCATGACCGAAATAAACTTTTAATTCTAGTATTGTCTGTGTCAAAATACTTAAAATTTATTCTGTTAAATGGTTGCTAGAAGCCAATTTCTAAATTCCAAATTATTTTGAAATTTATTTGTAAAACCTGACTAATAATATAATATAAATATATCATTTTGTATAAATATCTAATGGACGACTATTTTAGTGTTGAAAGATGAAGACAGTTTGGGTGAAAATAATTTTTTCTTAGATTTTTCTGGTTTCATATGTGACCAAGAATGCAATATGAGGTTTGTAGATGTGGAAATTTAGTTACAATGGAAAACACTTCTTTAAATTTGAGAAATCAACATTTCAAAAACCAATTAATTTTAGTGAATCTATATTTTAATTTCTTTCTGTTTAACTTTCAAGAATGCTTGGTAAGTGTATAAAAATTGAAAACCGTTAAGATTCTAAAGTATGTTTGTAAAATGCTAATTTTAGTAGCAATTAAAGTTGCAAGTCAATACTAAACTCTCTTCTCCAGTAGCCATCTTTGTATGTGTAATTCTCTGCTCTTGAGTATAAACATTCTGCATGTATAATAAAAATCCAATTATTTTTTTTAATGATGTAGTTTTCAAATGGCTTAATTTTCTCTTTTCATTTGCAATTAGATTCTTTGTAAAGTGTCTTCATTATTTTATGAAATCTAACCTGTTTTCTATTAACGTTATTATCTAGTTTTCCATATGTAATACCCTTACCATTATGTTTGGACGATTCAGCTGTACAATAACTGCCTGATAACATTGCCACTAGGTTAGAAATATTAGTGTTCAATGCCTTAAATATTTTGTGCATTCTAAATTCATGAATACTTTATTAAATCTGAATTAAGCAAATCATTTGTGAAAGTGTTCCTCATCATGAGAAGCTGTTAATGAACTTGGATTATGCAAAGGAGAACCGTTTCTGGAAGGTTCAGTCCTCATTAAATGCTATTGTCACCTCTGTCAACAAGTCTGTTTCATCATTCACTTGCCCATGTTTGAGCATCATAATCAACTTTGTATATCATTAATAAGTCATATACTTAAGAGCAAATACACCAACAGAAACAGAAGATTGTCCCAAATTTTGTTTAAAAAGTAGCTTTTGAATATGCACATTCATAAATTATATTACGTCTCAATTTTAATAATCTTTAAAAAAAAAATCTTATTTTTGCTGCATATTAGTCAGTATGGCTACTGGAATTAATAGCATCAAAATTAGAGACTGTCTTCATCGTTTCATAGGTAGAATTAGTGATTATTTTAGAACGAATCAACTTCATCCAATTGACTAAACATTAAGGTACAATAGAAATGGTTGACATTGGAATATTTTTTAGAAAAAGCCTTTTAGTTATTAATGCCGAAGTTTGTCCCATAAACAAAAATGCGTTTCTATTTCAAAGACAACAAAACTAAATTATTTTATTGCATTTAGTCATGAAAAGTTTCTCAAAACTCTGCTTTATAGAGACTCAATGAAGACTTAACAAAATTTAGATTATTGTGGTAATATCAGGCTGCTGCATTTCATCTAAGTAAATCATTTTTCAATTCATCTTTTCTATACGTTATTTGGCTCCATTTCATCGAGATGACATCTTTTTCTTGTCACCCTCTCTCCATACTAACAGTGATTCATCCTTTTTCTTTCTCAGACTTGCATCATTCTCAGTTAATTCACTTTGAAAGAATGGTGTGCATGATTGGGTTTTGATCAGCAATTTATATATTTAGTATAGATTTTTTATTTATACAAACATTTTGACTGCATATGTCCAGACATATTTCTTTGGCTAGAGCCTTATTTTGGCTAAACCACCTCAGGCCAGATCGACAATGAAGATTTATATATAACACTTAGGAGATCTCTAAATCAGGTGCAGATTCATAATTAATGTATATAAGATGGTAAAAATATTGTAATTAACTTCGTAAAGAAATGATTTTGCTTTAGAGTCTTTTCTGCACAGTGTATATTTGCATAATGTAACATGGTTAGTTTATATTATGCTTTAAAGAATGCAATACCTTGGTTAATATTTATTACAGATGATAAATTTTGTTTGCTGATTGTTCTATTTATTCACCTATTAAAAAAAAAAATTTTTTTTTTAAAAGTACACATGATCATTTGATTAGATTTTAATATTCTTTGACCCCTCCCCCCTCCCATTTTAAAAATGAAATCTTTGATTTTAATGAAATTAAGATTCCATAACAGGCACCCATTTCTGCAGATATATTTTCTGTCCAATTTATTACATCTACGTTTGAAAAGATTGTTATCTAGCAGAACTAAAAAAAATATTTCTGAGCATCAAACTTTAAAAGACACCATAATTTCTGATAATGCAAATGACTTGCGTTTATGTTACTTTTTCAGTCATTAAATCATGAGTTTCATTATCTTAGTTCATTTTTTCATTCATTATTTTCAATTGAATCATCACATAAATATTTGGCTTGAAAGTTTTTTTGTTTTTGTTTTTGTTTTTTTTTTCACAGAGGAAAATTAAAAATTATTACAATGGATTTAAAAAAAACATTTTTTTTTTCATTGTTTATTTTTTTATTTAGATTTTTTTTTCTTTTTGTAACCATCATAATTACACTTTTGAAAAAATGTAATTTTATACATTTTTCTTTTTTAAAATTTTTTTATTACAATAAAATTTTTACTCATGTGAACTGTATTTAGTATTTGAAACTGGTCAATTCTAAGTAAAACATTAAGTATCGAATAAAATTAAGCCTTTTATTTTTTAATACTCAAATGTTTTAATAAAATGAAAGTAAGAAGTCACATTTTCATTTTTCCATGTAAACTGCTTATGTATTCAATAAATGGCTTCCTAGATTTGGAAGTGCACACTTGATTATTTTTTTATATTGTTTGTTTTGTTTTTATTTATTTTTTTTTAATTGTATGGGTTAACAAAATTATTCAAGGTTTTTCTTTTAATAAAAACCAAATTTTTGGAGGAAAAAAAAAACCTTGAATAATTTTATCCAACATTTGCTGGATTCTTTGAGAAATGTTCGAACTGTTTTGCTGAGTCTTATGTAGCAGATCAAAGAAATTAAAATATGGCTTTTTTTTGCTTTTTGTTTTTTTTAATGATTTTTTTGGCAGACGCACATTGCAGATGATTTTCCTATAAGTCTGCTGTGTATGTGTATGGTCAATGTTTGCAAGGAAAACAACCCTCGTATTTAGCTTTGTATAAATGTAGTCTTTATATAAATGCTTGTGTATTCAAATCGGTAATAAAGAACATTTGTTGTGATGGGAAGGGCATTTAATATTGGTCAAGGTTTTTGGGGTGGCAAGAATTTACAATTCTATTTTTTGATTTAGTTAAGTACCAGTCTTTTACTTAAATTTTTTTTTTTTTTTAACAAATTAGTTATTTCTAGTTTAATTATTGGTTTTAGTACATGACTAATATTTTCTGTTCTTTCCTTTCTTCAGTTTAGCCAAAATATTCTTCCTTGAACTTGTTTCCCTACAAGTTATCTGCTGTGGACATTATTTGGAGATTATTAAATAAAAATTTTTAAAAATCTGTTTTTATTTCCATTATTAAATTAAATTTGAAAGATTAAGTTTCCTTTTTAAAGTGAAGTATTCTAATTTTGTATAATTCTAAAAGAAAATGATTCTCCTGAAGGAGTAACACAAGTTAAACATTTTTTTCTCGTTTTAATAAAAAATCAGGTGAGTATTCTACCTTAGAAGTAAAAATAAATTTCATAAGATTTATTTACATAAAAGCTCCAAAATACGAATCTCATGATTTACATAAATCATTTTATCTTTAATTTCAACCTAAGAATAAGTTAACTTCTGTTTAAAATTCTTTAGCAGACATGCATTAAATTGAATGAAGTCAACATGGAAGGTCATTATTTTTCTCTTTCTTTCATTTGGAATTTAAGTATTTGTTAAAACTGTATCAAAGAATGTCTGTGTGCATGAAAAGTGAATAATTCCGGTTGTTTGAAAAAAAGTCTCTTGTGAATCAGTTATTTCCAGATCGCTCATCAACATTTTATTTGGTCAACATTTCTGAGTAAGTATATCCTCGTCTGAACTGCTGTTGTTTATTCAGTGTTGTTATCGCTTATGTTTGTGTTCTGCTCTTATCCAGACATTTTTCTTTATTTCTTCCTCGGTTAAATAAAATCAAATCTCCCTTCCTTAAAAAAACAAAAACGAAATTCTGAATAAATCTAAAATCTCTAAAGTCTCCTCTTCTGTATTCTACAGGCCAAGTTCTTGTAAATACACCCGGATTGGGTGTCCCTGGCGTGGTCCATTCCATGAGGTCAAAGGGCATGAAGAAATGTGTGCTCATCCCAAAAAAACCGGCAATGAAATCATGGATGCCTTGCAAGCAATAGACAAGCGTAGCACAGACCGGCTGAAGTTGTATGAAGACATCTTTGCACTTCTCTCTTATGAGAAGATAACCTTCAATGGTAATGTGATGCAATCTATTCAATTTGATTAGACCTAACCACATCGAATATATAATCATATATCCATTATCACCTGCTACTCTCTATTTGAATCATGGCCTCATCCAGATGCAAAGAAATATTTAAAGTCGTTTAATATTAATCTGATATAGCTAAAGTTTTTCTTTTGGGTTTTATTTCCAAATCGAATACTTTGTTTTTTTTTCCTTTTTAGACACGTCTTGATTATTACAGTATAACATAAAATTTGTTAAATATACCGGAGAGAGGGTAAAATGTAGCTACATTCACAGCAGACAGATATTATTAGAAAGTTGATGATGAACAAAAAAAAAAAAACAAGACAACTGACATAGCAATAATTCTGCTGTTGCAACAATCTTCAGTCTGGTCAGGTTTAGCCGGCTTCCTCCCTGGCTTGTACCACATACTGAACCATTGTGGCTTTGAGCAAGGTCGCATCAAATAGTCTTCCACCATTGAAGGCCAACTACCTGTGGACCTGAGAGCAAGTGCTCAGCTGCCCATCTTTGCATCACCTAGGTAGGTTTATTTCATAAATTAATCCCCTATCTGGGCGACCACCTGCATGATAATAATACTGTATAATTTACACAGGTAAGCTAGTTTTTAATAATTTGCTTTAAAAAAGCGGTCACATTTTTAGGGAAACCAAATCTTTTTATGTCAGGTATTTAAGAAGAAAATTTTACTTTTCTAAATAGTAAAGTTGTCAGTATGACATCCCCTCTCCCATACACTGCAAGGCAATTATAAGTAAACATATCTATGAGACGTTTATAAAACCAGATTGAACACATGCTGATTTAACTGCTGTTTTTCCAGTCAGTTAAAACATAAACACCACTAATCAATTTTTGATCTGTTCCTATGATGATCATTACCATTATTTTCTAATAGAAAATATGAAGTGTTCAAATGAAAAACGCGATAAATATAATTTGTTTAATTTGAGACCTTAAACCTGAATATATTAAATCTAGACTTTGACTAAAAGCTTACTTTAATTGAAAGCAAAGATAAATTATGCTATCATTCTGTAAAACATTATTTTGAGGTGTGGTTGAGTCTTGAAATGTAACGTTTTTTGTTTTTTTTTGTAGTGATAGCTTTGTAATTTTGAAAATGGCGTTTATCACATTTTGTATTTGAACTCTTCATATGCTGTTTGTGTAATGGATAATTATACCTTTTACCCGATTTAAAATAAATGCACGATTAATTAAAAGATAAAAGCTGTCAATCTAAATTTTTATTCTAAGAATAAAAAAAAAAACTTGTCAAAATTAATAGAATTTCCATTTTGAAGTAACATTTGACTGCATAATTTAAACAGCTTTAGTAATTATTTTAGCCATTTTTAACTTAGTGGAATTGTTCTTATTATTAATGACCCCTTTTTTCTTTTTTTTTTTTTTTCTGAATGAAGATTTTCAGATTGGTTTCGGCTTGGAACCCGCTTGGTTGCTGGTGGTACTAGTGTTTTCTGTGAGTGTCTGGTGGACCTACCTAATGTCTGCGACACACACAGTTTCACTTGAGAAAAACGAGATCCACAGGACTCTATTTTTCTTTTCTTTTTCTTCGTCTTGTCCATTTTCATAGAAGTGCATATGCCAACTAATTATACCGCTGTGTATTTCAGACCTCCAGTTACGTCCCTTCCGAACAGATGACTTCATCACAAGACTCTTCTATGAGACCAGTCGCTTCTCCTCCTTTCAGCATCAGTGGGTGTTAAAAGCCCGAGTGGATCACGACCAGAAGGACCCGACACTAAGTAGCAAGCGCACGCTCAGTTATCAGCTGGTCCTTAAGAGCCGTACTACCAACCCTCTTAAGGTATTATTCATGGCTCTTAAAGGACCCTATGGAGAGCTTAAAGTCACCCCATCAGTTTATGAATTTGAATTCTCCAATGATACCACAGAAAGTGACTATCACGAGTTGCCAACAATTGATGTACTGGAATGTAACAAACTGTTAGCGTCCAAAACTATCAATGTACGACTCGTACTTTTCCAAGTGCAGCAATAGCATTTTATTATGAGATGGGGGAGGGGACAATTACACAGGCCTTTGTCTTCAGGCAAGGAGGGGGGATAAAATGATTACCGACCAATTCCTGTGAGATTTAAAAAAAAAAAAAAAAAAAAAAAAAATTTTATAAAGGTTATTAATCTTTTATTGTGACACAGAACCCCCACCCCTCCAAAAAAAAAAAATTATCAGGACTTCTCATTTTTATGTTTTTAATTTGTTACTTTTTTTTTTACTTTGGACAAGGAAAAAGTCATAAAAGTATTCTGCACGACATAATTTAGTGCAAATTTTCTTTTGAATACAAAAAAGATCCCATTTATTTGTCTCATTAAAAAATTCAATCTCACAAATAATGTCCGAGAAATCTGATGGAAATGTTATCTCCACTAATAATCTTCCTTGAACTTTACAAAACATTTTATACTCTGTTCAGTTTAATTAAAATTTTGATGCCATTTTTCTTTTTATAAAATATATATAAAGGCATCCAATTTAAGTTAATCCTATTTAATTTCCTAAGTGTTCAAAAGAAAAAATGCAATTGATTTTGAGAAATTGTTTTGTCTCATATTTTCATTTGTTTTTAAAGAATGTTCACATCTTTCCTTTGTCTGTGATGGAGAATTGTTTACACTTTTGATTAGCCTTTTGCATAATGAGAATTTTTATTGAAGCTGGTTCATTACTCCCACCCCTTATTTTGCACTCCAATGCTAACTACCACGAATGAATTACCAGGAAGACAAAAAAAAATCTGTCCATTAGTATGTGTTGCACGTGCTTGATTTGAGTTGTCCGTGTTTTTATTTTTTGTCTGATACTCAAGATGTCGAATGATACAAACTTTCAGGAGAAAATGAAAGGACAAAAATGCTGCTGACTTAAGACCTAAAGAAAAAAACACTTGAATTAACCACACAAGTTGTATAGACATTCCAAAATTGTTCTTGATTATACAACTCGTGTTATGTAGGTACACTTTGTTGGCCTATTTTGTTTACAATCCCATTCTAGGAATTTCTATTCTGAAAGAGTTGGCTCTATCGAAAGAGAAGACCAACAACAAAAAAGTTAATCCAAATGATTTTCTATTTGAGAGAGAGAAAACAATAGATTATACTTTTCTTTTTAAAATTTTTATTTATCTAAAATTTTAATCTTACATCTTGAGCTTTTAGCAATTTTCTTTTAATATCACCATTACTCTCTCCAGATGTCATGGTTTTCCAGTATAGTGGTCTTAAATTTGTTTCAGAGTTTCAGGATGAAGAGAAAAAAAAGCAGAAATTAAAATTGTGCAGCCCGTCTTATTTACTTCACTGTATATCTATTTTCTGATTGTAATAGGCAAACTGCTGATCATGGCCATATATAAAACCTGGTTTTCAAAATGTCTGCCAAAACAATGGTCCACTAGAACCACACACAAAAAATCCTACCCCTTGCAGTACCTAAATAGTCAATCTTTTATGCACTGTATTAAGAGAAAACCTGAACTATTATTAACTTTATCGATGGTGAACTGATCAAAGCTTTAACTTACATGTCAAAACTTCCTTGGAATTTGTCTTTCGTGTCGCTTTTTTGTCCGACCTCAATTGACATTTGTAAGAAACAAAGTGAAACGCAAACTTTTTATCCAGTTATAATCAAAATAGAAGTATATTTCTCATTTTTCTACAATTTAAAAAAATTAAAATCCCGATGTATTAGCTGAAAGCCAACATTGAATAATAGACATTGTTATACTTTTATTGTGGGTAAATTTCATTTTTCTTTTAATTCTTTTTTTTTTTTTTTTTTTTTAATATATTAATTATAAATATTGTGGCAATTCCCCAACCACACTTGTTTTCAGTGGGTTATATTTTTGTAATGGATTCTGGTTTGAAATACCATCTCCCAGTGTTTGCATTGTCAAAAAACTAAAATATAAAAATAAACTCTTTTTATTCTCTATTCTAACTTATGTTTTTACATGGGTATAAGAAAAATAAGGCAGAGTATCTTCAATTCGATAAGGAACTTGGAATGGATTTATAGCGAGAAAACTGTCTGTTTGCTACAGTTATTCAAACAAAATTGGCCCATTTTACAGAACCCATCTTTAGTTTAACCAACAGTTTAAAAAAATCTAATTCATATATCAACTTTACTTTCTATTGTTAACATATTAACTATTAATAACTGGATAGTTTCAAAATTATTTAGTTAAATCTATGGCAAAAGGTTGAATTAATTAAAAGTCCATTGTTTTAATTTGGAGGAGAGCAGCTGGGAGCTAAAGCCTCGCATGTTGATGGTCAATCATCTTTACTTGTTTAGATTGACATAACAACAGATATCCTGGTTTCTGTGGAATTTCTCCACAGCATTAAATACAAAAACAAACATACTGAAATGGACTAGTTAAACCAGAATTCTATGCCATGAATAAATTCTATTTCCCTTGTGTTGTCATGTTTGAAAATAAAGCTGATCTATTGAGGTTCATTTGTCTTTTCTTAATTTATTTCTCTATTATTGACTATTACATTCTTAAAGTTACAAAGGTATACTTAATATTGTCACAATTCTTCAATCTTGTTCATGAGAAGCTCCTGAACAATTCCAGTTCTCCAGGGATTTTTTTTTTTTCTTTTTAAGAAAAAGTAAGATGTGTAATTTTGAGTTTTCAAAGATTCTTATTATGGTTATATTTTTTCTGTGTGTACATAGCATTTTTATTTGTTTTTTATTTTTAACATACTTTCTCTAGTCACATTCTGAAAAGGATTGCAGAATAAGTTGTCCAACACAAAGAACACTTTAAACTTGGCTTGTTTGTGATACATATCTAGCATGCAAAAACGAGTAAATATAATGAAATTTCCTTCAATTTTAACTTCTGATATCTCATTTATTTTTGATAACATTTAGATGAAAACAAAATTTTAACTTTTCTCTTTATAAATCTACAATTTAAAAAAAAAATTTTTTTTCCAGGGAGGTCACTATTTTCTTTGGGCTACTTATGTTTTACGTGAAAATGTTTTTCAAATTTGGTGTGCGCTACTATCTATGCATATAAAGATAGTCTCATCTTAAAGAAAAAGTACTACTCCTCAATATGGTGGGCTTACTATAGGGTTTTCAGTTGATTTTTTTTAACAGTGAAAACTTTAATGAATAAAATACTAAAATAATTCAATAGAAAAAATATTTGGAAAATGACACCTATTTTACAAAATGTCCCATCTTTAACATTCTGTTTGCATCATATTCTAATAAATCAATATGTAACCCGAATAAGTGGATGTACGAGAAATAAAACATCACAATCAGCGCGCGACACATAAGCAAATGAACATCAACAAACCAAACTTATGGACATATCAAAGTTTTTAGGTGAGTTTAATTCTTTAAATATTTTCTGTAGTTTAAAATAAATTGGAGAATATTTTTTTTTTTTTTTTTAGTAAGTTTGTCAATAAAATAAATGTACAATTTAAAGAAATGTGCATTAGGTTTTTTTTATTTCATTTTGAACATTTAGGTATTGGGTAATTGGTAAGTTAAATTATTATTATATATATTTTTTTAATTAAAAAAAATTGTTTTTATACTTGTTATATACATAACATGTCAAGACGCTTTTTTTTCTTTTCCTCTGCAACTTTGATTACACTAGAAAAAAAAAACATATGCGTCATATGCTATAACAACCACTGTATTAACCTAACTCACTCAAGTGTTTTTGCCGAAACTTTGTAGTAATTTATTCAATAAATATTATAATTAGCCTGACTTCGACTCCATAGAATTACACTTCTAAAGAGACAGTAGCCTCATTTTGTTTAATTCTCTTTAATTTTACTCCTCCTCCTACCACTGGGTACAAAATTAATACAAGTGATTTTTGTACATTTCACCGGGCCATTCGGTATACCTTTTCAGCCATTCCGATATTCTTCCTTCATATTTCCTATACTTTCAATGAGCGGAATAGATTAACGAACGCACCCTATAACCAGCAATAACAACTTCATCTTCATGTAACGCCTATCATAATTCGATCAGCTTAGGTTATTTAAAAGTTTCATTATAACACAAAACAAAACATCCGCTTACATTAGCTTTACATCATTTTTAGGGCGTGTTTACTTCATCAGATTTCTATTCACAACTTATTACAAAAAAGTCATCATCACAATTTAAATACTACATATATTAGAATCGTCTATACGTTAACATTGACACATCATCGTTCCAGCCAGGCGTTCACTTTTTTTATCCATGTTTTTTTTTTTTTTGATTTCTGTTAGTTTTCTATTTTGAAAAGTAAAATACAAATACATCGAAAAAGTAATAAAATACAATTTGTCTGCTTCATGTATTAACAAAACAAAACAGTTTCTTTTCACGTAGCATTAGAACCTGCTATAAAATCTTTTTTATCCTTGCTCGGGGAAGGAGAAATCTTTCTAGACAGCGACAATTTTTACATTTTGGATTACTTTTCCGCTATTTAAATATTTGTGTAATTTTCTTTTAGGTTCATTTTTCTTAATTTTCGATATAGATTTACCGTTAAAGTGTAGTATCTGTTGTGATAACATATTCTTTTCTCTCCTCAGTCAGTCATTGAGAAATCCTTCAAGACTGCGGCAATTTTTCATTTACCATTCGGAGGTGGGGGGGGGCAGTAATTTTTATTTTTGCCAATTGTGTAGTATCTGTTAGGCTGCTATACTTATTTTTTTCTCTCCTCTGGCAGTGAAGTAGATATCTTTTTAGACTGCCCCTTTTTGGGGGAGATGGATTTTCCACACGTTGGGAGGCAACTAAATAGGAAAAACATTAATTTTTACAAGTACAGAATACTTAACAGTCGAAAAATCATAAACAAAAAAAAAAACAGATGACTTATAACAATCGCAAATCTCCTCCCCAAACAGGGCCACTCTGGATTGGGATAAAAATTGATTCAGTCTAGAAGGACTGCTCCTTAATTGACCGGAAAATAATTCAAAATATGATTTTGTTTGTTTGAAATCTGAATGAGAAATGTGTTTTACATTATTGTTTTGATGTCGAAAAATATTTGATAAACAGTAAATAACAATTTATTTTTTAAAGATATATTTATGAAAGTTATAACTCAACATATCAAAGGCCTTTAATTGGGTCGTCTGGCATAAAGGTTTGCTAGCTATGGAATATTTGGCAATATATTCTTAATCATCAAATTATTTCTCTCCGATAGGTTTATAAAAGTAGTTGAGGGGCTATGGTCGAAAGCACATAAAATCAAGGTCAACATACTTCAAGGATCTATTCTGGACCCAACCACGGCCGTCGTAATAAAGCCTGTCAACTGAGTCGAGTTTTTCTAGTTACGTCATTGATAGTGGGATTAAGAACCACTCTCAATAAGGACCAGAAGTGCTTGAAGGCACTTAACGCACATGCGTCAATCTGTAATCAGAGCAAACAGACTCACATCCATAGGATTATTCATTCACTTGGAAATCATTAACTTGTTCCTTTTTTTCAAACATATTTCCTTTTTTATAGATGTAAAGTGTGAAAGAAAATAAGATTCGTAATCTTTCATGTTTGATTTAATTTTAAGTTAAAAAAAAATAAAAAATCAAGAAACGTCATTTATTTTATTCGGAAATGAGAACAACTCTTATCAAATTATTCAGCTAAAACTAATAATAATAAAATATTCATATAAAAAATAAAACTGCTTAAGAATGGGGATTTGTGTTTATAAACCAAGAGATATTTCTATGCAGCATAACTGATACTAGTATTTTCATTCGATGTAGACCAGGTTGTCATAACAATCAACTCAAACATTGAAAATAATCCGGAAAGAATGAACTTATTTAAAGAATGAATATTAAATCAGAAATTATTTTTCAAAGAAAAATTTTCATATTTAAAAAAATTAAAAAATTAATGACAACACCATTTTATTATTAAGTATTAATTTAATGTGCTGTCTAGCCTACGCAAATTACACAAAATAATACATTTGCACTAATATTTCTAATAAAGTGATGGGTTAATTATATTCTGTGATCGTTAATTAATAAATACTGAAAATTTCATTAAAATTGGTTGATTTCCTGAATTCTGATGAATTTTTAAGTGAAAGGACGGGTCAAAATGCCCATAGTCTGACTGTTCAACAGATCTCCTTTGTTACTTTAGAGCATAGATTCCCAAAGTGGGCGGTACTACCTCCTGGTGGGCGCTGCAGCGATCTGGAGGATGGCCACAGGTGCATTTGGGGGAATTAAATAACTGTAAGGGTCGATAAAAAAAGAGGAGATTTAGAAAATTAATGTATGTATTTGTTCATAGCGCTTAATTTTTCTTTGAACAACCTACTAGATGCTGGCTTGATTATTGTGGTGGGAGGTTGCAAAGGGAAACAGTACGAGATATAAGGGGGAGATAACTCATCATCTAACAAATACAAGCATTGTTAAATCATTGCTGCCACTTGTGGGATTGATTGATCGCAAGTCAAAAGCCCAGAACGCAACGGTTGTACTGGCAGATTTTGGAGCACACTGTGAATCAGGAAAGTTTTCTGTAATTTTTACTGGAAATTTACAGCGTAATATAACCCTAAGTTGGTACTAATATAGAATATGAACCAGTTTCCGTGAACTTCGCGTTGGCAATGTTCGGGCACGTTACGTAAGCACCTGAGAGATGCAGACCCATTAACAGGGGCGACTACCACCCTCGTCAAAAGAATGTAGGAAGCCAAGCAAAGGAACAAAAAGTATGTGTCACCAGCAGGAAACTCGTAGACAGCTATCTGCATGAATTCATGTAGAGACAAAAGTTTCGAAGCAACCCTTTCGTCTCCATATTAGTGCAGATAGCAGAATCCTACCCAGTTGACCAACTTCCTTGACGAACCCCTCCTCTTCTGCATGTCTTTCGTCGTCTGTGCAATAGAAAACTAATAAGTAATTAAAAAAATGCCCCCTTCCCCCCAAAAAAAATATTTCAAACTATTAGAAAAAAAAAAAATTGCATATTGACAGTTCAAAATAGCAAATAATAAAGACTACCCCCCTCCCCCCCAAAAAAACGTTCAAAAAGACAAACAAATAATCTTCAGTTTAAAGAAACACAAAAAACCTACTTTTTAACCAGTTGATTGTATACAAAAACGAATGAAAAAAAAATACTAATATTGTATTTATTAACAGTTGTTTAGCATTGTTTCGTTACAAAAATTAAAAAAAATATTTATTAAGTGATTTCGCTATGATTTGTTTTTTTTTTTGTTATTTGCTATCTTTTGTGAAAATAAAACTGAAAAAAATACAACAGCAATGTATCGAAGTTATTGTCTGCCACCCTCGCCTCGTCATCTCTTGAGTGTTTACGTAAGGAAGAACATATCTGGCAAGAATTAATATTTGCTAAATACTAAATGAGAATATTCCATGCATTAGATGAGTTTTTGTTTTAAAAGAAAAAGTAAATACATCTGATTAATATTTTATCAGTAGCCACAGATGGTGCTCCAACTATGGTAGGGTGCTACAGGAGGTTTCTTGCATATTTAAAAAAGGAGGTACCGAATGTATCTACAGTACATTGTATCATCCATCATCAACATCTAGTTGCCAAACATTTAAGTGCACGTCTGCATAATTCATTACAATATGTAATTAAAGCTATCAACACAATCAGGAGCAAATCATTGAATGACAGATTATTTAAACTGAAGAATTTAATCGTTTGCTGCTTAATACAGGAGTTAGTTGGTTGTCAAAAAGTGTCTATTTTCTAAGTTTAACTCGGTGTTGGAGTTCTTGAAAGATAAAAATGATCTTTTACGATCCAATTTAAGTCAATCCAAAAGTAACATCGCTTACTTGACAGACTTGTTTCAAAAGTTTAATGAAAGTAATCTTCATCTTCAAGGTGATGAACTGAATTTAATAAAAACAAAATGTTATTTCTGCATTTATGACAAAGTTTCTTCTGTACAAACAAAATTTTAGACGAGAGGAATTCATCCACTTCCCAAATTTATTAGGAGCAGAAAAAAAAATGAAGACATGCTTTCCTATTGTGAGCACTTGGATGCTCTCCACGATTTGATGATATTTTGAAAATAAACATACCTTTTTTTTGAGGCGTTAGTTATTAACAATTCTCGACCTAGCCTGTGTAGACAATTTTGAAGCATCAGTTGGAGATCTTTAATGATTCAAATCCACCATAACGTTGAGAGATTTACGTTTTTTTTTCTCTCTCTCTCTCAATTGTTTTCTCTAACTGAAACAATTTTCCCCCTTATATCTCATTTGTTTTTCTTAGTTTTTAATTTATCATTCTGATGTTTCCTCTTAGAGGATCAGACAATAAAGCCTTAAGGAAAATTTCAGCAATTTTCTTTTTTTTTCCACCCGCCCGTTTCATTGATTAAAAATATATATATATATATATATATATATATATATATATATGCAATTTAATATTAGTTTCTCCTTTTTATCATCAATGTTCAGATCCTTGTTTTTGCCCTAATCGAAATGAATGTCTCTCTTCTCCGAAGACATTTTGATAAGCTCCTAGGATGGATTTTCACTCTATATCTAAAATAGAAGACATACTCAATCTGTTGGTACCACTCCAGACAGCACCTGATTCCTGATGCAATCCTCTACCTATGAAAGTCAGATATGTCATAAGATGGAGTTCTGCTGCCCTACATCTGGAGAGGATTCTTTCTTGCCTTGACAGAGTGCAAAGCCAACTTCACGATCTAGTGGGGGATGATCTCTTCTGTTCTCTACAGCCCCTTTTGCACAGAAGAGACGTTGATAGTCTTTCTCTACTCTATCGTTATTGCCATGGAAGATATTCGACTGAGCTCCAATCTCTCGTTCCTCGTTGTAAGACATTCACACCAAGAAGTTTTTTTTTTTTTACCACCATTGAAAAGAACTTTCCTTTATTCCTCTGCAAATAAAATCAAACAGAATTTCTATGGACAGTACTTTCCAAGAACTTCCGATCTTTAGAACACATTGCCACAGAAATACAACAGGCTCGTCTTAAAAGTCCAATGTCAAAATACTTGTTGAGCCATCCTCTTAACTAATTAA
The DNA here is from genome assembly GCA_963556195.1 of Sepiola atlantica. NCBI lineage: Eukaryota > Metazoa > Mollusca > Cephalopoda > Sepiida > Sepiolidae > Sepiola > Sepiola atlantica. Next base: position 165,831,320 of record OY744524.1, on the reverse strand, counting down.
TTCAAGTAATCCATTTCATTCATTGTTTTGAAGCCTTTCATAGTATTGTTCATCAGCCAACTGACAATATCACTAACCCTTATCCTTGAGTGGCTTTGGTAAGTGGTGACTTATTAGTATATATATTAAAAAAATCTTTTTTTTAAATAACATTGTATTTCAATTTTAAAATTTAATAAAATATCTGATAAACAGTAAAACAATAATGTGTAAGACTCACATGAACTTGTCTTTTGTTTGTTCTCTCTGAAACGTAAGAAGCAAAACTAATATTTGCAATAGTGAAAGTTTTTTAAAAAAGCATAAACTGAAATCTATTGAAGAAAAAATCTTAAAAAGGTGATTGAGGTTGGTTCTTTTCTAGAATAGTAGCTCCAAGAAATACTGTTTTTTTTTTATTATTGTGTTACGTACAAGGCAGAAATTACTTTTGATTGTACATTTTGAAGGCTTAAGTGCAGCACAGTCATTTACATTCCCGGACGCTTACAACATTAAAGTAAAAGCAGCACTGTAAATGGATTGTATAAATGAAAAATAATTACCCAATCGTACAACAAGCAAGTAATTTTTTATGCTAATATTTATTAAATAAAAAAAATGTAAGTGTTTATCTGATAGCGAAAATAGATTGGAAAATGGTAGAATGTGCTTTTTTTTTTTTTTTTTTCTTTTAAATAGGTGTTCATTGAGAAATGTGACAACCATATTACAAATTTTCCGGCTAGGAACATTTTTTTTTCTTTTTAAATTATAGCGAAGTACGTTATTATATTGCCAATAACAAAATGCAACTACAAATAAAACTTGGCTAGTCAGAAGCAAAGTTCGACTTATTAGCTTAAATGCTATTTGGGCCTAACTTTAAAATTAAGACGGTCAGAATTTCATAGTCGACTAGCTGCACCTACCTAATGTTGCCCAGGAGTCTTTTTGTTACATTTTTTTAAAAAAACTATTTAAAAAAAGATAAAAATACCCAACTTAACGAAGAAACTGAAATTTCTAGTTTTTTTTTTTAAATTTTGTAAATTTCTATTTTAGTGAGCTAAATTATTTAAAGTGAAATTGGTTTTAAAATTTTTTTTTTCAGACTTCATGACTTCCATTAATATATCAAGCAAATGGTTCTTAATTTATGAGGTTGGATCAACAATCCAGTTCTAAGACTGACTATTCTAGAAGAATTTAGTGGTGAATTCTTTGAGGAAGGTAATACATCTCTGTGCTGGTCTCAAAACCTGTGAACTTGTTTTGCCATGTTTGCACAAGATAATCAGTAAGTTCTTCATTATCGCCAAGCACCCATTGTATAACTTTTTGTAAGGAGGTACTTTAGGAGACAAAAAATGCCTTGAAGAGAGCTCTGCCCTCTAACAAATCTGTCAGGTGAGCATGTCTTTGGATATTTAGATTTTAACATTTCTCGTGAAACTCTGCGTCGAAGTAATAATTATACAAAAGTAACTGTCTCTACCTGATATAGCCCGGGAGTTAAGTTAATGTAATTTAAAGCCAAAAAAATAAAAATTTACGAAGTAATTATTAAAAATATCTGACTTGTTATCTAAACAAAAAAAAACAACAAAAAAAATTGGAAAAGCATCCCAGTGAATATAATTTTATAAGTCAATTATTTTTTTTGTAAATAAAATGTTTATCTCAGAGTAATTCTGTAAAATTGCTCACTTGTTTTGTAAGAAATAGAAAGGCATAATATAAATTTTTTAAATCATGTCCGCCGTTCTCTGAGGAGGACACGATTTTTTAAATTTATTACTCATATAGTATCTGTATTTTAAACTTTGATGTTAAAACAAAGACTTGAAAAAAAAAAAATCTTTATTTCAAAACAAAAACAATTTTTTCTCTATAGATTTCAATGTTATTTCTGATGAGTAGAGTACTTTTCCATCAAACTTGCAAATAAGAAATTGGCAAATGTAATTTTTAGCGACATAAATGATTTTAGAAAGGAAATACAGTTGGGAAATTAGTTCAAAACAATGTATTTTGATTTACATACTCATGTGTGACATGTTCACGTTAAAAACAATTTAATACTTAATAGAAAATATTAGCATGTTATGCTAGGGTTGGTTAGAATTGCCTCCAGGAGAAAAAACATGGCCGACGGATGACTAACTAAACTAAAGGCCAATCCAAAGATAGCTTCACATACTTATATTTTCTATGAAATATTAAATTGTTTTTAACACAAACATGACATGACACACATGAGTAGGTAAATCAAAATAAATTGTTTTAGACTAATTTCCCAACTATATTTCCTTTCAAATCTTTTATATTGCCAAACAGTTATGTTTGACAAGAAATTTATTTCCACAAAGGATTGGAAGATGAGTAAACATTTTTTTTTAATTCCTCTTTTCCTTGATTTAAAATAAATGATATATTTTTTTTTTCAATTTTAAAATAAATGCATTACCAAAATAAATTGAAAGTATTTCCATGTGTTTCTAAACAATAATAAAGTAACAAGTGATGAGATTTAAACCTAAAGCCAATTAAAATGCAACAAGTCTATCTCGTAACATTGATCAGAATAAATGCCATTAAAAATAATTATTTTCCGGTATGGATGTTTTAGTTTCATTTTAAGAAACATAAAAACAATTTTAGACAAATTAAAAAGCTAAAAATTATTGACAATCTAGCAAAGAAAGAAATATATTTAAAGTAACAAAATAATGATTTTAATAGGTCTTCCACAACCAATATTATTGGAAGGGGTTTCTCTGCCCCAAATGCTATAGACAACAAAATGAGATGATTATTAAATATGTTTTCATGGAAATACAAAACAATTTATGAAGCAAATGCATTAAAATGGAGATTGATATTAGAATGAGTTGACTGATGCTTAAAGAAAAATAAGTTGTTAAGATAACCAAACTATAAACGTTTATTTTTCAAACATCTTGGGAAGAAGTAGACTCTTGGCGGTGTAGGTTAGTTCGTAGTATATGCATTTGGTCCATTGCATTTGTTAGCACTGGTCGTACAGAATTGATCTCCATTAAAGTCAGATGGTTCAACTGGGGACAAAAAAATAAAAGATAAAAATAAAAGTCAATCATACTAGTTTTGGTGTTACTATTAAAAACAAATAGTGACTAAACATACAAAAAAATATATATAACAATAAAAACAGTCATAACTAAAAATACTATTTTAGATGAGTGGAAATAATTTTTTTCTTTGTAAAAATTTATTTTACTTTTGTTCAGCCCCAAAAAGACATACTGCCACTGAAGTGTAAAGTGCTACTTTGATAGGGGCCAGATTTATAGGGGCAACGTGGGTGGGAAGTTGGGCAACAATATATTTGTCTGATCAGTAAAATGGAGCAGGAAGGGAATTCCAAAGACAAGCTCTTAGAGTAGAAAATCAAAGGATCTCTACATAGAAGAGTGTGGGATTTTGCTGGTAGTTCATAGGAGCACATTACATTACTTGTAAAACAAAAACAAGAACGGGGATGTAACAGAAACTAGAGTTTGGCAGCCAGTGTAGGACCTATTAGGTTAGAAATTCTTTTCTGCAGTCTAAGAGGGAGAGGCCAGTGGTTGGTGCATCAACCCAATGTGGCAACGATACTTTCTGCATGGGTGAATGGTAGCTTTATAGAGATAACATCCAAAATTTAAATAAAATTTTAAAAAAATGGGAGATATGTGGCATTGTGGTCAATTCTTTCACTGATCCCAAAATCTGAAAGCTGTTGTGAGACGCTTTCTCCTTCAGCAAAAATGGAGAGTTGAAACAAGAACGGTTTTTCATAGCTTACATTTTATTGTAGTGGAATTCTGACATTCTCTTGGCACACTCAGCTTTACATACAGTCAGCTCTCTATCCCCCACTTGCAGGGAGCAGAAGGCGGAACCGCCACTTATCTTGATTTCAAGTCTATCTCTGACCTCAATTCTTTCTCGATCATTGAACGTAATTCAGAAAATTATTTTTCTTAACATTCCTCAATCAGCAAATGTTTACATTTCTATTTTCCTCCCAAACTTGAAATTATCACAACAACCACAGTCACATTCCAAATGCAACTTCTACCTATACACCGCTCCTGACCTACGTCTCATTACAGGATTTGTTGATTTTACTAAGCAGTTCCAGCAACCAGGAAAATGTAATTTACATTAAAACAGCAATACCACCGACCATAAAACAGTTTGAATAATCATAGATTTCAAGGTAGTTCTACTAAAATAGTCATATTTTAAAAACCAAAGCACTTTAAGTCGTCAAAATACCACCATTTTGTTTGTAAATGAATATCCTTTCACGTGCATTAATAAATAATTACTCAACCACTAACTCTAGGTTCGAGTGACAAGCCACCCCCTAAAAATTCCTTCTCTTGAACGTGTTGTACCATTAACCGTAAATCATAGTGACAAGTCCCCCCCCCAAAAAAACTCTCTTAACCCTAACACTAAGTCTGAATTGCAACCTCCATCCAAAATAAAAACCCTTCATTAACCTTATCACTAACCCTAAGTCCGAGTGGCAATCCCCCCAATCTTACAAAAAGCCCACATAATCGTTTAAGAAAAAAAGCAGACACCCATAAAAAAAAAACACACAAGATTTATTTCCTATATAAAAAAAATTGATTATCTGCCCTAAAACGCTAGAATGGCCCGGAAATGGTGAATTATTTTACTTTAAATTTATGTGAAACAAATCCTTACTCTAAATTCTAATTGTTTTTTTTTTCTGCCAGGTTTTCAGGGTGTTTACACGTAATTCCACCTAGCCCTACTACTAACCAAAGTCCGAGTGGCAAGCCCCCTCCCTCCTCTCACACAGACCCTCTTAAAACTACACATAATTGTCTAAAAAAAAAAAAAAAAAAAGTAAAAAAGGAGACCCCCCCCCCAAAAAAAAAACGCACAGGATTTATCTCCCATATAAAAAAATAATGCCCTAAAACGCTAGAATGGCCCAGAAATAGGGAATTATCTTACATTAAATTTATATGTGAAACTAATCCCAACTCTAAATTCTAAAATAATTGTTTTTGTTTATTTCTTTCTGCCAAGTTTTTCAGGATGTTAACATGCAATTGCATAAAAAAGTAGAATCTCATATTTTAGAAAGGCAAGGGGGTGATTTAGTGAAAGGTGTTAATCTACAATAATACCAAAGAAATCTTGCAATATATTCATTTTTAAACAGTCCTAGTATTAGATTTCAGTTTCTTGGACATAAAATGGATTACAATTCAACTTTGAGTTTTCTAACTTCTTTTTTTTAATGGATACATGGTATTTTTAAGGTATTGCAGCATATTTATGTGCATTTAATGCAGATTACTTAGAAACCATTAATGTCTGGAGATTTTCAGTGGCATATTCTGATTTCTTGCACAAAAATACACTTATATGGCAATGTCATTGCTTAATCTTGTGTTTTAACAAAGATATAACATTTTTACTGAAAAATTAGTGTAAAAAATGTGACGAAACGCATATGGTCTTATAGAGGGAAAAATATCCAATTGTGCAAGGCACAAAAATAGTCATAACTTCCTTATTTTTAGTCAGATTTAAAAAATTAAAAAAGATTCTTTCTTAGAACATCAAGCTCTTTCTATATATGCCATTATTGAGATATTTTAATCAATTAAAATTTTTTCATGTGTATTGCTAATTAAAATAAATATTGAAACTTTAAACCCCCCCCCCATGTCTCTTTTAATCATATTAAAATATTTAGTCAACTACCCAAATCTAATCAGCCAATATGACTGCTCTCTTAGAGTATGTATCCCAAACCAAAATTTTATTCCTTATATCTAAAAAAAATGTTAATGTTGGCACATAGATTTTTACAAAACAGACAATTGTACCAAATTTATTTTGGTAGCTCAATTACCAACTAAATCTTTGTTGGAAATTAGAAGATTTGCTGTCTTGTGTGCTATTGGACCAGAATTCAATTTTAAGTGTATAACTACAACTGCAGGCTTCAAATAAGTGAAAAATCCTTACAAATGTAAATTCATCTGGTGGTAAATGAAAATTAATCATAATGGAAGCAATAATTATTATTATTATTATTTTTAATAGCAATCGCTTTAGACAAGGCATGAAGCCACTTGATGTAAGGAGATAAAAAGAATACTATTTCAAGTGTGACAATGTTGAGTGGACCTACGGAAGATGGAGCTAAAATACACACTAGTATGAATTAGAAGTGAGCATACGAAGGTCGGCGATTAGAGTATCGCGCTAGTGTGAATTAACAGAGAAAGACATAGATGTCTTCATTGAACTAGAAGCCGATAATGGCAGAGGACGGCGTGGTGATCTGACACTCAATTGCGCAGTGTATCGAGGTGGCGACCAATGCATAGAACAGATGTGGTCGAAGAGTTGTTGTTTTTGATAAACGAACACCAATATTGTGGAGTCAGCACCGCTGTGTCTGACTTCATCGGGAAGAATGTAATTTTTCCGCTCCCGGTTAAAGAGCTGGATATGACACAGGTGTGATTTGAACTAATAGCTACCTCCCAGAGATCTCACTAACAGGTTGATTTCGGTGGACGTAGGTTGAGAGAACTTACAACCATTGGTGGAATTACATTTTCTCGGTGAATCGCTCTGAGACAGACCCCCCTCATCAGTGAGCGGTGGGGAATGGGAGGGCGGACCGAAAATTCCAAATACAACAGAGACAGGGACAAAATAAACATTTCTTTTCTTTGTTTGTTCTCTAACTAAAATTCTATTGGGAGAGAGGGTGGACGTAAGTTGGGAAAACTTTGAAATGCTCTGAGGCGGGATCCCCCCTCCCTCACCTGCACCAGCGAGCAGTGAAGGATGAGAGGGCAGACTGAGAATGCCAAATACGGCAGAGACAGGGGTAATAGGAACGCATTTCTCTGACTGAAATTCTATTGGGAGAGAGGGAAGGGGTGTCCGACCGATTTCAATAAAAAATGAAGCTAAACAGGCTTCAAGGACTCGCTTTTGCTTGTCCACCGAATCCATGTCACTCTGAGACGACCCCCCTCTTTGCCAAACTAAGAATTGTCCATTAACAATTAGAGCACCGAGTCAAAAACAGTTTTGACTATAAATTATACAAGTTTGCTTTTACTTTCTATTTTTCTTTACCAAATAATTATTCTTAAAAAAACAAAAACCAAACATATCAAGTTGTTGAAAACATTTTTTTTCTTCTATTATTTCACTTGTTCTGCTTGAAATGACCCTTTGCTTTGCAACGGTACAAAGTTGTTAACCCAATCCGGATAATTACCCACTGATCAATCAATCACAACGTGGGAGTGCAGTAATCGCTTGACCAGGCTTTTCGACATCTGCAACCTTTATCAGAGTGGCAACTTTTCCCGAACAGTATCGGGTGACCAACCAAACTCAGGAACGGCCAAATTAGTGACGTCACCGACGCAGCGAGCGATAGGGCTTCACAAGGTCAAAAACTAGCCAACAAGTGTTTGATAGATAGATTTTGACCTAGAAAACTAATTCTTCCCCCTTTGTCAGAAACATTGCTCATGGAATAAAGGACAAAATAAGGGAAGTGAGAGTTACGAGGCTGCCAAAACTAAACCCAAGGTCCACTTCCTACTCTCCTGAATGTTTAACATTGATTAAAATCTCATTACGCCCTAAAAATAAAAAAACGTGCAAAAAATGACATAAAAGCGCAAGTTTGTTCATATAAGATTAATTTTAACAGCTAACACATTGAATCTTCTTAATATGATTCATAGCACATTAGAGATTTTTCTTCTAATAGTAAAACAAAAACTCAGATTTGGAATTTCTATTTTTGTTCCACTCTGACGTAATGATTTTCATGGGTATATAGATTTTCCACAATTCAAAACCAACATTTTTTCTTAACATTAAAACTGAGTTCTGTCGGCTGTTTACACATTTTCGTTCATTCTTTTATATTTCTCCCTGGCAACGCCGGAAGACAGGTACTGCAAGTCAATAATAAAATACGAATTATGTGATGAGGAGACATTCATATTATGGATCTTGGCAATCTTAATGACCCCCTCTCACTTTTTTACTGAAAGGAAAGTGTTTTCTTCTACTTACACATTAAACCATTTTACATTAAAAAAACATTGAAATTAGGGGTGGGTAAATGATAGTAGAAAACTGTAAATATGAATTAAAAAAAGCTGATTTACCTTGGCATGTGTAGATTCACTTTTAATTAATGTGTCAATAAATATGAATAAAACAAGCTGATTTACCTTGGCATGTGTAGATTCACTTTTAATTAATGTGTCAATAAATATGAATAAAACAAAAGCTGATTTACCTTGGCATGTGTAGATTCACTTTTAATTAATGTGTCAATAAATATGAATAAAACAAAAGCTGATTTACCTTGGCATGTGTAGATTCACTTTTAATTAATGTGTCAATAAATATGAATAAAACAAAAGCTGATTTACCTTGGCATGTGTAGATTCACTTTTAATTAATGTGTCAATACTGCTCCGTAGTTTGGCGACACGAAGATCCCAAATGTCTTTGATTAACGTTTTCACTTCATCGGCTTTCGGTATATCTTCTTGAGCACTAAATACAAATAGGAAAGAAGAAGCAAATAAAGAAATAAATTTAAAAAATGCATTTCTGTTTATAAAAAGTTGAAAGTCTTGCGGTATGAAATATCCAACAATTCTTTTGAAGAAAAAAAAAATCCAATTGTTAAAACTTGTTTAATAGCAGATACATCCATTTTCTGAAAATGCAGTATGCTAAGAGAATTTCATGTTCGTATGTACGTTATTACCTTTCACCCCTTTTTAAAAGATGGGATCGTCTGATTGACGAAGATGTAATGTAAAAAAAGTAATTAAATTTTTTTTTACCTGATGTCGCTGTTGTGTCAACATGACACTTGAACTAAAATACATTTTCTTGGCTTTCGGGCCAAGATCAAAGTGTAGTATCTGCTGTGTATATATGTATATTTATGAAAAATAAAATTTCCAATCAATTAGGGGGTATCTAAGTAGGACGGTCCCTAGTGTAAATGTGGTATTGTGGTGACTGAGATGATTCTAGTTAAGAGTAGGATAGACATTTTTTAGTATTTCTGACCAAGGATGACCAACAACACCCATTTTCACCACACTTTTGATGGCCTTGTGCCTAATTTGTTGTAGATGTAATTTTTTAAATATTTTTGAAAATAAATAATTCAAAGTATAGTATCTATTCTATCCAAATATTGTGCAATAGGTTCTGCGTTCGTGCCGGGCATTCATAGAATGGAAATATGTCAGAAACTCCTACACAGGTTTTGGAGATAGATTCTAGAAACTACATTACGCAGAGTACTTAGATAAGTATGTTTCAATTTAAACTTGGATTATTCAGACTAACAAAGGGGGTAGAATAATATCGTGGGATCTGCGTTTGCACCAGACATCCATAGAATGGAAATATTTTCAAGCATAGCAGCAATATACAATAGATGAAGGATACAACTGTGGAATTTCCACGGGTCCCGCTAGTCATATATATAATAAAGAGAATATTTTTTACAAAATATTTAGAAAACCTTCACAACGCAAATTTGTTTTTAAAATAAATTATTTATTTACCTTAAAAACATTTTTTTTTTTTTTAACTTAGTATATATTACCGAAAGTACTATCTTCAGAAGAATTAGCATATTTTTTTTTCTTTTTCTTCAGTTTTTTTCCCCTCCTGACTGAGACAAACTTATCGCAGTCAGGTTCAAAGAAAAAAAGTGTTTTTAAGGTAAATAAATAATTTATTTTAAAAACAAATAATTTGCGTCATGAAGGTTTTCTAAATATTTTGTAAAAAATATTCTTTTTATTATTGCCATTCCGCCAACGTTTCCAATGTGTGACTTTTCAATATATATATATATATATATATATATATATATATATATATATATATATATATATATTATTTTTTTAAAATATCTTTTTTTTTTTTACATTTAATAAACTTGACTCAACATTATTCGGTTTTAATGGCATATCAACCATTTTTGGATTCATGTGAATCTCAAAATGACCACAGAGGAAGATTAAATCTGGACATATAGAAAGATGTGTGCAAAACAGGATTATTTGGACTACTATTCTCATCTTTGTTGTTATATTCACAAAGTTTCAGATGATGTAACCTCCGACCTTTTAAAGGCACATCTTGTGAATCTAAAACCTGGACGGAATTTTGAACTGAATCCTTTCGACAAAAATTCTCAAATTTGGCTAGAAGGTTTCCAAGTTAAAAAAGATGCACCTTCAAAAAATTGGAGGTTACATTGGCCAAAACGTTGTGAATATAACAACCAAGATGAAAATAATACAAATTATCAATGCTCATCAAAAATATTTTTAAATATCATTAAAACCTTTTAATTTAGAATGTTAATCCTTTGTTTTGTGAAGAATATTACAAATTAGAAATGTTTTCTTTTAAATACATATGTAAAACTGTATATTTTTATTGTGCTAACTAACCAGCTGTTCTGGTGCTACCAGATCAGGCTGTCTGAAGATATCGGCTTCCTGACCCAAAATGTACCAAACATTGATGTTTTATTGTTTTCTTCTCTTTGCAAAACTCAATCATGTTCTACAAAATCTAAAACAAAAAACAAACACCATGAATAAATACTTGAATATATAAAGAACTTGAAGCATAAAAACTTTCACAAAAACGACCGGATTCGGCATTAAATAACCCGAGGAGGGTTGATATGCCGTAGAACAAAACAACCAAACCAACCAGCTGTTTCATTAAAGAATAGTCATGGGTCCTTGGTCATAGAATCACTCAAAAATGTTATTGAGAAACTGTTTTGCTGCGTTTTCTTTAACTTTCCGGGGTCCTGATCCTCAAGGTTGCAAGGCCAAACCCGTTATGCTGATTAGATTTCTGAGCTAGATGCTTCAAGCTTCTTGGCTGACTGACCGTGAATCGTCTCAGTGGAGTTACATCCAAAATTATACTTTAACGGTTATGTATTGAATCTCTAATCAATTTGTTTTTTTTTCATTTGATTTAAACTCTAGCCTATTGAGCAGAACTACAATCTTGTGATCCACATCGGCCGAAACATTGTGAGAATAACATCTATTCCAAGACGTGAACAGTAGTCCAAATAATCCAAATCACCAAAGCAATAATCTTCTGTTGGATACCAAGCTACATCGGCATTCATGGAAATGAAAAAAACGATGAAGCTGCGATGCCGTATTAAAACTTACACCAAAATACAGGGCCATTGTCACCTGAAGAAGGTTGGACGTTACATTGGCCGAAACGTGAAAATAACACCCAAGATGAGAATAGTAGTCCAAATAATACAAATATAAAACTCTTTGGAATACATGCACAAACAATCAACTGAAGAGAAAAGAAAAGTCCATCCAAGAATCAAAGAACTACCAGAGTTAGAAAAGAGTAAAAAAGGAAGAGGTAAATCTTGGCAGACGTCATATCAGCCACATACATACAATGCACTCTTATCTGCTGTAAGTTGTTGTCTGTTGTGCAACATCTATTGGTGAAATATACTGATTTCACAGAAATCTATTTTACACCTTTTTGTGCAGCTCAATCTGAACACCACTTTGGGATATTTAGAGTAAGTAAGATTATGTGGTATTTCTGCTGTACGTAAAAAAATGACGACAAACACTGATGTATAAAAATATAATGATATATTTTTATTGTCATGAACGAATGGAGACGCATAGGAATTGACGAGGTGATTTTCTCTGACCCGACTGCCAGTCGACTATCGATCTCAATTTCGGTTTAGTTTTATATAATAATTTGTAACACCCGTGCATCCATCTGTAAACACCCACATTCAACGTGTTTTAGTTTCTCTCGGCCCATCAAACGTGTTTTAGTTTCTCCTGGCCTATCAAGTGTGTTTTAGTTTCTTCTGGCGGATATTTTAAAAATGTATATATATTAAAAAGTTTTGTAAATAAAAAAATAAAAAAACGTACTCTACATGAAAAAATAAACATTTAATATACCCTCTCTTCTTAAAATACACAACACGAAAAATAGAATCTTCTGTGTTTACTTAAACATATTGTAAAAAAAAAAAAAAAAAAAAAAAAAGATGCATCCTATAAGATTTTATTATGTATTCTGCCCTCGTGGGGAGGCAAGTAAATAGGGGCACAAAAACATTTTAGAACGAAAATTCTGCAATGTTTCGTTTGATTATTACAAAGTTTTGTAAATAAAAAAAACGCATCCTACATTAAAAATAAATATTTAATAAATATTTCTTAAATAAATCTTTCCCTATATTAAAAAGCGAGCTTTAGTATCCATTTGTTTACAAAATGCCACGTGCGTGAATGTCAACTGATGTAGGCCGAATTTCGTCCCTATTCGTTTTTCCAATTTCCGAGGTCCTTATTCCCTATATGATCCATATATTTTAAATACATATTTTATTTTATGGTGTCCTTATCTATATTTTTATAATGAATGGTTCCCATATTGTATTAAATTCTATACTAGATCTGTTTAGTAGGTCATTGTCGCCTAACATATGCGCTGCTTCTTTGGGTCGTCTTACTCTCCACCATTCTTCTCTGTCTATAATTTTTACATCGTCCCATAAGGTTAGATGGTTTCCCTTTACCTTCCATATGTTGTCAGCCATACCTGACATTTCGATATCACCACGTATTACGGCTTTCTGGTATTCTAGCATACTTTTAGTGGGTGACATGTCTCACCGTTGTATATTTTTCCACACTTACATGGAATTGCATACACACAGTTCTAGTCATAACTTTTTCCATAGAGGGCTTGATTCGCATAAGAAGCCCTTCATATATGGTATACAAACTGGTGAGTGTTCGGGTGGTGTCCTTTGGTGTTTGGTCGAGATTTCTTGGAGCTGATGTCATGCTCTCTGGATAGTTGTTTCGGTGTAACATCAGCAAATATTTAAATCGAGGGTAGAATTAGAGGCGGGCAAACACTTTTTAAATGAGTAAATATGCTAGCATTATCGGCTTATTTCCTAGATGACAACATGTTTCATTGGATAAGGTTCGATGAAAATAAGTCTGTTAGTGACTTATATAAAAAGAATCTGAATAAATATAAATAAAAGTATTGGTTTAAAAACATAATTCTTGTTTTTTCGCAACACAAGTTTATTTAAGAAAACACTGAAAACATTTTAATGTTTTAAATAAAGTTTTGTATTTCTTTCACATTACAATATCCCAGAAATCTGTGTATCCACTTTTGTGAAACAAATAATTATATAAATATTTTAATTTTTTAACTAAAATGTTTGTATAACTCACTAAAAGACTTTTAACTCTAAATTTAATATATGACAACAGTGTTATTTCCTAGTTTAGTCATGGAAACATTCGAAGAAAAAAAAAAAATAGTTTTAATAAAGTATTTATTGTTTGCAAGCAAATGAAATCGATAAATTATAGTCAGAGAATTGACTGTTAGAAAAAAATAGAATAAGCTCATCAATGCAAACGTGTAAAGTCGTTGCGAATATTTGTTTTTTGTAAAGTTTTTATCAAGAATGTAAATGCGTTCATAAGAATCAATGTTTTTTTTTAGTTTCATTATTGAAAAATGCGTTTCCACAAATAATAATGAAAATAGGTTTTAAATACTTTATTTTTTTAAATAGTCTAATAGTTTTTCATTATAAATTAACTAAAAGAAACGAAAAATCGGAGTACTAAATGATTGTGTGGGTTTATAATGAATGGTTTCTAGTTTGTTTGTAAATACTTGTTAAATAGTTTATAATGAAAATATTATTTTAATAACATAGCCAATACAGAATATTCCTGGAGAAATTGTTTTTGTTCCACTTAAGAAATCCTTCTAAACTGAGGCAGTTTTGAAGAACATGATTTTCCACAAATAATAATGAAAATAGGTTTTAAATACTGTATTTTGTAAATAGTCTAATAGTTTTTTCTCAAATAGAAATGAAATAAAAGAAATTAGTGTTTTCTTGTGCGTTTGAAAATACATGTTAAATATTTTATGTCGAAAATATTGCTAAAAAAACATCAAATACAGAATATTACAAGAGAATTTTTTTTTTTGATTCTGTCTAAGAAGAAATCCTTGTAGACTGAGACAAGCTTTATTTCGTTTGGAGACCGGGATTTTCCACAAATAATATTGAAAATAATGTTTAAATATTTTATTTTTATAAATAGTCTAATAGTTTCTCGTAAATAATTAAATAAAAGGAACGAAACAGTGCAGTAAGAATCAGCGTTTTTTTTAGTTTCATGGTTGAAAAAATGCGTTATTTTGCGAACGTCAAAAATGTATTCACGTGTGAAAGCAGATGTCGGCATGTATGAATGCATGCGGCCATCTGTTTGTTAAAGTGTAACCAAGAATGTTTACAGAATGTAGAAGCAACAGGCATTCAGAATGATACCCCCTTTAATCCGTAAAAGAGAGTGATCTTTATTTAGATTTAAAAGCTATTGTATAATGTAGACAATATTAAGAAGGACAAAATGAAATAATTTAAGTGATTTATCCCCCCCCCCCCCACTCATTAAATAAGAACCCAGCATTTCAGATAGCAGTGAAAGTAGATAAATAGTAGCGAGTAAAAGTGGATGCCAACTTCTCTTTGGGAGGTTTATTTGGGAGAGTCTGGTAATTTGGATAAAATATAATAAATATTGAAAGAAGATGAAATGAATGCATAATTTCTGGAAACACGCATGAGAGCTTAGCCTAATTGGATAGCGGAACAGATTAGCATATGAGGGTTTAGGTTATTATCCTACTTGGTCTTAATGCAGACAGGAAAAAACACTGACTTTATTACATAGATTAGGCATAAGTGGGGGAAGAGGGTGTGGATGGGAAAGAAAGTTTGACTTACTATTTAAGGAGAAGTTGAGCGACTTCAATGTAATGTGGACACGGCATCTGCGTAAAGAATTTGCTTTCCATTTCTTCTTGTTTTTTCATTTGCAAATCCTCTGGAAGAAAATATGTTGTGTTAAATCGATAAACTATGGAAAAAAACAACATTGGTCTCAAAGGAATTATATATCACAAAATAGTTAAAGCTGCGTAACATAATATTACAAAATCGTTAGCGCTGCGTAACATATCAAATTTAGAAACCCAGTGCAATATTTTAGAAGGATATAAGAAGATAAAAAAGTACAATCGAGCGAAACTGCATTTTCCTATTTTATTCCCATCTTTCAGTTTGTCAGATAGAAACAAACAACCGTTGGCAAAGCAAAATACGATTTCATCCTCCCTACTATATTTTAAATCTGTCCCGTCAGAAGATAGAATGTTGTGAAATGTTTGGCCTATTCCCGTTCACTTTCACCCAAGAGCGATATGTTGCAATGACCTAGCAAAGGGTGCACGCGATCTGCTCCCTTACCCAAATATGCAGCTGATTTAGAAGTTGGCCTGGATTCAGTTGTGGATTGGGGTACGAAATAGCTTGTTTTGTTTAATCCTGTTAAGTCTTTCAATCGTAGGTGTGCCCCTTTTTTTCTTGAAATTCTCATGGATGGCTCTATTCTTGAGGAGAAATCGACTCTGTAACTTGGTCTTTCTTTCTCATTAAATCTTTCTTTGAGTTCATATATAAGAGCCATGGCTCTTTCTGCTTATCGTGAAGTCGGTTCTCTCTATCGCCCCAAACACTTTCTCACACCTGAGGATATTCTCTATTTCTACAAATCTACTATCAGACCATGTATGGAGTACTGTTGTCATATTTGGGTGGGTGAATTTCTGTCCCATTTGAGGGTTCTTGATAAAGTGAAAGTCTGTAGTTTGATTGGCCCCACCCTTTCTTCTTCTCTGCACCCTCTCTCTCACAGACGTGATGTTGCTAGTCTCAGTCTTACTATAAATACTATTATGACATGTGTTCTTCAGAATTGTTTGATCTATTCCTTGCTTCCTTTGTTCCAACTCATTTGACTCGTTGGTCTAGTGGTCTCCACAAATTCGCTGTTTGATATCTCATTGTAATACAGCTTCCTATTCCAGTAGCTTCTTTCCAAGAACTGCAGGCTTGTGGAACTCTTCTTGCTGACTGTTTTCCCCCTACCTATAGCCGTGGTCTTTTCAAGACTAAGGCCAATAGGCATCTTTGCAATAATCATCTTTCATTCTTGTTAGCTCCTTACATCATTGTTTGGAGCGATTTCCATTAAAAAAATTTTTTAAAGCCAGCAAAGCCAACTTGTAAAATATAAAATCGAATAAAAGTAGAAGTTTATTACCCAGGTTTCATCAAGCTATGATGTTATTGGACACTGTTGAAAAAATTAAGGCAGAGCAAACAAATATATACGCATAAAAACCGTATAAAATGAACACAAGAAAGGAAGAGAAAACACAAACAAAACAACCTATTATTCAACAGCCATTTCCTTCCATGCATATAAGTATTTTATTGCATTTTAAATTGCCTCGACATTTTTATGATTTCTTATTACGACAGTTCTGTGGAATTTACTTTTTTTCCGGTGAGTTGTCTAATATTGATTTATCTATATAACAAGATAAAGTCATTTCAGTTGGATTATGGACGTTTTTGTCATTGATACTTTCCTTCCTACAAAATCAATATTTAATTTTGAATAGCCATTTTATTTTGTTGAAGGTTGGTTCATGTTGCTATGAACGATAAAATGTAATTTGAGTTAATTCTTTTCATAAATTAATTTATCCCGTCGGATTTATTTTCATATAGCCGGCTTTATTTTTCTTTTTAAAGGAAGGTAATTGTATTCATTTATTACAGACTTACTCCCCTTTTATTTGGTAGAGAAAAATATTTTTGGAAAAAAAAAATGGAGGTAACTCTGTATTCATTCATTACAGACTTTGTTACCTTTCTTTTAAAAATTAAAAAATGCAAGTAAATACACTATCAAGCAATGCCGGGTAGATACAGTTAATATCTAGTAAATAAAGTAAAGTTGATTTCTCTGTGAATCTATAGATCTATAACACAAAAGTTTATCAAAGTTCAACTTAAATTTGTTCTATTATTAAGACTTGCTGTACTATTGCGATTGTTCTTATCTTAATAATCTATTTGGAATATTGTATGATAGCAAAAATATTAGTAAAAACTTTTGGTTTACTTTCGGCAGCTTCGTAACTCGCTTCCTGTATCTTGTCCTTTAGTCCTCACATTCCATGAGCAATGTTTCTGACAAAGGGGGAAGAATTGCGGTTTTCTGGGTCGGCATCTATCAATCCAACACTTATAGCTGGCTAGTTTTTGACCCTGAAGTAGTATTTTTTTTTAAGCTCATTCCATCAAGTGGCTTCATGCCTTGTCTGGAGACAAAGAAAAGTAGATCTGTATGAATCAGCCTGATTCTCTTGTTGGCATAGGCTTCCCAGATTCTTTCTCAAAAGAATATGGTACTTACAGGAGGGACCACGTGAAGGTTGCCAACATGCTGAAGTGAAATGGGTGCTAGAGATCGAACTGGATTCGAACTTTGCACGCCCAGGTCGTCGGTCCATGTCGTTAATCACTTACTCAAAGTCACCTAAAAAATATTTAATCTGGCTCTTTCATTTGATTCAAGTTAATTTTCACTTCATGAAACAACAAAAGAGCAGCAGGAATGAGTCAGCAACACAAAGCTTATTGCCACCGCCACTCTCTCAGAAAACATTAGCCTCGAGCCCTATTTGAGATTTGCCTCCATTTTTTTTTCTTCCTATGAGAGAGAGAGAGAGAGAGAATCTTTCATTATTTTACTTCTGGTATGTTTCAATGTGAACAGTGACTAGCGACTTTAAAAACAAAAAACACAAATTCGACTTAAGGTACTTATTTCATTAAAATCAATTTTTTTAAGCATATTTGTTAAATACTAAACATTCGGAAAATATTTTTTATAGATATTAAACTAGCTGTATTTACCCAGCATTAACCAGGTGGATATATATTAGAGAATAATAATTCAAAATATAGTTCTGTTTACAATTTTTTCTAAATTTGTTTTAATTTTCCCTTATTTTTAGAACCCTGCTCTAAAAGAGAGAAAAAAAAAAAAAAAAAAGACACACTCTATAAGATATTTTTATTTTATGATGCATTCTGCCCTCGTGGGCAGGAAAGTAAATAGTGACACAAAAACATTTTAGAACGAGAATTCCGCAATGTTTCGTATGATTAATAAAAAGTTTTGTAAATAAAAAAAGCATCCTACATTAAAAATAAATATTTAATAAATATTTTTTTTAAATAAATATTTCCCTGTATTAAAAAGCGAGTTTTTGACAAAAACTAAAAAAACACAGCATTATTATTCGTTTATTTACAAAAAAATGGTACGGTCAACCATTGTAGACCGAATTTCGTCTCTGTTCATTTTTTCAATTTCCGGAGTCCTTATTCTTTATATGGTCCCAAAAGCCTAAAATCAATATTGCCTTTTACTCCAAAAGCCAAATTCATCGATTAATAATTTATTACTTACCCACATTCATCCAATCTGGAGGCAGAATACGCGCACGTCGTCTTTGTTTGAAATTAACAGCCAACCACATTGGAACAATTGTTGGCATACCGGCTTCAAAAGGGCCAAACTCACCCTGAGAAAAACAATATGAAAACGGTATTTGTAGAATCAGCATAATATTGTACACCTTCATACTTTTGACAATATTTTCAAAATGAGATATCATTATTTACAACACATGTTTCGAACTTTTCCTCATCTTTCCATTTTCACGTTTTCATTGTTGTACTCTCAGACTTTGATAATCCATTATTTAATCAACTTGGGAGAGATAGCTCTCTTTCCACATTCAATGATATCTAGTACAAGTTAATTAAGTTTTCTTAAGTTCCTTCACCGGGGATTGAACTCACAACCTCTAGGTAGAATTCACTCTAGAATAACCTTGACTGATGCCTTTATCTCCTTGACCATGTGTCCAGTAGGACAATCTAAGATACTGCTTTGAGAGATAAACCTAAGATCTAGTATGATGCAATATATTCATATGAGTGTACATCCTATGTAAAAAAAAAAAAGCCCCCCCCCCCCCCAAAAAAAATATTTATGCTTTGTTAGTGTTAGTACTAACATACAAAATAACATCTTAATCGATGAAGTTAAAAAAAAAAAAAAGTAAGAAAGAAAACGTCTTAAACTGGAAAGTTTGAAAAAAAAAGGGGGGGGGGTCTTTCATTTCAGACGGCAAGGCTGGTAGGTGGCGTCTAACTCGCTATTTCACTTCCCCATAACACTTTAAATGGTTTTGTCCGGCACATTTTTTTTCTTTTTTACTCACATTGAAGGAGAGAAGTGTATATATATATATATATGTATATATATATATACAGACACACATATACATGTTTATTTATATACAAATACACATTGGTATTTATTATAGAGCAGAGTATTGCATGCTGTTAAGTTACAAAGCCCATAACCTGTTGAGTTTCTAGGGTTGTGTGAATAACCTGCTGATGCATTAATTGTAAAATGACGTGGAAGGAAATGAAATGCGAGCTTTAAATCAAGTGATGTAAAAATATAAAACACGTGTGAAGCGTTCAGATTTAGTTTTGGAATTAACGAAAAACATTCCCGCATAAATGCGGTAACAACAACTTAAGCATATAGCTGCTGCTGCTATTTTCTAGTAGTAAACGACAGCTTACACACATATGTACGTACACATTAAGATAATATATACATATACAATAGACGCTATATGCTTAAATTGTACTTGATTACTATTAGTATTTCTAACTAGCAGGATCCTGTGAAAATTCCATGAAGTTAATTTTTTTTGAAATTTCCAAATACAAAATGTAAGAATTTTAGATGATAGTTTCATTTTATGGTAAAAACTACAAGTAAAATATTCATTTTTTGTTACTTTGAATACTGTTATTTGTTCAGCGTATTTTCAAAATAAATATTCCACTTAAGATAAAACGAAATTTGTTGAATTTGTGTTTTAGTGTTGTTTTTCCACATTTTTCAGTGTTTCTATAGAGGAGAGGAGAACCCATATTGACCTGAATGTTTCCGATTGCGATTTATGGAAAAAAAAACCGGAAGTGACCAAAGCAGTTTACGATTTGAAAGCTGCAAAAACTGTCAAAAAGGCACTAAAACATACAAATGCTTAGGATTGAAGTTTTACATTTTTCAGCCCCTTCCCTCTCTTAAATAAAATAAAGTTGATTCAGTTACTGATCTGAAGTCTGAAGAAAATTATTAAACCCATTTTTAACATGAAGGAGAGGCGGGGAGGGGATTAATTAACTAACCATAAGTTAGAGAAAAAAATGAAAAAGTTATTTTATTTAATGTCGGTATTAATCGACTGTTGGGCGACTGCTCAGCCATTTTTGGTCTGTTCCGTAAATCGCAAACATTTGAGTCGAGTTGGGTTCTTGTCTATCTAAAAGTACGCATTTTTCTTCTACAAATTTTGGGCAATAGCTTTTTTTAGCTGAAACTTTTGTAATTAAATTAACTCAGAAACAAATCAGTTTTCGTCTGCTTCTTGTGTAGACATATGAAGAAAGCTGTATTGATACTACTACTACTACTACTGTGATGAGTTTGGATCAATTACATGCTTTGATTTACAGTGTTACGATCATATGAGAACTATTATAGAGATGCAATCTGAAAAGCTATATTGATATGATTACTGTATGGAGTTTTTCACAAAATATTACTGAGTGCGAAGGGGGAAGTCGAAAAGAGAGATAACTGAATGGCATTTCCTGTTTATGAAACTACAACCATGATATGGAGGTGTTTTTCTACAAGTTAAACGATAGCTTAATGGGTCTTGCAGACAAGTCACTATTTAGTTGCCTCCCTACGAGGGCAAAGTTAGACACTAGGTCAGTTGGTAATCTTTAAGAATACACACATATTCACGCAGACATTTGTATTAAGGTTGTGTAAGAACTCGAACCGAGTTTTCAACTGAACAAAGAAGCTAAAAAAAAGAAAGGTTTTTGCAGATTTGAATTTTAAAGAAAAAAGTTAAAATTTATTAGTCTTAAATTAAAATAAATTAAAATATTTATTTTAATAATATATATCTGCAATGCAGGACAACATATCGTCATCTTTACAATTTTTATTTTTTAAAGAGCTCTTTTAAAAATTTGTTTTAGTTTTTTGTCTAGACGCCTCCTTGTCAGCATTCCTTCGAACGAATAAAAACCCTGTCTTGTATTCAAATCGTATTCTAAAGGCCCCTTACTTCACTCAACCTTTCCAGCTTGCCATTGATGTCAGCGACCATGGCATCAGATCCATGTTACTGTTATTTTAAGACTAATAAATTTTAACTTTTTTTTGCACCGTTGTTTTTTGTAATAAAAAAAAATCTTAAAATTCAAATCTGCAAAAACGTCTTTTTCTTCTCTATTTCAATTTGTTGTTTTAAAAATCAAAATCATTTATATTAAGGTTGTGTATAAACTTGAAATGAGTTTTCAACAGAACAAAGAAAAGTCATTCAAGTTTATACACAACCTTAATATTAGAAATGTTGGCGTGAATGGGTGCATATTCTTAAAGATTACTGATCAGCTTTTAATGTGAGTAGCATCACGTTTTATGCCCACCGCCAATACAATCAAATTAACCAGTCAAATGATGACCTGAAAACGAACATCTGCTCAAAATATTTTTTTAAATGAAAACAGGTGTGGCTTTTTATTTTTTAACCTTACATTTTAAATATTTGCCGATTTTACAATGTTTTTCCGGTTTATTTTTAAAGAGAAGAAAACCATAAAATCTCCCCCCCACCCCCTAAAAGCCTGGTTTGTTTCCTTTTTTAATTTTCAAAATAGAATTAGTTATTTTTGCTTTGTTATTTTCTTCAGTTTTGTGATATTGACATTTTTTTAAACTAAAAACAAACATGAATCCTTCCTTTCGTTTTAGAGGAGAAAAAAGATTTGTTAAGTTGACACGCGTTGTGTCTTATTTTTAACACAGAACGTGGATTTTAGCACCTTTTCTAAGATATGTAGCGAAGAAGGAATGTCACTTTTTGTAGGAGGAATTGATTGTTGAACATATATCCGTCCTGTAGGCCTTGTTTGGTAGGAAGAAAATGGGTAACCGATTTTGCTTATCAGGATAAACATATCCATTACAATTAAAATCAATTTTGGATTTAGACAAGCACAATCTACTGCAGACATCCTAACGGTCATCTCTGAACGCATGTATCATACACTCGACAAAGCAGGTGAAGCTAGGGCAGTAGCGCTTGATATATCCAAAGCCTTTGACAAGGTATGGCATAAAGGGCTTCTTCTGAAAATACGCTCATACGGTATTACTGGGCAATTACTTAGCATAATTAGATACTTCCTAACAAAAAGAAAGATCCAGGTTGTCCTCGATGGCCGTGTATCTAAGCAACATGACATAAACGCTGGTGTACCCCAGGGATCTATTCTTGGACCTTTATTGTTCCTGATCTTCATAAACGATCTCCCTGATGACATTGAGTCTGAGATTGGTATATTTGCTGACACCACGCTTTATTCTCGTCATGTGGGCAAAACGGACGCAATCATATCCGAGGCAGTGGCTAAATCCATAGAAAATGACCTCCAGGCTGTAGTGGATTGGGGTCATAAATGGTTAGTAACTTTTAATGCCGCAAAGACAAAGCTACTTTCCTTCAATAATTACAAGAAACCTCTCCAACCATCAATTCTCAGGCAAATAACACCATACCTGAGAGTTCAACATTCAAACTCCTTGGCCTAACATTCACAGGTAACATGAATTGGAACAAATACATTGAAGACTGCAGCAAAGAAGGTGGGCTCCCTCTACCGTGCTAGTAAACTTCTCACACATGACATTATCCTGTATCTCTACAAAGCCAGCATCCGCCTATTGTTGCCACATCTGGGCTGGTGCATCATCAACTAGTCTCTTCCTCTTAGACAAAGTCCAAAAAATAGTCGCCAACTTAATAGGTCCCTCACTATCAACCAAGCTCCAGCCCCTGTCCCATCGCCGCAATGTTGCATCCTTGTGCTTGTTTTACAAATACTTCAATGGATTGTGCTCCGATGAGATGGCTACTCTGGTGGCCCCTCGACGTAAATTCACTAGACCAACTGGACAATCAACTAAATCTCATTCATTCACTGTGGAGGTCCCCAGATGCCGGAGAACCTTTTACTCCAATAGCTTCTTTCCTCGTGCTGCCGGCCTCTGGAACTCCCTCCCTGCTCCCGACAGTACCAACATGCAGAGGTTTAAAACTAATGTAAACAGACATCTCGCTACACTGCTCCCAAAAAAGACAAAAATACAAAATCATGTTGAGTCGGTGGCCATATCGGTATAACCGCACTCGTCTCACGCCAACCAGTCTTTGCTTCGGGACGAGATAAGAACATGGTCACCTTGTCACCTCAACATTTCATCACTGACTGTCAAAAGTGCAGGAACAATGGAATGAAAAACGTTCAGCAGAAGTGCTTCCCAAACAAAAGGGTTCTGATTGTATAGTGTAGGCTTATAACTGATAAATACAAGATTTGCTTTATTGACAGTAGCAGCACAAGACAATAAATTTGAGCAAACATGTAAATAGCAACAAGGGAAATAAATGCTTTGTTCGATCTAATATGTCTGTTCTTTTGCTGAAACGACAGTAGCGCCCGTTCTTTTGCTGAAACGACAGCAGCGCCCGTTCTTTTGCTGAAACGACAGCAGCGCCCGTTCTTTTGCTGAAACGACAGCAGCGCCCGTTCTTTTGCTGAAACGACAGCAGCGCCCGTTCTTTTGCTGAAACGACAGCAGCGCCCGTTCTTTTGCTGAAACGACAGCAGCGCCCGTTCTTTTGCTGAAACGACAGCAGCGCCCGTTCTTTTGCTGAAACGACAGCAGCGCCCGTTCTTTTGCTGAAACGACAGCAGCGCCCGTTCTTTTGCTGAAACGACAGCAGCGCCCGTTCTTTTGCTGAAACGACAGCAGCGCCCGTTCTTTTGCTGAAACGACAGCAGCGCCCGTTCTTTTGCTGAAAAAAGAGAAAAAGGTAGGTAACATTTCACTAAGTAACAAATATAATATACAAAAAATTCCATTGTAAATAAAAAAAATGTGATAATTCCGATATAGACGGTCTTGCATAATTTTGTGGGCCAATGGACATGTCTACCAGAATGTGTAATGGTGATTTGTGTCAGAAGACATGATTTGGGTGTCTCTGGAGGTTCCATCTCAGTTGACTCAGAAAAATAGAGCTTGGGTGGAACATGGGGTTCTTGGATGTTAGTGTTTAAAAAGGCTTGTTTCAATCTATCAAACAATAGTCTAATTTTACCCTCAATGTCCAGAGTAAAAACATTTTTCTGTTTGTGCTAGCACACAATAAGGACTGGTGTAAGGTGGTGTGAGTGGGGCTTTCACTCAGTCTTTCCATAGCAACACATGAGGCAATATCTTTAAGTTAAGAATTGCTGATTAAATACTTTGTTGCCGAGGGTTCATCAGCAGCAGACTATTAAAATAGCATCTGAGTCTGTCTATGTATCGATCCGTATCAATCACAGGGGAATCCGAGGGGACGCAGAATTTGTCAGGTAATGCTAATGGAATTCTGTAAACCAGTTCTGCATGGCAATATCTCAAATCCTCTTTGATAGCAATCAAGAACAATCGGTATATACTCAATCCATCATTGAGGATCAGGAGCTGCACATAAAGCAGCTTTCAACTGACGATGAAAGCGCTCGATCATACCTTTAGAAGCCGAGTGATAACTAGTGGTTCTTGTGTGTTTTGTACTCAGAATTTTGGAAAGTTTTTGAAATAGATGAGATTTGAACTGCCTACCACGATCAATGGTAACGCAGGGATATCATCACACAAAATCCAGCACGCGATTAAGACACACGCTACAGTTTCAGCAGAAATATCTCTCAATTCAGCCAACAAGAAAAATGATCAATACAGGTTAACAGGTAGGAGTAGCCTTGGCTGACCGGCCATGATCAAACTAGGTCAATGTGGATATAGATAAATCGTGCATCGGGAGTACTGAAAGTTCCGAGGGGAGTTCATATATACTTGTGCACTTTAGATTTCAAGCAGGATAAACAGGAACGAGTCCAGGCAGTGATTTCACGTCTCATATTCGGCCAGAAGAATCTAGCTGAAATAAGCTTCACTGTGGCAGAAATCCTGAGGTGAGCCAGACCGTGCAAAGTAGAAGTGACAGTTTTGCGATGACCTTCAGGAACAAAGAGGCCACGTGAATTCATGGAAGTCTTGCACATTTGGTGATAGTTGATGTCCTCAAATGAAGACATAGCACTAATGGAAAGACGAGACTGCGCCTGCAGCAGTATTCTGTGAACCGGATATGTACCGCATGTTGCTGAAGAATTGGGAAATGAAATCCAAATGTCTAGTTTCCCAAGAGGAATATTTGTCCGGCTTAACATGTAGCACGAACATAAGGGAATGATGGTCCGTATAAATGGCAAATTCACGACCCTTCAATGTGTGGTGAAAATGTTTAATTGCTAAGTAAATAGGCAAAAGTTCACATCCATAAGTACTACCATATCGAGTTTCTATAGGCGTCAATTGACGAAAAAAGTAGGACAATGGTTGAACTTGCTGCTGGTGATGTAAAATTGTTAAAGTAGCAATACACCTGAAAAAATTTAAATTGCTTAAAATATCTCAATAATGGCATATATAGAAAGAGCTTGATGATCTAAGAAAGAATCTTTTTAAATTTTTTAAATCTGACTAAAAATAAGGAAGTTATGACTATTTTTGTGCCTCACACGATTGGATATTTTCCCCTCTTTAAGACCATATGCGTTTCGTCACATTTTGTACACTAATTTTTCAGTAAAAATGTTATATCTTTGTTAAAATACAAGATTAAGCAATGAAATTTACCATATAAATGTATTTTTGTACAAGGAATCAGAATGTGCCACTGAAAATCTCCAGAAATTAATGGTTTCCAAGTAATCTGCACTAAGTGCACATAAATATGCTGCAATACCTTAAAAATACCATGTATCCATTAAAAGAAAGAAGTTAGAAAACTCAAAGTTGAATTGTAATACATTTTATGTACAAGAAACTAAAATCTAATACTAGGACTGTTTAAAAATGAATATATTGCAAGATTTCTTTGGCATTATTGTAGATTAACACCTGCTAACTCACCCCCTTACCTCCCCAAAATATGAGATTCTACTTTTTTTATTTAGGCAATTACATGTTAACACCCTGAAAAACTTGGCAGAAAGAAAGAAACAAAAACAATTATTTTAGAATTTAGAGTGTGGATCAGTTTAACATAAAATAATCCCCCATTTCAAGGCCATTCTAGCGTTTTAGGACAGTTTATTATTTTTTCTATGGGAGATAAATCCTGTGCGTTTTTCTTTTTTTCTTTTTTTTTAGACGATTATGAGGGTCTTTGTGGGAGGAGGGGGGCTTACCACTTGAACTTCAGGTTAGTGGTAGGGCTAGGGGCAATTAAGTGTGAACACCCTGAAAACTTAGCAGAAAGAAAAAAAAAACAATTCATTTAGAATTTCGAGTGGGGGATTAGTTTCACATATATTTAATGTAGAATAATTCACCATTTCCGGGTAATTCTAGCGTTTTAGGGCATTAATCAATTTTTTTCTATGGCAAATAAATCCTGTGCGTTTTTTTATGGGGGTCTGCTTTTTTTATTTATTTATTTATTTTTATTTGACGATTATGTGTGGTTTTAATGGGCTTTTTTGTAGGATTAGGGCTTCCTACTCGGACTTAGGGTTAGTGATAAGGTTAAGGAAGGGGTTTTGTTTTGGATGGAGGTTGCCATTCGGACTTAGTGTTAGGGTTAAGGGAGTTTTTTAGGGGGTGGCTTGCCACTCATATTTAAGGTTAATGGTACGATACGTTCAAGAAGGCATTTTTAGGAGGTGGGCTTGTTAGTCGTACCTAGAGTTAATGGTAGAGTAATTATTTATTTTATAAATTTCACTAAAAGGCAAGAATGGCCGGGAAATCGGAGATCATTTTACATTAAATTTATATGCGAAACTGATCCCCCACTCTAAATTCTAAATTATTTTTTGTTGTTTTGTTTTTTCTTTTTTCGCCAAGACTTTAAGGGTGTTCACACGTAATCGCCTAAAAAGGTAGAATCTTAATTTTTTTTTTAAATTGGCGACTAGAAAGTCATTACTACTAGAAGTCTGAAAGTTGAGTGAAAACCAGTATTTTTTAAAGTATTTTTTATAAAAGAACCAAATAGGATTAACTTTTTTAAGCACAAGTATTTTTGTCTTATTTTTACAAAGCTTTACAAGACTAGTTAGCTGCTGCTGATTGATTGTTATATTAGCAATACTAGCAGCTATTGTTGACTTTCGTTCAAAAAAAAAAAAGGACAATATTTTTTCGGATAAGGTAATTTAAAATTACTACTACCGTAATTTCCCATAAATGAGTTATGCTTTTGCTTATAGGGCTCCCTTGCAAAATTCCCTGTAGATCCATCAGTATTTCATCTCACATATCAGGAAAATTCTCTTGGAGGTTTGGAAAGGAAAATTCCTTTAAAAATAAATATATAATAATTAGAAACCTAATTTACTGGGTGTGAACAATTATAATTATACTTTTAGGATTTCATATTTCAATTAAATCGAAAATAATTTCCAAATTTGAAACAAATATGTACCTTTAGGCCTTGCAGCTTTGTCTGCATTTTCTTTCGTGTTGCTGCTTCTTCCTTAGACCTCTTCTCAGAAATTCTACTGGCAATTTCTGAATCGGTTTTTTCACGTTGTAGATGGTAAACATCCAGAAGCTGCCTGCTATAAGGAATTGCCAATTGCAGAACGCTGGCATCACTGTTATTGACGAATTCTCTCACCGCATTATGTTTGGCCTTCATCGAATTGCTTATGCTGCTAACATAAGAATTGCGTGCAAGACGTTTTCTTTCACAGAATTCGCCAATGTAGCTTTCTACCAGCATCGTGTGGTCCCTGGCTGATGACATAACTGCATCCAAGGATCCGGCTACTGTAGTAAATGAATTTTTATATTGCCTCTTTAGCACACAGACTATCTCAATTAAACTGGTCTTCATCATTTGGCTAAAGAGGGTTATATTAGTAGGAGTCATCATGATTTTATTAATGTTCTCCCTTTCCAGCAGGGGATGGCCAAAAAAATCATATGTCCGAAATAAGATGTTATAAGGGTTTTGGAATTGTACCTCTAATTTATATATAACCTCTTTAATTAGAGTCATATTAAGAGACATTGTATGTTTACTTTTATTTGAAGTATAAAAGGTATGCATCCAAGGCCCAGTTAAAAGTTTACCGATGTCTCCCAGCACTTGAAATTCTACAGCAGCCGTCTCCTCCTGAAAGGCTTTTTCAAGATTCTTTTTGTCTTGGTACTTGTTGGTCAGCCCTTGCAAAAAAGATTTTAAATTTTCATAGTAAAGAAAATAAGTAGCGCCTAGTTGAAAAATAATGTGAATTTGATTCCCTCGAAATCTAGGAATTAAGGACAATTTAAGGCCTAAATCATGCAGGAAGACCTTAAATGCCCTAATATTACCTTTCCTGTCACTATACCGAAGGGAATTCAAACCCAACATAATTTTCCAGGCTAGGCACTCACCACTATGAAGAATTTCTTTTATGTGAGGGCTTTCACAATTCGCAAGAGCCTTTCTGGTTGCACGGGAAACTGCCTCTAGTGGGTGGATATTGCAGTTGAGCTCAACTAGACTCTTATCCCATGCCTTCTCCAACAAATAACATGTGGCATCGTTAACGGGAGCTCGATCAGTTAACGAGCTGTTTATTTTGCTTATTAGTGTTTGTAGCAAGTCATCAGAACAGTGGCCAGTTATTATTGAATAAACTTTGGCCAACTGTCTGATGCTACAACAAATATGTTGCTTGTAGTCGACTGCAGTGCCACCTGGCAAATGTTCCAGGGACACAAGATGGGCAGAGTCAGGTGTTGTAAGTAAAATGCAATTAATATGCATCCCATCTTGCGTCGTGGCATCAAATACTATAGTTGCATTTTCTGCCTTTAGCACTGCGTCGACTGTCAGGTAATCTGCAAAAAAAACAAGCTCCCCTACCATACGGTATATAGTTCTCTGACTTACTGATTCAAAAGGTTTTCCAAACTTCAGACACGGCATGAGAAAACTAACTAACTGTGGTATTTTGGACAGTGTTACACCACTAAGGATGCAGCTATAATACAGTTTTCTTGTTAAGACAACTCTATCCATTTTGTTATTTTCAGCTTCCGTTAGTTGTTCTTGTAATGTATGCAGTGTTTTGTTACATGTCTGGAGTTTGGTTTCAGCATTTGTTAATTTTTTTTTCATGTTGGATATTCTAGCATGCCACTTTTGTTTTGTACTGTTGAATTTTCTTTTTAGGAAGGAAAGTTCTTTTTTTACTTTTGCTAGTTTTGTTAACAAAAGTTTATTAGTTGGAGAAGTAGAGGCAGAAGCAATGGATGCAGTTGTTGATTTAGTATAAATCCGAGAGGTGTTAGTTGTAGTCGAGAGGATACATGCATGGGTTTCAGTTTTGCACACGTTTTTGAAGGCGGTTAAATGTAAATTATGCCTTTTCTTGAAAAATACTTTCAATTTAGAAATCATAGAACTGGTTATTGGTGGGTAACCATTTCGTCTGTTTTCCACAGTAGCCCATTCTTGTATTCTATTCTGTGAAAAATCCTTATCGATAAATTTCTTTACTATGTGCCCAACTAAAACTGGATCAGAATTCTGAACTATTGGATACTGCTCCTGGATATATGATAGCATAGACATCTAAAAATTAAAAGAAAATGTAATGATAAGAAAGTTAATTAATTTAATTTTTCTGTAATGAAAAAAAAAAGAAAATCTTATTTAATTATATTTTCGAATGTACAGAATTAAGATTTTAATTATTTTATCTACAAAGATTTATATTTAATGTTA
Organism: Sepiola atlantica; assembly: GCA_963556195.1. Taxonomy (NCBI): domain Eukaryota; kingdom Metazoa; phylum Mollusca; class Cephalopoda; order Sepiida; family Sepiolidae; genus Sepiola; species Sepiola atlantica. Next base: position 165,801,194 of record OY744524.1, on the reverse strand, counting down.
TAACTTAAAAAAAAAAATTAACTTTTTTTTAAAACTGAAGAGTGGGGTCAAAATGATTTTAACAGTTTGGGGATTCCCCCCCCCCCCCCATTACAAATGTTTTGCAAAATAATTTATGGAAATGTTTAAAAAATAATAATGGTGCTTCTTTAAGCATATCTGTAAAAAAAAGCTAAAGAAATTGTTTACCAATGATTTCCTTAGAATTTGAAATAACTTTCTTTCAAATGTTAAAATTATTTTTACGTTAACGTTACGAACTCCTTCAATTTTATCAATTATTTTTACATGATGATTGATTAAAAACTTGAACAATTACATTACTCGATTTATTTTTATAGAATTAATTTAATTTTAAAATACATTAATTCTTTAAAAATAAAACTTAAATGGGTATTTTTTTTATTTTAAGCTAAAATAGTATTTAATTTTAAGTGTGAAACAGTAAATAAATATTCATTGAAAAAAATTAAAACATTAACAAATTGTTAACGTTTTAATTTTGTTAATAACAATTATTCATAATTAAATAAATAAAATTTTAAAGAAAATGTCATATTTGAACTATTTATTTATTAATAAATTTTAAACTTTTTAAAGAATATTTATTAATGAAAAAAAAAAAGAAGAAAAACTTACGTTTTATCTTTCCAATGAATTGTGAAATTAATGAAATCGATGAATCTCTGAAAAATAACATTTTAGTGGGAGTAGTGGGAGTGAATGGTGGGAGGTCTAATTGCGCCTGTTTATTACATAGCGTGCCTTCCATAGCCTTGCGAATCGATCGTTAGTAGAAATTATTCAATATTTTAAATTCTTTTTTTCGTTAACTTCCTGGGTAACAAATGTGTAAATGTTTGGTTTATTTTCAAGATTATAAACAAGAAATTCTTGCGCTGATGATGACACGTTTCTCTAAAAATATAATTATGTCGCATTTTTTATTTTTCCAAAAACTCTTATTAAAATCACATGAAATATTTTTTGCAATTATATTATTTTTTGGATGAAAATATTGATTAAATAATGCTTTATTCAATAATAATATCGCTAATTCAAAGAATTAATTTTTCTTCGAGTTATAGTGATTTTATTAACACAGTATTTACTGGCCTTTTTCGTACTATATACAAAATATTTTGAAAAGAAAATTTAATTGTTAACATCTACGATGCTTTATTTACATAATCAACATTTTAAAAAGCATGCATTTTTTTTAATTAATATATAAAAATATAACTTTAGTAAAGGTGTATTTTCTTTTTAAAAAATAATACATTTTCACTAAGATTTAAAAAATAATAATGTTTTCATTATATTCCGTGATTGTTGATTAATAAATATTGAAAATTTCAGTAAAATTGGTTGATTTCCTGAATTTTAGTGTATTTTTAAGTGAAGGGGGGGGGGGGGGGTCAAAATGTTTTTTTCATTTTGGGAATCGGCCATTGATTTTGCACGTACCTACTACTACGGAAAAACAAAACAACATACAATTATAATTTTAATGCATAAAAAAAAAGATTAATTTATTTACTAGTTGGGTACGAAAAATGTAACAACATTTTCTATATTCATATCTCAAATTTTTTAAATTCGTTCTAGAATGAAAATAAACAAAAATCGCTGTGTGTTTATACCTGCTATTACTGCTGCTACTATGTTTTTCAAACTATAAATAGAAAACGCTTTTATTTTCCGGATAGGGTCATGAAATATCATGACTACCAAAAGAGAACACATATATACAATCATAATTTTAATGCATAAAAAAGTAAAATGATTGATTTACTTACTAATTGGGCGACGGAAATGTATTTTTCAAAAATGTTCAACCGACGTCGAGTTGAAGGTTTATTTTTTAAATTTAAAAAAAATGGATGAGCCGAATTACTTCGTACACCAACAAACATTAAAAGTTATACTTTCCCTGATTAGTTTCCAAATTTCAGGACGAAATTCCACACACAGCAATGGTACGAGACTTTTAAACGAAGGGGGGGTTAAAAAAAAGTGACGTAAATTGCTGAAAATAGCGTTAACATTTTTTTGCCTTTATTTGCTCAAAACTCTTATATAATGTATATTATTATTCATGAATGCGCCTGAAAGGATATTCATTTCCTAACAAAATGATGGTATTTTGAGCACTTAAAGTGCTTTAGTTTTTAAGATATGACTATTTTAATACCCTCAAATCTGTGATTATCCAAACAGTTTTCTGGTCGATGTGTATTGCTAATCATACACTGAAGTTCTTAAATGATCTAAATAGAAATCAGCAAAAGTTTTATTAGATAGTGAAAAAGTGTATACCTTGGCATTCACACTTCCTTCTTTATCAGAAAGAATGATACAGTTTCAATGGCCATATCATAAAGACAATGCCTGATGCAATTTATAATGTAATCATCAAACTCTGGGAAAAACTAAGTTGGGAGAAAATAGAGATAATCATTTGCGGCCCACTTCACCTCGGGTTACCCTACCTAGCTTATTTGCAAAAAGAAAACCGCTAATACATTTAGTTTGTATTTGCTGAATTTCGTACACGGCAGCAGTTTTTGTCCCCGACACCAAGCATTTGATAGATACATTGAGGGAAAATGTTGAAATCCATTATTTAATTATAAAAAAAAACTAGGGTAACCTGGGGTATGAAGCATCATGAGGTATTATGCACCAGCAACTAGGTAACCTTCACAAACCTCTCTATAGCATTATTATGGCACTTATAGGGCAATAAGCACCAAGCTTGTCTGATCACTGAACAATCACAGGTTTTGTTTCCCACGAGTAGCATTTACTGAGCAAAACAAAAGTAGTCTTTTTGTGTCAAGTTGAGAAGCTGTTTTTTCTCTGCATCTGCAGCCATTTTGAAACAGACTTCAAAACTTTATGCTCCAGAAGGGCAACTGAACAAAACTGTTCCTCTGTGAAACCACCGAGCCTGCAAACTGTTTCTCTGCTGCTGAAGCACTGAGATATATCAGAGATACCAAAACATTTTTACACTTAGTTTAATTCAGATTTTGATTTTTCAGAGCTGGAAAGTGTGTCATGGTGGTCTGCATCCACAGCCTATCAAATGTAATCATGATTTCCACACCGATTTTTAAAATTGCTGCAAATTCAACTTGCCATGTTTTAGTATGTTAATTGCTTTGTACTGGTTCTCATTTAAGCATAATTCATGTCATTGTGTGTAATTTATTTGTTTAAAAAATATCTTGATCTTTGAAAAAAGGTGGTGATTAATGCCCCATGTCTGTATTTTTCTGAAGGAAAAAGAGTTGAAAATCTCTTAAAGTGATTTAATTAATAAGAAACATGATTATATTAGTTAAGTTTGACCTGTTTTTATTATTGAGGAAGTTATATATAAAACCAGAAATGTGTAATAACAAGTCAACATTTACTGATACTTGGGCATACAGGTGCCTAATGCCCTGTTAAAACAATTGTTTGTTCACAAATGGTTCGCAACTATCTAAGAAGACTGAGGGTGGAAGGAGGAATCTGAGCCAATTATGGGATGGTTGCTGCATATGAGGCTGTTATGAAGTAGCATATTTCTGCCAATCAAGCAGCCAAATATTATAAAGTCAACAAGAAGCCAGCATCCTCATCCTCACTCTAGGACCCTCATCCTCACACATGCCTGTTTCCTTGCCGACTTCATCATATTCATCATATACATTGAAAGACTTCTTTATCAAACAAATGACTCCCCACTTGCAATCTGCAGCAAGAGGGAAATCAGCTCGAATACAGATGAAAGTATCACCAGACTCATGGAGACATCTGCTGCTAAGGAGGTTGTTACAGCATCCAGAGGATGTGGCAGAGAGAAAGTCATGGGGAAATGCAAGGATAAAAGAACACCAGTACAGATAACACAATGACCACTACAATCAAGAAGTCCACTGTCAACATCTGAGGAATGTTGCAGATGTGGTAGAGGAGATGGCATTAACTTGGTTCAGTGTGACATCTGTGATTCCTGGTATCATATACAGTGCACCAGCATCAACATTTCACTTGAAGACCTCCAAAATGAGAGCTGGCTGTGTGATTTTTGCACACGGTAGCGCCGGTGCTTAATGCCCCGTGAGGTGGTGCCTATTGCTCCAGGTAACTGAAATTTGTGGAAAGCTAACCTGAGTTTTTAAACAATTCAATAAATATATTTTCTTCTGTGATGAACACATTAACTGGTATTTGTTTAAACAAAGACATCACAAATATATTTTGCCCATGATAGTCCAAAGAAACTTTGAAAATGATCTTTTATGCAGATGAAACATAGTCAGTGAAAAAAATATAAATAAATATAAAACAGACCATTTAAAAAAAATTTCCCTGTATTTTCGTGAACTTAAAATGAAGTAAAACAAGAATTGGCACATATATATAATACTGCGACCCCCCCCCCCCCTCCCTGCACGCACCATCTCCTTTGCTTGTTTTTTTTTTTGCTATAAAAGAAATGGGTCTATAAAGTCGTCGTGGAACCGGCTGTGGAATAATTTTTGTTGTTGTTCATACTGAAAAATGTTTCTTTTTGTTTTGTTTTTGCATTTTTATCAACAACAACAAAAACACGACCAACACTAACCCTAAGTCCGGGTTGGTAATTCAAAAGTTTTCGTCTATTTCAATACATTTTTTTCCTGTGTGTATGGATTAGTCCACGGTACAAATTATTCGTTGTATAATTTCTCCAGTAATATTTTAGGTACAAATTCAGATTAGGTATCAAAAAAATGCGGGGGGTGGGGGGCTTGCAACTCGAACTCAGGTTTAATGATAGGATAAGTAATTTCTTTTTACAACTTTTCAGGTATTTGCGGCATCAATTTTTATCGCTGCCACTTACAACTATTTACCGCCAGACGGTATTTTATATTGTTGTTTTGTTATCACCAAAAAATATCTTACAAAACGAATTATCATTCCAAAACATTTACAAAATGCTTAACTATACAAAATCAAAATAAATAATGAAAAAAGAATTTGTAAACATCGGTAATTAAAAAAATACATAATTTTTTAAAAGGGAATTATTTTACCTAAAAGAAAAGGGTACGAAAAAAAAAAGAAAAAAAAAGGGTAAAAATCTAGTATAGCGGCTGTGCGGTGCGGGTCGTGCGCAAAATTTCTATCGGGCTCGTTTTGCGCATGCGCAGAATTCTATCTGCTCGCTCGCGCAAATATAATAAAAACGAACCCGTGTTATTGAAAAGGAAAATGTTAAAGCTAAAACAAAAAGTGGTTATTTTTAACAAGCTATCGCGCTAAATAAAAACACACTCATTGAGTTAAGTTTACTCAAACCGTCCCGAGACTGTGAATGTGGGTCTCGTATGAAATGGTGCCCTTATAGGAAATTGTCTGATGGATACATGATGAGATGCGGTGTGATGGATTGTCGGAAGAAGATGTCCATAAGAAAAGGCTCATTTTTTGAAAACTCAAGAATGAGCCTTAAACAAATAGTCATTTCTGGGCGAAACGATATCCACAGAGGCTTATTTTAGACGACTATACTTATTCCAGACAAACAATTGTCGACTGGTTTCGTTTCTGCCAAGACATCTGTGTTGGGTACATCGCCCAAAAAGAGTCAGAGCAAATCGGCGGAGAAGGGAAAGTGGTCGAGATCGACAGAACTCTCATTGTGAAGCGGAAGTACCACCAGGGAAGAATGCTAAGCCAACAGTGGTTGTTTGGAGGCATTGAGAGAAATTCACAGGGTGAATTTAAGTATTTCGTAGAATTCGTGGAAAACCGAACAAAAGAGACATTCGAAGAAGTGATACGGAGGAAAATATTGCCGGGAACACGCATCATCAGTGATGGCTGGAGTGCCTATAGTTGACTATCTAGTATTGGGTATAGGCATGATGTTATAATTCATCAGGACAATTTTGTCGACACAACTGACCACACTATCCATACCCAAAATATTGAAAACTCCTGGCTGCATTTAAAAAGATTCCTGCGAGAAAAGGGCACCCACAGAAATCCCCATGATTGGGAGTACATTTGCGAATATTTGTATAGAAAAGAATTCCCAGATGTATTCGTTGCGTTAACAAATAAAATCAGTCATTTGTATCCACTCTAAATTTACGTGTTTGTTTTCATTTTTAACATTTTTCGTTTTTGTGTTTATTCTTCACTTTTAGCGTTGCGACGTGTTTCCGTTTTTATTTGTTTATTTCCCCTATTGTTAAAAATAACCACTTCATTTTGAGCGAGTTGCGACGGTTTTTGTTTTTTTATTTACAGCAGTTTTCACATTATCCCGACTTTTTGTTTTAGTTTTAACACGTGTTTTTATTTAGCGCGATAGCTTGTTAAAAATAACCACTTTTTGTTTTAGCTTTAACATTTTCCTTTTCAATAACACGGGTTCGTTTTTATTACAGTTCCTTTTCATCAACACGGGTTCGTTTTTATTATTTTTGCGCGAGCGAGCAGATTGAATTCTGCGCATGCGCAAAACGAGCCCGATAGAAATTTTGCGCACAGTCCACACCGCACAGCCGCTATACTAGATTTTTACCAAAAAAAGGGGTATCTTTACGAATAGCCCTATACCGAAAACGCTGAAAAAACAAATAAAAGTTACCGTTGCCGATAAAACTGAGTTTCCAAGTTAACTGTGACAGTTATTAATGATTATAATCCGTTAAAAGTGCTATTTTCTATAAATTAATAGTTTTAGCGTACGTGAAGTGAAAAAAAAAAAGTAATGGCCGCTTCTCGATAGAAAAACCCGAATCCAGAACGAGACTGCAGCCTCGTTCTGGATTCGGTTGTTTTTTACTGGGACTCATAGTCAAAGCGCAATTTTTGCATTTTTCAGCCAAGCAGAAGAACAAAACTACATTTTAAGCAAAAGGAATGAAATAATTTTCTTTTGATTTACATGTCAGTGTGCTTTTATTTACATATTATTTTCATTCGTCACACCGTAATGATTTTTTTCTGTTTCTGTAAAAAATTCCATACCCTAAATATAAACCGAACCCCAATTTTTCATATTTCAGTAAAGCAAAAGAACAAAACCAAAAAAAAACGCCGCTTTGATTATGAGTCCCGGTAAAAAAAAACCCACACACGTGACACCGATAGCCAAAACTAGAGACGCCATTTTTTTTTTTAAATAAGACAAAAATTTTTTTGTTGTTTTTTCATGTCTAATAAAAACCCACCCAGGGTATATGTTACGACGCTCAGCAGAGGCGTGAACGGGGTCCAAAAAAAGAACGAGAAAGAGTTTAAAAACATAAATTTGCAACAAGTAAAGTTGACTTATGTCTAGAATAGACATTTTTCTACTTACCTATGTAATTTGTTTGTATTTTTACGTAGTATAAATGGCGGTGCTATTTTACTTATAGGCCGATCAAGTTAATTGTGTTCATATAAAAGCATTATTTTGTACTTACTCAGTCATATTTTATCTCTCACGCCCCCAAAAAGAATTTTAAAATATCAAGCAGAACTTTAATTAGAACGATTTTTCCATAAGGGTTATATGAAATGGCGAGTCTGCGATTTTCGGAGTGGCCGGTTAGCTAACTAAGGGCAGATAAGTGTCCCCTTGTCTATTCTACCGACCGTGCACAGCCCAAAATGTCGGCTCGGGCACAAATACAGGTTGAACATCGAAATGGAAAAAATCGTTCTAATTAAAGTTCTGCTTGATATTTTAAAATTCTTTTTCGGGGCGTGAGAGATAAAATGTGACTGAGTAAGTACAAAATAATGCTTTTACATGAACACAATTAACTTGATCGGCCTATAAGTAAAATAGCACCTAAATGGCTTTTTATTAGATGTTAAAAAAATATTTGGCACTTCTGCATTCTTTATGAAGCCGCAGCCGATTAAGAAATCGAAATTGAAGAGTTCCGTTTTTTTTTCTCCAAGTACCATTCATTCAGAATTCACCGGAAGTTGAAGTAGAATTTAGTTTTTAGAAAATGGAGTTAAATGAGTTGAATCTTCGCGACATTGGTAATTAAGACGGAGATAGACGAAAGTCTATTTTCACGAAGAAAGAACAATACGGGCCGTATCCGACGACAACTGTGGGTATTTGGTGGCTATGAAGCGGCCACTAAGTCTGGCTTCTTAGCAACAGTCCCTTACAGAAATGCCGAAACACTAATACCCATATTAAAGCAGTATGTGCGTCCCGGAACAACAGTAATCTCAGACTGTTGGCGTGCATACGACCAACTCGCTTCGGAAGGATTTCACCATTTGCGTGTAAATCACCGATATAATTTTGTGGATCCATCCACAGGTGCCACAACAAATCATGTGGAAAACATGTGGCAAAAGGCCAAAATGCGTAACAAAATAGAATGTGGCACCCACACGCAAATGGTGGAGTCTTACTTGATGGAATTTATGTGGCGGCAGAAGTTTTCTGCTAACCCCATGGAAGCCATTATAAATCAAATTGCAGAACTTTATCCTGTTCAATAAAAGAAAAAGGACAAAAAAATACAGTCCCCCCCCCCCAATTTAGATAAAAAAAATCTCACCAAACAAAACTTTTCAACTACAATATATTTAAAAAAAATAAAAGCAAAATCAATGTTGACCAAAAAATTCATTCCCCCCCCACCCCAATAAAAACTTTACATTTTTATTTATAAAATTTTTAATTCATATAATAAAAAAAAGAAATTGTTAATTGTTTCTTGTTACCAAAAAACAAATCAGTCTTGCATTTTTTTTTTAGGTTGTAAATAAGTCACTTCCGGTTGAATTACTTCCCTTTATTTTCAGTAGAAGGACAGAAAATCTGCGGCTTCATAAAGAATGCAGAAGTGCCAAATATTTCTTGTTTTTTAAAACATCTAGTTTCTCAAAGATAAATGGCGGCCAGTTCCTCTATATTATTACGTAGAGCGGCCATTTTGAATTCTTCGAAACCCGTCTGTCGAACGTAAATTTCGGGTAAATTTCTAATAAATAGCACTTCAAACGGGTTTAAAATACAAACAAATAGCACATGCAAGTTTGAAACTAACTTTTACAGCTTACAGTTACTTTTTTTTGTTGGATATTTGTTTTTTTTTAGCGTTTTTACTCTGCTGAGTCTCGTAAAAGATGCCCCATTTATTTGTTGCATATTCATTTTTTTGACCACGTTCTACAACTTTTACTTAACCCGACTCGCGAGTTGTAGGGCTATTGTAAAACATTCCCGATTTATTAGTTCAAAATTGCTTGTCCATACATTAACCCTAAGTTAGAGTTGCATTTTTTGGATACCTAATCTGAATTTGTACCTAGAATATATTGCCCAATGGATAAATTATACGACGAATAATTAGCACCGTGGACTAATCCATACACACACACACACACACAAAAATGTATTGAAATAGACGAAAACTTTTGAATTACCAACCCGGACTTAGGGTTAGTGTTTTTGTTGTTGTTGATAAAAATACAAAACAAAAAGAAACAAAAATTATTCCACATCAGGTTCCGACTTTTACCCATTTCTTTTGCAGCAAAAAACAAGCAGAGATGGTGCGCTCATAGGGGGGGGGGGAGAGGGCATTATTATAGATTTAGGCACATGTTCGTCTTTTCTCACAGTCCGTTTTTCACAACTTTTTAATGACCATTTTTTTTTTCTTTTTTCGGTGTACACTTACCTATCAGGCTGCTAGAGAATTCCGGGGTTTTTGGAAAAAAAAAATCAAATATTTTACATTTTAGGAGCGGGGATCAGTTTCCAATGTTAATTCAACGTAGACTGATCCCCCACTTTTTGACCATCTCAATTTTTTTAAAAGTCTTTTTCGGTGTACAATTACCTATCATGTCAGTAAAGAATTCCGGAGTTTTTGGAAAGAAATTTCAGAAAATTTAGATTTTAAGACGGGGGATCAGTTTTCAATGTAAATTCAACGTAGACTGATCCCCCTCTTTTTGACCATCTCAAATTTTAAAAATTATTCTTCTGCTTACAATTACCTATCATGTCGCGAGAGAATTTCGTGGTTTTTGGAAAGAAATTTCAAAAAATTGAGATTTTAAGACCTAAAAAGTTGTGAAAAACGGACTGTGGGAAAAGACGAAGACGACTGATCTCCCGTCTTAAAATGTAAATTTTGTTAATTTTTTTTCCCAAAACTCCGGAATTCTCTCGCGACATGATAGGTTATTGTAAACAGAAGAAGAATTTTAAAGATTTGAGATGGTCAAAAAGAGGGGGATCAGTCTACGTTGAATTTACATTGAAAACTGATCCCCCGTCTTAAAATCTAAATTTTCTGAAATTTCTTTCCAAAAACTCCGGAATTCTCTACTGACATGATAGGTAATTGTACACCGAAAAAGACTTTTACAAAAATTGAGATGGTCAAAAAGTGGGGGATCAGTCTACGTTGAATTAACATTGGAAACTGATCCCCGCTCCTAAAATGTAAAATATTTGAATTATTTTTCCAAAAACCCCGGAATTCTCTAGCAGCCTGATAGGTAAGTGTACACCGAAAAAAGAAAAAAAAAACTGGTCATTAAAAAGTTGTGAAAAACGGACTGTGAGAAAAGACGAACATGTGCCTAGATTTATGCCAATTCTTGTTTTACTTCATTTTAAGTTTACGAAAATACAGAGATTTTTAAAAAAATTGGTCTGTTTTATTATATTTTTAACAGTTTATTAAATAAGTTAAATACTTTCTACTGTTTTTAAGCTAAAAAATAAAACATTTAGCGGGCATTTATAACGACAGCTAACAACGAAAAAGAGGTAAAAACAAACAGGCAACAAATGTTACGCAAGGCAAGATGAAGTACTCTTCTACTAATCCAGATAAGATTATTTGTGTTTTAACTTATTTTTAGAAAGGAAAACAATGGAGGTTCTTGATAATTGGTGAAAAATCGAAAAATAAACAAAATACTGTTAGAAACACATCCAATAAATGTCACCAATCGTGAAAAAATGTAATGTTCTAGCAGTATTTTGTTTAATTTTCGTTTTTGAGCGATTATCGAAACTCTGTAATTTCAGCCATTCCCCCCCCCCCCCCCCGTTCTAACCGAACAGGTAGACACTAGGTTTGTTTTGAACAAAAAACTCTTTAACATAAGTTAAAACACAAATAAACTTATCCGGGTTAGTAGAAGAGTAACTGATCTTGCCTTGCGTAAGATTTATTTGTTGCCTATTTGTTTTTTTATCCCTTTTTTTCGTTCTGTTACTGTCGTTAAAAATGCCTCATTTTGCTTGATAAGTAAACCAAAAAGTTGTCAATTTTTACCTGAATTAAATAAATCTTGGAATAAGTGAAATTTGGTTCAATTTCAACAAGTTCTTTTTCTGCAATAAATTCTACTTCAGCAGCAGACATCTTGCTTGCAATGGAAGAAATCATTTTTGTCAATTCTTAGTGTAAAAAATAAACAGGTTTTAAATTATTTCGTTACTTTAAAAGTTTTAACACGAAAGAAAAACAAATTAATTCGTCGGAAGTTTTATTTTCGCGGTCAAACGTTACGTCACTTCCGCTTCCGGTTGACATTAGAACCACGTGTTTTTTACTTGTTAAACAACAAACAAACAAAACAATTAACTTTACATATCTATATTTTCCGGTGTTGCATTTTACTTTCTTCTTTTTAGTTATACTGTTTTTATTAACTAGTCATATTTAGTGGAACGCCGAGAAAAAAATTATTCGAAATATAGTCATAGTTATAATTTTTGTTTAAAATTCGTTTTTGTTTTCTCTTTTTTATTTCAATAAATATTCGATTATAAGTGAACTAAAAGAAATAATTAAGGATTTATCAAATTAATGTATACGTGAGAAACAGACACGATATCTTGTTTGAATACATTTTGAGTTCCTTTCGTTTTGTTTACATTTTTGGAAAAAGCAATGTTTGCTGTATTACTACGCGGCTCAGAAAGTAATAAACATTACCTCCCTTTGTTAAAATTATTGTTATCTCCCTTGCAATTTCCTCCGAAATGTTATTCCTTCGCTGGAGAAAAAAAACAAAAAACTAAAAAAAACAACGAACTTAATTCTCCCTTGAAAGGCGAATTTTATTCTCGCAATATTGTAACGAGTAAGAAATATATATTAATACAATCTGAGTTGTGTTGTTTTAAATTTTCATCGTGAAGGTTTCTATAAAATATAATAAGTTCTAATGTACACGTATTGCTTCAAATGAAAATAACTAGGTAGTGCAAAATCAATGGCCGATTCCCAAAATATAAAAACATTTTAACCCTCCCTTCACCTTAAAATTTACCAAAATTCAGAAAGTAAAATAATTTTAATGAATTTTTCAGTATTTATTAATCAACGATCACGTAATATAATGAAACCATTATTATTTTTTGTGTGTGCTTATTTACAACAGGGTCCCTGGAAAAAATTATTTTCATGTAAAATCAGTATTTTGTACTTACTCAGGCATAGTTTCTCACTCACGGTACGCAAAAGAATTTAAAAATATCAAGTAGAACTTTAATTAGAACGATTTTTCCATAAGGGCGATGTACAACGTCTATTCGCCGACATTTTGGGTGTGAGCGATCGATGGAATAGCTAAGGGCAATAAGCACCTACATTTTATTAATCTATAAAATTATATCGTGGAAAGTACCCCGGTGAAGAAATAAAAAATAATTATTTAATTTTCATTTTTTTTTATTTAATAAATATATATTTTATTATTATTGCATGTGTTTCTTTCTTTGGTGCCTTTCTTTTTTAAATTCTAACAATAACAACGGAGTTATTGCCCTTGGCTATTCCATCGATCGCTCACACCCAAAATGTCGGCGAATAGACGTTGTACATCGCCCTTATGGAAATGGAAAAATCGTTCTAATTAAAGTTCTACTTGATATTTTTAAATTCTTTTGCGTACCGTGAGTGAGAAACTATGCCTGAGTAAGTACAAAATACTGATTTTACATGAAAATAATTTTTTGCAGGGACCCTGTTGTAAATAAGCACCTTTTTTTTTTTATTCGTAGCGAAAATGTTGTTTTTTTTAAAACATAAAGTTATATTTTTATGTATTTATAACAAAAAATGTATGAATTAAAAAAACATTTTTTAATGAAAATAAAGCACTGTAGATGTTTCAAATAATTTTTTAAAAAATTATTTCGTATATATTACGAAAAAGGCCCCTAAATTCCGTGTTAATAAAATCACTATAACTGGAAGAAAAATTAATTTCTTGAATTGGCAATGTTATCATTGAATAAAACATTGTTTAATCAATATTTTCACAAAAAAAGTAATATAATTACAAAAAATATTTCATGTGATTTTAATAAGAGTTTCTGGGAAAATATAAAATGCGATGTAATTATTTTTCTTTCCCACATAAACGTGTCATCATCAGCGTAAGACATTTTTTATAATCTTGAAAATAGACAAAAAATTGAGGTGCTTATGCTGATTAGCGGCCTATGAAAAAAATATTTTTATATAAAAACAATAATATATACTTATTAAGCATTATATTCTTACTCACTGTACGAAAAAGTAGAAAATATTATCCACTAGAACTTTAATTACAAGTATTTTTCCATTCTGCGTATCATAACAGCGACTCGTTCAGTAAGCCTCCATCTTGTTTTTTTAAGAAGATTTGAAGGGCAGATAACTGAAATCTTCTTTAAAACAAGATGGAGGCTTACTGATTATGCTAATATTACTGATTATGCTGTTATGATACGCAGAATGGAAAAATACTTGTAATTAAAGTTCTAGTGGATAATTTTTCCTACTTTTTCGTACAGTGAGTAAGAATATAATGTTTAATAAGTATATATTATTGTTTTTATATAAAAATAATTTTTTCATAGGCCGCTAATCAGCATAAGCACCAAAATTGAAAAATGAGAATCAGGATCATAACGAAAAAAAGAATTTTAAAAATTGGATAATTTCTACTAACGATTGACTTGGGGACGTATGGTAGCCTGTTCTGTAATAAACAGGCGGGATTAGCTCACCAACCACCACTCACTCCCTCCACCCCGCCCTCAAAATTTTATTTTCAGAGATTCAACAATTTCGTTAATTTCACAATTCCTCGTCAGTTATTTGGAAAGATAAAACGTAAGTTTGTATTTGTTTTATCATTTTTTCATTAATAAATATTATTTAAAAAGTTCAAAACGATTATTTAATAAATAAGTAGAATTTAAATATGAGTTTTAACTGATTTTTCGCTGTTTTGATAACATTTCTCATTCTAAATTTGTTTTCATACATAAATATAGATTTGTTTCCTTTTAGATATTAACTTAATGCTTTTAGCTTTCAAACACAATCAAAAGTTAAACAAAAACTACTTTAAAAAAATTAAGAAAATGCACTTTTAAGAACTATAGTTAGTACAAGCGACGGCCATTTTTGCACGTACCTAAAAATAACATTTTCTGGCGATTGTGCAGTATAGTTAACTAAAAAAGAGAGGTGAAAAGCAAAAAAAAACAAATAACTGTTACCAAACGTAATAAAATTACTTTTCTACTTAACTCTATAATTTTCATGTGTGTTTACTGATTGTAAGATTTATTATTTATGCATTTGTTATCGCCACTTTTACTTAGCCAAGCCAGCGTAGTTTCTGTCATGGTTGCCAACTTTGCCAGGATTTGGTCTCAGATTTCGGCAAAGATAGAGGTATTCCATAAACGAGAGTATCCTCCTTAAAAACTGCATGATAGCCAAGAAGGACAATAAGTATGTACACGCTCCATCGCTGTTGGTATAGATAAGCATGCAACGCGACTTTCAATTGGCGATGGAAGCGTTCTATCATCCCATTAGAAGCTGGTTGATAGCTAGTCATACAGGTACGCTTAATCCCTAAAATCCTAGAAAGTTCCTAGAAGAGATAGGATTCGAACTGTCCACCATGATCAGTGGTAACAGTCGTGGGAATTCCGTAATGCAATATCCAGCTCGATATTAGGGTTTGCGCTACAGATTCAGTTAAAATGTCACTTAGGAGAATTGCTTCAGGTCACAGTGTAAAACAGTCTATACAGGTCAGGCGAAAGTAAATTTTTGACTGGCCATGGTCCAATGAGATCAATATGAACATGGCTCATCTGAGCGTCTAAAGTGCTGCATGTTCTAAGGGGTGCACGGATATGCTTGTGTACCTTTTTCTTTTGGAAGGATATGCAGGACCGTGTCCAGGCAGTGATGTCACGCCCTATATTTGGCCAGAAAAATCTAACTAAAATCAACTTCACTGTGGCTTTGATTCCGGGGTGTGCCAGATTGTGCAGGGTATTTAAAATGACCTGACAATGAGTCATTGGAATAAGAGGGCAAAGTGAATCTGTCAAGGATCACAGATTATCTGCATGTCCGAAATGGACACAGATAAGTATGTGAATTTGCCAGTTACAAATTAAAGCGATGACGGATCCAAAGTATCCAGACGTGACTGGTTTTGTTATGTTGTCGTTTCTTAAAATCTGTTTTTTTTTCAAATCAATGTCAGTTACTTCAGTATACTGATATATTCTTCGCCATCATCATCGTTCAGTGTACTGCCTTTTGCTGTCGTCATTGTCATAGTGGGCCGCACCCTCTAGCCGTCAGCGTCTAGTATCTGTAATCAAAACTTTTCATGCAGAGAGGAAAAAGGAGAGTCGGGTGGAGAATTCAAACTGGTCTTTATTTGGGAGAGATTTTCTCATCATACGAACAAAAGGCACACATTCATTAATTTTGAGAGAGAGGCCAAATAGTTCTTCTTAACTTTATTCTACTTAGTTATGGGGATAGGAATTTATGAATTAAATTCCAATTTTCCTTTTTTTGAATGACATCTCGATTTTGCATCCGTGCACTATGCTATCAAAAGAAAATGTGGAAAATACCGTTTTTAACTTTAAATTTAAAAATTTTTTTATTACACACACCGCAACAGTCTGATTTGCCACTAAAAACTATTTACAAAACATTACCGTTTTTAGAGGAGAATAACTGATTATATTTTAGAAGTCCATGGATTCCCCCACTATAAATTGACGCTTCTTTTGATGGAATTTAAAAAAAGCAAAAAAACAATAGAGGCTCAGTAAAATTCAAATTTAAAAACATTTTTATTAAAATAAAAAATGATTTTTAACTAGAAGCAAAAAACATTTTTATTAAAATAAAAAATGATTTTTAACTAGAAGTAAAAAACATTTTTATTAAAATAAAAAATGATTTTTAACTAGTAGTAAAAAACATTTTTATTAAAATAAAAAATGATTTTTAACTAAAAGTAAAAAGATTTATATTAAAATAAAAAATGATTTTTAACTAGAAGTAAAAAACATTTTTATTAAAATAAAAAATGATTTTTAACTAAAAGTAAAAAGATTTATATTAAAATAAAAAATGATTTTTAACTAGAAGTAAAAAACATTTTTATTAAAATAAAAAATGATTTTTAACTAAAAGTAAAAAAATTTATATTAAAATAAAAAATGATTTTTAACTAGAAGTAAAAACATTTTTATTAAAATAAAAAATGATTTTTACTAGAAGTAAAAAACATTTTAATTAAAATAAAAAATGATTTTTAACTAGAAGTAAAAAACATTTTTATTAAAATAAAAAATGATTTTTAAGTAGAAGTAAAACAATTTTTATTAAAATAAAATTTTTTTAGCTAGAAGTAAAAAACATTTTTATTAAAATAAAAAATGATTCTTAACTAGAAGTAAAAAACATTTTTATTAAAATAAAAAATGATTTTTAACTAGAAGATAAAAAACATTTTTATTAAAATAATTTTTTAACAAGAGGTAAAACATTTTTATTAAAATAAAAAATGATTTTTAACTAGAAGTAAAAAACATTTTTATTAAAATAAAAAATTATTTTTAACTAGAAGTAAAAACATTTTTATTAAAATAAAAAATGATTTTTAACTGGAAGTAAAAAACATTTTTATTAAAATAAAAAATGATTTTTAACTAGAAGTAAAAAACATTTTTATTAAAATAAAAAATGATTTTTAACTGGAAGTAAAAAACATTTTTATTAAAATAAAAAATGATTTTTAACTGGAAGTAAAAACATTTTTATTAAAATAAAAAATGATTTTTAACTAGAAGTAAAAAAACATTTTTATTAAAATAAAAAATAGTTTTTAACTAGAAGTAAAAAACATTTTTATTAAAATAAAAAATGATTTTTAACTAGAAGTAAAAAACATTTTTATTAAAATAAAAAATGATTTTTAACTAGAAGTAAAAAATGTTTTATTTCATAAGGGCCTTCTATGGAAATTGAGAATTATTTATAGAAGATACTGCCAAGTCTGCTGCAAAAAAGGTAGGCTCCCTCTATAGGGGTAGTAAAATTCTCACACCTGCCAGTATCCTACATCTTTATAAAGCCACAATTGCCCATGCATGGAGTATTGTTGCCACATCTGGGCTGGTACACCAACCGCGAGTCTTTCCCTTTTGGACAGGGTACAAAAAAAGAGTTTAACATAATAGGTCCCGCACTGTCTACCAATCCCCAGCCTCTATCCAATTGCCACAATGTGGCTTGCTTGATAAGTACTTTCACTGAATGTGCTCCGAGAAACTTAATGCACTTGTACCCTCTCAACGTGAAAACCTCCCGACAAACACGACTAGCAGCAAAATCCCACCCTTCACTGTAGAGGACCCCAAATGGCAGAAAACTTTCTTTTTTTTTTTTTTAAAACATAGTTCACCCCAAACAAGGCAGGGCGCCACTGTAGACGTAAGGGGCTACTGAGAAAAAAGAAAAGGGGAGAAGGTAGGCTGCGGTCAACCTAGATTGGGATCTGCGCAGCGAGATGTCTGTTTACATTAGTTTTAAATTTCTGCATGTCTGTACTGTTGGGGAAACAGGGGGCAGGGAGGGAGTTCCAGAGGCCAGCAGTACGAGGAAAGAAGCTATTTGAGTAGAAGGCTCTCCGACATCTGGGGACCTCCACAGTGAATGAATGAGATTTAGTTGATTGTCGAGTTAGTCTAGTGAATTTACGTCGAGGGCACCAGAGTAGCCAATTCATCGGAGCATAATCCATTGAAGTATTTATAAAACAAGCACAAGGATGCTACATTGCGGCGATGGGACAGAGGCTGGAGCTTGGTTGACAGTGAGGGACCTATTAGGTTGGTGATTCTTTTTTGGACCTTGTCAAGGAGGGAGAGACTAGTAGACGATGCATCAGCCCAGATGTGACAACAATACTCCATGCATGGACGGATGGTGGCTTTGTAGAGATACAGGATAATGCCAGGTGTGAGGAGTTTACTAGCATGGTAGAGGGAGCCAACCTTCTTTGCGGCAGCCTTGGCAATGTCTTCCATGTATTTGTTCCAATTCATGTTACCTGTGAAGGTTAGGCCGAAGAGTTTGAATGATGGACTCTCAGGTAGGGTGTTATTTGCCATGACAATCGGTGGTTGCAAAGGTTCCTTGTAGTTATTGAAGGAAAGGAGCTTTGTCTTTGCGGCATTAAAAGTTACTAACCATTTATGACCCCAATCCACTACAGCCTGGAGGTCATTTTCTAAAGATTCAGCCATTGCCTCGGATATGATTGCATCGGTTTTACCAACATGGTGAGAGTAAAGGGTGGTGTCATCAGCAAATAAACCAATCTCAGACTCTATGCCATCAGGGAGATCGTTTATATAGATCAGGAACAACAAGGGTCCAAGGATAGATCCCTGGGGTACACCAGCATTTATGTCATGTTGCATAGATGAGTGGCCATCGAGGATAACCTGGATTTTTCTTTTGTCTAGGAAGGATCTAATTATATTAAGTAATTGCCCAGTAATACCGTATGAGCGTATTTTCAGGAAGAGCCCTTTATGCCATACCTTGTCAAAGGCCTTGGATATATCAAGCGCTACTGCCCTAGCATCTCCTGTCTTGTCGAGTGTATGATACATGCGTGCAGAGATGACCGTTAGGATGTCTGCAGTAGATCGTGCTTGTCTAAATCCATACTGGCGGTCGGAAAGAAGTTTAGCATTAACTAAGTGACGTACTATCGCTAGATTGATTAGGGATTCAAAGATTTTAGCAAAGATCGGCAGCAGACTGATTGGGCGATAGTTCTGAGGATCGGTTCTATTCCCAGAATTCTTGAAGACTGGTACCACAGAGGCAATTTTCCAGCTATCGGGGAAGCAAGATTCAGCTAGACACTTATTGTAGAGTTTGGAGAGGACAGTGGCCAGTTCAGCAGAGCATTTCTTTATTACTATTACAGGCCCACAAGCTTTGGAGGTGTCAAGGTTTTTTATGATGTCGCTGACCTGGGATGGGGTGATGACCAGGTTATCAAGTGTGGCTTCGGTCAGCAAAGGGAATCTGGGGAGGGGGTGGTTATCTGAGTTCAAAGTAGAGTTAGAAGCGAAGCGATGGGCAAGTAGTTCAGCCTTATCAGTGGCCGTGCAAGCGACATCATTGTGGTTTGATAGTGGAGGAATCGTTGATTGACCATTATTCACTACACTATTGTAGATTTTCCAGAAATCACGAGTACCTAATTTCTGTGACTGGATGCATTTTTTTGTTAACTCATTATACCTTCTCTTCGCTTCACCTATCACTGCCTTGCAATTATTTCTTGACGCTATGAACTTATTTGTATTAGTAGCTGACTTATGGCGGCCGAATTTACGGAATGCTTGTTGTCTCTCAGAAATGGCAGCTGCACATTCCGAGGTGAACCATTGAGGAGAGTGAGGCTTGCTAAAGAATTTTCGCATGGGGTCATAGGCTTCAATGCCTGCTTTGACCCATTCAGTTAATTCGTTTGCACACTGGTTGGCAGGGAGTGAGGTTTCCCTCCATGGGGCATCACTGATGTGATCTCTGATTGACTCAAAATCAGCCTGCTCGTAGTATCTTGTTGTTTTGAGCAACGGTTCATCAGCTTTGGGACGACTTCTTAAGGTAACATGCTCTAATAGCTTCTTATCTCGGACCGCTTGCCTTTGAAATTCCCTCCCTGTACCAACATGTAGAAATTTAAATGTAATGTGAATGAAAATCTTGCTGCCCAACTCCCCACTTAGGATGCCCTCTAATCACAGTAGCCCCTTATGTCTCAGTGGCAATCTGCCTTGTTTTGGGTGAATAAAAGTTAAAATATATATATGTTAAGCCACTTGGATGTTCATATGTATGTTATCACTTTTCACACACATTTTAAAAAAATGACATCGTCCGATCTGCAAAGATGGTGCTTGGTGAATAATTCCGACTTTTAAAATGAATTGTCCCAAAATCAAATCATGGTGTTCCATCGACTAAAACAGTACCCGTTTTAAATAAATGCATTTCAAAACGTGACATTCATTTTTATTGATTTGAAGAATATTTCGCTGCGAATTATTTTTACGGTAATATAACAGATTATTTCTTGTTTTAAAAAGATTTAAATTGCTACAATTTTAAATAAATAAATAAAGACTAAATAAATAAAGGAGAGATATATTCGTTTTATTTATTTAAAGAATATTTAGCTGACAGTTATTTTATGGAGGAAGAAAAACTAATTTCTTAGCAGTATTGGGAATATTTTTTTAATAGTACATTATACAGATTGATGTAGAAAGCACCGTGGAATTTCTACTGGGTCCGCTAGTTTATTTTGATATGCAAAAGGGGTTTATTTCAATTGTTTATTTATGTGACTAAACAACTCAGATTTTTTTTAAATAAAAGTTTGGTTTCCAGATAAATTTGGCAAGCCTTAGTTGAACGAGCCATTTTTATGCAAGCAAAGTCTTTGTTCGTAGACACTTATCAATGATCTTAATAGATCATTGATAAGTGTCTACGAACAAAGACTTTGCTTGCATAAAAATGGCTCGTTCAACTGGTGAAAGAGGAATTAATATCTTAATCTCGGAAAACTACTTGTGCACCGTCCGATGCAAAAAGAAAAGGGTAAGGATTTTACTAGAACATGAAATACAATCATTTTTTTTGTCAGTCACAACAAATCAAAGCTTCTTTTATTGATGACTAGCAGTGTTGCCCAGGGCCATAAAAACAAAATAGGAGGTTAAAAAGTGTGTGTAACATCTTTATATTAAAACTTCTACCTCTTTATATCTTTCTCTTCTTCCCCGTTTTTACACATCCCTCTCCTCACCCCTTCTTCACCTCTGCCCATTCCTATTTTGTTTTAATGTATTGAAAATAATAATTATATATATATATATATATATATATATATATAATAAAAGATAACATTAGAAAAGGGCTGAAAAACCGACTCCCAAAGAAGGAGTAATTTTTTTTTTAAATTGTAGATATTCATCCAGTGCAACACTGATCAAGAATATACAAACTTTGCGGTTGTTTGTTTTGTAGTTTTTGACTTTTAGCTGGACACACAGGGACAACTGCCCTTTATATAATAGACTAGTAGGGGTTACCCGGCATTGCCGGGGCAAAAGTGTAAAGATCTCTCTCTCTTCCCCAGTCGCTCTCTCTCCCCGTGGGGCGGGGCAACAAAAGTCTAACATATTTATATTGTTTAAAGTACTATCTCTGTCTAAAAATTGCCTGGGCAGCCCCGTCGGCATTCCCCGGTAGAGGCGCCTCAGACAGTAAACAATAAATTTACTCCTCCCCAAAGAGGGGAGGCAAAGCCTGGGAGGGTGGACCTCCTAGAACTGCACAGGATAGACCCATAGACCGGCGTAAGTCAAGCCCCGAAGGCCAAGACAATACCAGTCTATGGGGTGCAGTATCCATCGGAACAGATACTACACTTTGATCTTAGCCAAAAGGCCAAGAAGTTCCTATATGAGAGTAGATACCTGTTGTAACACATTATTTTGTCTGTTACAAATAGAAAAAAAAACATGGAGGTGTAAATAACAGAATATATTTCATTATATTACATACAAACGATTTGATACGAATTAGAAGAAATACAGAGTGAGATTCATGTGCAAATACTTTAAAACAAACTGAATTAGTTCAAATAAAAGTCCATATGAGTAAGAGCAGGTTAGCACTGCATCATCCCACAATAGCCGATTGGTTAATTAATAATGTAAGATTTGAAGTTTATTTTCAGTTGCTGAGAGATTTATTTTTTCTGAAGAAACATAATGTAAGCTATTGAGAATTGAGAGTGCTTCAATTAATTTTGTGTGTGTTGGTGGGATGGAATGATCCAGCCGGAAGCAACTCACTTAGGAAACATATCTATTTTATTTGTAAAAAAAACAAAAAAAATAGTTGAAAGTTGAAATCATCATAGCCATCCTTCAATGGAGAGAACATTTTTTTTACAATGAACATCAAAATGAATGACAACATGGTATTCATGAAAAATAAACGATGAGTTAAAAAGAGATCAACAAAAACAAAAGAAAATGTAAAAATCAAATTTTATTTTACATTTCAAAGGGCAGCTTTAAATATACAATATGTGGAAAAATATTTTTCTTCTTTCTATTTTCCCCTCAGATTTATTTAAAAAAAAAACGTTTTGAAAAAAAAAAAAAAAAAAAAATGACATTAAATTTGAACTTTCTTTGGCCAGATTAAATGCTGATCACATTTTATACACCCATCACCAATTGATGGGGAGGAAACTACAGCATGTCAATAGTTCACATTAATTTATAAAAATCATAAATATAATAAGGACAGAAAATGAAACATGTTCTTTTGATCCCCATTGTAAACCACTAGCCGGCGTTGCGTAGTGGACACAAAACAGTTGTTCATGTCCCTCATAGTAGTTGGCTCATTGGATAGTGATATCTTCAGAATTTTAGCCTGACGATTCACTACGAGGATGAAACGCGGAAGCCTCGGTGTAGCTTAATTGCCATAAACATATTTTCATAACTTACTTACTTACTATATATATTATATATACATACTCCTCCTTCAGTCTCAATAGGCAATGACAGCCCCTGTAAGGGTGGCCGAACAGGTAGTTAAGCAAGGGTTTCAGAATATCCAACAACACCTCTTCTGAACAGGAATTGCTTGAATCCAGGAACAAGAAGTCCAGGACGACTGGAAACAATGTAGAGAAAAACTGGTGTTATTTCAGAGTTTTCCTTCGTCTAGACTACTTGCATAAGCAAGGCCTAGTTTACTCTATTTTATGGAGGAAGAAGATATGGTTTCATACCTTACCCAAGGGTATTAGTGAAAGGGATGCAGTAACCCAGACAAAACTTGAACATGGCATGCTGAGCCCAGAGTCTGTGCATGCAATCACTGCACCACGCCACTTCCATACATACGCGCAAATATTCCAATATTTTTAATAGCTTGTATTGCCTACATTTTGGTCAATGATAAAGTGTTAGATGGTGTGATTCAAATGTATGAATATAAAATAAGAAAATTATTTTTGAAGCAACAATAACAAAAAGAAAAAAAAGAAGTAAAATATGATTTTCAAGTTTTTAGACTATATGAATGATTAAAGACATAACATGTGGAATATTTCGTTTTTATTTTTAATATTTATAAACTGTCAGATACTTCAACTAGTTACAACATAATATGTATAATCAAGAATGTATGACCAAGCAAAAAAAAGAAAGAAATGTGATGTACAGATGTATAAATTTCTTTCAATTAATAAAAATGTAAATTTTTTTAATAATAATTTAATGTTTAATTTGCATTTAATTGTTTCGAATTATTATCAGAACTGTGACCATTATATTCAAATACAATATAAGTAAAGGTAATTAAACATACATACTGGTTAAATAAGCCACTCCCCCTCCAATACTAATGTAATAAGTACCAGAAGTTCTTTATATATTGTATTTCCTCACATAAGAATTAGGTAGAAGCATTGAATATAAAATACCTCCAAACCCAGGTTTTAAGAGTGAAGGAGTTGAGGAAAAACAACGGGATTTCCTAGAATTTAATGTCACACAAGAATCAGAGAATATATCCTATTTTTAATGGTTGAAGCTTAACAAAAAATCAGATGAGCACTCACTAATCTACTTTCATCTATAAGTGGGCGGGGTATGCATATAAAATATCCATACCAATCATCCCAGTCCATGGCAGGCATTTATGACACCAGCTGAATTAAAAAAAAATCTCAGCAGTGCTCTTATATTGTGTCAGCTGTTGAGAGAGATGACTCTGAAGAGAAGTAGCCACGTGTGACCAAATAAAATGGTGAGATGAGATCGTCCAAGAAGGCAACAAATGATACATTTAAAAGCATGGAATGTATACAGAACTAATCCAATGAATTAAATAAAGGATCTAGTTAAAAATTAAAAAGTTACCAACGACAATAGAAGGAACCTGAAGAAGGCCAGAGAGTAGTGCAGCCCAAACGTGAATGTAGCTGCAACAGTAAGAATAATAATCTGAAACAAAACAGAACAAAAAAAAACAAAAAAAAAACAGTCCATTTCAGAAACATTGAAATGTGGGTAAAATTATTATTTTTTTAAAAAATAACCTTGAAGAATAAACAGGGTGACCAAGAAATCACTGAGGGATTTTTAACCTGAATAGATTCTTTATTTTTGACGGTACCTTAATGGAATTTTAACATCATATGATGACGACAATGGAGATTTGTTTGCAAAAAAAGAACAAAAATAAAAAAGGTGGCAATGTCAACTGGCCTTCACATTCACCAGACTGGACTAGCTCTTTTTTTTTCTTGTGGGGTGTATCTCAAAGAAAAAGTTTCACTTACTATCAATTACTATTCACTTACTATTCCCTTTGACAAGAGGTTTGACGTTGTCTGGCTGTCCTTATGCTAAGTCTTCAGTGATCACAATTGTGGGGATTGACTGTGTCCATTTGCCACTATTTACAGTCTTGCCTGATGGTTTCTTTCCATGTCTTCCTAGGGCACCCAACTTTCTTTTTACTGTCCAGTCTTAGGTCTCTGCATGTGTTGATATAGCCCTTGCTTCTTTCAACAAGCTCGGATCAGCAAAGACGGTTTTCCTAAATTAGAACATCAAGTTTTGGAATGGCCAATTTCTCAAGTAGAGTGTCTGACCTAATGTTCGGAATCTGGTCCGGCTTTA
Source organism: Sepiola atlantica (assembly GCA_963556195.1). Classification (NCBI taxonomy): domain Eukaryota; kingdom Metazoa; phylum Mollusca; class Cephalopoda; order Sepiida; family Sepiolidae; genus Sepiola; species Sepiola atlantica. Next base: position 165,776,071 of record OY744524.1, on the reverse strand, counting down.
CATTGCATATTCACTTATCATTGCCCTGTCATTTCTCTTGAGTCGAGCAAGTGAGGCCTGGGTGAGGGTCCAACACTCACTGCCATACAACATCACACTTCTTACGCAGCTATCATAAACCTTACCCCTGGTAATAATTGGGATGGCTCAGGATGTTAGGATTGGGATAAGTATTCTAAATTTTCCCCAAGCTGTCTTGACTGATGGTCAAACTTAGTTCGCAGCCACCTCCAAGGTAGCAAAAGGAGTCTACCACTTCTAGTGTATCCTCGCCTATTTCAACTTCTGTGTAAGGGCGGCCTTCAATTGGGCGTGCAAGTCCTAGACATCTCTTACATGTGAAGTCTGGATCTGGTGTGAGCCTACCATGCACTCCGCTGCACTTTTTGTGCACCCATATAGTGCAGTGGTTGCACTCTATTGCATTTAAAAAGAGGTAATATCCCTTGTCTTCGTCATATGTTAAAATTTCATTAAGGTCCATAAAAAATAAATATATTCAAGTTAAAAATCCCTCAGTGACTTCTTGGCAGAGAGAGCGAGAATCAGATCCAAAATATGAAACCAGATTTTATTTTTAAAACCTTGGACAATGACTGGATTCGAAGATGTCTCAAATATAGAGTTGAATTTTCTTCTTCAGAATGAAACTTATTTTGATTTGTATTTATTGGCAATTCCTTTAACTTTGATAGAGTTTGTTTTTTCTTTTTCCATTGTTTGTTGTGTGGTTAATGTAATGATTGAGGAAGAAAAAGTGAAAATGAAAAGTAATCTTATTTTGAACAAAAAAAAAACAAAAAGCAAACTTAAAGCATAAAGAGAATACCTGTAAAACGATGAAAAGAGAATGGAAAAAAATCTTACAAAAAATTCAGTACTAATATTGTAGCTACAGGCATGATATAACCGCAGCCATAGTTATCAGTCTCCATAAGGGCTGCTTGAGATTGCATGTTTAATTTTAATTCCCACAATGCTGCGAGGCTATTCCTGCACCATTTTCAAATCTTAGACGTCGACATGAAAGGAAGTGGTATGCTTGCTCTATTCCAATGTAGCACTACAAGGACCAATTCTTTAATCCCAGCAGATTATCTGGAAAGCGGCTCATTACATAGACAGCTTGAGTTTAGTTGGTTTAATGACACATAGCAGCAGTTCGTTTTTCCTTTTTTGTTGTAGTTTTTTCTTTAATAACAGTGGTTGTAAAAGTTATTAAAGATGACAGCATACAATTATTAGGGTTTAACAATGCTTTCGAGATTTTGATTTATAAGTATGCATAATACCCTTACCCCATCCCCCATAGTGAATGAGAGTAACTGCCCCAAAACATGATCGCTCGCTCGCACGTTTCAAAAAAAAAAAAAAAAAAAAAAAAAAAAAAATGGAGAAGACTTTCTCAGCTTATCTACTACATATCTCTACACTTGAACTTAACTTCTAAAACCTTACGTGGAAAATAGCATTTAAAAAATTATTTTCACACATCTGCACCTAAATATTGCTACATAAGTAAACCAAACTCTTAGTTCACAAGCAGGCAGAAGTGGTAAGTACATCAGTGACATGAGTAGCCAATGACAAAAAAAGCTGAAATCGATATGACCCACCCTCTCATGTGCAAACTTTGGCAACTGGTTCAATATATAAAAAATAAAAAAATAATCAGCAGTTGACTGGCTTAGTTTCAGTGTTATTTTTCAAACAACTATCAGTAAGAATGAAAGAAATTTGTTTTTTAGTCACCGCATCGTTTTTGTTGCTAGAAGGGAGTAATGCAGGATCAATGCTGTCCTTTATTTAAATTCCAGACTGCGGATGCGTGTCCAAAACAATGGAGGCATCTCATCAGTAGGTCCGTTTCAATCGATGATAACCGAGCCAGTCAACGAAAATTGCAGTTGGTGCTGCGGTCAGTTCATCTTAAGTGAATGATTGATGAAATACACATCTTCTGTACATCATTTCACAACCATAAAGGAGGACCTGGACCACAAGACATGCTGTAGGCATACACATGTGTTTTGCATAAGATTTCTGCAGATGTCTACCTACTGTGCACTTTCACCAAGATTCACATTTCATTTATCATCTTAAAACGCTATTCTATACGCTGTAAAGTATTTGAATGGATTAATATTTGAAAGAAATAGCTTTAGTTTGTTGTTTTAAGATACTTGGCTCTGAAGAGTCAATCAGGTCAAAACCATAGCAAATCAAACTATGTACTATCCTCCACTCTACAATAAGCAACTAAAAACAGTGCTGGACAAAACCATTTCAAGTGTTTAGGGTGATTGAGAAAGCAAATAGCAAGTCGGACAATTCTATTTTCATATCGATTGATACGTTTTTTTCTTTTTTTAACCCATACTATTTTGAGACGTTTTCTTTCTTATTTCAATTTTTAACTTCACCGATTGAGACATCATTTTATATGAATATTAGTGTGAACACTGGCAAGGGATAATTCTTTTTCTCGTCATTTTTGACGGAGAGTGTACACTTGTTATATTATAATTGCCCTATTTTTTGATTAAGTACATATTATTTATCAAATTTAGCACAAACAGAAGTATGTGTACTTTACAAAAATGAGAATAATTACGTTATTTGATGCGAAACTGGCAAACCATTTTGAAAGGGACAAAAAGATTCATATATTAAAATTGGAAGAATAATTAAAAGGATAGAATGCTGACAGGCACATCATTTTTAATTGAGTAAAGAACCGAAAGACAAAAGAAAACGAAAAAGAAATTTAAAAAGTGAATAGATAAAAACGTAAAATTTGCAGTAGGAGGATGGAATCATAATGGATTTGATTTGGGTTAGAAAATGACTAGAGTTGGGGGTAACAAGTTTAAAAGAATAAAATTTAAAATGAGCACAGAAAAAAATAAGGTGAAAGAAAATGTAATATATATATATAAATATATATATATTATAAGTTTCATGGAAATAAATCCAAGAAAAATTTTGGAGGGGAAAAAATGACAAGGAAAGAGAATAGGAAGAGAGTGATAATTGAAGCAAAAAAAGGATTAGGTCATTGGGGCACCAAAACTGCCCCCAGAAATGACCCTAGAGTATCTTTTATTTGATGAAGGTCCGGATGTTATTGTGGAAGCCTGTCCTACAGGTGAGAGATCCAACCTGGACTGGCTGGATGATTCTGGAACAGTTGAAGGGAGGTCTCCGATTAGAACAGATATACATTTCCAATTGCCTAGGGAATTTGCTGAAAATAAAAAAAATGGCAAAACAATTTCTTTTTAGCAAAATCATAAATGAAATTAGGTCAGAGGTCAGTATTAATTACTGGCTTGCTAAGCCACTGCCTTTCCTTCCTTAGTGTTTGCTTCCTTCTTTCCTTCACCTTTTCCCTTGCAAATAGCAATGCTCACAAGTGAAAATGGAATATACACAGAACAATGGTTTACAATTACATCTGCATAAACAGGTCACATGACCAAAGTACAAGTAAAAAAAAAATGTTAAAAATTGTCTAAGTAATTCGCTTACATCACAAACTGGAAGCAAATAGTTTGTTTTAAAAAAATTATAATGGATAAAAAAAAAGGAGCAAGACAACAATAGGGACCCCAGATCATTAACACAAGACGCGGGACATATTTTGGAAGTCACCGGTTGACCTCGCAATACACGTGGTCTCTATTTACAAAACACTTGTAAATAAATCTTTTATTTATTTTACTAAATGCAGTATATTTCGGAATTTTTTTTTCTTTTAACATGTTAATATTTATTTTAAGGCAGAGAGTCCATAAATAAAACAAATAAAATATAAACATGTTTTCTTTTAAAACATGTTTATGTGTCACTATTTACTTGCCTCCCACGAGGGCAGAAATGGGGGGGGGGGGGGGTATGAAATATTTATCACCGTACTTAAGTAATCTTTCGTTTTGTAGGGAAAAAAATCAAGCTTCCCAAAAAGGGGCACTCTGGATCTTACCTCAGTTTAGAAGGATTTTTCCATACTACACATTGCTCCTTAAAAACTGATTTTTTAAGTAAATAGCGAAGTTTTGTTTTTTAATAACAAATAAGTTATAAAAAGATTTTAAATAAAATTATGTATTTGTTAAATCTTATTTCATTTGTTGCTTACAGAAAAAAAGGACAAAAACTTCATAAACTTTAAATTGCTTCCGTTTAGAAACTGATTTTTGAAGTCTAACTCCGCCCTCGTGGGGAGGCAAAACGAAAGATTACAAGTCAGCCGATTTTTTAAAAAGCGTATATATTTCGTTTATTTATTAAAATAACTTGCGTAATCTTCCGTTTTGCCTCCTCGGGCTAGGAGCAAAGTGTAGTATGGAAAAATCCTTCTAAACTGAGGTAAGATCCAGAGTGCCCCTTTTTGGGAAGCTTGATTTTTCCCTACAAAACGAAAGATTACTTAAGTACGGTGATAAATATTTCATACCCCCCCCCCCATTTCTGCCCTCGTGGGGAGGCAAGTAAATAGTGACACAAAAACATGTTTTAAAAGAAAACATGTTAATATTTTATTTGTTTTATTTATGGACTCTCTGCCTTAAAATAAATATTAACATGTTAAAAGAAAAAAAAATTCCGAAATATACTGCATTTAGTAAAATAAATAAAAGATTTATTTACAAGTGTTTTGTAAATAGAGACCACGTGTATTGCGAGGTCAACCGGTGACTTCCAAAATATGTCCCGCGTCTTGTGTTAATGATCTGGGGTCTCTATTGTTGTCTTGGTCCAAAAAAAAGAATGAAATTTAAATAATGAGAATGGGAAAGTTCTTTGAAGTATCTTTTTTTTTATTATTTAAATTTCAAAATCAAGCCAAAAGCAGTTGAAAGCCACGGATAAAATGCAAATATTTTTTTATTAATTTTGTTTCATTTGACGTCCAACGGTTTTTGCTCGATTTACAAATTGAAATAATTTTTTTAAGGTTTTTAACAGTGTTGTTATATTAAACAGTTTGAAACTGATCGCTGATTGAATGAACACATCTTAAGAATGGATCCATTCTCGTTCTATTAACACATACATCTGAAGTTAGACTTACCTTTCCAAAGCCTCACTTTGCCATCATCACCTGAAGAAGCCAAAACAGTGCCAATCACGTTCCACGATAACCGCCAGACCTGGAAAGGAGGAAAATCATTTTGAAGACATCAAAGAAAAGTAGAAAAGCGAAAGCGAGAAAAAAAATAAAATGAACGTAAAAGATAGGAGAAATCGTACAAGATGAGAATTTAAATTTAAAATGTTTTTGAAATGAGGAGTAATCAGATGCCATTAGATCGTCGAGAAATGGAAAGATTGCAGAGGCGCATTTTCAGCATAAAAATCTGGCAGACTGACAGGGTAATTAATTGCCCATACTTCATGCCAAATCTACAGAAAGAGTGTGGAAAGCTCGAGCAAGCAAAATGAGTTACTGGCCTGACAAGCCACTGCCTTTCCTTCTCTTTTCGTGTTCGCTTCATTATTTCCTTTACCTTTTTTTCCCCTACTGTCATCAACGCTCACAAGAAGTGGAAGTGGGAGATATTGTCTCTTGTGGCATTCACCTTAGGTTGGGTGAGCCGGTGTCCTCCAATATTAAATTCACAAGCGGTACATGTATATTCTGGTCAGGGGAGAGATGATTTTGACGTTAGCCAGTTTTTGCAGAGAGGTGATGTCGCCCTTCACCATACAGCACCTGACATTTCCAAATGCTTACCCATCTGGTATTGACCAAGCTAAACATTGTTTAACTTTGATCATCTAACAGGAACCGGTGTGTTAACATGATTACGTTGTATAAAAATGGGAGATACAAAGAATAATGGTTTACAATTAGGTCCACATAAACACGTCACATGATCAAATTGTAATAAAACAATTAATGCTGATTAACCAATCAGAAATCTTCCACATGATTTAACAAGTTTGGGAGCCGACCGATTGAGATAAAAACCAACAAACTTGTTAACCATTTTTCCAGCTGACATCAGAGTTGCAACACAACAGAATGCTTTCAATACAGAAATGAACATAACTACATCAGAATGCTGGAAAGACTTAGCTGAATGTACATCTACACACATCAATGAATGTTAAAAGAAAATGATAAATCTTTGCAACTAATAAAAGATGTGTCTGTAAATTTATGCGGTTTCATTCTTCCTACATCCAACATCATTTATAGTCCAACATCCTTTACTGTTACGCCTTTTAAAAGTGTAAATAATGTTTAGTCGTGATAGTTATAGTAATTTTTGTAGCTTTCAAAAAGGGAAGCATTACATCTGCTTTTAGACATAAAAATAGTTCTTTCATATTATTTACATGACAGCATTTTCTCTCTGAAACTCACATTAAACATTGAAATTATTCTTTATGCAATACTATGAGTGTATTTTTATATGCGTCCTTGCATCTCTTATAAAACACTGTCGGTCGGCTGGTCTGTCATGCTTAAGTTTGAAATAGGATTTGACAGTCCGTCTGAAATTATGCAAATAACAAACTTTGATATCTCGAATTAGGTTTGAAAATCTTTTGTTAAATTTTAAACGATCAGTTTACACATTGTATGTGGGAGGATGGCAAAGCTGCCCTACAAAAAAAAAAAATACAGCCCTGAAGAAGCCTTTACCAAGTATTTCATTACAACCTGCTAATCCACACGTGTTGACAATAGACCAAAAGACGGAAGTTCTGTTCTCAATCACGTGGCGAAGCTCTCTCTCTCTCTCTCTAGATAGATAGAGAGTATACTATTATTTCCCCCCTTTTTTTTTTATTAAAAAGTCCAATTTGTATGTAGTTTCAACATATTCTGTTAAAGTTATTGGATGTGTAGTGGAAAGAGGTCCAAAGTATTGACAAAGTCTATCCATACACAATAGATCAACTTTATTTATATCTTAATGGAACAACAAGAAGAAAAAAGTTATGAAAGAAAGAGTTGAGAAGAGTTCAAAAGGTCTCGACGAAGAAAATGTTATTTTTATCTGTAGGTGTGTGGACTTGTTGTGAGTGAGTTCATGAGACTGTCTACACTGTCGCTATATTTTAACAGTTCATGGCTGTGATTTGTGCTGTTTGCAGAGATGCCCGTAGTTAAGGGGCTATGGACATGGTTTACTTGCCCATGAGAAGTTTGGATAGTAGTGTTGTGACTGACAAGGGTTTGTGTGCCAAGTTGAATCTCTAACTGGCGACAGCGTTTGGGTTCTCGCTTATATAATCAATGCGAACAGATGCCCAAGTCCCATGGCAAACTCTTTTTGTAATGGCTGAAGTCCGATATAGACAACCAATTGAAATTGAGTATTTTGATAGAGCTGACCAATCAGTATTAAGTATTTATATCAAATAGACATTTAATATTTCTGTTGTTGGGTAAGAGGAAGAAGGATTCCACAGATGTATTATAAAAACTGTCGTTTGAAGTGATGCAAAATCAGAAAATCTCACTGCAATGAACATTAAAAGAAATAAATTGTTGCAACTAACAAAAAGTAAAGTATATACATTAAATTTGTGTTGTTCTTCCTACAACCTTTATGATCGAACCTCATTTAAAATAAAAATCATTTGAGATTTATTTGCTTTATCTCAAAAGAGAAAAAAAAAAGAAAAACCAACAAATAGATCGTGTACTGTTTGATTTTGTATGTTTTATGGCATATCAACCTGTAACAGGAGTTACACAATGAACGGGTATAAAATAGTCATTATGTGCTCTATTCTTATAAGAAAAAACAAGTAGTTGCATCTTTCATTTCAGATGAGGAAATAGAGAGATAACTAGTGAATCCATTTGTCTATCGAGTGAGGACCGGATTATTTGCTTTACCTGAACAGGTAAACTGCTTGCCGTTCACTTTACTCCATCATTATACAGAAATATCTAACTACAAACCATTCTTGGGTTATTTAATGCCAAAACAATGCCTACTGTAAACAATTCATTATATAGGATTGCTTAAATGCAATTTGAATTTTTGGCCATAGTGGGAAGGGGACATTGTGGATTCATATCTTTCCCAACGGTATTAATAAATCAACGACAAAAATATCTGATAGATTTAACTCAGCATAGTCGATTACAGAATCTGTGGCAACATCCATTAGGCCAATCGTGCATGTGAGAGTTTGATTTAAGCACAGTTGATAATGCATATAATGGAAGAATAAAATGTGAAAGGAGGTTGGGTGGAAGATGAATTAAACAACAGGAATAGAAATTTATAGGCTATCTTTAGTTATCTTGAACTTTTCAGCTTTATTATGACTGCCATCAAAACATTATCTTAACCAAATTAGTTCTAGTTGTATAACAATTTGGTTCAATTAATAATTTATGAGCAAAGAATACTGTAATAATATAACCTAATTATCATGGTATTGTTCGAAACTAATTTAGTTAAGATAATGGTGTTTCAATAGCAGCCATTTTAAAGCTGAAAAGTTCAGGATAACCCATTCTTTTTATTAGTTGCAAAGATTTATCATTTTCTTTTAATGTTCATTGCTGTTTAAATTCAACATGTGTGGATGTAGATTCAGTGATATAGTTTCCAACATTCTGAAGTAGCTATGTTCATTGCTGTATCGAAAGTTTGCTGCGGTCTCCAGCGTTCTAAAGCTCATCATCCCGTCTTCCCTACTCATAGCAAATAATGACCCAGACAGAAGTTGAACACGTATACCGAACTTACAGCTTTCAATGATAATCATTACAGCAGCTACACGTGAAAGTAAATAGACAAAAGTGAAAAATAAAACTTACCTGATGTTCGTGGTCATCAAACTGACCAACTAAAGAAATTTCATACTCAGTTATTGTTTCTAAATTACTGTCTTGTCTGAAAAAAAAAAAATGTAAAAAGAAATATTAGATGAAAAGTATGATTGATACAAGTATATATATAGAGAGAACAGCATTAAAATTTAATTCTAAATGAATTAATACAAGAACCACATCGGTTTGTTTTGGGAGTGTCGTGATCGATTCAAAAACAAAAAAACAAATATTTTTAATAACAAGAAAGGCGTTAAAATTTCATTCTAGACAAATTAATACAAGAACCACATAGTTTTGTTTGGGAATAGTCATCATCGTATTTGACAAGCAAAAACGGTAAATTTTCACTTTAATAAATAAAACTTCCTTGCGATACAAAGAAGGAAAAATATATTTTCACAAATACACCTGACTATAACCGATTACATGAATGGCTGAAATGGGAAAAAAATGTAGAACCATGTGCTGCCCCACTCAACGACCGTCAACCCCAACGTTGTATGTTCGTGGCCTCCTTGTCTACATCATCTAGCCGAATCATCTATCAATTGACGAATCGTCGAGGGCACAGCACTGGTCCACAAGTTAAATAAAAGAAACAACTCTCGATAAAGAACACAAACACATATGGCATCATTAAAGGGAGGTAAACAAAGACACCAAATGCTGAACTTCTAGGCTTCCTGTGTCGGAGATATTTGGAACAAATAGAAGTAGTATAAGGCGAGTTCCTAATGCCTCAAAACCATTTTCTTCAGGGTAGGCAGAACTCTTTAGTCTTGATTGGTAGTCTGCCTAGGAGACGGCTAACTGATTTTCAAAATGCCGAAGCCATGGGATTGCAGTTTGGTAGAGGAAGACGAATGAATCATCAAAGATCAACGGTTTGCTATATCTGATGCTGGGCGAAGGAACTTCCTAATGTCAACGGCCAGGATCAACGGTTTAATGAACAGCTACATCTTGCTGGTAGGAGTTGTGACGACTGGCATGTATTTACTCTCTAGAGCAGTGGTTCTTAACCTTTTTTCTCCAATTCCCCACTATTTAGTGAGCCAGCTCTCCATTCCCACCACAGTTATCACATGGAAATAAATACATATGAAAAGATTTGTTATGTTTTTTCTAAATATATTTGACCTATAAAAAGCATACAAAAAATGTAACACTAGCACTAGACGCATACAGATTAATGAGACTTTTGCATTTGTTTTGCCTTGATAAGTGCCTCAATTTTCGGTTCCACCTTTGAAATAGCGCAGCGCAAATCAGATTCAAGGTCAATCAGGCGGTTTCGCGATTTGTTTTTGATCTCACGTATTAAATTTTGAAGCAGTGGTTCTTCTGTCCGGCCGATCATTCCCCACTTGGCAACTCCGCCATTCCCCACCAGTGGGGAATTCCCCACAGGTTAAGAACCACTGCTCTTCAATACTTAGCGACAAAAGTACTTCAAGGGTAGACAAGGCTCTATAACTGTTTAGCAACCTTCCTAAAGACAAAAACACCCTCTTCCACTTTGTCCTAAGCCAGTATGGAAGAGTAGGCTGTTAAAATTAACATGAAACGATGTCCAATATATAAATGTAATGTCATTTTTGCGATATTGACAATTCAACGTATTCAAATATCTTTTTATGGAGTCGCATTGTTAGATAATGGCCCGATGGAATTGAACGCATCTGTTGAGGCGGGTTTGACTTGTGCGAATTGTAGTGGAGTCACCGCGTGCAACTTTGGTGCGACGGTTTTCTCACGGTTCGGGTGATGGTGACGAGACCCGGAGGGTAAAAGTTTAGGTCACACCTGGTGTTGATCACGAGATTTCGTGACGTCAGTTTTCCCCGATGGGAAAACGAGATTGAGATTCGACAGTTCTCGACTGGAAGCCGACGAGAGAACATGCTTAGTCATGTAGCGATACAAGCTAAGGGATTTCGGATCCCCCAAAGTTAGGGCCAAACGATATCCCCCCTCTTCCTCCCTCGCAGGTGATTACGTGATTAACTTAGGAAATTAACTAGCGTAGCCTCTCTCTCTGCGACAAGGGACTTCTCAGTGTCGACAGCAGAATACCAATAAATAGCAAAATTAAAAATAAAAAGAAGCCTTGTTATATTTTATTGTGTACAGGGAGATTGATTTCAGCCCACGAAGAAACCGCCAGGATCGTGAGAAGAAATGAGGATTATAGCGATGGCAGTCGGGTTGCAGACAACAGAGAATCGCGTGTCGGGCGACGACGAGACAAGGTTAGTACGAATAGTTGCATACGGCGGCGAGGCAATGAAGAAAGAGAGAGAGACAAAGTTAGTACGAATAGTATTCATGCGATTTGGGAAAAGCAGAGAGAAACGGCATATCGTCCCCATTAGTAGCGATGCCGTTCGTTCTGGATCAACAGACGAAGAGTTCTACGACAATGACAAGAGATTCCTGACACAACGTATTAAGAACTAGCAAATGCAACAGCATTACCTACATGCTTAGGGGGAAACATTGTTCCCTTTCACAAGTGTGATGCCCCCATATGGAGAGCATATGTGTTTATAAAATATAATTATCCATGGACATGTGTTTCGCTGTCTATGGCTCATCAGTGTGGCCGAGTTTAGTGAGATTCGAAATGGAACCCTAGAGACTGAAGTTTGGCACCCTCATCAGTGGGCCATGAGGGTACCATTTGAAAAACTGAAAACATTAATTAGAATTTCAAATATTCGAATAAAGTTTTGGAATAAATATTCAACACGTCCTCTAAAGGGGGGGGGGGAATCAAGGTAACCAATTTAAAAAAAAAAAGATATTTGAAATGGTATTAATTATCAGTACAATATCAATTTTCTGGCACCCGTTGTTCCTTAACGTTGCCGTATTAACCGGTTTGCTGGACCATCTGATTTCACCTTCATAATAATTCAGCAACACACTCCTAACCCACTAATCATACAAATACCATATCTCCAAACCATCAGGGACTGATAGAAATTTTTCAATATTTTGATTAATACTTTTTGCAAGGTAGAAGCCTCATCAGGTTTCAGCGCGATGAGGCTTCTGCCTTGAAAAAGGCATGAGCTGAAACATGTTTACATATGTAGCCAAAATGTATAAATAAAATCTATGCTATATATTATATGGATGCTTCTATTCATGCAAAAAAACCCCCCCCCAAAACTGCAAATGCAGACAGTTATGTAAAGATATGCATAACTGAATGCATTTTAATCTATGTTGTTTATTGACAGTTGTATGGAGGGAGTTTAGTTTAGTTTAGTTGATTTATTTTACGGCGTATCAGGTTATTTAATGCAGAATCTGGTCATTTTGATGAAAATTTTTATGCTTCAAGTTCTTTATATGTTCAAGTATTTATTCATGGTATTTGGTTGTGTGAAAGGGGGAAAGGAGGGAAATTGTTTTTTATTTTAGATTTTGCATAACATGATTGAGTTTTGCAAAGAAAAAAAACAATAAAACATCAATGTTTGGTGCATTTTGGGTCAGGAACCCGATATCTTCGGACAGCCTGATCTGGTAGCACTAGTAGTATGGAGGGGAGGACATTTACAATAAAAAAACAATCAGACGTAAGACTGGAAAAAATACTAGTAAAAACTAAAATAATGTTTTGAATAGAAGTGCAATAGAGTGGCAGCCGTCAGGTTAAATGTAAACACCAATCTATTTCTATCAAAGAAAAAGATGAACGGCTAAAAAATTTCTAGCAGTCTGCGATGGTTACATACATTTTTAGACATTTGTAACTAAAATGTTTGTATAAATAAAATCTATACTAAAATAAAGCTCTACTTGTTACTGAGCACTATCATATAAACAGTAAAGTTTCACAGGATTAACTCCTATAAACAAAAACTCAAAAACTATATCTCATCATATTGGGTTTAAAAATTCTTTTTCTTTTTTTCTTATTAATGTGCAGGTTGAGGGACATCATCCACAGTGGTGAGCCCCCATCCAGGTAGCTGGCTAGCTGCATGCATGGCAGATCTAATTCCACACCTTCAGGAAACTATCATGAGGATGAACTGCAGAAAGCTTCTATGCTAAGCAATTTCTCTGCAGCAGTTCCTTCCAAAGCAACTTAGGTTGGCTTCTCTCCTGTTTACCAGAGATTTTCAAAGCAACCTCGAGCTATCTTGATGGTGTGAACATGTTCTGTGTGCGTTCACTGCGCAGGCAGCGATCGTTAGCTCGTTGTGCGGATCCAAAGTTGTTGCTAGATTTCGACACAGGTCACAGTGTCAATTTCGTCTCAGTCAATCCTGCAACAGAAGAATTCTACCTAAAAATAAACAAGCTGTGCATGTGCGTGGTCCCCCTCTGTATGAGACGAGTGTAAAATGCAATAAATTTGGGCAATTTGGGGCATTTTTGTCCCCCTTTGACCCCCTGGGGACGCGAACCAGAATTTTTCTGAGGTCAAGGATGCTCATTTTATATCCAGAACAATTGCCTGTAAATTTTGGCCAAGTTTCAAAACAATTTAATGGATGGATCAAACGTTATGGGAGAAAAGAGTCATTTTTTGCAATTTTGGGGGCTTTTGACCCCCTGGGGGCGCGAACCAGATTTTTTTTACAAGATCAGCGATACTTATTTTCTATTAGGAACAATTGCCTCCACATTTTGGCCAAGTTTCAGAGAAATTGAATTGATGGATGAAAAGTTATGGGGCAAATAATGTCATTTTTTGCTATTTCGGGGCCTTTGGGGGGGGGGGGGAGGGGGGAGATCAAACTGAGAATGGAGTTTGTTTTCTTAGATAATGCACACGTAAAAGGAATTTAAACAAAATGTTTTGACACTGGGAGAAACCAGCCAACATTGATAAGGGGAGGGAAAGGCTGTTTTCTTTGCCTCAAGGTTTGAGATATGAAAAGGCGAGGGTCAGAAATGGATGTTCACTGCATCACAAATCAAGGGAAAAGCTGTTTTACATCCTTGGCGTTGAGTGGACATTGACATATTGAGATAGCCTGTGCCCATGAACTCAGAACCTTTTGAAAGAGATGAGAATTAAATTGTTTTACTAGGACCCCATGTATCGCCGGCCAGGCATAGCTGGGTGGGAGCGATGGGGGAGGTGGGGTGTCTGCTGAATGACATTTCCCCATATTTTATAAATTAATAGAAATACATTTTTTCTTCTATGAATAAGTTTTGAGGGAGGAGGACCCCCCCCCCCCCACTGAGGTAACAGTGGGAGATAGAAACAGATAAAGAAAAGAGGGGCGGGATGAAAATATGATTAGCCATTCCATAATTAGAAGGGTGAATTGGAAATACCAAACATGGTAAGAAAATAATAATGAGAAAACATTTTTTTTTTATTACTGAATTAATTCTATTGAAGGAGAGGCAGTCATGCCCGTCTTGTGGCCAGTAACGAAAAAAAAAAAAAAAAGAAAAAAGCTAACAGTTGGAATTAGGAACACAGGTGATATTTACATTTCTTTAATTATGGGAATGTGTGTGAGACCTTTGGCTGGGTGAGGTGTATGAATATAATGGATATTAGACATGTGTTGAGATTTTTGTGTTGCGAATGGGAGCAATCCTTGGGACAGGGTAAAGTGAGGGGGAACAAACAGAGATTTTGGTTCGGTGTGAACCGAAAATATTGCTCCAGAACCAAGTCTGAGGGGGCACTGATAGCGATAGCGGTGACCAGGTCGATGGGGGGTGGGTGTAAAAGGAACTGGATTGTTCAAAAGCCCCCATGTCTGGAGATTCCTAGTGAATGATCAGAGTGGATGTCACTGGAGCAGTGATTGGGAATGGATCCAATTGGTTTGAAGTGGTGCGTCATCTTTGGGAGTGCACACCCTATAGGCGCATATAAGTTGGATCTAAATAGTCCCCTGTTATTGTTATGTGATGTCCCATGTAATCACTCTGGATCGATGACACCACTGTCACCCACACATAATGCCCAAGTTAAGAGGGGTTGTTCAGTGCTCACCCAATCAAAGGCTCCATCTGGCTAAATAAGTGTCATAAATTGTGTATGGAAGAGTTAGAAAGGAAAGTGTTATTCGATAAAATTCATGTTCTGTGGGAAGTGGATATAGGTTGTGGTGGACACTCGGTTTCCTTGCACATGCGTGCTCATAGAAAACTGGAAGCACCCTCCTGGGCTATCATATTCACATTGTTTTAGAGATCTAGGTTTGAAAAAAAGTTAAATGTTGAAATCAGGGAAAAGGTTTTGTTAAAGAAATTTTAAAATAGTAGAATTATGGGAAAGGTTTTTGGTTGAGAAAATTTTAATGGTGGAATTGTGGAGGAGAGTTTTGGAGAGCATCTGCCAGTGTACAGAGGACATTTTGGCTGTTCAGAGAGTTCTGGGATTGTAGAACTATGGAAAAGTTTTAGGGAGTGCTGCTGCAGGTGCGCAAAATATATTAGTACCGTTGAGAAATTCTAAGAATGCAGAATTATGAAAAAGGTTTTAGGAGTGTTCCCGCAGGTGTGCGGAGGATATTGGTATTGTAAAGAAATTCTAAATTGTGGAAAAGTTTTTGGGATTGTACCTGCAAGTGTGCAGAGGATAATGGTACTGTAGAGAAATTCTGAAGTTGTGGAATTATGGTAAGAGCCCCTGGGAGAGTTCTTGCAATGTGCAGAAGATATTTGTGCTGGTGAGAAAATCTAAAGTGATAGAATTATCGAAAAAGTTTTCGGAGAAACTGCGAATTTACAGAAGATATTTGGGCAACTTAGAAATTTTAAAATAGTGGAAATAGGGAAAAGAATTTCAAATAGTGTCTCTACCTGGCATGCGAGTGATGCATGGACCATTCCCCGTCAGAAGCATGGACATTAGAGGTCCTTTAAAAATAGATATATATTATGGAATTAATTTAATTGGGAGATGTGTTTCGACGCTGGGAGGATGTGCGTGAGCTGAGAATGTAAGTTGTCTGCCCCTCTGTGTAAAAGATTGGATGAGGAAGAAAAGATATTGATGAATTGTACATTGCCTGTGAAAGAGCGGAAAAAGAGGAATAAGCTGAGAATTTGCTAGATTCAGGACAAATAATAATGGTAAGAATGAAAGTAATGGTGAGAGTGATGATGATGATGATGATGATGTGTTAGAGAACCTATCCCACAGCAAACTGTAAATTCAGAATTAAGTTAAATGAGAAGGAGAAGTAGTACGGAGACGAGATCGCACAACAACATTTGGACCAGCACGTGTGGAGACGATTACGGCCAGTGCAGTGAATGCACGAACAAATACGCATATATACATGTTTACACAATCCATTAGTTAAGAACCCTAAGGTCCCATCTCTCTCAGAGAAGCACACAGACCCAACTGCCCAGAAAAACAAACTGCCCTCCCCTGCCATCTGCTGGAATATATGTACTTCAACCGGAAATCCTAGAGGTCCGGTCTTTTTCTCAGTCATCCCCATCCGATCACCCAGAAACGGACTACTTGAGATAACGGTCAGCCTTCTTCATGAATATCCGAAACCCAATTCCCAGGGGGTCTCGGCTATTATTCCTGGCAAAAACTCAAGTGGCTCATAACCACAGAAAGGAACCTCTTATCTGAAAAACATTTTCTCAAGTAAACAAATGGAATTCCGGGTGGCCCAAACTTCTAGATCAGAGATATTTCCAATCTTCTGTGATCTTTGTTAAATATTACTCACTTGAGCAAGTCTGCCATTCGCATGCAATGCAACTATGCAACCTACCAAACATGCCGCTTAGTGCACGTTTACATCGGCACCACTCAAGCGTTTCACATGTCGATACCAACAAAGCCTTTTTCTCTATTAATGATATCAATGTCCATGAGTCCAAGCTGTTGCAGCAGATCTTGCGACCGTACAGCTATCACACAGACAATTCCTTTCTGTTTATTTAGGTACCAAGAGACCGAGAACTAACAAGATCTCGCTCAACCTAGCCATTGCAAAATTACTCTGTTCATCCTGTCTTTTGTTAATTAAACCTATTCTCTATCCTTAATACTTGTCGGAATGTTTCATTATTTCTGTTAATCCTGATACTCAGGTTACAACACATTATTTAAGAGAACTTACTTCACCGGAACTATCTTGATAATCTTCAAGTCATTTGATGCAATGGCTAATCGATGATATGAACGTCCAAAGTTTGGAGAGAAAGCAAGATCATGTACTGGATCTGTTACCAATGCCAACGTCTGTAATTTGCTCCAAGACCTGAAAATTAAAAAATAAATTTACAAAAACTGCACAGAAAAAGTAGAATGAAATAGTGTGTGGGGGGAGGGGATAGGGGAGGGGTTATAAAAAAAGAAATTGGATGTGTCCATTTGATTTTCATACTTTATAATTCAATGCAGGCCTAAAACCCATACCAAATAAATATTATTGTGGCCTGAGGATTGCTTATCTATTATTTGAAGGGCAGTTGTCTCTTGTGTCTACTTAAAAGTTAGAAACTACACAAGACACACCCACAAAGCTTATACACTTTTTTCAGCATTGCTGCAGATAAAATATAGACACATTTTTTTTGTAATATTCATTTGGATGTCAACAGGAACAAAATTAGTCAGGTGGGAGACATTTAAAGATATTTTTTTTTCATCGACCTAGATTATATATGTAGATATATATATGTAGAGAGAGAGAGAGAGAGAAATAAATAATATGCTCTAATTCTTGGCAGGGATGGATTTTCACTATTTAATTCACTATAAACACCACATCCTGACTTTAGAAACAATCACGTTTAAGGGAGGTAATTTTCTTAAATTGTAATTAAAAAAAATGCAAATACTGGATGTTTCATATTGAAAATTGTAAATTTATTGTTGGGTTCATTTTCATAAAGAAAAAAAGTTCAAGTAAAAAAAGCAAAACATTTAAACTTAAATACACCTAACACTATCCCAGTTTGCAGAAAGTAAAATCATATTTTCTGGAGAGTTCAAATTTTTAATTTAGCAAAAACGTTAATTACTGATATGTTATTCTTGAAATGTTAAGACTTACATCAAATCTGTTACTACGGTCACTGGAAAAATGGGTGGATCATTCTACCGCTCTAGAAAGTACCTCACTCCTGACGCAATTCACTACCTGCATGGAGGTGACGGTGGTTACGTGGATAACGTCCTGGGTGTGCCAAGTTTGAATTTAGTCAATTCCATAATACCACTTAGGGATGTTGGCAACCACTATGTGGTCCCTCCTGCAAGACTGCTGACAACAGAATCAAACCGGTCAACAAAGTTGTACCATTCTGATTCATACGTATTTACTTTACTTGCATAACAACCAGATATATCTTAAGATTGAGTAATGCTATCATATTTGGGGAGGTGCTGCTCAGAGCATTCTGTTTCTTGCCTTGACAGAGTACAAAATCGACTTTGCAATCTGGTAGGGGATTATCTCTTCTCTTCTTAACAGGGATTGGAGTTCAGTCGAGCACCTACCATAAACATAATGATACAGTAAAGAGAAACCAGCAACATCTCTTATGTGTGAAAGAGGATGTAAAACATTCACAGCAAGAACTATTAAAGGGGTATTAAAGGTCCGGTTTATGTGAAGCCCATTCAGAATCACACCTACTACTGCTGAGACTATCATCAAAGTACCCCCCCCCCCCCATATCGTGGTTGGATTGCAGAAATGATTGCTTCGGCCTTTTGGCTAAGAGCAAAGTGTAGTATCTGCTCCGATGAATACTGCACCCCATAGACCGGTATTGTCGTGGCCTTCGGGGCTTGATTTATGCCGGTTTATGGGTTTGTCCTGTGCAGTTCTAGGAGGTCCACCCTCCCAGGCTTTGCCTCCCCTCTTTGGGGAGGAGTAAGTTTATTGCTTACTGCTTGAGGCACCCCTACTGGGGAATGCCGACGGGGCTGCCCAGGCATTTTTTGTAGACCAGAGTGCTCAAATTCTCGAGCGCTTGCTTTGCAAATCCCACTTTCCGACCTTGTGTCACATCTTACTGCTGTGGGAGGAAGATAAATAATTATGATTGCTTATTTCATGAAAGATTTTATGAGTGGTATTTTGCACCCTGAATCATGGTCAAATTACGGCACTTTCAAAAGTTAAAAAAAAAAAAAAGTTACAAAAAAAAAAAAAAATTGATATTGCTTACCTGAGTTGATCATTATATTGATATACAAATACTTTCCCTCCAGCAGAAGGGTTTGTATCATCACTACCCACTGCAATCATTGGTGGACAAGATCTGAAAAGAGAAAGGAAAACAAAATATATAACAGTGTTGTCATGATTGTAATGTGACCATTCAATTTGTGCATTTAGCGATGAAATGCTATTTCAAACTTAAACATGACAAACTGATGAATTGATAGAGCCTCTTTCGTTTCCATGTACCATATTCCTTAGTTTCTCGGATTTTCTTTTTCCATTTTTTGTTGCTCTCAAGTCGTAACGTAAGTTTATTAATATATTTTTTTTATGTACTAATGAGTCCTGAAACATGGATGCACCACTTTACTTCGGAGTCAATTCGACAGTCAGCTGAATCGGCAACAGCAGATGAAAGCCAGTCAAAGCGACCAAAGATACAAACATCAGCAGGCAAGGTTTTGACCTCCGTACTTTGGGATGCACAACGTTTTTTGTTCATTGATTACCTTGACAAAGGAAGAACTATCAATAACGAATATTATATAGCATTATTGATGCATTTGAAGGAAAAAATTGCCCAAAACAGCCACAAATGAAGAAAAAGTGCTCTTTCATCAAGACAATGCACTTTGTCAGAAGTAGATCGCAATGATGGCAAAATTATATGAATTGCTTCCACACCCACCTTATTTTCCAAATCTGGTCCCTAGTGATTACTGGCTGTTAAATGTTTTTAATTCTTAAACATGACAAGTAGATTTAAGATTTTTGACCCCCATCCCACTTTTAACATTTAAAAATAATTAACATTGAAAATTACTTCCTAACCCTCTAACATAAAACATATTTAAAATATAAACAAAGGAAAATATTTCAATTTTAAATTTAAGTTTGTTGTCACCCAACCCAACAGGACATGTTTGTTACATTCAGTCAAATTCATGTGTAGGTGATGAGAAAAGGGCAAAGTATTTCCTCATATCGTTCTATGTATTCAAGAACAATATTGATAGCGTTGCTCAAATTATTGTTTACGTTTCATTATTTCTTGACATTTTATTTTCTGTTATTTCATTTGTTTCTTAATCTTTGTTAACATCTTCATAAAAAAAAACTTTCTTGTTTTTGTAAATAAAAATCAATTGCTGAAAAAAATAAAGCTTGACAAAAATGTAATTATGTTTGAAATCATTTGTTACAAAAATAAAGGGAAAAATCAAAATCGATGCAAGTTATCTCCCATCATACAAGATGAACTAAAATGTTGATGTTTAAACTAGTTAAGTAATTTGTAGTTAATAAAATAAGCAAACAAACATGACTAATTAAATCAGTTTTTATGTGTATGGCTGATTGGACCTGGTAATGGGTTAGAAATGTTGCTAATTTTGTCAGAACACTTTTTATTCTCTGATTGTCCTTAGAAGGGATTCATCGGGTGGTATTCTATTAAGGTACACCATTATTTTTATCCTTCATTACTTATTAACCCCGGGAACAACCACCACCACCAATTTCTCAACCGGACCTGCGTGTGTGGAGTTGCCATTACCACTAAAAATAGAATCCTACCTAAATTTGTTCTTTACACCTGCATCTTTTTGCTGCGATTTAGCTTCATAAACAACTGCAATTAGTTTAAACTAAGTCAAAATTAAGAGAAAACCCCTAAGTGCGCACGCGAGGCTGGGAAGGGAGGATACAGGAAGTCATTCTTTGAAGAAACAAAAGTTGTCTACCGTCCCTACCTGCTTCATAGATCGTTTGAAGCACGGCAAACTTAAGATTTTCAGAGAGAATTGTCATAAGAGGGGAATGAGAGGCAAGGCAAGAGAGAGAGAGAGAGAGATAGATAGAGAGAGAGAAAGAGACAGAGAGAGAGAGAGACAGAGAGAGAGAGAGACAGAGAGAGAGAGAGAGAGAGAGAGAGAAACGGAGAAAGTAAAATCTAGCCAAATAAGGACTTAAGGTTCTAGCGATTTGGCAGAAATCAATCTTTTCTTAAATAAGACAAAAAAAAAAAAGAACAAATTTCGACCAAAAAGCAGAGAACTCTCATTTAGCGATTTAAGTGGAATTCTGCTTTTTCTGAATTAAAGAAAAAAGGAACATTCCACTAAAAAGTGGAGAACTTACATCCCTGTTAAATTCATCTGTAAAGTGTAGTGAAAAGAGTTTGGCAAAGAATGCATTTACCTGGAGGGATTCCATGACAATGAACTGCAGCTAAGTTTACAATGAATTTCATAATCCAAAGACCAATGGCTAAGATTCATAACATCTGGAGCTTGATAAATTCGCACCATTCCATCAGACGTACAAGTTGCCTAGAAAGCAAGAACCATTTTTTCTTAAATTGAACAGTAATTGAAAAACAAGTCTAAAAACAATGAACTTAATCTATTTGCAATAAAATAACACTTGAAACCAAACTATGAAATAAAATATATTTTGGAGTTAAAACTTTTTTTTTTTCAAAGTAATATTGCCCCCTCCCACTCTAATGATTTCTTAACCTATCTATTGAGTCGCACACACACACACATAGATATATATATATACTATAAGAATACCAGTCTCAGGATGGGTAAAATTAATTCCCTGAACAAAACAGTTTTGTACTATTTTATGTCTCCTTACAGAGATTGAAAATACACATACAATGCTACTAAATGTTATGTCTAGAATCCTTATTCCAATTTTGATAAAAATCCATTACATAATTTTTAATTCTAGAAATGTCTAAAATTTAAGGGGTCTTTAGAAGAAATTGAAAATCAGAGATTCTTGCTTAATTGGTGTTTAATGACAATGGATCAAATTTAATGCAAAGCTGAAATATTTGAACTTTCAAATGGGAAGTTGTGCCCATATTATGCCCCAAATTTCAGTTTCTTTGGAGTATTTTAAAAGGGGTTAAGCCCCCCCCCCCCAAACCCCTTTAAAATACTCCAAAGAAACTGAAATTTGGGGAATATTTATTAATTTATATTTAATACCTATTGTTAACATTTCACAAAAATTGGAGGTAACTGAGTTTTCATAAACGACTTCCACACTCTTTGCATAAAACTAAATATAACCCACATTATAAACCCTTATACCTAGCAGTTGTGTTCCAAAATTCATAATGATCGGTTAATAATTGATTTCGGAGTTAATCCTGTACATACAAACATAGTCAACTTATATATATAGGATTCCATCCTAAACTAATCATGAAATTTAGAACACAGTTTCTTTTTTCTTTAAATTCTTATTTTTTACATTTTATATTTAGTTTTTGTGGTGGGCTTGAAAGCTGTCTGTCCACAAGATGGATTTGGTGGAAGGGTGTGTATGTAAAGTTACATTTACTGAAATAAATTTCTGTAAATTTATGGTCTTTAACCCTCCTTGCAGCATACCTAGCACTTACCATAAATGACTGAGGACCCATTGTGTACTTCTGCTCCAAGCCCTGAACCCCATATTACAATTTTTATTATTTTTTTAATTTCTATAATTTTCAAGTTATATATAAAGTAAAATGACCGGATCATTATGAATTTTGGAATATATATTCTAGGCAACATGGTGAGTAACATGGACACATTTTGTTTTGTAAACTTTACCATTTATGGGATGTGCCCACACAAACTCGCACCCTCACTCCAAAAAACTTAAAAAAATATGTTAGATACAAAAAAATTTAATAGAGATAAGAATTGGTCTATATCAAATTTTTAGTTATATTAAGTAATACATTTTTAAAAAGATTGGTGCATGCACATAAGCGTAAATAATATGTATGTGTTTGGTATGTATTCTAGGCAACAGGGTTAGTAACGTGGGCACATTTTTTTTGTAAACTTTAGCATACCCCCTAATGAAAGAAAACATTACATTTTTTAAATTAATGCTATATTTATTGCTTATACCCGTCTTGGGACAGGTATTCTATTAGTATATATATATATATACCCGAAACAGTTTTTCATGGTAAACAACTGATGATCCCTTAAATAATGTTAGAAGCAAACTAATATAATAACTGTAAAAGTTAAATTGACTTACATAAGAGATTTTCCACTGAACGACTTGGGACTTAAGGTGTTTTTTTTTTTTTAATATAGTTTTAATGGTTGAGAAACTTCCAAGACTATATATATATATGGGGTAAGGTACATGATAATTCATGAAAATGAAATGCCGTGGTGGACAAAATGTGTGAAAAATGACTAACGGAAAACTTGCAGGAGAAAAACAAAAACAAGAGATTTGACCAGTTTCGTTCATGTTGGCGAACGTCTTCAGAAAAAGTGAAGATTTGAAAATAATTTTTCTTTGTTTCCTATTCTTCTTTTTATATTTTTATTTATTTTCTTTTTTTTTTCACACCTACTGAGCTAGTATGGGGGAGGCGGTGGGGGAGGGGGTAAAAGGCGATAAGAGGGAAGAAGACAGAGGAACTGGCCAGGGTAAACAACAAATAGGAGTGTATCAATTTCATACCCACTCCTATTTGTTGTTTACCCTGGCCAGTTACTGTCTTCTTTCCTCTTATCGCTTTTTACCCCCTCCCCAGTACTAGCTCATATGGTCCAATCGGATCATCCTTTCCTCATCCCATGTGTGTGCCTTCAAAATAAAATTATTTCCAAATCTTCACTTTTTCTGAAGACGTTCGCCAACACGAACAAAACCGGTCAAATCTCTTGTTTTTGTTTTTCTCCTGCACTTTAACCTGTTTTCCGTTTGTCATTTTATATATATATATACATATATACATACATACATACATATCAAATATGATAAAGTTGATCTTTTTACTTACCAACTGAAGGCCAAGATGTTTTGGAGCGAATTTGACATCTGTTACGGATGATCGACTATCAACCAAATTTGGTCTTTTTACCCATTTTGTTTTGGAAGTTTCATCTCGAGATTCACAAGCTGAAAACAGTGAGGGAACTTTTGAAAATTCAAGTTTCGATACTAAATTAACTATTTAAGACTTTATTAGTCTGATCAATAATTTGAAAGAAAATTATACATTAGAAGAATTGATTGTTTATAACAAAACAATGTTAGAAATATGACAAACAAATATGGAAAGTAATCCACACACGCACTTATTTTCGGCTACATATGTGCATACATTTCAACTACAGCCTTATTTAGGCTAAGGTACCTCAGACTAAGCTGTTAGAATGGAAATGAAAAATAGAGTTATTTTGACTAGATACTTTCAGAAAACACAAGGAGCAGGTGACCATATGATTAGAATTATTTTCGATTGAATGCCTGACTTTGCAGAACTCAGATTCAACCATGCGACAAATTGCAACTTCTATAATCCCTTCCCGACAGAGTGAAGGGGAATGGTTGTTGGTCATCCCTTATCTCTAGTGTCCAAAGTTTTGTTTATTAGTCATAAACACACACCCTATCTTTGTTAATTGTAAATGTATGCCACATTTACAAGTAATTAACAAAACTCAGGATCTTTAAAAACAAAACAAAATAAAACATGACCCTGCATAGGTACGGAAATATTCTTACCAAATTACATGTTCTTGGGTCTAATAACTTAAAAGTGCAGAAAATGTCTATTTTTTTCAAGTTTCTTCTATAAAAAAGAAGTATTTGAATAAGTTAATAGCATAAAATATTAAAACTAACACTAGAGTATCATTTAGCTTTTACAGAAGTGAAACTGGTATTAAAAATCTAGAGAAAGAAAGATGAATTACACACGAAGCTCTTCCCAGATGCCGGCTTCTCGGTCAAATGAACATGTTGCTATAACCTGACCAAAGTCTGGATGGGCCCACGTCACACGCCACACACAACCAGTGTGTGCCTGAAATGAAAAATGGAAATTTAAAAGCATGGATTCTAGACATTAAAAAAATTTTTTTTCTTTTTAATGATTAAAAGATTAAGCGGTCAATTGATATTGGAAGATGTTTTTAAAAAAAAACATAAAAATGTTTTATAGTGAAGTATTTTGGAAATATGAATTTAAGGGTGGATCACTTTATCTTAAAAGAGTAAATAAACCCTTCCACCTTTAAAATGTTCAAATGCAAAAAAAAAAAGAGGAAAAATAAAAAAAAGAGGAAAAAAGAAGAGGAAAAAAAGAAGAGGAAAAAAAGAGGAAAAAAAGAAGAGGAAAAAAAGAAGAGGAAAAATAAAAATTAAAAAAAGAGGAAAATAAAAAAGAAAAGAGAAAACAAAAGAAAAAAGAAAACAAAAGAAAAGAGAAAAAAAAAATAATGTAAAGAAAGGAATCAGCCATTGCCTACAGCATTGGGCAAAGACAATATGTAGTTATACCAATACGTATCAAGAGGAGATGAACAACCTAAGAGAAATCCTTCACCGAAATAACTATCCAGAGAGCATGACATCAGCTTTAAGAAATCTAGATCAAACATCAAAGGACACGACCACCCTAAAACTCACCACAGTCTGTCTACCATATATAAAAGGCTGTTCTGAATAAAGTCAGAAGATATGTAATCCATCTGACATCAGTACAATATTCCAAAGAAACTCAATTCTCCAAAAACATCTTGTCCGAGTCAAACCTCCTTCAGAAAACATGATTGAGAACTGTGGGTATGTAATTAACTAGGTTTCATTTATTTAATAAACTACCATAACTACCTGGCATTGCCTGAGGGTATGGACAACAAAATACAGCTAAAAAGTGTAACATCTTTCCTTTAAAACTTTTCTCTCTATCTTTACCCTCTCCCCATCTCAAGTATCATTTCATACGAAAAAAAAAAAAAAAAAAAAATTCAAATGTTGACCCCCCACCCACGACTAATTTTGTTCCTGTTAACCCCAAATAGAATGAATATCACAAAAAAGTCTATATTCTGTCCAGAACAATGCTGAAAAAGAATATATCAGCTTTGTGGGTGTGTCTTATGTAGTTCATAATTTTTGGATAGCACAAACAGACAACTTTCCTTAGTTAATAGAGGTTAAGCACCAACATATTAATCTGTTATTTACCTTCCAGCAAGCAGATTGGTGCCACTGTCCATCTTCAGATTTGTCCCAGATCTACAACAGAAAAAACAAAGAAAAAAATCTTTTATATATTAACTATATCATCCGTGACCCATTGGGTCAGTATTTATTGTATATATTATTAAATATATAATTTAATAACCGTCATTGATTGAATTTTTTTTTTACAAGAATAGGAAATTATTATTTAGTTCATTTACAATATTTTTTGTTATATTTATCTTAAATATTTCCCTTTCCATTTGGCTCTGCTTAGCGCAACATAATTAGCTGTGTTGAAACACAGGTTTTCCAAATAAATCAAGATTATGATTTGTGAATAGTCATTGCAAAAGCGAACAAGAGATGGTATGGAGACAGACCATAGTGCTGACATATGGAGGCAGACTCATGGAGTCAGAAAATGCTTTGTCTAACCTGGGTCTTAAACCAAAGCACAAACAATGTTTTTCGACAAACTTTACCAACAGATGTAAAAAAAGTGTGTATAATTTATATATATATATATATATATATATATATATACATATATACATACACACACACACACATTACACTAGAGATAACTGTGACCCATCGAGTCACAACCACTATCTATTCTACTTTGATTTCATCTGAAAATTCAAAAACTGTGGCATATCTATTAAGACATTCTTCTTATATAACTAAAAATAATAAGTCTCTTTACTTCTATATTATCCACAAGGATAAAATAGAAGACATTATTTTGCAATCAAATTTACATATGTGTTTGTGGTGTTATCTAAATTAGATGGCAACAGTGAAAAAAAAGAAAGAAAGTTACTCTTTCTCAAAATGCTCACAAAAACATTAGGATATATAAGAGTGGTTGAATCAACAGAGTGAAATGGGGCAAAATAAATACATAGCTAGCTCAGTGAGAGATGGGTGACTTGTCCAGTTAATTACAAATTACAGCTAATTAAAACAGGTTTTTCAAACATAACCCAATCCCAGAACCAAGGTATATTTTAGCATGTATTTTGTTTAATTAAAGTAAATAGCAAAAAAAAACTTAGGAAAACAAAAATTAATTCATCCTAAGTAATTTTAAAAATTCATTTTAAGCCAGAGTTTGTAATTTAGTAGGACGTTTTTAATTGATAGCAAATATAACAAGCCGCGCATGCGTGGTCCCCCTCTGTATGTGACTTGATGTGGCGAGTGTAAAATGCAATAAATTTGGGCAATTTGGGGCATTTTTGACCACCTGGGGGCGCGAACCAGAATTTTTCTGAGGTAAAGGATGCTCATTTTATATCCAGAACAATTGCCTCTACATTTTAGCCAAGTTTCAAAAAAATTGAATGGATGGATCAAACGTTATGGGAGGAAAGGATCATTTTTTGCCATTTTGGGGGCTTTTGACCCCCTGGGGGCGCGAACCAGATTTTTTCCAAGGTCAGCGATACTTATTTTCTATTAGGAACAATTGCCTCCACATTTTGGCCAAGTTTCAGAGAAATTGAATGGATGGATGAAAAGTTATGGGGCAAAAAATGTCATTTTGTGCAATTTCGAGGCCTTTTGATCCCCTGGGGGGCTAACAAGATTTTTTTTCAACCTGACCAAAGTTACAACTTCATGCAAAATTTCAGAGAAATTCAATGGATGGTTGCGGAGAAAAATCCGGACGGACAGACGGAAATGCCTCAAAACATAGGTCCCCCGATTTTATAAATCGGGGGGACCAATAAGTTGAAGACGTTGGTTTTATTACCAATATTATTAGATTTTTCTAAATATTTACTATTTAGTTTAATTACAAACATCCAATTAGTTTTTTTTTTTGCAAAGTAGACTACTTTAGGAGAGTAGAAAGTGGACCATGGGTTTACTTTTGGCAGCCTCGTAACTCTCACTACCCTTATTGTCCTTTAGTCCTCACATTTCATGCGCGATGTTTCTGACAAAGGGGGAATAATTGTTGTTTTCTGGATTGGAATCTGTCCATCTAACAGTTATAGTTGACTAGTTTATGACCATGAAGTGATGTTTTTTTTGTTGTTTTTTTTAGCTATTTACATCAAGTGGCTTCATGCCTCGTTTTGAGCGATTTCCATAGAAAAGAAAAAAAGAGAAAAACAAACTACATGGGTTTATTCAAACTTAAAATCTTTTTTAATAGCTATCTCAAACCAACATTTTATTTTCATTATATCTAAAAACTTCAAACGTGGCCACATAGATATTTGCAAAACATAAGCAATGGTAGCAAATTTATTTTGGTAGCTCAATTAGCCATTAAATTATGACCATTCAAAGTTTGTTGGAAATTAGAAAATTTGCCATCTTGTGTGCATAACTAACAATGCAGGTTTGAAAAAGTGAAATTTTTTTTTAAATATAATGTCATTTTGTGGTAAATGAAAATTAATCATAATGGAAGCAATAATTATTAGATCAAGCCAGCCTAAACATTGGGTAAAATCACATTACCTATCAAAAAAAATAAAAAATGTACAAAAATGATCCGGAAGCGCAACTTTGACTGTTCATAAAATTCATTTCAACAGCTAACACATTGATTCTTTGTAATATGATTCATAGCACATTAGGTCAAGTTAGATTTTTCTTTGAACAGTAAATCATTTTTTTTTTAATCCTCAGAGAGAAATAATTTGATAATTAATTCACTAAAGTTTTCAATTTGGATTTTTTTTTGTGAAAGGCAATTTAAAACCCTATATTAAATGCGCCATATTGATGAGTGGCTCTTTTTCTTTAAGATGGGATTGTTTTATATCCATAGACACAATATTGTACACATTAAGTTGAAAAACATAAAAATAACCACAAATATGTTATCAGAAGTTGAAATTTCACAATATTAACCAATTTTCATATACTAAACTAGACTGGTTTGTGTTATGTATTTTTAACGTGCCAGGTTAGGAATAAAATGACAAATTAAACTACAAGTCTATATAGTAACTGAGCATTTGTCTGTGTCACTTATTAGATTCAAATTCTACTAGCCAGAATTGCAAATTTGGCATGAAGCAACCTTCAGATGCATGGCGTGTGTTGTGATGTAAAATTATTAATACAGATGCATCACAGATTTTCTGGCAACTGAGGATTCAGAACCTTTTTATAAAATCATGAGAGAACTTGATAATCCTGCTGCCGCCAGACTAGTTTACTAAGTGGCCAACAGATGGACGCGTGTAACACATCAATTTGCTTGTTTACACTGCACCTGATGGTGGTAGTCTATTTTAAAATTATGTTATTTTGCTTAAAATTACGTTTTACTGGCAAATTCATGTGGCAGATGTGGTGTTAAACATAAATACGGGTGTATTTCCACCAAAGAAAAAGTTTTAGTTTCTAGCAATTCTTGATGGTTTAGAGCAGGGGCGGGCAACCTCCGGCCCGCGAAGGCTTAGCGTCCGGCCCGCCACCCTGCTATGCTTTATTATTGCAATCCGGCCCGCAGACCTCCCAGTAAAACTCATCATTTTGTGACATAGATGTAAAAGTAGGTTTCAATTAAGATTTACAGTGGGATAAAAATGTATGAATATCAGCGAGCGATGATGCATGTATATTTCATTTTTCTTTAACTATTAAGAGATAAAAATAGAAAAAGAGAAAGAGAGAGGCAAAGAGAAAACGCGAGACGAGGAAAGGGCATGAAAAATAGAACCTATGTGAGGTGTGTCAAAACGAATGCTGGATCAACTTGCTACTTCCCCCATCATTATTTTTTATGATTCCAAAATGGCTCTTCGTCGGCGCCTTTTATAACATCACATACAGAAGTCTCTTTGAGAAAAAATATCAGATTCGTAGAGTGTTAAATGCAATTTTTGTACAATTTATTCATGTAAACAAAATATAATAATTCTGAGATTTCATTTTTCACTCCGGCCCGCAATCTCCTTCCAAAAGTCTCATCTGGCCCTCACTCTGAAAAGGTTGCCCGCCCCTGGTTTAGAGACATGGTAGGTGTATAATTAGGGCGTTAGGTGAAATCTGATGGTCCGTGAAGGATCTAGCATCAAGGCTGCTATAAAATCAGTGTTACATCTGTACTACTACTACTACTACTAACAAACAAGCGAATACTGAAGATCTAAAGGAACACGATAAACTCAGCGCGTTACTTCATTGCACATCACTTTCCCCATAAAAAAACGATATATTGAACATTCACACAACCACCTGTGACAGTTATGAAATGAAAGTGTTTGTCAATACTAAGTAATCAAAGACCTCAGTCAATGATGTGTACACGTTTCATTGAAAATGTTACTATACTCAATTTCCTTGCATCTGCCTCAGTTTGCATCATAGTCAAGTAAGTGGAAATGTGTCAGACTAATAATGTTATTTCCTCGTTTCAAACTCGGCTAGCAGCCAAGAGTATGGAAACAAATATAAATTTCAATTAATGTAATTGTTTCTGAGATACGAAGTCGACAGTCAGCAATTATTGCAGGAGTAAACCAAGATTTATTTGCAGAAGTAGGATTTTTTTAAGTCGGCTCATCAACTCTGTTTAAAAGTCAATGAATCTGATCAAAGTCGCATTGTTAGTGAACAGAACCGATTGTACGACTCATTTGGAAAAGATTAACTTTTGCTACGAACGTGAATCAATAAGGTTAATCGGTTTAAAAGCAATTAAACAAGGATATTTCTTTTATTTATATTAAACCTGATGGAAATGGACAATTACAAAATTTCCTTTATGCAAACCAATTCCATTAAAAAAATGGTTTCAGAATTGCATCCATTTATTTTGAACTATGATTATTATTAAAGAATATCTTTTAGTTTGGATTCTATTTTTCTTTCTTTAATTCAAGTAAAAATTTAATAGCTTTCAGGTGAAGTGTTTTTTTTTTTAAATTTGAATTTAAAACTTTATTTGATGGTAGGACGAGTTATACCAATTCCACAAACTATTCGATAATGAATACAATATGAGAACAAATAATTATAAACACTGAAGAACATTGCAATATGAGTAACGGTAAAAAAAATAACACAAATGATAGTAACATAATTAAAATAAGTCTTCCCTTCTTCTTAGGTCATCCATCAATTGATGGTGAAACATGTTTTTTTCCTAAGGCTTATTGTACAGGACCGGCGAGACAGTTATAAAAGTGGGGGGGGGGGGGGCCGGTTAAACACATGCATATATAACTTCATTATTGATGACCGTAAAGTGAGGGGGCCAAGTCAAAAAGTGGGGGACCTTTTAAGATTATTTAATAAGACAGAATATTTGTTGTGATTCATTGTATACAATTAATTGAACACAAATTGCTATTTTACTCATAACTGGGGAAATTTGTTAAAAAATTATTTTGTTTCTATTTTTCTTTAACACATTGATATAACTTTCAGTAAGTTCAGATTCTTTCAAAAATATCATCTGATAGCTCCCAATAGAGTCCATTCGTTTTATACCATAACTAGAGTACCCGTTCTGTCAAAAAAATGAAAGAAATGTTACATTTTTCGAGAGAAAAAAAAAAAGAAGCTATATTTTATATCACAATAAAATTTATGTATATTCAAAAATCAATGAACTATTTACATCAGTTTCTTCTGGGATATTCATTCAGGGATTTTTATTTTTGGGTACGATTGAAGAAAAAATGAAAAGGTACTACCCTGTAAAAAGATTGAACTCGTAACCTTCAAATTATGAGACTTTTGGGTCTAATACATACCCACCTACCCACACTATTCCTCTCCTTGTCCTATTTACCCCTCTTTGTCATCCGTTACATTTTAGGTAAAGATCATTATAGTTATTGGTTAGAAAATGATTCCTTATTTCAAAAAAATATTTACGCTAGTCACATTCATAACCGTTTCGAGTACTTAACTATTTTCTTGGTAAAGAAATGTTCATTGAGATATTACAAAGTTTTGTGCAAGGTTATGGACATTCAAACTTTGAAAAGATTCAATTAAATCATCCTGCATTCTGCATTCTGAGTGTAGAAAGAAAAAAAATTTGAGAAAAAATTTGAGAAAGAGACCGACTTTACTTCATAAAATAGATTTGTTATTGATTAAATCCTTTAAAAGATCTTTGGGCAATATGAAAACATTTATTCAGATTAAAGTCGCTAAAAGTATTATTTTAATTAAATTTTTCCATTTTTGCATACAAATTCCTGCACTTCAAAATATTTTGAATATTTAATAAATTTAAATATACCAACTGTTAAAGAGGAAGACAAAGAAAAGCAACAAAAATAAAGTGCAACATAATCCTCGGATTGAACTAGAAAAGAGCGAGAGTAATTCCTGGGTCTGAGTGACAAAGCTTCATCAGGCAGTTAACATTAAACTGCCAAAATATAAAGGGAGACAACTCTTTATATTCAATTAAAAATATGAGTTATTCTCTTTGCCGATTTAGATTTTTAGGACATAATTGACAAATCTTTCCATATTATTAGTTGTCCGTGCGGGACTACATAATTTTTTAAATAAACTATAGAAAAGTTATAGTGCCAATAACATAGTACAGCAAGCAATAATAACTGAAAATTGCTTAGTCAAGTTTGATATGTCAGCTTAAATGCTATTTAGGTCCAACTTTAAAAGTCTCACAAATAATTTTATATGCGAGAAGAAAAGTGATTTAGAGAAGAGAGAAAATACCAATGTATGTTGGTAGCTGGGTCAGTGTAGATAAGGCAGCTGGCCATCATAATATTCTAAAGTAAATAAAAAAAGAAAAAAGATAGGCATTGTCTGGAAGCTTGCAATTGATAGAAACTACCAGACAATGAAGCATTATTTGGTATTACCAGGTTTTAGATAAAGATAAAAGGAAAAATAGAGGAAAAAAAAGGAAAAGATATTGAAATGATTCGTGGCCAGTCATTTGCACTGGTTATTGGACATTTGCCTGCTTGACTAACACAGAAACACCTGCCGTTTTCCAAAGATGATACTATTATTATTATTGGTAACTTGCATTCACAGATTTGACTCAAATGGAATGGAGGAAAAGAAAAACTACATTAAAAACAACTTTGAGCTGAAAGATACGATTCAATTTATATGCCTAACAACAAATAAAATTCTTTACCATAAAAAAGTCATCCTGGGAGTGAAGTGTAGTATCTGTTCTAATGCTGTACTCCATATGTTCTGTCCTTTTAGACTGCAACAATTTTCATTTTTGTCCCAATTCAAAGTGCCTCTTTTTGGGGAGTTAGATTTTCCCCACATTAAAAAACGACCTTGTGTCTTCCTCTGCGCTTGTGGGGAGGCAAGTAAATAGGAACTTATGAAAAGAATGAGCCGACAGACTAACATTTCTTTTTTTAAATGCGTCTTAGGAGAGGTATTGTCGTTGGTCAGTCATACTTCAGTTTGAGATAAAATAAGATGCTTTGTGCATTCGTGGGTCTGTCATGCTTAAATTTGAAATACCATTTTTTTTTTTTTTTTTCAGATTTGCTACATTTTGAATGGTGCTTAATTTACGTCTTTAAGTCAATAGGAAAAGAGAAAAGGTCAGTGTTTCTTGCACAAATCGGCTCAGGATCTAGATATTATTTGTCCTCTAAAACAAAACAGAAACCAACACTTAAAGAAAAACAGGGCATATGGTTACTGGGAGCCTAAATGTGGCGGAATTGATGATCTTGAGCCAGAATCGAGCGGTGGAGATGGCCCGGACTTACTTCATCCCCGAAGTAAGAGGGTCCGCCTTTGCCTGGCTTGCAGATGGAAAGGGAAATAAGTTTTGGCTTACTAGTTTTCTAGTGAGGATTGAACTCGCAACATCGAAGTAACAAATCTACTGGTTGCTGCACAATAATACGTGGATTCACCTTGACGACAAATAGTGAGCCAGCGGATTGTTTTTTCTGATTGGTTAAGCGGAATTAACTGAAGGAAAATCTGCTAATAAAAAGAGAAGAAATTCAGAAGAAGGGAAAGTGAGTGTCGAATGAGATTCTGTGGTGAGCCAAATTATTTTTCGTTCATTGGAGCTCAAAGTTACACAGAGGGTGTTTGTGCTTCTACAGGAATTGAACCGAACTGGGTTTTTTGTTTGTTTAATGTTTGGAGTCTAGTCATAGACTTCTGAATTCCCATTTTTACTAAACAAATCCTTAAAAAGCCAGCTTCCAAGCCTTACAAACCTAAAAGCTGTCATACCTTTTGAGGGTACGTCCTCGACAATCAGGTTGACATAGTCTGGGTCATTTTGAAGCTGGTGACATTGCTTCTGTTAGGTTGAGGTATGATTCCGTGCAGTTTCTAAGAGATCCATCTTCCCAGGCTTTACCTTCTCACCCTTTGAGAAGGGTTTAGTTTATTGCTAATCACCTGAGGCGAATCTGGGAATCCTGACAGGGCTGCTCAGACAGTTTTTGTAGGACAGAGTGCTCAACCTCTGATGCTGGCTTTTCAATCCCCATTTTCCAACCTGGCGCCACATCTTCCTGCAGTGGGAGGGAGATAAATATAAGCTTGCTTCCAAGTGAACTAGTCAGTCAAATCTATTTTCATTGGCCTGGTCACGAAGCTACTGGCTACTCCACACACTCATTTGTGCATCATAATTGCTTACATGTATCACTCATGGCAGAAAACACAGATAAACTGTTTTATTCACAAGTAGTCAACTGAACAAGACAGTCATTTCAGCCAAATTCAACAAAGGTCTCTCCTGAAGGTTCTATTTGTTTTTAAATTTTCAATACTTCTTTGGATCCGAGTCAGACCATTCCTGAAAATTTCAGCTCAATTGGCTTCTCCAAACAGATCTCACAGGCATTCACAAGAAATGAGAAACTTCTCCAATTTCGACTTGATTTTCAAGCACTTATAGTTATGCCTTTGAGCTTCAAATTTCCCAGAGTTCACAATCTGATTTTTCTGAAACATTGAAATCATTTATTTCAAGTTTTCTAAAGCTCAAAAAAGATTTATCGAAAAATGTAAGAAAGAAAAATGCGAAAATCCCATGTGTTGGTAGCAAAATTAGAATATCTGTTACTTAACAGCACTTTCTCCCAGGGATTCACATTTCTATAATCTGGCCAAGATACTTTTGTAGAAAACGTCAACTTACTTATTCAAATTAACAATTTCAATATTTTTTTGATTATTAAAAATAAAAAAAATAAATCTTAAAATTCAGTGTTTTTTCTTTTCTATTTTTAAACTGCCATAACTGTTTATTACTAACCATATAAAACTATACACATGATGAAAGTACACAGAAGCGATTTTAATAAGGTAGAAATAAAGGGATTATAACCAATTCCTTGAATGGAACAGTTTTGTACCACTTTTATGTCCCCTTAAAAAGATTAAAATAAAATATAATGCTACTAAACTTTATGTCTAGAATCCTTATTCCAATTGAATTTTGGAATAGTTGCTAGTTGTAAGAGTGGATTTATGCTTTATGCAAAGGGGGCAAAGATTGGATGAAAGCACTTCATGAAAATTCAGATAACTGATTTTTGTGAAAAGCAGATTTCGACCAAAATGCAGAGGACTCACATCTATTAGAGGCTCTTGCGATTTAAGCGAATGGATAAAAAAAAAAAACCCTCAGATCTCAGAGTTATCAAGAGGGAGGGGGGAAAGGTTAATACCCACCATTAGTGTGACAACATTGTCGATCGGTATATCGGGTTGATTCGAACTCGGGACCCTGTTTTTGCTTTTGAGGAATTCCAAATTATTTTTTTTGTTATTAACTAGAGGAGAAACCGAATCCGATAAGAATGAAAAGAATCATTTACTCCCTTGGGAATTGGGAGGTGAGAGATAACCTATGATGGAGATTAAAAATCCCCAATAGTGCAATGACAACAGTCACTAGACCATCTGGCTTTCATATGTCGTATATCTTGGGTGGTCGGATGGACAAAGATAGCATAAAAATGAAATGTGTTTTTAAATCGTTAATGCCAAAAGAATTGAAAAGTGTTTTTGGACGAGAAGAGAACACACAAAATGATCAATAAGAACAGGAATGTTATTTTCTCTGCCGAGAGAATTTAGATAGGAACGAGGCCATGTGGTTACTGTGTCACAGACGTCGACATGAAGCTGATGACAGACTTGGCATTGAATACACATAGGTTGAGATGACATGCACCCAGAAATGATAAATACATTTTTCTCTTCTATGAAGAACCCAACTGGGGTAACAGTGGTAGATAGAAACAGATGAAGAAGGCGAGGGGCGGATTAAACATACAATTGACCATTCCTGAGTTAGAAAAGTGGATTAGAAATTCCCAATATGGAAAGTAATGATAATGAGAATATATTTTCTTTGTTGTTAAATTGAATTCTGTTGGTGGAGAGGGCAAAGTCTCACTCAGTCTTAACACACCTAATTCTCAATATAAGGAAAGCATAACAGACGCTTAGAGACTCCACTTTGCTCGGCCATCGTATCCATGTCGTTCAGAGACGAACCCGGACTTAAGGTTGAAATCGCCCAGAACTTAGTAATATTGCCGGTCCAAAACACAGAGATTAGAAGTTTTTGAGCAAAGTCTTGTACATTTTACCCTAATAATTAGTTTTTATACAAAAACACACATCCAAATTTGTCCATTATTTTTTTTGCTTGAAATTGCCCCCCCCCCCCCCCCCCCTCAGAGGTACAAACTTTTAAGACCAGCATCAGATGATTACCCTTTTGATCTAATCACGTGGGGAGAGTGGTAATTGAAAGACCTTTCAACACCGATGATCTTCATCGGTACAGCAACCTTTTACGCAAACAGGTACCGAGTGACCAACCGAAAACCAGGAACCATGACAAGATTTGAACTCAACTTGCGGATTGCACAATTCAAGTTGCTAAGCATTACACTCTCCCACACACTCATCTTAAAATATTCGGGCTAATAAAAAGAAAATAACCTTGATGTTAAGGAATGTTGTGGTAAGTTAATTGCAATTTTATGAAAAGCTTTTGTTTTATTTATTGTCATGAAAAGCGATAGTGTCATCCCATTAGTAATATTAATGAAATTATATAATGTAGCCATTTCTTTTGAATGGAATTAATATTTTGCAAAGCTATAATTAAATTTGTCAGTGTTTATGTTATACAAACATATTTATCTCTAAAAAACAAACAAAACAAAACAGTAGAGATGGGAGGCACATGTAAAAAGGTTTAATTAGTATAATTGACTAAACCTGAAAGTTTAGACTTTCACACATACAGAGATTCGTTGGGAAGGTTAATTTTTGTCATAAAATAGAATCTAAAATTACTTATACTGACCAAAGTTTACAAGGGCTCTTTATTGGTTTATTACCATTTGCTGGTAAGTCCAACATTGTTTATCTTATATGAGTGCCAGTATTCAAGCAATGGTTAAATAACTATATATTATTAAACTTTAAAAAAATTTTTTAAAATTTTAATCACAAAATATGTGTTAAATATTTCTTGGTTTAGGGATCGAGTTATATTTGAAAAGAAAATTCAAATCAATTCTTCTAATTAGCTGTAATTTGCAATTTACTCACCAAGTTTTGGTCTATTACTCTTGCTATGTAATTTGACCCGCACCCTCTTATTTTATACATCATCTATCCACTATCGCTTCTGTCACTCTTTATTAACAGTGAAAGATAAGAAAAGAACGAATAAAAAGGAATAGTACATTATAAACAAAATGGTTATATAACATCAAGCAATGATGCTATTTAACCCGTAGAGAGAGGGGGTGGGGTGAGTAGCAAGAAGCAAATTTTGGATTTTTTCTTTTTATATTTGACTAGCAGGGCTATCTTTTTCCCTTCTGTTTTTCCACTTCCCTGTCCCCTACCCCGCTATCCAGTTAGGCTGTGGGTTATCACTACCTTTGGTAGCTTGAAAATAGGTGATCATTTTACATCAAATTAATATACAAAACTGATGCCCCATCTAAAATATTTTTTGTTGTTACCATCAAGTTTCTGAGTCTGTACATGTAATCGCTTAAAGAAAGTAAAATCTTATTTTTATTTTGGCGTGAATTAGTTTATGGTGCAAGGGTACAATTTCTTTTATGAATTAGTGTAAGGCTCCAATCTTACCATAATACCTATTTTATTTATCTTCCTCCCACAAGGTAAGATGTGACACAAGGTCAGGAAAGTAGGATTTGAAAAGCTAGCGCCCGAGAAGGTGAGCACTCTGGCCTACAAAAAATGCCTGGGCAGCCCCGTCGGCATTCTCCAGTAGGGGCGCCTCAGGCAGTAAGCGATAAACTTACTCCACCCCAAAGAGGGGAGGCAAAGCCTGGGAGGGTGGACCTCCTAGAACTGCACAGGACAAACCCACAGACCGGCGGAATCAAGGTCCGAGAGCCAAGCTGATACCGGTCTATAGGGCGTAGTATCCATCGGAATACCTATTTTTTTAAGTGATGAATAGTAATTTTTGTACTACAGGTCAATTTTTCAGCATAAAAAAATGTCCAAGATTTGTTATCAACTCCCTCCCACAGAAAAATACACACGCACAATTTCTCTTCCTTTAAAAAATATATTTGGTTATATGTCTTTAAAAACACTATCTGGCTTGGTAATGGGTAATCATTTTATGTTAAATTTATGTGAAAGTGATCCCCCACTCTATATTCTAAAATAATTTTTTTTTTTTTCTAAATTTCTAGCACCAAGTTTTTCAAGCTGTTTACATGTATTCGCTTAAAAAAATTGTCTCATTTTTTAGAGTTGGCGGATTTGCATACTGTGTTGGGGTAGAATTTTATCCTTTTCTGAATAAATATTCACAAATATACTCTTATTGACTTTTACAGAATTTCTGGTCCGTGGTAATAAATTTTTACCGTAACCAATAGTAATTACCTAAAAATAAATAAAAGTCTGTATAAAAAAGGCCAAGTATAAACATTGCACATGTGTATGCTGTAAACTGATACTTCTACCGGAAGGAACATGCTGCTCTATGACTGTCATAAAATCCAAAATAGCCCTTTGTTCGAAGCAGTGTGACAATAAAGAGGAACACTCACCGGCAGGAAAAAAATGAGGTGCTTCACATGTCATGTCTGCAGGGTAAAGAAGAGCTTCTCTTCATAAGTGCAGGTCTTTATAGTGGTGTCTGATTTGTATATGTGGAGATCAGCTGATATGAATGAAGAGGACAGCTGGGAAGTGGTAGAAGCGATTTGTATTGCAGAGAGAAAGTGGTTGTATCTAAAATTGGTTGGTAGTGGAATTACAGTGAAAACATTTATTTTTCTGGCACACTTAGGTAACAAGCTATTTCGGCGTAAAATGGACAGCCGTTTCAACATAAAGATAATTCCTGAATTTGATGGGACTGGAGAAGTCGTTGAATGGATTGAGAAGGTGGAATTAGTGTGTGACTTATCTGGAGTGAAGCGGCTTGAAAATGTCATTCCACTTCGGCTAACTGGGGGAGCATTCGCAGTTTACCAACAACTAACTGAAGAAGAAAAATCCGATGCAGCACGAATTTAAGGGAGCTCTATTCACTGCCTTTGCCGATGACAGATTTACAGTGTATGAGAAGTTCAAGGCACGTGTATTGCGTCCGGGTGAGACTGTAGACATGTATTTGGCAGATCTGCGGAAGCTGTCAGTGCTATTTGGAGGAATACCAGATAACGTGATGGTGTGTGTGTTTGTACGGGGGCTTCCTGACACTGTGTGCTGTGGTCCTCCTCTAGGGTGGACGATATGACTTTAGAAGAGCTGTTGGCTCGAGCTCGAGCATTGATTAAAGACAATGCTGAAGTAGTGGAACCAGTCGTGGCTACGACACAGCTTGCCCAAATTACTCAACCACCTGTGGGCATGGGGCGAACTGATTATACATGTTACAAATGCAACGGCCCTAATCATTTTGCGAGAGACTGCATGCAAAGGAGGCAGACCACCCGTCAACGAAGTTATCGGTGCAACAAGGCTGGTCATCTGGTAAGAGATTGTCCGGGAAACAAAGTTGGGGACGAGACATCAGCGCCAGTCTATTACCCAGTCAGAATGTGAACTTGGCGCTACCTATCATTACCATCTATATTGATGATGCACCATGCTTGGCTCTCCTCGACACTGGGTACTCACGTTCTATCTTGAGTGCAAAGCTATGTCAGTCTTAGTCAAAGCAGATAAATGGTGGTAACTACATTGATTGGCGCTATGCAGGCCTGCTGCGGAAATGGTACTATTAGGATTCATACAGAAGAATGCAAGGGAAACCTCTTGATTCCGATATGTTACTTGGCATTGACGCCATTAAGGCACTTGGTGGCGTTCGCATCACACAATCTGGAAGGCACAACCCATCTGTGCAGCGCTTCGTATTGGCAAAATTTGACAGACGGAAGAGTGTGTGGGTTGCAGTATGGAAATGGTCAGCGGGTCATGCACCAGTGACACTGGAAACTCGGATTTCTGAATGTCTAATGAATTAAGGGAAGATTATGAATGCGAGTTGCAGACATCAATAAACAATGGATGGTTGTTGCCATATAATCAGGAGGAGTTTGGCCCACCCAAGGAACTAATACCACTGATGGCTGTGCTACAGGCCAATAAAAATAAGGTGCGTCCTGTGATGAACTATCGTGAATTAAACACCTATGTTGATGCATTCACTGGCGATGCAAATGTTTGCGAGAATGGAGACAGCAAGGAACGAATGTATCCATTCTGGACCTCAGGAAGGCATACCTACAGATCCATGTTGAGAGATCCCTCTGGCCGTACCACATTATCATTGCAGTAGTTTTGAGATTTCCATAACTGGTCTCAGTTATACAGTCCCAAGTATAAACAAAGCCAGTCATATTATTTGTACATCATTCATTGAAAAAATATCTATCTGTTTACCCGGGCAATACATGTATTCTGATTGTGTTTTGGACAATTAACAGTCTTTTAACGCTGCCTTTTCGTTTGTAATGATGTCTGATTGCCCCCCCCCCCATTTATGTATCATGTTTCGTTATCGTCCTTCACAAACCGTCTCTGAGAAAAGATGTGTGTGTGTATATATATATATAGATATATATATATATATATATATATATATATAAATTAAACCATTTCTTCATCATTGTCTTTTCCCTTTTTATTCTGACCTGGTTTAAATATTTGAAAATCTATTGAGAATGTTTTAAATATTCGCCTATCAATATGTGAAAACTCTAATTAGTATAACATTAATTACTGAGCTTGTATGTTACTAACAATGCTGTATTTACATATGAGAAAAAATATATTAAAAATATATATATATAAATAGCTCTTCCCTTATAGGAAATAAAAAAATAGATGAAGTTGTTTTCCTAATTTAATAAAAAAAAAGGGTGTTTTTCAAAATTGAAATTGCTTTTTTGTCAGGTTTTGTGAAAAAATAAAATCGAATTGTCTTCCCAAGAACAGATTCTACAAACTTTAAAACATTTTTTGGTTACATTTGCCAACATGTTTCGGTCAAAGCTATGAATTAGCTAGACCTCTTGCGGCCAACTGTTCTCAATGGGTGTTAAAATAAAAATGAGCTAAATTCATCCAGAACTGATCACGTGATCCATTCAAAATAAGATTAATTCAAACTGCATAGCTATTCAAGATAAATCAATCGTTTTTTCATCTATCAACTCTACCTTTAAAATTTCAACTTTTCTTTTCAAAGATTTTTCTGCTTCTACAGAATATGAACCAAACTAAACCGACTTTTGCCGAATAAGATTTACGTAAACAGCCAGAAAGCCAAGCCGTCGTCAAACAGTCAATTAGTCCTGAATGAGATTAGGGCTCAAAAAAGTTTTTTTTCGGTACTTCTACAGAATTTGAACCGAACTGTTTAAAAATTTTTTTTTTTTTTTACCTGAATCTAAGTTTTAGTTTGGCAAAAGTCGATTTTATTCAGTTCAAATTCTGTAGAAGCACTGTTTTTTCCTTGGCAGAATTCGGTTATTCCTCTAGCCGGTGTTAATGCGGTTAAATTAATTTTAGGTTTGACGTGGTCTTCAATTCTCGTCTGCCACACATTTATTTCGTTTTGTTTCCGGAAGTCCGCTTAGGTTTTGTTTGGTTGGTATTCTGTAGAAGTAACAAGATTTTACATTTTTATATATTGTTTCCAGTCAAAGGTCACTAAAGGGAAATTGGTCAATCTTGTGTTTCTTAGCGTTATGATTTCGGAAGACAACTTATCAATATCGTCAATGTAAACAAATGAATAAAAGGCATTTGAATAATATAATTTCTCCCATTTACAGTAGCAGGTTGGTTAGCTCAGTGGGTAGATCGGACGCGAACGGTCGCTTAATTTCTGTTCATTTAAGAAGAACCAGTGTGTCAACGTGAATATAGATGAATCACAGTTATTTTATTTATTTAATTCACTAAGTCCTCCGGACTTTGATTTCACTAGTTGTTATTGTCTTACAATTGTCTAAAGAACGTTGTTTAAAAAATAAGTTAAGAAAAGAGTCGAAACATTTAAAATTTAGGTTAATTCCTATTTCAGCATCACTCAACTTATTTTTACTTTAACCGTGTTTTAATAGAAAAAAAATAACATTAAACACTTTAACTTATATCACGTTTCATCATCCACGGGAAATGAAAACTAGATCGTAAAAATATAGTCGCCATCTTTATAAGAGAGTCGAGAAAGAAACTGGCTAAAGGAAAAACGATAATTTTATAATTTTCTTTTTAATTTAAAGACAGGAGGTATGAACTACAGTTATCCTTCCTTAACTAGCCTATTTCTAGACTTGTTTATAAAGATGACGACTATATTTTTACGATCTAGTTTTCATTTCGGCAGTTTACATGTATGATGAAACTTGCTATAACTTTGTGCTTTTAATGTTATTTATACAGAATTTAAACCGAACTGCGTTTCCCCTAAGTTTTAGGTTGAGTTTGATTCAAATTCAGTAGTTATTTATTTTTACTAAAACAAGGTTCAAGTAAAAATAAGTTGAGTAATGCAGAAAACCTGCCAAAACCTGTTTCACTAATTTAGGTGACTGAAATAGGAATTTGATCCATTGAAACGTAGTCGAAAATTGAACAAAGATAAAATTAATGACGTCAACTAGAAAAATATTAAAACTTCAAGTTGCATGAAAACAAAAACATACATATTTTTAAATAGAGAATTAAATATCTTAAGTTTATCAGTTTGATAGTAGTTTTTATGAGAGTTCGTTTAGACAATAAACGACACATATTAAAGAACATGTGATCAGAATTATTATAAATAAGAATATTTCGGAAATTTTGTACGATGAGGAAAGTTTTTGTTGTCACTAAGTCTTACATGACCAGTCTGGGTCGCTCTTGTTCCGACAGGTTGAGGGTACAGGTTAGACAGCTTGTCTGGCTACTGTTTCCGACTGACAGAACAGGAGCCCAAACTCTTAGGTAGCGCTAAGAACGGCTGCTCCATCATCAGTTGCATAATACCGTGGGTAGTTGTACGTGCCATGTCGCGCATGAAAAGGGACCCTACAGTTATCTCCGGTCGGCTTTCCCGAGGTCACAACCCCCATGGACCAGGTCGCGACTAATGGACCGGTTGTGTGAGCTTAATGGCACCTAACAAGCACCCACCTTGCCCACCCCACTCTATCTCAAAACAAACATGTCATTGCAAAATAATAAAATCAAACCTAAACCAGACACCCAACAAAAAACACCTTCACCTCCGCCCTTGAGGCTCGCATTCACAAATATCCGGGGACTTAGAACCAACATTAACGACGTAGAAACCTTTCTCCTGACGAACTCCCCGGATATCCTAGCACTAAGTGAAACAAACCTTCAATCCTCAATCTCCTCTCACCACTTTGACACGACTGACTACCTCCAACTCTACCTTAAGGACTCTGACAAACATATGCATGGGCTAAGAGTTTATGTTCGGAACACCCTCCCCTTGACTAGAGAACATAGATTAAAATCAGATGACCAAGACTACATGTGCTTTAGATTGACCTTACATAACAGAGTTAGTTACTTATATTTCTTATACCGTTCTCCTTCGACCCAGGACTGTACCCTGCTTGACTGTCTCTGAAAGCATAGATAGAGCACTCTCACTTGAATCGAATGCCCAGATACATGTATTTGGGGATTTTAATGCACACCATCATGACTGGTTGGGATTCTCCAGCCTTACTGACGCAGCAGGCAACTCTACGTATAATTTCTCCTTAGCTCACTCCCTCTCTCAGACCGTTGATTTCCTGACCCGCATCCCCGATCGAGTAGACCAGCAAGCCTGACTTCTAGACCTGTTCTTGATCTCAATGCCCGAGGCGTGTGTGACGAAAGCTCATAGTCCACTCGGGA
Organism: Sepiola atlantica; assembly: GCA_963556195.1. Classification (NCBI taxonomy): domain Eukaryota; kingdom Metazoa; phylum Mollusca; class Cephalopoda; order Sepiida; family Sepiolidae; genus Sepiola; species Sepiola atlantica. Next base: position 165,731,719 of record OY744524.1, on the reverse strand, counting down.
ATGCTGATCACATTGTGCTAATGATTCATATCATCCTAAAAATTCGCCCAAAAGCTGATGAGCCGTTGCTCAAAATAACAAGATACTACGAGCAGGCTGATTTTGAGTCCTCAGAGATCACATCAGCGACACCCCATGGGGTGAAACTTTCTCACTCCCTGCTGATCAGTGTGTAAATGAGTTAATCGAATGGGTCAAAGCAGGCATTAAAGCCTATGTCCCCAGGCAAAAATGCTCCAGCAAGCCCCACTCTCCTCAATGGTTCACCTCAAAATGTGCAGCTGCCATTGCTGAGAGGCAGCAAGTATTCTGTAAATTCGGCTGCCATAAATCAGCTGCGAATAGACAGAAATTTATAGAGTCAAGAAATAATTGTAAGGCAGTGTTAGATGAAGCAAAGAGAAGGTATACAGAGATAACCAAAAAAACGCATTCAGTCACAGAAACTAGGTACTCGCTATTTCTGGAAAATCTACAATAGTGTGGTGAACAATGGACAATCAATGAGAGAGAGAGAAAGAGAGAGATATATAGAAAGAGAGCGCAACACACCAATGGTCAATCAACGATTCCCCCACTATTAAACTACAATGATGTCGTTTGCACATCAAATGATAAGGCTGAACTACTTGCCCAGCGTTTCGCCTCAAACTCCACTTTGAACTCAGAACCCCCCCCCCCCCCTCCCTAAATTCTCATTGCGGACCAAAGCCACACTTGATAACCTGGTCATCACTCCATCCCAGAGACATCATAAAAAACCTTGACACCTCCAAAGCTTGTGGGCCTGATCTTATACCTGTAATAGTAATAAAGAAATGCTCTGCAGAACTGGCCCCTGTCCTCTCCAAAATCTACAACAAATGCCTAGCTGAATCTTGCTTCCCCGATAGCTAGAAAACTGCCTCTGTGGTACAAGTCTTCAAGAATTCTGGGCATAAAACTGATCCTCAAAACTATCGCCCAATCAGTCTACTCTCGATCTTTGCTAAAATCTTTGAATCCTTAATCAATCTAGCGATAGTCCGGGACTTAGTTAATGCTAAACTTCTTTCTGACTGCCAGTATGGATTTAGACAAGCACGATCTACTGCAGACAACCTAACGGTCATCTCTGAACGCATGTATCATACACTGGACAAGGCAGGTGAAGCTAGGGCAGTAGCGCTTGATATATCCAAGGCCTTTGACAAGGTGTGGCATAAAGGGCTTCTGAAAATACGCTCATACGGTATTACTGGGCAAATACTTTATATAATTAGATCCTAACCAAAAGAAAGATCCAGGTTGTCCTCGATGGCCGTTCATCTAAGAAACATGACATAAATGCTGGTGTACCCCAGGGATCTATCCTTGGACCTTTATTGTTCCTGATTTTCATAAACGATCTCCCTGATGATATTGAGTCTGAGATTTGGTATATTGGCAAAACGGATGCGATCATATCCGAGGCAATGGCTGAATCCTTAGAAAATGACCTCCAGGCTGTAGTGGATTGGGGTCATAAATGGTTGGTAACTTTTAATGCCGCAAAGACAAAGCTCCTTTCCTTCAATAACTACAAGAACCCTCTTCAACCACCGATTGTCATGGCAAATAACACCCTACCTGAGAGTTCAACATTCAAACTCTTCGGTCTAACCTTCACAGGTAGCATGAATTGGAACAAATACATTGAAGACATTGCCAAGGCTACAACAAAGAAGGTGGGCTCCCTCTACCGTGCTAATAAACTCCTCACACCTGACATTATCCTGTATCTCTACAAAGCCACCATCTGCCTATGCATGGGGTATTGTTGCTACATCTGGGCTGGTGCATCATCCACTAGTCTCTCCCTCCTAGACAAAGTCCAAAAAAGAGTCACCAACTTAATAGGTCCCTCACTATCAACCAAGCTTCAGCCCCTGTCCCATCGCCGCAATGTTGCATTCTTGTGCCTGTTTTACAAATATTTTAATGGATTGTGCTCCGATGAGCTGGCTATTCTGGTGCCCCCTCGACGTGAATTCACTAGACCAACTCGACAATCAGCTAAATCCCATCCATTGTGGAAGTCCCCAGATGCCGGAGAGCCTTCTACTCCAATAGCTTCGTTCCTCGTGCTGCTGGCCCATGGAACTCCCTCCCTGCTCAGTTTCCCCGACAGTACCGACATGCCGAGGTTTAAAACTGATGTAAACAGACATCTCGCTACACTGTTCCAAAATTGCTGGTAATTTTTTTTTAATGAAAATTAAATATAAAGTAAAAATGGATTTATTTTAATATATGCGATCCGACAGCACTATGAGATTGATAGAAAAATTCATATTTCAATGTTCCGAAAAAAGAAAAAAAAGAAAGAAAAACAACAACATCTATTTGATTACTTATTTTTCTAAAAGAAATTATTTAAAATAAAAATACAAAACTTTTACTTTCAGCAAGTTTTAATTATAAAGTTTTACATGCAAAAGATTTTGACTTTAAAAAAATTATGACCGAAGAGACAGCCTATTGATTGCGGCTTGCTGTTGTGAATTCGGAATAGCGGCACGCGGACTACGGGTTGCTTCTTCTGATACGCTAAAAAAAAAAAAATCAAATAGGCAACAAATAAATGTCACGAAAGGCAAGATAAGTTATTCTTCTAAGTTTATTTGTGTTTTAACTTATTTTAAAGCGTTTTTTTTTTGTTCCAACAAATCTAGTGTCCATCTGTTCAGTTAAAACGGGAAACAAATGGCTGAAATTAATTTCGATAATCGCTCAAAAAAAAAACGAAAATTAAGCAAAATAATGGTAGAACATTACATTTTCCCACGATTGGTGACATTTATTGGATGTGTTTCTAACACTATTTTGTTTATTTTTCACCGATTACCCAGGGGCCCGTGCAGGGCTCATGAACAACCATTTTGTTTTTCGTTAACTGAACAGGTGGACACAAGGTATGTTTTGAACAAAAAAGTCTTCAAAATAAGTTAAAACACAAATAAACTTATCTAGGTTAGTAGAAGAGTAACTTATCTTGCCTTTCGTAACATTTATTTGTTGCCTATTTGTTTCTTTTTAAACTCTTTTTCGTTCTGTTAGCTGTCTTTAAAAATGCCCGGTCCGTAAACTCCTAAGCATCAAAAGATGCATCCGAGGAAGGTCAGAGGTTACACCGGCCGAAATATTGTGAACATAACAACCAAGATGAGAACAATAGTGCGTATAATTCAAATAATATAAGAATAGAAAGCCAACCAGACCTTGACCGTTTGGTCACTTGAACATGTAGCAAGTCTTTCACCATAAAAGTCGTAGGCAACATCGTGAATCAAATCTTCATGGCCAGTTTGAATCGATTTCGGTGCAAACATCTTTTTACGTGATATGTGATTTTCTTTTTAAATTAGGCATACGAGATTTTCCTTTGTTAAAACACTATTTTTTAAATTGCTCAAAATTTCTTTGTTTTCTAAGTTCGCTTTCTTTTTATAGTTTCGTGTTCTTAAAAAGTAAAATAAATAGAGTCGATGTGTATAATAATAAAATGTTTACTTGAGCGATAGAAGAACTTGCTTTGAGACCGGACCTGGATGATTGTTGATTGACTTTCGGTACGGTTTATAAGGAGGGTGACGATTAGCTGATAATTCGATCAGCCAATCAAATCTCTTGTTTCATGTTAGGTTTCGGTCAGTGGGCATTACCGGAAGTTGAACGGTGCTCGTCGACTAGTCACGAGGGGAGAGAAACCGTACATAGCAAAAGGTGCAGAGAGGGAGAGAGAAAGAGAGAGATATATAGAAAGAGAGCGCAACACACCAAAACAAGAAAGGGATGGAGGATGATGATGTCGTTTATCTGCGTGCCCGTCTGACTTCTGCTATCACTGCCTTAATTTCATGTCGGTGCCTCTGGTCTCTGAACTGTTGACTATGTCAGACAGCAATGATTGAACTTTGTTGTTATTTAGCTGGCCAGCGAACGGACTTCTTGTTAAGTTTTTTGTTGGCTAGCTGAAGGAAAATCTCCCTTATTTCTCTCTCTCTCTTCTTACTTTGGATTCCGTCTCTCATTATCATTACTATTATCGTTACTTGTACAAATAAGAAAACAATCACTTCGTTCGGGGTTATAGATTTCTCTGTATATATATAAGCTGAAAAGGAGCAAAACATGTGAGAATTACAAATATTAATTTTGATGCATTCACAATCAGGTTTATATTTTTATTATCATTCATTAAATCTTCATATTTTAATGAAGCAAATTGCTTTTTGAACTGTTGAAGATTTTTACGGATATTTTTTTTGTTTTGTTATGGTAAATTTGAGTCTAAGTTTAAAAGGAGAAAGGGGAGAGATTCATTGAACTGTTTATAACAGCCACGACTTGTTATTAAGTAATCATCGCATCAGTCCATAACTCTATTTTGACTTGACATACAAAAATACTTCGAAAGACATTTAGATTGAATTTGAATGAATTAGGAAATTATTTCCATGAGTAAACATTTCAGGTGTTTTGTGTGGCTGTGATATCATCAAACTTGAAAAAAAAAAATCTAAATTTTTATATTGGATGTAAACTTTAAATATTTACAAAAAAAAGGGGAAAAAGAAATCTACGACCACCAAAGAAAAGAATCAATTTATCACCAGGAAACGTATTTTTGATTTTTAATTCGCTGTTTGTTGGTCACATCTTTCCAGTATCAATGAGATATACCTACGATGAATCGTGTTCTGATGGTGTATCTGAGGCAGAAGTAGAGGTAAGTCATTAACAAGTAAATAAAACAAATCATCTGGGTCATTTCTGGCACGGACACCCGGGCTTATATAAGAGTGGAGTATGGTTCCGTTCGGTCCTAGAAAACCAGCCTTCCAGGCATTACCCCCGCCTTTGGAAGGAGGGGATGGTTTATTGCCGGTTGCGAGAGGCGCTTCTACCGAGACATGTCGATCACGGCAAATTTTACAATTATCTAGAGTGCCCGCCTTAGGAGGGGGTGGGGTGACCCTCCCCCACACACGTTAAACGAACCTCGTGTCACATCCACTCTCCGTGGGAAGAAGAGTAAATATTGCTTGTATTATTCGGACTACTATTCTCATCTTGGGTATTTTATTTATTTACAGCGTTTCAGCCGATGTAACCTTCGACCTTCTTCAGCCAAAACGTTATGAATATAGCAACCAAGATGAGAACAGTAGTGCGAATACAAATGATGAATGCTCATCTAAAAAAATCCGTAAAATAAAAACAAATTACCGTTCTTTTTGTTCAGCCTTCCCCCCCCCCCCGATTTAAACCGAAAAAACAAAACTAAGAAAAAACTATAAAAGCCTCAAACGAAAATATTGATTGTTTGTTGTTTTCCTTAAAAAACATGATTTCTAAGTACTACCTGTCCGCTTTATCTTTGATCAAGTTTTTAGGAAGGTAATATTAGGCATTGATTTAAAATACAAAACGTTAATTTTTCTTATTCCTATCTTGGTTGTTATAGTCAAAACGTTTCAGCCGATGTAATCTCGGACGTTCTTGCGGTGCGTCTTTTCGAAATTAGAAATCTTCGCTTCGAAGGTTCCCAAGTTCAGAAATATGCACAGGGACAAGTTCGCATGTTACATCGGTCGAAGCGCTGTAAATATAACAACCAAGATGAGAATAGTAGTCCGAATAATCCAAATTATTAATCCTCATCTAAAAAATTCGGAAACACGCCCCAAACTGTTTTTATTTTGTTTTCACTTGTTCGCCTCGGCTCTTTCATTAAAGTAATGTCTAGATTTTATTTGAATAAATATTTAAAGATGTGATTGATTGCAAAATCCTACTTGCCCTCGTGTCAATATTGCTATATGATTAGTACATTTTTATTTCCAAAACTCTCCTTTTCTACCACGTGTATTTTCAGCTATAAAAAAAGGAGAGGACATTTATAGTTATTCATGTAATAATATTTGTACTTTATCGATTTATATACTTTAAAAGTCTCGTTTACTTATGATTCTGGTTGTTCACGCCCATTATTTACTACTAGAGTATAACTTGTCTAGTTTGGTGCCATAAGGGAATTTGAGGTTGTGTACGTTTTCAGCGTCCTAAATTATCACTTCAAAAGACGGTCATTATTATTCGATTTGCAGTTTGAAAATTATAGTGAAATTTAAGATGTCGTACTCGTAATGGAGTAAAAAAAAATATTCATGAAGATTTGATTTAATATAAATTCTTTTTTTCTAAGAATGTGTTTTTGTGTATTTTTATATATATTTTTGTTTGTATGTTTTTATATTTTTTCTTCTGAATAATTTTTAAAAAAATCCGTATTATAGATTACCACCTTCAACTATCCCCACCCCCCTCAACATTTTTCTTTAGGTTTTACAAGTGAACAGTAACACCCTGGAAAACTTGGCGGAAATTAACCATTTTTTTTATGGGAGATAAATTTTGTGATTTTATGACCTTGCCACTCTGACATAGGGTTAAGTTCATATACGAAACTGATCCCCCACTCTAAATTCCAACATTTTCAGTGTATTTACACGTAATCGTCTAAAAGAAAGAAAAAAAAGCAGAATCTCATTTTTGGGTTGTGAATCTACACATTGACTGTATTTTTCCAAATATTAAAATTAGCAAAACAAAATACCAACTTCTCTTAAAAGAAAAAGAATCGATATTAAATTTAATCTTCGGCAGCACTTTTTATATCTTCCACTATCCGCCAGAATTTATCTCACGTGACTAAAATGAACCAATCAATCGCAATCATTTAAAAATAGAGAATCGTCTTCAAATTAGCACCGAATTGTCATTTTATTGCCCCCCCCCCCCCCAAAAAAATACAATATTTTTATTTTGTTACTTTTTAAAATTAACGTTGATGGATTTTACCCACATTACTAAATCTGCTCTCTATTTAAATAATTGAAATTAAAGAAAGTTATATAAATAAAAAAAAAAATAGGCAACAAATAAATGTTACCAAAGGCAAGATAAATTACTCTTTTACTTACCTGTATAAGTTTTTTTTTTAATAAATCTTTTTATTTATTTATTTATTACACTAAAAATGAAGAATCTGTCATTTCTTTTTTTAGCGTTTCAATTTAAGGTGTTTAAATTCAAGGATTTCTTTTTGTAGGTAAAATAATTCCCTTTTAAAAATTATATTTTTTTAATTACCGATGTTTACAAATACTTTTTTCATTATTTATTTTGATTTTGTATAGTTAAGCATTTTGTAAACAAAACGGATGGAATAATTCGTTTTGTAAAATATTTAAGTTAAGCGACTAACAATTAGGGAATCAATTATTTGCGGCAGCACTTTTTATCGTCGCCACTTACTATTTACCGCCAGACGGTATTTTATATTGTTTTGTTATCACCAAAAAATATTTTACAAAACGAATTATTGTTCCATCCGTTTTGTTTACAAAATGCTTAACTATACAAAATCAAAATAAATAATAATTAAAAAAAGTGTAAATATCGGTAATTAAATAATAAAAAAAAATTTTTTTAAGGGAATTATCTTATCTAAAAGAAAAGGGTACGAAAAAAATAAAAATAAAAAGGGATCCTTGAATTTTAACACCTTAAAACAATAAAAAAAAGATAATTTATAAAAAAATATAAAAATAAACAAATAAACTTATACAGGTAGGTAGAAGTAATTTATCCTGCCTTTGGTAACATTTATTGCCCTTTTTCTTTTTTCTTTTTTAAATATAATTTTCTTTAATTTCAATTACTTAAATTGAGAGTAGACTTAGTAATGTGGGGAAAATCTATCAGCGTTAATTCTATTTTTAAAAATAACTAAATGAAAATAAACCGAAAAGAAAACTATTCTATTAAGGAGGGAGGATAAAATGACAATTCGGTGTTTATTTTTAATAATCAAGACGATTCTCTGTTTTTAAATGATTGCGATTGATTGGCTCATTTGAGTGACGTTAGACAAACCCTGTCGGATAGTGGCGGATATAAAAAGTGCTGCCCTTAAATCTTTGTATATTTTCACTTTGTTACTCACATCTTAAATAGCAATTTTATGACACGTATAGTTTTGTTGTCGACAAACTATTAAATATAATGGCTTTATACAATCAATTGTTTTGAAATAATGCCAAGCGGCATTTTTTGTTTGTTTAAGATTTCCTTAATGTCAATTAATTAATTATATTCATGTTTGGTTTAGATTTACACGTGTTTCTAATATTTTTGTAAATTAAAATATAAGTCACAGATAATAAACAAATGTTTACACTTCAAACCTGAAATTTTGGCACTTATTGAGTACAGTGGAATAGCAACATTGTTTTATTATGTGATTTTGTGTGTGCTGTACTACTAGGTTAAGATTATGTTTGCTCTCCTAGTAATACCAGTGTAGTACTCTTTATACAAATTTCGGTACTTATACAGATCATTCTCCATGACGGACGATATTGGCTCGGTAAAATCTGTGAACGAGTTACAATAACTGAAAATGAAACCCAGGTTACTGAAACTAAAAATCCCTTACTGATTTACTTACATTGTTGCATTATTTGTAAATTGTTGCTTTCTAATAATTATTGTATTTTTAAAATACTTTTCCATTCTATCCCATATATTTATATTATACCCCCCCCCCGGGGGGGGGGGGGCAGAGGCGTGTTGCCTTTGTAAAGTAAGAGGTAGAGGTCTGGTGATGCCCTGAGCCAACTCCTTAATTGTATTGCCGAAAGACTCAAGTATAAGTTCTAGTACTGAGAAATATTATAAGAAAGGGAGATAGTTTGAATATGATTGGATGCCCGTGGCCTCCCCTTCCCTGCACACTACGAGGGGGGGGGTGTATTTCTGACTATTAGAAGGCGAACCATTCCTTGAATCTCGTAGACCCAGACATGAAAGCTACAACAAACCACGTCGAAATCGAAACCAAATAACAACCAACAAAATATACAATTTCAAATTTAGTACTTTCTAATTACATCAACAACAAAAAATACAATGCAACAATGTAAACAAATCAATTATGTTTTCGTTTTCACCTTCAGACACCTGTTTCATTTTGTGTGGTTGCCTTTCGGCTTTTTTCTAATCCATTAGGCCTACCTGATTTTTGCGAGCCAATATCGCTCGCTATCCGTAACAGAACCGAAATGTTTTTTTTTTTTTTTTTTTTTTTTTTTAAATATTTTAGCAATTGTTTCCCTTTTTTTAATTAAACGAATTTACATTAGTGTCATTTTAGACCCTTGCTATTCCACGTAGTTATTAGCCCCCCCCCCTCCCCCGGCCCGCCGCTCCTACCATAAACAAAGCACGAAAACCATATTGATTGCCGGGTGGTGGTTTTAATATAGTCATGTTTACAATTAAAAAACAAAAAAAAAACACATTTAATGATTTTAAAACATAAGTTTCATTTTGCCATTATTTTATTTTTGGATTTCAGTTAATATTAAAAAATAATAATTTGATGTGTATTATTTATCAAAGGCGAGAAACGCGCACGAGTACGCGTGATCTTGTCTGATAGTTTTATTAATACAGATACACGGACAGCGTTGAGTATCCCTTCTAATATATTTATACAGAAGATTAAAAAGATTCTAAACTTTATCACCTTTATTCGATGGTCATTCCATCGTTTTATTCTTTCTTTCTGGAAATAAATTATAATTATTTATAGGCAAATTGAGATCTGATTATTTTCGTCAACTTTCTTTATTCTTTTTTTGATGCTTGACTTATGCTTAATAATACCAGCAAACCAGGAAAATTCCCGACTCAAAGTCCGCAGCAAACGGTGTCCGGTCAGATTCAGTTCCTGATATTAAAGACTTCCTGTTTTGTACTAATTTTTATTTATTAATTTAGCATTGTTTCGGGAAATACGACAAAAACGTTACAGACGTGACGTAAGCATGACGTGGTAAAACGAAAACAGACGGAACTAGACGAAAGAAGGTACGCCGTTCCGAATGTTCCCAAAGTCCCCCTTCCTCCCATGTTAAGAATGACTTCTGAAACTGGTCTTTTTTTTTTTTTTTTTTTTTTAGAACCAAACGACTTCAATGATATCAAATTGTAAACTAACACTAGAAACGACGACCTTTTTACGCAGTTAGAACGAAAGAAAGAGCTTTTTTTTTTCCGAAGCAGACGACTTTAATTTTTGAAGAACATTTTTATTGTATTTTTTCCGGTTTTATTTTTTGAATACAAGAAATTTTTATTTTACTGTCTGAATTTTTTTTTTGTCTTTTTTGTAGGATTAGGGAATTTTTTTTTTTTTTTTTTTTCGAAAATTTGGGTTCGAGTTCAGGTTAGTGCTAGAAATTAGGGGTCGGGTTAGTGCTGGAATTAGGGTTAGACATTTTTTTTTGTGAGATGGGGGTCCGATTTAAAAAAATTTTTTTTTTAAATACAAGGAACTTTATACGGTAAATTTATAGAACTGCACCCCTCGTATTCCGCCTCCTAAAAAAAAAAGTTTCTACTTTTTTTGTGAAAATTACATGTAAACAGCCTCAATAAATATCCGGTAAGAAAAGAAATTATGAAAATATTTATTAATTTAGATTTTAGGAGGGGGGATCACTTTCCTATATAAGTTATACGTAAAGTGAGCACCCACTTTTGGTCACTTAGAATCGCACCCTAGCGAACACGTGTTAACAGAAATTTTCAAAAAACGTTATTTTAGATTTTATTTGGGGTGGGGGGGGGGGACAGAATCATACCTAAGTCCGACACAATAAAGGTCACTTCGATGGTCTAGAATCTGTTGGACTTATCGTCGAGTATGTATCGCCGAAAGATAGCCCGATATAGTTGAGAACACGCGGTATCTATTTAGGAGAAACGGCATTACAGCCGCCGATCTCAGTAAGCAAACAAACAACTGAAATTAATTCCTGGCCGAATTTATCATGGTCAAAAAAAGCTAGAACGTTTGTTGAACGTGTTTACATAAATACCGACCACTTTTCAGATGCTGGTATTTCGAATTATTGTGGGAAAGCGATGTTTAAAGTTGAACTGCATGTGTGACAGAAAAACGACCAAAGGATGACATCCCAGTCTAAAAGTACCAGGGCAAAGTTGCTCTAGGTGTTTTTTGTTTTTTTTAGATGGTATTATGTTGTTGTTTTTGTTAAATAATATTAACCGAGGATTCATTTTGAGTTAAAATCCAAGTATTACACACGAAAATGTGCGGAAAGCACGGTTAAAATCTATGAACTATCAAAGAAATTTGTAAATAATCCCAAGTTCGTCTAATATGGCCGCCAAGTGTCACGTTTTAGATCGACGGGAATGTGTTGAACGAAAAACGAACTATTCACAGAAAGCAATAAGCAATAAAGTTTACAAGAAGTGTTAATAAAAAAAAAAATTTGTTAACACTAAATTATTTTTATACCTAATTTAAATTTTAAAAATAAATTATATATATTTATAATTACACATAACTTTGCTTCGTTTCTCCAGGTCAACAATTCTGTTTTTCTATCGCATAGTTCGAATTTTTTTCCCCTTCAAGGTGATAAGTCTTTTAACACGTTTTCTTTGCTAGTTTACTAATTAATAGTACATTGATTTTACTCAACAAAACTTCCTACCAACATAATATGAAAATATATGAGAGAGAGATAGATAGATAGATAGATCAAAAAAGAGAAATAAAAAATGTCAGAATGACAAATCTATTTCATCTTCAGTTGTTCAATGCAAGGTGTATTCAATAAAAGCGTGTTTATTTTTTCTTTCCTTAAGCCAGGCTTTTACAAGATTGGAATCTTATCATCAGAGGAGTTACATAGATAGATAAGTTGGCAGGGAGGTGGCCAAAAATCAAAATTTGAAAAATATGAGAAAGTAGATGTAAGTGTGAGAAAGTTGTCAAAATGCAAAATGTGTTCAGATAGAAAAGAATCCAGTGACAAAATGTCAAGAATAGAAAAACAAAAAGTTGACCGTTAAAAGTTTGTGGAAACTTCGTCAAATGTGGTCAAAATATTGTAAATCCAGGAGGAATTAATCCAATAGAATGATACGTGGTTCTGCCGTAGAGAAAAAGCTGGTTAGAACGTGATTGGAGATTTGAGTTCATCTTAAAATCTTCCATGGACCACAGTAAATAAATTTCTAAGGAATTGAGTTCAAAATATTGTGAAGATTTCGAGTAGAATCCAAAGATGAACATTTAATTTCCAACGAACCCACTCGAAATCTTCACAATATTTTTAACTCAATTCCTTAGGAATGTATTTACTGTAGTCCATGGAAGATTTTAAGATGGCCTCAAATCTCCAACGTACACCCTAACCAGCTTTTTCTAAAAATAAACACGCTTTTATTGAATACACCTTGCATTGAACAACTGAAGATGAAATAGATTTGTCATTCTTACATTTTTTTTATTTCTCTTTTTTCATTTATCTATATAATTGCTCTATCCAGTATATTGAGCTTTAATCATTTTACGATAGGTTCAAATTTCTAAAAGTATACACCCTACTTTTTTATATATATATATATATATATATATATATATATTACTTATTTTACTAAAATCTTTGACTTTTCTGTGTGGAAGCACCGTTAGTAGGATAACCGCAAACTATTTTAATATAACCTTTTATTTAATACTAGAGGAACTCGTTGCACGGGAGAAAGTACTACCTATTGCATGACGTCGAATAAAAAAAGGAAACAGCCTATTGTCTCCCCCCCCCCCAGTCTACCGTGTTGGCGAATGTTTTAAATTTAAAAAAAAATGAAAAAAGTGGTAGAGTAGAATGGGATCAAACGCTAAAACTGACGATCATGAAACCTGCCTTAACGACTGCGCCAAGGTTTCAGGTTAAAAGTACATGTGAAAATAGGCCAATTAACTTAAGCTTGATTATTGGCATGCGTGTTATGTTAAGATTTAGCTTCTGCCGACCATATTTGGGCAAGTTTTCTATAATATGCGTGTTAAAGGTGTATGACTTTGTAAATGTATCAGGATCTACCAGTATCTTGGCGCTTATTGAATTAAATAGGAAGTCGAGTCGATCAAGAAATTGTAGCCGCCATGTTGAATGATTAAATATTGCAGGAACTGTGTTCGTTAATTTCATTTGCTTAATTCTGGAATATAAATATAGAAGTCATAGGTAGAAATAGAAATAACGTAATCTGATATTCGCGGAAAATCATCGGAGTGAACGGAAGCGGTCATTAAGTCTTTGCTGTATATTATGTAGTAAATTAATGCCAGGCAAATAATAAATAAGAACGGGTGTTTTGTGAAAATTAAACTGTGTCGATGAGTGTAGTGACAGTACAGAATTGTTAGGGAGAAAAGTTTTTGCTACCACCTATATGGAGTTGGTTGGACGGAGAGTCGTAGATGGTGGGCCAAATGTAATATTTAGTGTTAGCTGGGAATAAAGAATAACAAATTTACTAAAACACGGTCGAGTGAATAAGTGTAATATAATGGTGAGTTTAGTAGCCTGTGATGCATGTGGTTATTTTCCTATTCTCCGAGAAGGTACAGGGAAAAATCGTCTCTACTTTATATATTAGATTTTTAAAGTAGGACTAAAATTTCACTAATTTTTTTAACCATCATAAACAAAAAAAAAAGTTAAACTTGCAAAATCAAAAGAAATACCATAATTTTGTAGACTCTTGGGCTAAGATAAAAGTGTAGAATTTTTGTTAATGTTCCCAAATCCAGAGTGACTCTCTTGGGATGTTGGATTTTATCTAAATTAAATCACCATGTTGTCTAATTTTGCCTTTGCGGGCAGGCAAGTAAATAGGGACATCTTTCGGGCTAGGATCAAAGTGTAGTACCATGTGTTCTGTCCTGTCATATGAGAGGAGTTCCTCATTGACTGAGACGATTTAAATTTTTGTTTCTACATCCAGAGTGACCCTTTTGGGAGCTGTATTTTCCTCATATTGAAAGCTCACTTGTCTAACACTGCCCCTCTGGGGAGGCAAGTAAATGGAGGCTTTTTCTATATTATCAAGGATTTCAAAAAGGGTGCTTATCCAGAATTACCGAGAATGGAGGGGGGGGGGGAATAAGACAAACTGAGAAATATCTGTATGATTTACGTACCCGTGACGGAATGAATATATATATATATACCAAAAATCAAGTAAATTAATCAAGTAGTTTTTATTTTATAAAAGAAAATCAAATTTTATCGATAAACGAGTAATGTTAATATATCCGCATCATTATTGGTCATATTCAAGGAAGCTAAGGGAGATAACACCCAAAATTCCAGACTTTATTTCTCTAGTTTGCAAAAGTTTGCTTTATCCACTGAATATGACCAATATGGCGCGGATATTTTAACCTTATTCGTTTATTGGTAACATTTGATTTTCTTTTATTAAATAAAAACTACTTGATTAATTTACTGTTTCCGACTTGTAGTACAAGAGCCCCAACTCTTAGATAGCGCTAAAAGCGGCTGCTCTATCAACAGTTGTATCATATTTTGGGTAACTGTATGTGCCATGTTGTGCATGGAAAGGGACCCTACAGTTATCCCCAGTGGGCTTTTCTCGATGCCACAACCCCCATGGATCATGGTCTAGTTGTGTGAGCTTATTGGCACCAAACAAGCACCCATTTTGTCCTCTCCACTTTATCTTAAACCAAAATGACAGTACAAAGAAAAAGAAACATACTTAAACCAGACACCCACTAAAAAATATTATCGCCTCCGCCCTTAAGGCTAGCATTCACAAATATCCAGGGGCTTTGAACCAACATCAGTGACGTAGAAACCTTTCTCCTAATAAACTTCCCAGAGATCCTAGCACTAAGTGAAACAAACCTAAAATCTTAAATTACCTCACACCATTTTGACATGACTGAATATCTCCCACTCTACCGTAAAGACTCTGACAAACATATACTGTTCTCCTTCGACCCAGGATTGTACCCTGCTTAACTTTGTCTCTGAAAGCATAGATACAGCATTCCCACTTGACTCGAGTGCCCAAATACATGTATTTGAGGATTTTAATGTACATCAACATGACTGGCTTGGATTCTCCAGCTATACAGACACAGCTGGTAACTCCATGCATAGTTTCTCTATAGCGCACTCTCTCTCATAGACTCACTTTTCTGACCCGCATCCCTGATCGTGTGGACCAGCAAGCCTCACTTTTTTACCTCACTTTTTGACCTCACTGCCTGAGGTTTGTGCGACGAATCTCCATAACTCGCTCGGGAACGCTGATCACCTTGTGGTAATGATTGATATGACCCTAAAATCTCGTACCAAAGCTGATGAGCCGTTGCTCAAAACGACAAGATACTACGAGTGGGCCAATTGGGAATCCATTAGAGATCACATCAGTGACACCCCATGGAGTGAAACTTTTTCTCTCCCTGCTGATCAGTGTGCAAATGGGTCAAAGCAGGCATTGAAGCACATGTCCCCATGCGAAAATTCTACAGTAAGCCCCACTCTCAACAATGGTTCACCTCTAACTGTGCAGCCGTTATTGCTCAGAGGTAGCGAACATTCTGACAATTCAACCACCACAAGTCGACTACAAATAGACAGAAACTCATAGCATCAAGAAATCATTGTAAGACTGTAATAGATGAAGCGAAGAGAAGGTATACAGAGATGGGCAGAGAATGCATCGAATCACAGAAACTAGGTACTCATGATTTTTGGAAAATCTTCAATGGTGTAGTGAACAATGGGCAATCAATAATTCCTCCACTATCCAACCACAATTATGCCGTTTGCACGGTAACTGACAAGGCTGAACTACTTGCCCACCGTTTCGCCTTAAACTCCACTTTGGACTCTGCAAACCACTCTCTCCCAAATTTCCAATTGCAGACTGAAGCCACACTTGATGACCTGCCTATTACCCTATCTCATGTCTGGGACATCATAAAAAACCTTGACACCTCCAAAGCATGTGGGCCTGATCTTATACCAGTAAGAGTAATGAAGAAATTCTCTGCTGAACTGGCCCCTGTCCTCTCCAAACTCTACAGCAAATGCCTTGCCGAATCTTGCTTCCCTGATAACTGAAAAATTGCCTCTGTAGTACAAGTCTTCAAGAATTCTGGAGATAGAACTGACCCTCAGAATTATCGCCCCATCAGTCTACTCCCACTCTTCTGCTAAAATCTTTGAATCCTTAATCAATCTAGCGATAGTCAGTCACCTCATTAATGCTAAACTTCTTTCTGACTATCAGTCTGGATTTAGGCAAACACGGTCTACTGCGGATATCCTAACGGTCATCTCTGAATGCATATACTATACACTGGACAAGGCAGGTGAAGCTAAGGCAGTAGCGCTTGATATATCTAAAGCCTTTGACAGTGTCTGGCATAAATGTATTCTCATAAAAATTAATTCATATGGTATTACTGGACGAATGTTTAATATTAGATCCTTCTTAACCAAAAAAAAAGATCCAGGTTGTCCTCGATGACAGTTCATTCAAACATGACATTAATGCAGGTGCACCCCAGGGATCGATCCTTGGACCGTTATTGTTCCTGATTTTCATAAACGACCCCATGATGACATTGTGTCTGAGATGGGTATATTTGCTGACGACACCATGCTCTACTCTCGTCATGTGGGTAAAACGGACGCGCACATAATGCAATGGCTGAATCCTTAGAAAGTGACCTCTAGTCTGTAGTGGTATGGGGTCATAAATGGATGGTAACATTTAATCCTGCTAAGACAAAGCTCCTTTCCTTCAACGACTACAAGAAACCTATTCAATCACCGATGGCCATAGCAAATAACACCCTACCTGAGAATCCAATGTTCAAACTCCTCTGCCTAACGTTCACAGGTAACATGAATTGGAACAAATACATAGAAGACATTGCCAAGACTGGTGCCAAGAAATACTGAATTTCTTAAGGCACTCTTAAAAACAATCCTGTTGATATTTTTTGGTTGGGGGGGGGGGGGTAATATTGAGTACTACCCCGATCCTCCAATCACCGTGATTGTTTTGTATTTTTATCACGTAACAAATGCAAATTCATTTTTATGGTTTTTCATGTTGGGTCTATTTGAATAGAGTACCCAAATATTCATTAAAAAAAGTAATTAAGTAATATTAAACGTGGTTTATCAAGTCTCAACGAACATATCATGTCCTTTTGTTTGCCGGCGGTGTTAAGGTCAAGAAAAATCTCTTCCTAATTTGTTTTCTGTATTATTTTTTGCGGTAAAAAATAAGAAAAATTTTTTTCAGGTACTTCTGCAGTTTACGGACCGTACTGCAATAATAACATTATTATTTAGAAACCCATTATTAACGTGTACTTTCACCTAACAATTTAATAAACAAAAAATACCGTAAAAATTGAATTTTAACTTGAAAATCTTATCTAAAAAATAGCACGGTCTGTTAACTGCAGAAGTACCTTTTCTTTTCTTTTCTTTTTTTTTTTTTTTTTTTTTTTTTCAGAATACAAATTTATAATTTAATTTTTTATACGTCACCATAATGCTATATCCTATATAGTATATTATTGAAGAAATTGTTTTTTATATGACGGTGCCATAAAAATTCTTGTAAATGACTCGCAAAATAACTTCGGTTTTTGCCCCTTATCGCACATAATGTGTGCTTACAAATTCCACGTTTTTGTAAAATTGAAATTAAAAAAGAAAGCACTTAAAAAAACAACAAAAAACTGACTGAAGAATAGTAATATCTTTTTCGTAAACTAGGGGACATTTCTTTATTTTAATCCCGCCGGCAAATTGCAAAGGACTCTTTGGCGTCACTTTTTGCCACCATCTTAGGTGGGAAAATTCAATTTTACCCAAAATTTCACATAACGTCTGTTTTAATGGGGGGAAAATCTAGCCACCTGTCCCCTCCAAGGGGTACTAGATTGGGAACAAATAAATACTTGTATGAGAGCGTGACAGGCAGTTGAATAAACTCATCAACCCTTCCAAAACGGGGGGGGGGGTGTAATTCTAGGGAGAATGGCATCCTGAAACCAAACAGATACTACACTTTAGCATACTTTTTATCAAGCTCATAATTCTTAGTTTCTTCTTGCTAGTGCGATATCATTGTGCTATATAGCTGTGTTTCTCAACCTATTCTGATCATGGCCCCCTTCAATTCAATGACCCCCTTCATGTCAAGTTTTTACTCCCCACCACCAACTTAATACATCTAGAGAAATAGTATTATGGCATCAAAACCTGAACCCTTGTTGTAAACCAAAGGATAATATTATTTTACTAAATATTTTATTTGAAGAAACTCATTTATTTATCCAATATATCCAATTAAAGATTTATTAGCAAACAAGTGAATTACAGTACAGAACATTTAAAATTGCAAAAAGAAAAGAAAAATTGAAATAAAAAAAATGGTGAAAACAGTTTAATTCAAAGGAAGGAGTTTAAGATTTTAAGAAATTTAAAACCAAAAACAGCCATTTGCATAGATTATACAAAAAAAAAGAAGAGAATAACAAAATGGGTTATTAGATTACTTTAATAATATTTCATTTTAAATAGTAATTATTAATTACAAAACATCTGGTCTGGTGCACCATCCACGAGTCTCTCCCTTAAACAGGGTTCAAAAAAGAGTCTGTAATTTAATAGGTTCCTCACTATCCACCAAGCACCATCCCCTGTCCATCGCTGCAATGTTGCATCCATGCGCTTGTTTTACAAGTGCTTCAATGAACTTGTTGCTCTGGTGCCCCTCGACGTAAATACACCCGACCAACCCGACAATCAGTTAAATCTCTTCATTGTGGAGGTCCCCAATTGCCGGAGAGCTTTCTACTCCAATAGCTTTTGCCCCTCTAACTGTCAACGTTTGGAACTCCCTCCCTGCTCTCCCGGCTGTACCAACATGCAGAAATTTAAATGTAATGTAAACAAACATCTCGCTGCACAACTCCTCACTTAGGATGACCCCTAATCAACAGTAGTCCCTCACGTCTCGGTGGCAATATGCCTTGTCTGGAGTGAATCAAAGTAAAAAAAAGAAATAAAATTTTTAAGCCCATACTTATATTTTGTGGGTTCTACATATTATGTTGCTCTTCGTGCCCCCCTCCCTCCCTTATCTGGCCTTGTTGACCCTGAAAGTAAATCATGCCCCCCCCCCCCGTTGAGAAAAGCTGGCTATACAGTGTATTTACTGTACTGCATCACACACACACACACACACACACACACACACACACACACCCACACACACAGGGGTTTGATTCCGTGTTTTTGCTAGTCTTGAAATAACAGATAAATCAACAGTGTGTAATAAATAAAATGGTGGCATCAAACGCCAAATTAGGAAGTGAGGATTTCAAAAGAAGTGTTTGTTTTTTTTTCTTTTCAACTTCAAAGAAAGCCCTCTCCCTTTCTTGGACAAAAAAGTTAATTAAAAAGCAAAAACAAAACAAAAAAACATATAAATTTATTTCATAATTCGACATTTCTAGGATTTTTCTAACTGATTTTTTTTTCTTGGATATTTTCGGATTTTTCTCATCTTAATAAAAAGTCTTGTTAAACAAGAACAACTCTGTTTGCTCTCATTCATTTAAAAGAATAAATGGTTATTTCCTATTTTGGAATGGTCACATAAATTATTTAGAGTGAAATGGGTTTCAGCATTGTTTTGGCATTACTCCCAAACCACTTTTTAGTAAAAAGAAAGAAAAGATTTGTCATACACTGAAATGAAAATAAACTCGAAAAAATATAGTCGCCATCTTTATAAACAAGGTGAGAAAAAGGCTAGCTAATAAAGATCGATAACTCAAATTTATAACCCTGTGCTCAGTGTCATGTAATTAGAAAATTATGAACTTAATTTATCGTTTTTTCTTTGTTAGCCCTCTTCCTGACTTGTTTATAAAGATGGCGACTATATTTTTCCAGCCTAGATTTCATTGCGGCGTTTCAAGTGTACAATAATAAAAAAAAATTGCTATAATTTAGTGTTTCCAAGGTTATCTTTGTACTGAAATACGGTTTAAGTTTAAGAGTTCTTTGGGAGTAATACCCAAATCGTGCCGGAAATGATTTAATTCTAAATAATTTATGTGACTAGAATATGATTTAACCGAATAAATTAACCATCATGAGCACTATACATGTAGCAAAAGCATTTTCGCCTGTCTATAGGTACGACTTGTATAATTTTGTTTATATATATTTTACCGTCTCTGCTCTATTTTTGGTAAGGATCAGCAGTGGGGGGGGGGGGGCGTGAGGGTAGTATATTCCACTTTTACCTTTCTTGCATTTTCCCCCAGTATTCCCACATTTTTAACACCATTGTAATGTAACATGACCCCCCCCCCCCGCACGACCCGAACTGTTCAGCATTTCTTCAGATCGCACAACACAGCTGTTAGTGTTTCCATTATAGTTTCCAAATTATTCAGAAGAGTATACTATTCCTTTTTCTTTGATCTTTTTTTTGTAGTAATGTTAGTACAAGCTTATGCGTTTCGTTCAACATTCTTTTTTTTTTTCTGGTATCGTTTGAGCATTGTGCCATTTAATGTATGTGTTTTAATTCAGTAAAAAAAAAATTACGTATTCTTTCTGATTTTTTTCGAAAAATATTCTCTAGTTAGATTAAATAATGAATAAATATAAGCAAACAAGAAAATACAAACCAAAAAAACAAATGCCAGTATGAATACCTCTATGTGCCATTCTATAGTATGCGTCATGGGTAAGTGTGGAGAATAGGTGCTTGCTTGAGAATCGCCCTGCCATGAAAAAAAAAGTCCTTTTTCATGTCTAATGTTTAGCATGTCTATTGCAATAGATAGAAACTCTTAGAATCTCTACATTTTGAATAATAAAAAAAAAAAGTTGAAAAATATTTTTGGTACATGATAATATTTAAAGCATGAAGTTTTATTTTCTAATGAGAATCCAATGACCATTTTTAGACCTCCTTCCTAAACAAAAAAAATGATTTCTGCTGTAACTTTCTGAAATTTAAAAAAAAAAATTAATTCATTTAAAGTCCTTAATTATTAAAACTAAGAAAAATATGCATATTTTTGCTAGTATATTACTACTTACCTCCCCCCAAACGAAGGTAATCCCTAGGAGGATACACTCTCAAAAAGAGGAGCTAATATCTGGGTGGATGGTTTCATGACAAAGAACATATACTACACTGCCTCCCTCCAAAGAATGAGGAAATGCCTGGAAGGATGGTCTCATGACAGCAAATACTATATTATATAAAAAAAGGAAGTAATGCATGAGGGGATGGTATCATGATTAAAGAACAGATATTACACCCCCCCCCCCACACACACACACACAATGAGTTGAGCATTAAAAGATAGTACATTAGTCTGAAATAGTATAGTAAACTGAATTGAGCATTAAAAAATAGTACATTAGTCTGAAATAGTATAGTAAACTGAATTGAGCATTATAAGATAGTACATTAGTCTGAAATAGTATAGTAAACTGAATTGAGCATTGAAAGATAGTACATTAGTCTGAAATAGTATAGTAAACTGAATTGAGCATTAAAAGATAGTACATTAGTCTGAAATAGTATAGTAAACTGAATTGAGCATTAAAAGATAGTACATTAGTCTGAAATAGTATAGTAAACTGAATTGAGCATTATAAGATAGTACATTAGTCTGAAATAGTATAGTAAACTGAATTGAGCATTGAAAGATAGTACATTAGTCTGAAATAGTATAGTAAACTGAATTGAGCATTAAAAGATAGTACATTAGTCTGAAATAGTATAGTAAACTGAATCGAACCTTAAAAGATAGTACATTAGTCTGAAATAGTATAGTAAACTGAATTGAGCATTAAAAAATAGTACATTAGTCTGAAATAGTATAGTAAACTGAATTGAGCATTATAAGATAGTACATTAGTCTGAAATAGTATAGTAAACTGAATTGAGCATTAAAAGATAGTACATTAGTCTGAAATAGTATAGTAAACTTAATTGAGCATTGAAATATAGTACATTAGTCTGAAATAGTATAGTAAACTTAATTGAGCAGTAAAAGATAGTACATTAGTCTGAAATAGTATAGTAAACTGAATTGAGCATTAAAAGATAGTACATTAGTCTGAAATAGTATAGTAAACTGAATTGAGCATTAAAATATAGTATATTAGTCTGAAATAGTATAGTAAACTGAATTTAGCATTAAAATATAGTATATTAGTCTGAAATAGTATAGTAAACTGAATTTAGCATTAAAAGATAGTACATTAGTCTGAAATAGTATAGTAAACTGAATTGAGCAGTAAAAGATAGTACATTAGTCTGAAATAGTATAGTAAACTGAATTAGGAATTAAAATATAGTACATTAGTACATTAATAGAAGTACTAGTATAGTTTCAGTTTCAAACAGGCAGATACAAACTGTTTTTATTATTTATTTATGGTTACCTTTTTTTCTATTTCAAAATTAAACAGTTGATTTTTAAAGAAACATACAGTAATATATAGCTATAATCACAATGGTTTAAATTCAAGATTATAACATCTTACCTCAACATCCGGTGTCAAACCTAAGAAAATATTGAAATGTATATCTCACAAAATTAAATTGAACTGTTACATTTACTTGATTAATAGGAATGTAATCGTGAGTTTGTGACTAATAGGAATGTAATCTTAAGTTTGTAACTAATAGGAATGTAATCTTAAGTTTGTAACTAATAAGAATGTAATCGTGAGTTTGTAACTAATAAGAATGTAATCGTGAGTTTGTAACTAATAGGAATGTAATCGTAAGTTTGTAACTAATAGGAATGTAATCGTGAGTTTGTGACTAATAGGAATGTAATCGTGAGTTTGTGACTAATAGGAATGTAATCGTGAGATTGTAACTAATAGGAATGTAATCGTGAGTTTGTAACTAATAGGAATGTAATCGTGAGTTTGTAACTAATAGGAATGTAACCGTGAGTTTGTGACTAATAGGAACGTAACCGTGAGTTTGTGACTAATAGGAACGTAACCGTGAGTTTGTGACTAATAGGAACGTAACCGTGAGTTTGTGACTAATAGGAACGTAATCGTGAGTTTGTGACTAATAGGAACGTAATCGTGAGTTTGTGACTAATAGGAACGTAACCGTGAGTTTGTGACTAATAGGAATGTAACCGTGAGTTTGTGACTAATAGGAACGTAACCGTGAGTTTGTGACTAATAGGAACGTAATCGTGAGTTTGTGACTAATAGGAACGTAACCGTGAGTTTGTGACTAATAGGAACGTAACCGTGAGTTTGTGACTAATAGGAACGTAACCGTGGTTTTGTGACTAATAGGAACGTAACCGCGGGTTTGTGACTAATAGGAACGTAACCGCGGGTTTGTGACTAATAGGAACGTAACCGTGAGTTTGTGACTAATAGGAATGTAACCGTGAGTTTGTGACTAATAGGAACGTAACCGTGAGTTTGTGACTAATAGGAACGTAACCGTGAGTTTGTGACTAATAGGAACGTAACCGTGGTTTTGTGACTAATAGGAACGTAACCGTGAGTTTGTGACTAATAGGAATGTAACCGTGAGTTTGTGACTAATAGGAACGTAATCTTAAGTTTGTGACTAATAGGAATGTAATCTTAAGTTTGTAACTAATAAGAATGTAATCGTGAGTTTGTGACTAATAGGAACGTAACCGTGAGTTTGTGACTAATAGGAACGTAACCGTGAGTTTGTGACTAATAGGAACGTAACCGTGAGTTTGTGACTAATAGGAACGTAACCGTGAGTTTGTGACTAATAGGAACGTAACCGTGAGTTTGTGACTAATAGGAACGTAACCGTGGTTTTGTGACTAATAGGAACGTAACCGTGAGTTTGTGACTAATAGGAACGTAACCGTGAGTTTGTGACTAATAGGAACGTAACCGTGAGTTTGTGACTAATAGGAATGTAACCGTGAGTTTGTGACTAATAGGAACGTAATCTTAAGTTTGTGACTAATAGGAATGTAATCTTAAGTTTGTAACTAATAAGAATGTAATCGTGAGTTTGTGACTAATAGGAACGTAACCGTGAGTTTGTGACTAATAGGAATGTAACCGTGAGTTTGTGACTAATAGGAACGTAACCGTGAGTTTGTGACTAATAGGAACGTAACCGTGAGTTTGTGACTAATAGGAATGTAACCGTGAGTTTGTGACTAATAGGAACGTAACCGTGAGTTTGTGACTAATAGGAATGTAACCGTGAGTTTGTGACTAATAGGAATGTAACCGTGAGTTTGTGACTAATAGGAACGTAACCGTGGTTTTGTGACTAATAGGAACGTAACCGTGAGTTTGTGACTAATAGGAACGTAACCGTGAGTTTGTGACTAATAGGAACGTAACCGTGAGTTTGTGACTAATAGGAACGTAACCGTGAGTTTGTGACTAATAGGAACGTAACCGTGAGTTTGTGACTAATAGGAACGTAACCGTGAGTTTGTGACTAATAGGAACGTAACCGTGAGTTTGTGACTAATAGGAACGTAACCGTGAGTTTGTGACTAATAGGAACGTAACCGTGAGTTTGTGACTAATAGGAATGTAACCGTGAGTTTGTGACTAATAGGAACGTAACCGTGAGTTTGTGACTAATAGGAATGTAACCGTGAGTTTGTGACTAATAGGAATGTAACCGTGAGTTTGTGACTAATAGGAACGTAACCGTGGTTTTGTGACTAATAGGAACGTAACCGTGAGTTTGTGACTAATAGGAATGTAACCGTGAGTTTGTGACTAATAGGAACGTAACCGTGAGTTTGTGACTAATAGGAACGTAACCGTGAGTTTGTGACTAATAGGAACGTAACCGTGAGTTTGTGACTAATAGGAACGTAACCGTGAGTTTGTGACTAATAGGAACGTAACCGTGAGTTTGTGACTAATAGGAATGTAACCGTGAGTTTGTGACTAATAGGAACGTAACCGTGAGTTTGTGACTAATAGGAACGTAACCGTGAGTTTGTGACTAATAGGAATGTAACCGTGAGTTTGTGACTAATAGGAACGTAACCGTGAGTTTGTGACTAATAGGAACGTAACCGTGAGTTTGTGACTAATAGGAATGTAACCGTGAGTTTGTGACTAATAGGAACGTAACCGTGAGTTTGTGACTAATAGGAACGTAACCGTGAGTTTGTGACTAATAGGAACGTAACCGTGAGTTTGTGACTAATAGGAACGTAACCGTGAGTTTGTGACTAATAGGAATGTAACCGTGAGTTTGTGACTAATAGGAACGTAACCGTGAGTTTGTGACTAATAGGAACGTAACCGTGAGTTTGTGACTAATAGGAACGTAACCGTGAGTTTGTGACTAATAGGAACGTAACCGTGGTTTTGTGACTAATAGGAACGTAACCGTGGTTTTGTGACTAATAGGAACGTAACCGTGGGTTTGTGACTAATAGGAACGTAACCGTGGTTTTGTGACTAATAGGAACGTAACCGTGGGTTTGTGACTAATAGGAACGTAACCGTGGTTTTGTGACTAATAGGAACGTAACCGTGGTTTTGTGACTAATAGGAACGTAACCGTGGTTTTGTGACTAATAGGAACGTAACTGTGGGTTTGTGACTAATAGGAACGTAACCGTGGGTTTGTGACTAATAGGAACGTAACCGTGGGTTTGTGACTAATAGGAACGTAACCGTGGGTTTGTGACTAATAGGAACGTAACCGTGGGTTTGTGACTAATAGGAACGTAACCGTGGGTTTGTGACTAATAGGAACGTAACCGTGGGTTTGTGACTAATAGGAACGTAACCGTGGTTTTGTGACTAATAGGAACGTAACCGTGGTTTTGTGACTAATAGGAACGTAACCGTGGTTTTGTGACTAATAGGAACGTAACCGTGGGTTTGTGACTAATAGGAACGTAACCGTGGGTTGTTAACCAAGTGAAACGTAACCGTGGGTTCTTAACTAAAATGAAAACCACTTGCTTTCACCTGGCAATTCTGAAATGTTTAGGGTATAGATTTTAATGAGTAAAAGTTTTAATCAACAGATTTTATGCTGAAAAATCACCTACACACATTACACAAATGTGCACATTACATTTTTGATGGTATACTCGATTCGGCAACAATTTTTATGATTAGTAATTTTTTTTGAAAAACTTTAATTTTTAGAGGGGTCACGAGGTGGGCCCAGTTCACTATGTTAGTTTTACATGAACCTACACGAGAGAATATCACCTTATACCACCTGGGGATCAATTTACATTAAGCTTACATAGGGAACTGACCTCCTCCCCTCATCTAAATATTAAACAGTTTTCAATTATTTTTTTATAATCTTAACATTTGTGGTGTCTGGAAAATGCGATCATTTTTACAAGGTCAGATAATTCCGAATTCGGTAGCTATGAATTGAAGGATTCCAATTGAATCATGAATTGTATTAACAGTGAAACTGTAAATAATATATCGTATATCTTTCTTTATCTCTCCTGAAAATTAATTATAAAATATTTTGAGAAAGGTTTAACAATTTATTCTTTTTTTATTATTAATTAACTTTTACTAATATTGACAGAACTATTGCATATATATGGGGAAAATAGGACAATGAAATTAAAAATGAATAACACAAACATTAATTTATTATGAACAGTTTAAAAAAAGTTATGCAAATTAGGCATGCCAAGAGATGTCTTTGGCCCCTTTCGTCTCTACGATATATACAGTATTTCAATATATTATGTTGATGGTAATATAGGTGTGATAATTGAACAAAACTTCATTTTTGCATATCTACACACACACACACACATTAGATATATCTATTAATCCAAAGTTAGATATGAAGTCAGTTTAACATGAAGGAAAAAACACTTTGGAAAGGTACAAAAATAGCCAAGAACGAACCTGTTGGCATTCTCTAATAGGGGTATCTCAGGCAATTAACAATAAACCAACCCTCTTTCTGAAGGAGAAGGTAATGCCTGAGAGAGTGCACCTCCTCGGATTAAATAAGACCAGACCTCATCCCAACAAAGTAGGGGATGATGGAGCCAGAATGATACCAAGGCAAACCTCGCCTGGTATGAAAAAGCTGGCTGAACCATATTGTGCCAGATATGCATGACAAAAGGGGTTACATTTTCTTATAGATAGACCCCCATAACGATATACAATATTCTGAAACTACATATCCAGGTTAAGTATATAAATAAGTATGTTTCACCCCCAAAGTTTAATATTATAAAATCTAAGAAATAAAATATTAAAGAAAGGGTACTTATGCAGTTTACGAACTGTGTTTTCATCGGCACATTCCGGCAGGCTATGTAAACTGCCGGAAGGTGCTGAATGAAAATTTTTTTTTTTTTTGTTCGAAAACGCTGGCAGATGTTAAAATGCTAGAAACAGGCATCAACGAAAAAAATTCAATAAAAAATTGGAAGAAAAAAATATGTACATTTATAAGAAACTTTCAAAATGTAGGAAACAAAAATTCAAATTAAGGAACAAAACACTCATTGTATGTGGTAAGTTTTTTTTTTTTTTTTTTTTTTTTTTTTTAGCAAACAATTTTTTTTCTTTCTTACCAATTCTTTTGAAACCCTACCGACTAGCTTAGTACTGTTTCTTTTAGCAAATTTTCTGTAGACAGACAATGGAAAAGTAGAAGAAAAACGGTTAGAGGACGTAGAAGGAAGCTGCTTGACAAGGTATACTTCAGCCATGTGCTCTAATATGGAGATGAAGGGATTGTTTCTGAATTTCTGCCTCCACATAAATTCACGCAGGTAGCTGTCGATTAAATCTTTGCAATATTTTCATTGCGTTTTCCAATTGTCCAGTGCTGTGAGTTTCATTGTTGCAATTTTTTTCGGCGGCTAAGCATTTCGGCACCTTCCAGCAGTTTATGTAACCTGCCGGAATCTTCCGATGAAAATGCAGTTCGTAAACTGCATGAGTACCAAAAAAGTAATATGGTGTTACAGGCTAGAGGCAGGACACACACACACACACACACACACACACACACACACACACACACACACACACACACACACACACACATATATTAGCAGGATGACCTGGTGGTGCCTGGGATTAGATCAGACCCCCATCCCATAAGACCATATTGTTTTTTTTCTAAATTTTATAGTCAATATTGGGGGTTTAATATATTTATTTATATACTTAGCCTGGGTAATATAATTTCAGAATATATATGAGCCAGAGTTGTACCTGTCAGGGCCCCATCTATGGGTTAAATATTATCTCTCGTTTGCAGACTATTTCTAAAATATATGCCTAGAAAATAGATTAATTGTTGTAGAGAGTGACTAACATGCCTCTTACAATGGTCTATTCCAGAGTGTATATAATCATTTATGGTATTAATCTGTGTTGGTCGGTTTTTCAGACATTCATGTAAAAACATATTCTTATGTTCTTGTTAATAAAACCACCACATATGTCACAAATGTTGTATTTTTTAAAATTTTTGATTTTGGCATTTTCTTTTTTTTTTAATTTCTTTTTTTTCTTGTAGTCTCCAGATCCAAAGTAGAATGTTTTTTAATGCACGGGTGTGCCAAATAACCTGCTGCTGGTCAAGTTTAGTTTGCTTTGCTTGTTTTGGTATATCAACCTCAGTGAGTCATTTAGTGCCGGCCAAAAGTAAAAATAGAATAACGATTCTTTGTAATAATTCTATTAGGTAGAAAGATCTGATTTTGTTAGCATTCTTTGTAGATAAATAGTTTGTAGAAAGCAGGTGGAGTTTTTATATATCGCTTCTACAGTCTTACTACTTTAAGGAATCCAAAAAATGGCATTTGGATTGACCTACTCTGAAAGGTCCTCCTGGTAATGTCTAGACCGGATTTCATTGAAATCAATACATAGCAATATATGTTCCATTGTAAATGCCAAATCCATTATAAAACCCGGTTGTTTCAATTGTTAGGGTAGAGTTTTGAAGATGATTGCTATGCAACTGACAAAGAAGACTCTAAAAATACGTCTTTCCAGAGCTTTCTCTGTCACTATCTTGATGATGCTAGACCTTGAATAGGGTTGTAGCTGAAACATGTATGTACATATGTAGCCAAAATGTTTGTATAAATAAAAAGCCAGATCCTGGTGCCAACATTCATTTTGTTTTTCATCTGTTTTCATCTTTCCACTTAAAAAACATAACTTCTTCGTCATATTTGGTTTAACATCTGTCTTACATGTTTCTAAGTTACAAACTAACCTATCTCTGTTCAGGTCTTTGTCTTTCTCTCAAATCCATCCTTATCACTTCTCATTTTTTTTTCTTTGGCCTTCAAGCACCCTCATCCATTCTTTCAAAGTGACCAAAGCAATAATTACCCTGTTCTGCACACATCTTAGACTGTCCAGATTTCATTTTCCTCTGAAGTCATCAGATCTAAGCCTGTCTTTAAGATTCACATTATCTATCCATCGTATCATTCTCATATCATTTTTCTCCATGCAACGCATACCCTCAACCCTCACTGACCGGATTTCACTTCCATACATCATCACACTGCGCACACATACCTGATAGACTTTTTCCTTGCTCTGCTGGTTAATAATGGCAGAAGTTACCTGAACTTCATCCACTTCTAACTCTTGCTATCACACCAACATCAGCTTCTCCCTGTACTCCAATGATATCACCAAAGGAACAAAACTTCTGGACAATCTCAAACATTTTGTCATCCAAATATATTTTCTCCACATCCAAGTTCTCATCCGTCACTATTGTTTTACTCTTTTTGCATACAAACTAGTTATCACCTCTCAAACTACTTGTTATTCCATTGTACTTGTTGTGTATCCAATGCTTGCAAGTATCACACAAAATTGACTTTTTAGCACTTTGTGACATCACAAGTAATGGACTTTTATGCAGAATGGAACATCTGTGAATTGACTGTCTGGTTGACTTTGTCGTTCAACAACATTCATAACTTAAGAATGTTCCTAATTTACTAAAGAATATAATTTTATTAAACAAATAATTTTTATTTTTACAAAATAAAAAAATACTAAAACTTTTTCCTCTTCTGAAATTTTCTTTAAAGTCAGCAAACATAAAAAAAGAAAACAGCATTCATTCCTTCATTTAAACAAGCAGCATGAACCATGATTCACAAAAGCAAAATAGCAGTTAAACCACGAATACCGTTTTGCTATCAACAAGTTGTCAAATCAAGTGACAAGGGATGTCACCCGGTACACTTAAAGGGAAAAAAGGTAATGAGAGAAAACTATTGCTGATATGGAGACTGATGAAAGTTGACAAATTTCACTTTCAAAAGTTATCAGTTTTATAAATAATTTTTACACAATTTTTTGTTTTCATGATGATGATGATCACAACAGCAACATCTGTTTTACCTGCTGTCATGTGTTGGATGGCTTTTAGAAATTGACTTCCAAACTAACCTATCTCTGACTGGTTCGTTATCCTTCTTTTTCTCAAATCCATATGACTCGGTATTGACAATGTTTTTCACTTCTTTGCACGTAGGAAAATGAACTAAATTTTCATTTGACAATTTTGACTTCCATAATCTTAGTTTCATAATAAAACACTAGATGTCATCATACAACTGAGGGATAAGTTTGCTTTTATCTTGTAATTTCAAATTAAGATCAGTCTAATGGAGGCAACATTCATCTCATTTTTCATCTGATCTTTCCTCTAAATGCAATGGAATTACTGGTAGGTTGAGAGAGGATAACCAATTTGTGTGCAAGAAGTGTAAGACTGTGGAGATGATGATACTATTGAGGCTGTCAGGAAGTTTTGTAACCTTGGTGATACAATTGGAGCACGGGGAAGAGCAGGTGCTAATGTGATTCTAAGAGGTAAGAGTAGCTGCAGTAAGTTCAGGGAACCTCTGCCATTACTAACCAGCAGAGCATTACTACTGTCAACCAAGGAAAGAGTGTATCACACATGTGTGTAGTGTATGAAGAGTAAACCTTGCCAGTGAGGGTTGAGAACATGCATTTCATGAATAGAAATGATACGATGGATGTGTAATGTGATAGGTTTAGTTCTGATGACCTCAGAGGAAGATTAAATCTGGACAGTATAAGATGTTTGCAGAAGAGTAGACTTTGATGGTACAGCCACGTTGAAGAAATGGATGAGAGTTCTTGGGTTAGTAGATGTAGAACAGTTGAAGTAGCAGGTTAGTTCACAGGAGAAGGTGAAGGAAATGACAAAATTACACTATCTCTTATGCGAGCTGCAAGTGTGCTTGCGAAGGGCCACATGTCTGACATGCCTGATTTAGTATATGTTTAAACTGAACTCAAGGGAACTTTTGGTCAAGCACATTACCAATTGCTTGCAGGTTTAGGCTCATAAGTGACAGCTGATTCATTTTTTTTCTATGTAAGACTCGACAGGTATATTGTGCAGTATAGTTAACAAGAAAATAAGGTGTGAAAAAACATAACTTTTACCAAATGCAAGAAATTTCAATCTTCTATCGATCTGCATAGTTTTGCAGGTTTGACACAAACACTTAAAAAAGTGTTTGTTTTTATATTTTCTATTGTTGCCTGTAAACACTTGTAAACCCGAAGTATTCAACATAGCGTTATATTTTACGTGATGTCATGTTTAACAACTCAAATATTGAAAATGAATTCAAACAACATGTTCTTAAAATAAAGTATTTTATTCAGCCAAATGATCATCTTATAGCTAAACGTTCCAAAATGTGAGTGAGAAAGAGAGTTACTTATGTTTCAAGCACATTGCCTAATAATTGTTGGTTTGTCTGACCTTTTTCAGTATGTCTTGTCTCAACTGAGTATTCCCACGAATACTTGCTATATTCTCCCAGAAATCCCACCAGCTTGAGAACAGATGACGTCAAGTACGCCCACTTCATTGACCTCAGGTTCTCACAACTTGGCAGGGTCAATATCCTGTTTCAAATGTTTCCTGTTTTTCAACACATATCTAAACAATAGGTACTACCTTATAATTGCTAGTAGATGAGTACCCGTCGATATTTAACACATGATTTGTCTAATGGAGACCATGCTCAAATTTGAAAGGAAATTTTCTTTTTTCTGTTACGCTAGAGTTTGAAATGGCATTTTCATTGCTAACCGTGCAGATGAAATAGACGCATCTTAAGGGTATCAGTTCTTGTTTAATTAAAAATTATTTTTATGGCGAAAGGAAAGATAACATTGCATGATGAGTCTTACAAACTGTATACAATTTGTCTGCTTTGTGATCAGGTATGAAAATTCATGACACAGTAAGGATCTGTTAATTGTGTTATGCATGATTACATGTAAGATGGCATGCCTCCGAAAAATGCAAAATTGCGAATCACCAGATTTAGAAAAAAAAAAAAATGAAAGGGCAGGATCCATTCTCAAGAAACGAAGACAACTAATAAACACAACAAAGGAATCACATTAACCAAGTTAAGTTGGATTTAAAAAAATACAATATTTACAGGGAAAATATACAGCCAAAAGTATTACTGAGCAGAAACATCTACACAATGACAATCAGATTAGGAAAAAGGGTCGATTGGTGTGATTTCTGCATAAGAAATCTTTAATTAAACCAGAACTTATACCCTTAAGATTTGTCTATTCAATCTGCATGTTTAGCAATGAAAATGCCATTTCAACATCGAGCGTGCTATCCATTAGATGAATCATGGCGTTTTACGTCTACTAGTAGCCATTAGCTAGTACCTAACATGTGACAAACATTTCAAACACGGTATCGACCCTGCTGAGATGTGAAAATCGGAGGCCAATGAAGTGGGTGTACATAACGTCATCTGTTCTTAGGCTTGTAGGATTTTTGAGAGATGTATTGTCTTGGTGGGAACCTCAGTTGAGACAAGACGGTATGTGTTGTCTGTGTTGTGATGACACATTGTAGTCGTCTGTCTCTCATTGATGTTATCTCTGCTGCTGATTGGAGAAAAATCAGGCATAGTTGTTATGGTGGGGATAGTAGTCACCTGTATTTCTCTCCACCGTTGCCAATACATGTCAACAGCGTGTAGCAATGAACATATTAATATCAGAAAAATAAAATAACTTATTTTAGATATATCGAGTTATTGCATCAAATTTGGCACAAATCATCCTTTATTTCTAACTAGCTGTACCCATGCCTCGGCGTTGCACGGGAGAAATTAAAAGAATGAATTAAAATTCGTCAGCAACCGACCGAACGCAAATAGGTCACATCAGAATGATATTCATAATAGTTAAATCACTACATATTACATTGATTTTTTTTAATGACTACATAATAACGTTGATTTTAAAAAAAAATTCTGCCCATAATCAGCTCTTCCCCTCTCCCTCGTAAGCAGAAGTTTAACAATGTAAAAAAAAGAAAAAGAAATTGTATCAGACGACTGGGATCGAACCATGAACCTCTCGGTCTTGGATCTACGTTCGTAACCACTGGCCTACGAAAATGAGTAGAAAATGTATTGAAAAATAGGTCATTGAAACAAAGCCAGCCAGTAGCTGGCATGCGTGTTATCGTACGATCCGCCTTAAGGCAACTGAATGTAGGGTCCACCAGTCACACGTTTTGGGTCATTTCTATACCAAGAAATCAATGTTTTTTTCCAATTTTTGGATATTATGCACATGAAAGGTGTTGGAATCAGAAAATGTAAACTGCATGGAGCCTGTTGAGTATCTTGACGTATAGTTACTTAATTCAGAAGTCGAGTCGTTGAAGAAATTGTAGCTGCCATGTTGAAAGATGAAATACTATGTTAATTGCATTCTCTAATAACCGGAATGACTATAAATGTATACATAATAGGGAGAAATAACGTAATCTGATATTCTCGAAATTCAGCGGGAGTGCCCATTAAATGTGTGCCTAATGTTTTGTATTATGTAGTAAATTAATAGCAGGCAAATATTAAATAATAACGGACACTTTTTTAAAAAGTAGACGTTGTTTATTAGTTCCCGGTGTTGATGAGAAGAGTGTTAGTACTAAAGTATTAGTGGGAAAAGATTTTGCTACCACCTATATGGAGTATGTTTTGAGGAGAGTCGAAGATGGTGGGCAAAAGTAATATTTAGTGTTAGCTGGAAAAAAATAATAATAAATTTACTAAAACACGATCGAGTGAATAAGCTTAATATAGTGGTGAGTTTAGTAGCCTGTGATGCATGTGGTTATTTTCCTATTCTTCGAGAAGGTACAGCGGAAAAATAGTCTTAACTTTATATATTAGATGTATTATAGCAGTGTTGGTTAAACTATTACTACTACTGATGATGATAATGTTAAAAACTACTATTTTAAGACTTCAACATTATTATAATTGCATCAAATTTGGCATAATGTGTCCTTGGGATCTCCAGAGGCAGGTGTTCATAAAATTTGAAAAAAAAATGGTAGATAAGGTATATTACATTATGAGGCGGTAGTAGGTTTGCAAAACTTCAGTGGATCACGTGTTCACTCCATACAAGGCCCCCCCAGGTGAAAACTTCAATTCTTGCCAATATTTCTTGAGCTCAAAAGAAATAAAAAGATCTTAACCGTAGTGATTTTTTCCATGTAATTATTTCGTCTAAACAGATGCTAGCCATGTGGAAGAAAAAAGATGGCTGACGAGCAGTTTGAGACGACAATGCAACAAGGTCTGTATATTGAGTAAAAATCTGTAAAAAGATATAACATCTAAGCTTATTAAAATCTACTTGCTGTACATACCGGATGCTACCTGGGATGTAGTGAAGTTTAGTTTTTAATTTTTATTTGTTTGCACATTTTTACAGAAAAAGGAATACAATTTTAGTTGTAAGGGAGACAACTCTTTTTATATTTTTCAATGAAAAATTATTTCCTTTGCTGATTTTAATTTAATTGGAACTTGAAAAATATTCCCATTTTTACCAATTTTAGTTGTAAGGGACACAACTCTTTTTATTTTCTTCAATAAAAAATTGAGTTTTTTTCCCTCGCTGATTTTAATTTTTTGGTTATAATTGAAAAATATTCCCATTCTTAGCAGTTGTCTCGACGGGACTACATATATTTTTTTTAATAAATTGTAGCAAAGTACGTTATTATAATACCAATAACAATATGTACACCCCCCCCCCCCAAAAAAAAACTGTCTGCTCAGAATCAAAGTTTAATATCTAGCTTGAATGCTATTTAGGCCCAAGTTGGAAAATTTCACAGGATAAGTTTTATGTTAGATTAACAGGTTTTTATTTTGTTAATTTTACGGCATATCAACCTTTTTTGATTTAGTACCAAACCACAATACCTATTTTAATTTATATAATAGATTTAACAAAAGTTGCTATTTTACTTAGTTGAAGGGAAGTTCGGGGTTCATACTTTTCTTAATAATATTAGTACGTAATTGACCACAATAGATCCGATAGGATTTGAACTTGGCATAGCCGATTCCATAGTCCGTTACTGCATCCATCAAGCTAGTTATGCATCCCCTCTTCTACCTGAACCTTATCAATAGTATGGAAGGATTAGCTTACAAGTGGCTATGTGGCTGTATTTCATACTAAGCCAAGGATTCATCCTTGGCAATCAATCCAACAACTTAGGAACTTCCATGACAGCACTACATCCTTCTTTTTCGCAATTAGGTATGGTCCAGCTCGAGCCTAGGAGGTGCATCCTCCCAGGCATTACCTCCTCTTTTTGAGTGGTAGCGGTAATGGTAGTTTATTGTTGATCGCCTGAGCCGCTCCTACTGGAGAATGCCGACAGGTCTGTTCATGGCTGTTTTTGTACCCAGCTTGAGTGCCCCCATCATGGGAGATGGCTTTCCCCACCTTCTGGCCTTGCGACATATCTTGCTGCAATGGGTAGCAAGTAAAAAAAAAACAATTTACAAATTAAACTTGAATGTGAATTGTAATTCAATCCAACAAGGGTTTAAGTTAGCTTAAGTCAGGAAATCTAGCACAGACGGAGCACATTATTTTTCCTATTCTGATGTCCGATATAATTAAAATTGGCAATTCTATAATTTTGTTGTTCATGGCTCAAACATAAAAAGCTATGTTTATTTTTATTGAGTCTAAAGAAGTTATATATATATATATATATATGTACATATTATTTTTGGTGATAAATACCAATGAACGAATACAGGTATCTATGGTAAAGCATTTTCTAAATGCTGAAGGGAGTCACCTCCTTTACACTGTGTCTATATTTTTATTTATAAAACTAGAATTATGAGCCCTATTGGCCCAAATTTAGTATATATTAAATCGTTTTTAACGCTAATATGTAGTTAAAGCAAAGGACTGTTAAAATAATTTCCAACGCTATTGATAATGCTTACCCATTCATTTATTTATTTTTTATTTTCGCTTATGTTTAAATTCATGTTTTGAAACATGACGTAGCTCCTCAATTTATGACATCACGTCAAAGCTATAATTATTTTGTTATAGTAATGTTTTAAGCTCTATAAGAAAGTCTAAGTAGGTCAGTTGATAGAAGCTCAGACTAAAGATCTCAAGGTTTCGGTTTCAATTTCCGATCATGGCATCCGCTTTATTTGTTGAGAATTTATTATTTACTATTAATGCAATATTTTCCTTTTCTAAAAGTAGTTAAGATCTCTGATATTTCGAAATGAGACGCATTCTGCAATGTATTTATTACGTTTGAAAAAAAATTGTGATTGACTGACGGACAGATGGACAAAATTTCTATTTATATAAGATATAATTATAGTCGGTATACATATATATATATATAAGCATACAAATGTTTTTCTCTCCCACTAAACAAGAATACATAAATTATACATAAAATGTTTTTCTTATGATTCTTTACACAAAGGAAAATTTACTTCAATTAGAGAATTATTTAAAAAAAAAAAAGAAAGATACTATTTTATTCAATGGCAGGTGGTATTTAAAAAATTTTTTTGTCTTCTGTGCTGATTATGAGGTTGTTATATAAATACAGGGTGGGCCAAAATAAGGGTCCTATCTTTAAATTTGAATAACTTGAATTTGAATAACTTCCACAAAATAAAAGTTAAACTCACCAAACTTTATGTGTGTGTAGACTGACCCTTCCGAGATTTTTTGAAATAAACAAAACAAATTTTAGCCGAAAAACACTTCTTAAAACTTACAAAAACTAAAGTATTGTTTTTTACACTGTTTTGAGTTTTTTAAGCAAAAATAATGTTTTCTAAATGAGGGTACGTTCCTTAGGGCTAATACGGCTCATGCTTGCTTCGGAAGGGGTCCTTTACTTATTCTAAAAAAAAAATTTTTTTAAATCAATAAATAAAAAAGTTATGAATTTTTAAAAATAGGACCCTTATTTTTGCCCACCCTATATATGAGAGAGAAATGTTACCCGTTGGTTTAACCATTCAGTTCAGGCCAGATCGTTTGAATCAGGAAAAATGAGTTTGTAAAGCCAGTTAAATATTAAAAAAATAAGGACAAATATAAAAAATTAGTCGCTTTTTGCTCATTCACTTTCCCTACTCTGCTATGGGTTAAATTGTTTTACTACTTGTAATGTTATTTCTTTTTATAATGGACTATTCCAATCTTTTTATACTTTCTCTTATTACATTCAACTGTTTATTCAGAGAGAGAGTGAAAGTCACAGAAACGGTATAAAATAAGAGCAGCATATAGTGAAAGAGGAAGATAATGATAGACTGAGACGGGTCACAATTAAGGCTAATTAGAACAATTAAATTTTTTAAACATAACTCAATCCAAACACTAAGGTATATTTTAACATATATTTTGTGATTAAAATATATAGACGTTGATTAAGTCAGTTTTAGTAGAATAATAGATGTACGAATAAAACCGCAGTTCACAGGTGTGGAGTTAGGAGTGTTTTTTTTATTATTTTTTATTTTTTTAACCGGAGCAGGATTTTTTGGCTGCCAATTTCCCACCTTGTTATACTACAATCTTATTAATTGCGCCAATTGCATTTCCTTATAAACCTTCATTAAACTATGTTACATTTAAAAAAAAACAACATTTTAATTAATTAAAAACAATGTGGCAGATGTGTGATTGGTCTTATGGACACTTCCCCAGACTATGGTATCATCTATGTCAAGTTTAAATTTAATCGAATCTATTGTTGTTATTTACTTACTGATATTGTTGGTGAGTATGAATCTGCAATCTCCCCCTCCAGCTATGGTTAAAATAGCAAGTTGTGTAATGGTATACAATGAATCATTTACAATAGATATTGTGCTTTGGCATTAAATATTCAAAAAAGGGTTTATTTGCCATTAAACAGACACCAGGTCAAAAAATGATACCTGATTATATATGAAAGTTTTGTGACCACTTTTTATGTGCATGTGCTTCTCGCCTCTACGTGACTTAGACATTATTTATGATTAATTCAATATTTATTGAAATAAAAAAATGCAATAGTGTAAAATTAAGTTTTAAGAATCCTATCTAAAAATTTTGTTTAATTACACAATTAAATCCACCATAATGTGTTTTAGTTTTTTTTGTGAACAAATCAGACATTTTAATATTTTTTTAATAGTGAAAAAAAAAAAATGAATTACTTTGTGCTTAAAGGTCCTTAGCAGGCTCTTCCCTCTGTGATCACAGGGTTTTAATGTAGGTAATGCCAGCTCTAAGAAGAGGTACAGGCTAGAGAAATTCACAAGGATTAATTGAAGGTATGGCCAATTGTTAGGGTTATAAATATCCGGTTTAAATTCAGCAAATTTAGAAGTGCTATATGTGCCTATCAAGGAACATCACTGATTTAATGAAATCTATATTTAAAAAGGGATGTTCACATTTTTAATTTTTTTTTTAGCTACAATTTTTGCAAGTGCTGAATAGCTTTATGAAGATCGAGAAATCAAAGTTTTAGCACACAAAGAAAATGATAGACAAATCTGAAGCTAATAAAGAAACTAACGTTTCATACATGAAATAAAGATTAACCGATGAAGAAAAAAATCAAATTAATACTGTCAGCTCAGAACATTCAGGAGTTCCTATTTACTTGCCTCCCCACGAGAGCAAAGTTAGACACAAGGTCGGTTTTTAATGTGGGTAAAATCCAGCTCCCCCAAAAAGGGTCACTTTGGATTTGGACAAGAATAAAAATTACCTAAGTCTAGAAAGAGTTCCCGTTCATTGACCGAGGACAGAATAAACTAAGTGTAGCATTAAAACAAATACATCTTCCCTGAACCTTATTCAAGTTATCCCCCCTAAATTATTACTGGGCAAGTTCTATTTGGAAGTACAAGAAAAAAGACCTCTTCATGCATGTTCAAAATGAGGCTTTTCCTCTTTTTGGTCTTGGGCTTTAAACTAGCCATCTTAGCATGATTCTTTTCTACTGGTTGCAACTATAATTCACATATAATATAAAAAGTAAATAATATTTACTATACATTGCCCATGTATCCCTTTATAAATTGTTTGCCCTGGCAATTCATGTTTACTTTTATTCTGTTTAGGACATTTATTTCGAATTACTTTTAATAATCAAATCTTTAATTTTCACCGCCTTTTATTTATTATATTTTATTATGTCCCTCTTACATTTGTCTTTGTCAAACTTTCTCTGTAAGAAATAAATGTGTATATGTAGCAAAGTATGAAAATATATTTATGGC
Source organism: Sepiola atlantica (assembly GCA_963556195.1). Taxonomy (NCBI): domain Eukaryota; kingdom Metazoa; phylum Mollusca; class Cephalopoda; order Sepiida; family Sepiolidae; genus Sepiola; species Sepiola atlantica. The sequence goes on along the minus strand of OY744524.1, from coordinate 165,692,007 downwards.
AATTAAGCTACACAGTGGCGTCTGCGTTTCATCCCTGCAGGGAATCGACAAGTGCACAGATTTTGTTATCGTTTTTGTTTATATATATATATCTACATTGTGTTTAGTCTAGGTAACTAACCAAGACGATTCCTGGTAGGGATGAAACGTGGACGCCTACGTGTAGCTTAATTGCCATAAATATATTTTCATACTTTACTACTAAGATCTACTCACGTATTCAGCACTGTTGAAGTAAATACTGAAAATCTATACACATTATATTCTATCACCTTATAATAGTATACGTGTATATATGCATATATTTAATAGTCACTTTCAAGGTTAAAACTCAATGGATGCTATTTTTAAAAGTTTTCAAGACCAGAGCCTATATAAATAAACAATAGAATGCTAAATCCCAATGACCACTTCTTTATTTACCTTTCAAAAATCCATACATTTTACGATCCATTTCGTCCACATATTAACAGCCAAATATAGAGATATATATCCTGGATTTTTCATACGTGCGACTTGAAAATAAAAAAAAAAATCGTGTCCAGAAACATCAGAAAAAAACAAAAAACAAAACACTCAGCTTGTTATAGGATTCGTAAATACAATTTAAAAAAAAAAAGATTCTTTTTAGTTATTGGACACCAACTTTTATATATTTATGTAAATTAAACTGTTTCCTTTATTATTGCTATTTCTTCATTATCCTTTTACCTAGTTTTATTTTTCTTCTGACTATCCACAATAACCCAACATATTGGATATATTGTTGAAGAGCCTAAAAAATGAAACTATCAAATATCCTAATTTTATAACTGATAACCCCTCACTTTGAACATGCAAACAAAAGAAAAAATAAGATATCAAGTATTCTATTTTACACTGTCATGAAGTAGGTGGATGTATTGAGACCAAGGTGATCCATAATATAGGCCTGGCAAACATGCGACTAGGGTCCACGACTGGAGGCGGACATGTGAAGACCAAAATTACTATTAAATAATAATTGCAGAGAAAAGTTTTAGTAAGAAATTTCTTAGTAATGTCCAGTAATTAGCAACTATACATATTATTAGGAAGCAGCTTATAATAATTGACTAGCGAAAATAGACTCCCTAACGGTCGTCTATTTTTGCTAGGCTGCCGCGTTCTTAGGTGGTGAGACAAAGAAAAAAAAAATTTGTCTCCGAATGTTTTTTTTGTTTAAAAAGGGAATTTTTTTTTTTTTTTTTTTTTTTTTTTTTGCGGGAAAATTTTTTTTTTTTTCGCGCCAAAAAAAAAAAAATATGGGGGGGGGATTTCTCCCCCCCCCCGCCCCCTCCCCCCCCCAAAAAAAAACAATCGAGAGCGAACGCAGACCCCAATGTATTTACAATGAACAGTTATACGATCATTCATTTGTAACTGGAAGAAGTTGAAAAAAAAAACGGATTCTTTATTAAAATTAAATAGGATTTTATCACTTGTCTTGGTGGAGTAGAAGTTAGCGCGTCCGGCAGTTAGCGTCAAGGTTTCTAGTTCGAATCGTAGCCTGGACGCTTAAATTATTTATTGTTTATTTCTGAAATTACGTTTACAAAAATTCCCCAGAACGGACAGACAGACATCCTGACATCGTGACAGAGAAAGTGTTCGTTATATTATAAGTGGATTTATTTCCATCAAATCAAAGGTGAAAAGTACAAAAATATGAAAGAACTAAATTCACAAAAAAATCACTTTCTTCACCATGAATTAGACACATTTTTGATCTTTCAAAAATCATGAATCAATTTTTTTTATATTGACTACTTGATTACACAAAATGTAATGGCATAATACAATCAGAAAGCAAATTCAACATTTTACAGAATCAAATACTTTATGGACAAAATAATGTTCGGAGAAACAATTTTGATAATTTTTACAAAATTTGTTGTTTTTTACATATACAATTTGTTTTTACAAAAGATGAAGAAAATGCTTTTTTCTTCATGATACGATAATACCTATTCTTTCAACGTGGCCATACCATCGAAGTCTACTCTTTTGCACACATCTTCCTATACTGTCCAGATTTAATCTTTCTCTGGGGTCATCAAAACTAAGCCCATTTTTAAGACTCACATTATACATCCATTGTATCACTCTCGTATCATTTAGACAAAAAATATACAGACACAGGATAAATGTTCACACTATTTTATTAATTTAGAGATATTCAATTGTTTGTTTTTGATTGTGCATCTAATGAATTTTAACCAAATAAAAGTACAATTTCTATAATAAATCACATGTAATGGACTTTTTATGAGACTATATATTGTTTATTATTATACTCATTAGAAGATGTCAGATACAATGAGACCAAAAAAGAATTATAATAGAAAAAAACTGACGATTAATAATGGAAATAATAATTTGACTGTTTCTTTCCTAGTGTTTATAGTGATGGCGGAGAGGTTTACACAAATATTGATGTGTTATTGGTCCAATAGATACCATCACAGATTATGCACTATACTTCATTTATTCTGTCCTTTGTCAGTGAATGAGATCCTTCTAGAATGAAGCAATTTTAATTTTTATCCCAATACAGAGTACCCATTTTATGGAAGTTGGATTACTCCACATAAAAAAAAACGATCTCATGTCTAACTCTGCTTCTGTGGGAGACAAATAAATAGAGACTATGCAATTGGCTAACCTGAGTTCAAATCCTATTAGATTTATCGTCCGAATTAAGTAAAGGTATGCAGCCATAACTTCCCCAATACTATATGTTAAATAGTTGTTGTACAACTAGAGGGAGGGGTGAAATCTTGTGAGTGACATTACAGCGAGAGTTGAGGAAGTAATAGTCGACCCCTTTTTTTCAGCAGCGAGCTTCTGTGGCAGACGTTTATTAGGGTTCGTGTCGATCTTTCCTCACTTCCAAAAGCCAATATAGGGGTGTGTATGTTAAAGGTTCTTTTAATGTTGGCCGATTAACTAGTATGGTTTTGTGATATCCTGGCCAGAGAGATATAATGTCAATAAATCTATGAAAGGTGTGTTGTCTTCTTGATGAGATTTTGTGAGTTCACACACATGCATTTTTATAAAGAGGATGAGTTATGCAGCAGTTCTGATGTACTAAATGTAGATGCTTTGTGTTTCGTATGACAAGACAGATGAACATCTTGCCTAAGAGACAATACTACGAGACGGCATCAAACAAACACATTTTGTTATCCACGCTATGTAACATAGCAAGTTGTATTCAACTAATAGTCCCAAACATTGTTGATTTTAATTTATTTTTATGTTTAATTATTATTTATTTATTTTTTTATGTAATGGGGCCTTCAATTGTGTTTTTACAAATATATTAGTTCATGTCACATAGCATGTTTATCTAGACCATGAGTTCACAACCTTATTTTGCTGAAAGCTATTTTATCATCTGTAGACTCCATGTATGCATATATAATTAAAAAAGATTAAATATTACTAATAAATTCTTATTAACATATGCACAATGTGTTCATGAGCATAAAATACATTTACAGCAGATTAAAATGTTATAAATCTATTATATAAAGGGCAGTCGTCTGTTTGTATATATGTATGTATATTTGTATGTCTCCAAAAGGCTCCAATGATACTTGACCCCCACCCCACCCCTCCCCGATAAAGTTGATATTTTCGTCAACAGCGTGGTCTCGGACGCATAATATTGGAAAAAAACATTGATTTCTTTCTACATTTGTGCGCCATTTAGTCAATCGTACGCTCTGCGCATGCGCGCTTCAAACTGCATTTAAGTGACCTATTTTTCATCAGTTTTTATACTCTGTTTGCCGCTTTTGGTAACGACGAAGGACTAAGACCTAGAGGTTGACGATTCGATCCCTACCGACTCCCAGAACTTTTTTAACGGTGACCTCAATATACATCGAAGGGGGAGGGGTCGGGAAGACAGTTAGTACTTATTTTTGCCCCGAGCAAAGGGGGATGGGAGTTAGGGGGCAGTGGTGAGAGGAGGGTGGTGCCCCAATTTTTTTTCTTCTTTTACATCGAAGGGGGGATAGAGTCCCCCCCCCCCCCCCCTCCGGTAACGAGGATGAGGGTGCGAGCAGAAAGACAGTAGGGCGAGGTAGCAACTGGGGTGAGGGGGCGACCGCGGAAGACATAGCTTTTCCCTGGGGAAGAGAGAGATTGTTACACCTGCATAGAGAGAGAGAGGAAAATGGGGAAGGGGTGAACGCCCCGGACAACACCGGGTACTCCTGCTAATGACATATAAAGCATGAAAACAGATAAGAAATGAGCTTAGAAATAGCGACGGTTTAAATGCCACATACGCTGCGATCGTATGTCTGACAGTGGCTTTACAATACATACAAACCAAAGAAAGCAGTGTTTATCTATATTACATCTTCTTTTTATATTATTACTAGCAGGACCCGTTACTCGGTGCTGCACGGGAGTAATATAAAAGAATGAATTAAACAGCCGACAGAACGCAAATAGGTCACATCTGAAACAAAAATAGAAATTGCCCCAGTTTCCTAAAGATCTCTACTATATTTGTATGTTCGAGTTTTAATTTCTGTGTGTTGTATTACCTAAACCGTAAATTAAGCATAACATATGGTTTAGTTCGGCCAAAGTCGGTTATCTCACGGTGCCGGTTCCAATTCTGTAAAAGCAGTTTTTTTGTTTTTTTTTCTGGTTCAAAAAATGTAGAAGCACTGTTTTTTCTGAGTTTTGTTCGATAAGCACACATTTTGGGTCACTTTATTTTGAAAAAAAAAACGTAAATGAAAATGTATTTCTGCCTAATCTGAAAGAAATGTTTTGTTTTTTTAGTTATTGTGCTCTATGCTTCATCTATTCTGTCCATCTAGACTGATGCAATTTTTATTTGTGTCTAAATCCAGTGACCGTATTTATGAAGCGTGATTTTCCCCACATTAGTAACAGACCTTGTGTCTAACTCTGCCCTCGTTTGGAAGAAAGTAAATAGGGATAGTAAAAAAGAAAATGTAAAACAAAACTACACAACACAAGTCTCATTTGTTTTTTTTTGTTTTTGTTTTCCTCTGCATTCGTACACTGGTAAAATAGGAATATGTCTTTACAGGGCTTTTCTCTTAAGAAAGGTGAAATTACGGGGAAAACATTGAAACAGTAATATTTAATCATATGCTACGATCGATCATGGTTGTAAAAAAAAATGTATTATTGTTGAATGGGTAATAAATCGTTCGTTTATAACAGTATTATTTTGGTGTAAATCATTTATGTACGGTTTCAGCATACTAAATGTGAAAGGAAATTGTGTGTTTTGGAGATGAATTTGATTCGAAAGCACCTAATATGTATTGTGTTGTGAAGTGTGTATTGAATATTATTAATAAAACGATTTAGTTATTGTAGAAAGTTTTTAAGGGATGTCTGTAAATGACTCACTTTGGGCAATGCACGATACTGTCAGGATGAAATGTGTCTCATGCCTATGTAAGCTGAGTGCTGATTGGCTGTTTTACGAATTCATAAGCGGTGAAGGTTGATAGCTTTTCTTCGTGAAATAATTGCAAAATGGTGTTTCAGGAGTGTAAGAGTTAATCATTCATAGAGAGAAATTAGCGTGCTACCCTCTCTTTGGAGCATGCAGGTAGGAGAGTTAGTCGTATGGGATAAATAATAGGAATTAATGTTATATGTTAAAAGTATGTGTAAGTTGCTGGAAACAGTCGAGATACGAGTGTATAGGTAGTGTGTTTGATGCATTAGTTTTCTTGCCTACTCTAACTGATTTGAAGGGGAAAAACCAACTCTATTTTATATATATATATATATAGATTATATATTTACAATATAATTGTTATACATATTTATATTCAACAGATTTCCATATGAACCTCTTACTACTGACTATGGACCCCAAAAGTACAATTGTATTTTGTGGGCACCCTTAAAGCTTCTGCGAATACCATGTGGACCCCGGTTGGGAATCTTTGATATAGAAGATTGCATAGTATTAATCTCTTAGGGGTGGCTGGAAGAGCCCGAAAAAGGACATCACATTGATTAGATGTTCAACATACAAAAGAACGATTTTACTTGTTTCTTTGCCACGTCGATTTCCTGTCATGTCGAAACTTCCTGAACATGTCTGCTTACATTTCTTTCTCTGAGATTTCTAGTGGAATTTTCCACTTTTCTATTTAATCTAACCTTCATGTTAAAAATTCTGTTTTTTACGCCCCCACATCCAAATATTGCTACTTAATAACTTATTTTTGTACATTGCCTTTAGGAAAAACGATTAGTTTTGGAAATATATATGAGAAATAATTTTTACCAATCCAAGCA
>OY744524.1:165643168-165680668 GCA_963556195.1 Sepiola atlantica | reverse complement strand
AATGGATATGTATGCTACAATTTATGAACAGTAACAAGTAATCTAACAACATATAAAGCATTCTACATTAGTTTGTAACAAATACTTTCTATTTGAAGATCCGTAATTGCTATAAAAATCAGTAACATTTTTTAATATTTCTAAAATGTTATTCTTATGATTAAATATTTCAAGGGGGATTATTCTGAAAACGGCTAGGCCTTACATAAATCTGTTTATTGGATCAGATAGACCATAAATCAAGGCTTTCAAAAAGTATATGTTAATATGTGAGGCTTAGCCCTTTTTAAGATATTTTGCACTTTATAAAAAAAACTATCACTCGATTTTCGTCAAAAATAGCTCTATTTTGCTTATTTTTTACTAAGAAAAATGAAAATAACACTAAATTTTTCTGGGAATATTATCTATTATCCATTGTCTTAGATGATCCGTTTATTTACAGTATTACCAAACCTAAAAAACAAGTTAAGAGTGTGCATATAAGGATTCTTTTGGTATTTGGGAGGGGTTTTCCTGAGGTTGGTAAATTTTGCTTATGAAAAGGTTGTCACTTGCAGATATATTTCCACAACTTAAAAGTCTCATAAAATGGCTCAAAATTATGCAATAGATTTTTTTGTTTTGTCAAAAATTTATTCTACTTTTAATTTATCAAAAGGAAAAAGTTAAAAGACATCGATTTTTAGCCAATTTCCATCTCTGGGCCCCCACTGTTCTCCCTTTTATATCTACTATCTGTGTTTAAATTACATATAAATCTCTCCAGTAGTTTTTGAATACATAAGTAGTTATTTTCAGTGGGAGGGGTCTCTCCCTTTGCATAAAGCTTAAACTAAATATAGTCCACATTACTTACTGTTATGCCTAGAAGTTATGTTTAAAAATTCATGCTGATGGGTTAATTAGCTTTGGAGTTTACCTCCACTCATATATATAAACACATCTAATTGTCTGGTATTATTGATTAAAAAAAAAAAATGATTTTTAGCTATTTTCATCTAACATATAAAGTTATCTTGTTGGATTTTCTAAGTCAGCCCCGAATAGCATTTAAGCTGAAAAATCAAACTTTGTTTCTGACTAGCCAAGTTTCATTTGTTATTGTTGTATAATGTTATTGGTAATATAATAACATACTTCGCTACAATTAAAAAAAAAAATACTTAGTACAGCCCAGGCGACTGGTAATATGAAGCATTTTCAATTAACCACCTAAAAATACAAATCAGCAAGGGGATAACTCATGTTTAAAATTGAAAAAATATAATAGGAGTTGTCTACCTTACAACTAAAATTGTATTTCAGAGCTTTAAAAATGTGCAAACAAATAAAAATTAAAAATTAAAATTATTTTACTGCATCCTGGGTACCACCGGGTTGGTATAACTAGTACATAATATAAGCAACAGTTTTGTGCATACATTTCATGAGGTATCCATTATAAGAGGAAAAAAACTATAATTATTAAAAACATCCATTACAGTATATCTTAAAAAATAAGGAAAAATGATATAAAAATGATATACTCAATGGTAAGGGTTAATTAAATTATCAGTTGGATGATGAATAATATTATGAGAGGATTGAAAACGATGGATTGGGAAGAATTTAATTACTTAAGGGAATGGCTCAAGAAGTATTTGTTGACATTGGATTTGAAGATGGCCATGTTGTCAGCTGAGAAGAAGCCCCATTCGGAGAATGCTGCTAAGAGCACTGTTCGTTTCCTGGACAGAGTTCAAAATCGACTTAGAAATCAAGTGGGGGATGATTTCTTTTATGCTTTACATCCTCTTTCTCACAAAAGAAAAGTTGTTAGTCTCTCTCTACTCTATCATTACTTTCATCGAAGATGCTCGACTGAGCATAAATCTTTGGTCCCCCCTTGCTATTACAATGAAAAATAACTTTCCTTTTTTTCCTACATATGCCTAGCATCAGGGGAAGTTTCTATGAACAGAGCTTCTTCGCAACGGTTTCCCGTCTATGGAACCCATTGCTGTAGAACTGCTTACCTGCAGACTACAACATAGTCATCTTCAAATCTAATGTCAACAGATTCCTATCATATACTGTCCAAACTTAGTTCATTTTATTAAATCCCCTCAATCCCCTCATGAGGTTCATCAACTTTTAAGTAGCTATCATTTTATCTTATTAACCCTTATTCTTGAGTGACCTTCGGCCTTGATAAGTGGTGACCCTTTGTAAAGGAAAGAAAAAAAAAAAAAAAAGATCCACAATACAGTGTTCAACAGATGGGTGTTCATGGAAGTTCCAGTTAGTTTCAAGCACACAGAGGGAAAAAGGAAAGTTCTTGGCAGTGGTTATGACTATTTACTGTGAATATTTTACAGGGGGAACCAGATATTGAAGCCTAGTCGAACACTTATCATGAAAATAACGATAGAGTAGAGAAAGACTAACAATGTCTCTTCCGTAAGAAAGAGGCTGTTTGGAAGGGAAGAGATCACACCCACATTTCGTTGTTATAATGCTTGCATGCACATATATAGTTCATAGAATCCAGTTTTCACGTTATTCCAAATTGGTATGCATTCCAGGTTTCAGGATTCCATATTTATGAAGTTCTACTGTGGATACTAACCGGTGGAGCTTTGATTTGGCAAAAAGCCCAACTTTCTTTAGAGAAAGGAGACAGAACCGTCATATTGAACATATTTCCTGCTTGTCAGTAGAGGTGTCCCAGCCCCCCTAACATGAATTTACCCCATCCAACTAGCAAACTAGAGCGTGCTTGCTTCAGCTCCTCACCTGTCAGCTTAGTAGGTTTTTTTAAGAAGTGTCAAAGCATCTTTATAAGAGGCTCTGTCTAACTGTCAGTCATGTTTAAGTTTGAATTGGTATTTTATTTGGTCTGTCACGCTTAAGTTTGGATTGGTATTTTATTTGGTCTGTCACGCTTAAGTTTGAATTGGTATTTTATTTGGTCTGTCACGCTTAAGTTTGAATTGGTATTTTATTTGGTCTGTCACGCTTAAGTTTGAATTGGTATTTTATTTGGTCTGTTACGCTTAAGTTTGAATCGGTATTTTATTTGGTCTGTTACGCTTAAGTTTGAATTGGTATTTTATTTGGTCTGTCACGCTTAAGTTTGAATTGGTATTTTATTTGGTCTGTCACGCTTAAGTTTGAATTGGGATTTTATTTTGTTTGACACGCTTAAGTTTGGATTGGTATTTTATTTGGTCTGTCACGCTTAAGTTTGGATTGGTATTTTATTTGGTCTGTCACGCTTAAGTTTGAATTGGGATTTTATTTGGTCTGTCACGCTTAAGTTTGGATTGGTATTTTATTTGGTCTGTCACGCTTAAGTTTGGATTGGTATTTTATTTGGTCTGTCACGCTTAAGTTTGAATTGGTATTTTCATCTCAAAACATTGAATGCAAGTCTCTTAATATCCATACTTTTTTTTTCCTTCTCAATCTTTAATTTGCTGCCGGTTTGAAAAAAGAAAAAAAAACGAGAAAAAAATCACTTAGAACTAGATTTTTTTTTTTTTCTATCGGTTTTAGGGTAGCGTTCATTTTTTCAATACATTATATCTATTATAATAATGCAACATTTATATTTTGTCTGGAAACCAAATTTTAAGATTTATTTCTGAGCAGTGAATGGAATTATTTCTAAATCGATGTATAGCTGGAAATCGAACCACCTTTCAAGGTTTAGTTAAGAAAATTGATAAAAGTTCAATTTTTTTTTAATTTAAAAAAAAGAAGTTATTTAAACTGATTTTTAATGCTGTAGCATTTTTAATGGAGGGATCTCAGTTTCAAAATTAGCTTTGATAACGTCCTGAATTCTACAATATTCAATTGTGTGAATATGACACCCAAGCAATGCTTAGTAATCCTTTTGGTATTGCACGTGATCCATTTCATTCTTATCAGGTTAAATGCTACCATCCTCCACTCTATCATAAAGACCAATGTGTGTTTATTTGTATATAAATAAATATACATAAATATATGTACTTCCATCCTGTCATGCAAAAATTAGCGAGTAGAATATGTGCCCTTTTCTAGCCCCCCAGACGAAACCACTTTCAGGTGGTGAGGAGAAGCGAAAAAGCAAATAGCAAGTCAGACAACCACCTCAGACTTACCCTGTTGCCTGATATTAATTCAGAAAGAAATCCATCACTCTATAATAAAAAGTTAACGCTTGTTTTTTTTTTTCTTTTTTAGGTCATAAAAAATATGAAAATTTAAATAACTGACATTATTCTATGATTATTTTATAATATATCTAAATAGCGATTGTGGACACTGACGAAGCATAATTTTTGTTTTTCCATTTTTGATGGAGGGTACTGTATATAATAAACTTTTAGAAAGTTTTAACTGTTTTGATTTATTCTAAGTATAGGTTGGCTAAATATTTAAATTTGATTATATCATAGTTGATTATTTTCAATTGGATTATTTAAAATTTGATATTATTTTTCAAAAACAACCGTGTATGTGTGTGTGTGTTCAGACCAGACAGCTGTTTCGCTGTCTAGGACTACTGTGTCTAGACATAGTAAGTGTATTCACGCTGAGATTCGAAACCCGAACATCCGATCATATCCAAATGTGACCAGCAGTCAAGCACCTAGAACTATTGCACCAACAAACCTACTACTTAGAGTAGGAGAAATTCTAGCGTTATATGTACTGTTTACATATATTTTGATCATGCTATCCTGTAACTGAAAGAAATCTATTATTTACAGAATATATATATATATATATCTATATATATATATATATATATATATATATAAATGCTAAGAACAGCAACCTGTGAACCCATTTGTTTCCTATTTTAACAATGATCCATGATCATATTTATGACCTATTCACCTCCGTACATTGAAACCAACTATAAAAATGAATATAGGTGACCTTCTTCCAAGCTTCTATCAGTGCTGCTTTTGTGTGATTCATTTTCGAACTTTCCATTTTCAAATGAGCTAAAGAAATTGGTCAATATCGGCATGGGTAGAAATTCTCTAGACAGATAGAAAAACACAAATCGAACTGGGGAGCCCGTGGCCCGATTTTGAGAAAGGTTTTTCATACCGTACACCACAGGTGAGTTTTGAGAATACCTTATGTTGATCCCCACAAATTGTTGTTCTTTGTAATTGTTAAGCCCCTATAAGTGAGTTCTTATTAGCTATTCCAAAGTAGTCTGGTTTAGAGTGCGAAAAAACAAGTAAATATTGTGAAATTCTCTTCAATTTCAACTTGCTATATCTCGTTTATTTTGTGGGGGTATATCGACAAAATTTAACCCTTTCTCTTTATAAATGTACTGTTCTTTCTCTTATGTCATTAATAGTTTTTTCCAGTCTACTTAAAGTCAGGTTAGTATTTTCGGTGAGAGGCGATTTATTTTTTAATATTTTAATATATTTATTTAATATAAAAACAGTCCCATCTTGAAGAAAAAGGATCACTTGTTAATATGCTGAGCCTAATTTATTTTAAGTTCTCTTTCACAAAAAAATTCAAGTTGAAAACTTTTGCCCTTATCAAATTGTTTCCATCTGTTTTTACATATTTCAAATCTGAGTTTTTTTTGTTTTGTTGTTTTTTTTGCTTTACTATTAAAAGAAAAATCTAGCTTAATCTTTAATGTGTTATGAATCATAAAAAAATAATGTGCCCACATTACTCACTCTGTTGCCTATAATACATATTCCATAAATCATAATGATAAGTTTAATAGTTTATAATTTTACCAAGCACATATTATTGACGCTCACGATTCTTTTAAAAATGTATTTAAAATTTGATGTAGTGAAATTCTTTTCTCTATTAATTTTTTGTATCTAACTTATTTTAAAAGTTTTTCGAGGTAGGTGTAAATTTGTGTGGGTGTGCCCCCTAAATGGTAAAGTTTACAAAAATAATGTGTCCATATTACTCGTGGTTTGGTTAATATATATATATATATATATATATGAGAGAGAGAGAAAAAGGAAGGATGAAGGTAATCCGACGTAATGGGAAATGAAAAGGAAAAACCAAAAAGGATGATAAAGGATGATAATTTTAAGAAAAATGTCATGCAAGTACGTGAAAATATTGGGTTGACATGATGGGTTGAGAAAAAGTAGTAGCCAACTACTGGGTGCTACTGACTTCACTAAGCCAGAACCTCGGTCCTGCGCACCCAGTAGTTGGCTACTACTTTTTCTCATCAACCCATCATGTCAACCCAATATTTTCACGTACTTGCATGACATTTTTCTTAAAATTATCATCCTGAGGAAGTCTTACATCCTTTTTGGTTTTTCCTTTTCATTTCCCATATATATATATATTAGTGAAATAAAAACTGAATTGTTTTCACATTTGTTTATTGGGGAAGTGGTCATTTGATCATAACCACTGGAGAGCCATGAATTTTATAACGGTTCTGTTTTTAAATCCCCGAAACATGGTAAACAGCTGATGATCCCTGTTTAATATTTCACAATTTAAGTTAAGGTTCCCTGTTTTTGTTTCACTGTTATATACTTGAATCCCCTTTTGTATTTGTAAATTTTCAAGCAGTAAGTCGGCTTGTGCAAGTGCTAAGGCTGCGATATTTGGGATTTAGTTAGTATCCCTAGGAATTTAAACTGCATTTTCTTTTTTTATTTAAAATGACTAAGTTCTTCAGACTATAATATATATATATTTTATTTATCTACCTCCCACAAGGTAAGATGTGACACAAGGTCGGGAAAGTGGGATTTGATAAACCAGCGCCCGAGAAGGTGAGCACTCTGGCCATTAAAAATTGCCTGGGCAGCCCCGTCGGCATTCCCCGGTAGGAGCGCCTCAGGCAGTAAGCAATAAACTTACTCCTCCCCAAAGAGGGGAGGCAAAGCCTGGGAGGGTGGACCTCCTAGAACTGCACAGGACCCATAGACCGGTGTAAATCAAGCCCCGAAGGCTAAGACAATACCAGTCTATGGGGTGCAGTATCCATTGGAACAGATACTACACTTTGATCTTGGCCAAAAGATATATATATTAAAGTAAATAATAATAATAAAACACTACCCTTCAGACTACAATGTGATATTGTAATTTGCATATCAAATAATAATACTAATTATAACAATAATAATGATAATACTATTAAAACACTACACTTAAGAATCACTCTGCGATATGGTAGTTAGCATATAAAATTATATAGTAATAAAAGATGCATATATATATATATGTGTGTATATATATATATATATATATATATATATATATATATATATGAGAGAGATAAAACTAAAATTTTGGTTTTGGATATTCTTGGCCTTTTGGCTAAGATCAAAGTGTAGTATCTGTTCCGATGGATACTGCACCCCATAGACTGGTATTGTCTTGACTTTCGGGGCTTGATTTATGGGACTGTCCTGTGCAGTTCTAGGAGGTTCACCCTCCCAGGCTTTGCCTTCCCTCTTTGGGGAGGAGTAAGTTTATTGCTTACTGCCTGAGGCGCCCCTACCGGGGAATGCTGACGGGGCTGTTCAGGCAATTTTTAATGGCCAGAGTGCTCACCTCTCGGGCGCTGGCTTTTCAACCCCCACTTTCCAGACCCGACCTTGGGTCACATCTTACTTGTGGGAGTAAGATAAAAACTGGCCTTGTGCCTAACTCCTGGAGAGGAGTAAATAAATATTATGTATACTGTTCCATGTCTACAGCTGAACTCTTTTCAAGTGTTGCTGCTAGCATTTTATAGAAGTAAAAACCTGGTTACACTAAATGGAAACAAAAGATTTGAACCACAACATGAATATTTCTATTTATTCAGAGGCAAGCAATGTTTACAATAACACAAATAACAAAAGACATTTTTACTTTGATCTCTATTATATGGCCCAAAAATTATTGCTTGGTGTTATTAAGGATGCTTACCTTTAAATGTTGCTCGGAGACAAATTGTCTGGTGGTATCAAAATGTCTGGTTTGACTACTAAAAATAGAAATCTATAAAATTTCTAGGATGGTCAAAAATCTATTCAAATTCTAAACACAAATCAGTCACCCAGAGTTCAGTCCTTGGTCTTATTCTCACCTGCTTATCCTTTTTCCATTCTTTTTAATTCCTATTTTCTTAGAAATGTACATTCATAAATTCTGGTCACATGATTCCCCTCCAAAAGATGAAATAATTTCAAATTGATCTGATATGTAGCCTCTGGATTTGTTTTACCCCCGGCGATGAAAATCTGGACTAGTTCCTTTTCGCGAGTTTATGAACTTGTCTTTACTGGTAAATTTACAGTCGCCCCTTATGTCTCGGTGGCAATGTGCCTCGATTGGGGTGAATTAAAGTAAAAAAAGATTTTTTTAATCTCTATATAAACTAGGTATATGTATATATTTATGTACTTGTGCAAAATTCATGTCTAAACTAATTATCCAATCCTTATGAATTTTAAAACACAGCTGCTAGGCTTAAAGTATTGTAATGTAATGTGGGCTATATTTAGTTTCATGCCTTTGTGAAAATTCAAATATCGCCGATTTTTGTGAAATTTTAACAATAGATATTAGACATCAATTAATAAATATTCTCCAAATTTCAGTTTCTTTGAAGTATTTCAATTCACATTTTATCCATGGTCAGTAGATACCAATTAAGCAAGATTCCCTGAATTTCAATTTCTCCTTAAGACCCTTTAAGCTTAACCTTAAATTTTAGACATTTTCTAAAATCAAAATCATGTAATGGATTTTGATCCAAATTAGTATAAGAGATTCTAGACATAAAGTTTAGTATCTTTATATCTTGATTTTATTCTTTGTAAGGGGACATAAGCGTTACAAAACTGTTCGGTTCAGGGAATTAATTTTACTCATTCTGTGATGGGTGTTTTAATATATATATATATATATATATGATTCACCCCATGACTAATGAATTATGGAATATATATTTTAGCCAACACGGTGAGTAATATGACACATTACTTTTTGTAAACATTACCATTTAGAGAGTGTATTCCCTCCCAATAAAAAAGGCAATATACATCTCTATTCTTGTAAAGCTTGTATCATAATAGATGTTATTAGTGGTCTAAGCCTCTATGGGAACCTAAACACATTTCACAAGGTGAATAAAATAAATAATTACCCTTTTTGTTCACCATAGATTTGCGAGATGCAGACAAAAAGAAATTACTTTAGTTACGTAAGCAGACAAAAAGAAATTACTTTAGTTACGTAAGCAGACAAATATAATGTTCAATTATGTAAACAGATAAAAAAAACATTACGTTTTATCACTTACAGGGTGGATAGAGTACATGTATATCTCTTATATATCTCTAAGTATGAAAATGTGTTGCTCAAAATTCTATATACATTGCTTATACCCGTCTTGGGAAGGGTATTCAGCTAGTTGTTATATATTCCTTTTGTAACAAGAATTTACTTTGACATTTCATCTTTTTGCGTTTCACTGTTACTTTCGGATAGTATCAAAAACCACTCTTGTATTTTATTTCTTTTTTCTGTTTGTTATTCCATATCCACTTTATCCTGTTTTGAAATTTTTCTCTTAAATTTAATAAGAATTATTTTCTTATTTGTTAGATTTTTTAATTCATGTTTATTCTCAAATCCATTCTCTTTTAAATAGTTATAAGTGAGTCCGTAATTTATGACTTGTGGTCACCAATTTGATATCAGATAATTCATAATTTATGGGCATTTCAAGCAAGACAGCTGTTTCAATTCTAAGTCTTTTATGAAGAATTTGAATGTTGAAATTGTCTAAACAATTAAAAAAAATTGTGTGTGTGTCGGCAATGTCAACTATTGCCTGTGTCTTGGCAGCTTGTTATGGCATAATCATTCAGTTCTTAATTATGTTATACTAATTGAGCATATCAAACTCCCGATAATTAACAAACCATACCTTGTTCCGACATCTCTCATGATCAGGGAGCAATCTTTTGCTCTGCGCATCTCGTCTCTATCCACGTTTGTTGTGGGAATCAGAGAGCTGAAAATCAAAGGTCGAACACTATTTTCATTTTAAACGGCAGGCAAATAATTTAACAAGCATCATGTCGAGAGAACAATAGGTTTATTGAGTTACGCGATGCTTCATTACATTATAATTGGTTAATTAAAATATCATCACTGATTTAGCCGTATCACAGTCATGATCTCTCTTTCTCTTTCTATGATGATTATTATTAAGCATAAAGCTTTTAAAGTTACAAGTTTGTTAGCCTGTCTTCTCGATCACTTCTTTCGAAACTGCAAACAGTTACGTTTGACTAAAATTCCCCGGTTTTCATATGTCACTTCCTCTTTTCTATATCCCTACTTCTGTTCCCATGATATTCATCCTCAGTCACCGTTTAACTTTTGATCTCTTGTTTATAGTATTTCCTTCTATTACTAATGGAGATTTGGTATCTGTTCGCCAATTCAAGGAGTGTAGTGTAGTATTTGTTCTGTTGTCATAATACCATCCTCCCAGACATTACATCCTCCTTTAGGGAGAGGGCAGTCAAGAATATGTTCGTTTGTCATATCGACTAGCAAAAATCGCAACTGCAATTTTGTTGAATCAATTGTATATAATGAATAGTTTACAATAGGTATCGTTCCTATTTATTTGCCTCCCCACGAGGGCAGAGTTAGACGCAGAGTTGGTTTTTAATGTTGGGAAAATTCAGCTCTCCAAAAAGAGGCACTCTGGACTGAAACAAAAATAAAAATTGTCTCAGTCTAGAAGGATTCCTCTCAGTGACCGAGGACAGAAAAGATGAAGTGTAGTATCAGAACAGATACTACACCATGCTCAGCCAAACTGCAAAAAGTTTAATTTGACGCAAAACAGGCAAAATCAACCAAACATTTAAGAAATACTGGTGGTTACAGAAAAAAATAAAAGTATAACTGCTTGAAAGGCGACACTAATATTTACATAAAATACCCCAACACCAGTCGAATTGCTTAAAAAAAATCCTGTTCGATCCTATTTCTGTCACATAAATTATGTGGAATGAAATGGGTTTCAGCATTACTCCCAAACAACTTATTTTACGTATGTAATTTTCTGTAAAAACAAAACATTACAAACACTAAGTTATTGCAAGTTTTATCGTACATGTGAAATTTTTTCAATTTAAATTTGTCATTAGTCATTAAAGTCAAACAAATTCAGTCATTTTTTTTTTTCATTTTTGAACTTATGACATTATTATAGATATATCAAGATTAAATATTAAAATAGCTGACTTGTTCGTGAAGAAACAGAAATTTATTTGTTTTAGTATTTTAGACTATTGCATTTTTGATTATTTTTTAAAAATGTATTAATAGTAAATAATAGATTTCCAACAATAAAAAAGTAGAAATCGTATCTCAAGCTATTTTGCTTCACTATTTATCATATAATTCTAAGCAGTGTTTTTTTTTTGTACTTGTTGTTGCTGTTATTTAATAGATTATTGAAAAATTAAAAAAAGTTCTTAGGCAAAATTTAAAAATCTTTCTAGGCAAATTCGTTTTTTTAAAGAAAATGAATCAAAATTATTTTTTTTCTTGTTAAGAACATATACTAACGTTTCACAAAAGACACTGACGAACCAGAATTGAACATTGATTTTGTAATCACAAAGGTTTAGAAAGAGACTCGCTTTACTTTATTATATAGATATATACTCAAAGCTATAAAAATATATATTCTGGTGTATGATTACTTTCCAGACTCTTAAATATAAAATGTCTAAAGTGCAACCAAATGCTACCAAACTAAAAAAGCTAACATGCATTCTTCTTTCTTTTAAGCTATAAATGTCATAGGTATAAAAATTGAACATTTGTAATAGACCTGGCTGTTATCTTTTAATCCTGGCCCTTTTAAATATACCCAAATAATTTTATGAAAAGAAATTGAATTTGTACTTGTTGACTTGGAGAAAACATTTGTCATTAGATCAGCTTTAAGATCAACTGGTGCGTTTATAGCTTGATATTATTGTATTATTTTATTTTTCACATTATTTTTTTTCTTCTGTGTTTTCTAGATTAAGTGGTATTTATAAAACCTGACCTATCTTTCAATAGATTACCCCCTAATAAAATAGTGGGTCAATGTTTTTTTTAATACCAAGTACTTTTGATTGATTTATTAAAGAGAACTTAGAGAGAATCCTTCATTTGGATTTAGCTCTGGAGTAAAGAATAAAGAATTTAAATTAGTAGTAAAAGGATTTTAATTTACTTCATTGTAGCATTACCTTCCAACGAATAGCTGGTGCTACCAGATCAGGCTGTCTGAAGATACCGGCTTCCTGACTTAAAATGCATTAAACATTGATGTTATTGTCTTTTTCTTTCCCTTTGCAAAACTAAATCATGTTCTGCAAAGGTTAAAAGAAAAAAAAACATTTTCCTCTACAAAACAACCAGACCAAACACCATGAATAAATATTTGAAGATAAAAAACTTGAAGCATAAAAACTTTTACCAAAATGACCAGATTCGGCATTAAATAACCCGAAAAGGGAAGATATGCCGTAAAACAAAACAACCAATCACCGGATAGGTGTGTGATTTGTGTAATGAATGCCATTGTGAACTGTACTTACTTGTAGTGGCTTCCTCTTGACCAAATAAAGCGTCTCTGACCATCGCAACCCACTTTCGTCGCTCCTGAGCTTGGCCACACAATATGGCTAGCCAATCGAAGTTCCATAGTGGGCCTGATAGTACTGTTAGGTCACCTTTGATTGTCGTCACCCTGGTATTCAACTGCTGATCCGCATGTTTGCACTAACCCAGTAGAAAAGAGTAGAGAAGCATCTGGTGTATGAGCTCTCCCTTTGGGCACCAAGCTGCATGTCTGAACCTTGGAGAACAACAGATGACAAAGGTTGGAGATTCAGTACTCGGTGGAGAGCTTCAGTTGGTACTTGATCTATATGATGATATCGCAGAATGCAGTGAATGCAATTGTTGTCAACATTTCGCAACCATAGAGAAAGGTCGTCTGTACCATAGCCTAATAGATATGCCCTTTGATAGCTGTTGAGATCTGTTAATACCACAGTGATTGCCTCAGACTGACGAAGATTGACCTTGCAACTCCTATACGACATTCGACCTCAGAGCTGCTTCTTGTCTAGATTGTATTATGGTTGAACCAAGGTAGATGAATGACTGCACATCTTCCAGGTTGACCCGTCTAATGTGAGTGGCTGCCAGGTTTTTGGATCAGTCAGCAATGACATGACCTTGGGGTTTGAGGTGTTGCTCATTTCCATGCTGTTGAGCGCAGTTTGTATTTCATCACCAGTCGACCCAACCAGAACAATGTTGTCTGCATAGACAAAATCAGATACTTTCACGTTCCAACCAACTGCAACTCCTGTGTATGTAGTCACTTCCAAATTGTGAACTATGGAATTTGTTATGAAGAGTTAAAATTCTGTCAGATCTATTGTGTTTAATTACGCGAAAGGTATGAACCCACGATTTTCTGCAAGTAAGGGTAAAATTACAACTTGTTCAATAGGTGTGGTGTTTCAATATTAAATAATCCCTGCAAAAAGGGGTCGGTATGCCATAAAAAAAGAGAAGCCAAACCTTCCAATAAAATTGATTTTTATGAAGAGCTGCTTTACCTGGTCTTCAATCAAGTGCTTTTAAGACTCCTTTCTCAGTCAATAATACAGTTGATCAGGTGGGAAATTTTTTAAATTTTAATTTTTATATATTTTATTTTATACTGTTGAATCAAATCTTTTCAGCTGACTACATCATCTTTGATATGAGGAGTCAGGAGTTGAACATTTCTGAAGAAATCTGGAGTTCAGAGCTGTGGAGTCTCAATCGGAAACAATTAAGAGGTCACTGGAGTTGGAGGCTGTAATACTACACAGAATCCGACACCTGTCGAATTGATATGTTATATGACTCTAGTTTATTCTTTGATATAACCCAGTTTTAATGATATATACCTGCTCAGCTAAGGAGCATATTTGTATACTTTATGAAAGTCATGTTAGGTCTGCTTTCTTACCTGCCATTCGTACCATGTAAACTCATACTACCTGTTCCATCGACTAAACTGGCATCTCCATCAGACTGACCTTGGCTTATCTGACAAGGTGAGTGTGTGGACACAAAAAACGAGCGGTCAAAGAGCTGATCAGATCCATGGGAGTCAATGGTCATCTACATTTGTGGACTTATGATTTATTTTTGTCACTCTCATAACTCTTGCTTCCCCTCCATTTTGTCTTTTAATTCTCACATTCCATGAACTATGTTTCTGAAAAAGGGGGAATAATCGCTGTCTTTGAAGTCTAATATGGTAAAAAAGGATTTAAAGAATATATCAAAACGATGAGCAAACTATACATTCATATATATATATATATATATATATATATATATATATATATATATATATATATATATATATATATTATATATATATCAGTTTATGAGAAACAGAGGGTGGTTAGGTCTTGGCATCTATAATTTCTTTAATTCTGTGGGGTTTGATAGTTATATTTCTAGATGTTTAATTAGAAGGGTTCATGCATTTATCATGTTAGAAATTTTAAAGGAGATGGGGTATCTACTGATTAATGTTACATTGGCTTATGTGTTCTATCTATATGCAATAGTTATTGAATAAATAAATCTGAAAAATAACTAGAACTCCTGACGACCTTACCTAAGGTTGTTGCTTGCTACAAGCATGGTAGAAGCGAAGAGAGAAAGGGGGAGTAGGAGAGAGAGAGTGGTTGTGTCTCTATCTCTCTTTTGCAGTTTTTACATTTTCCGTGAAAAATAAATAACTTTTTTTATTAAGTTGATGCCTAATTTATAAATTTTAACAACAAACTTATTTTTTAATGTTTACAAAGACTTTTTCAGTATTCTCATTGACAAATAAAAACAAAAGTTTAGCATTGTGATTTGTCCAGATTACGAAAGAAAAAAAAATTGATATTTTAGTATGATTGTATATTAATATCACCCCCCCCCCCCCAAAAAAAAAAATTCTAACTTTTTTAACTTGATAGAAAGAAGAAAAAAAACAATTTTATAATTTAAAGTGGGGAAAATTTTTGTATGTAAATTCAATTTTTCAGGTCAGTTTTAGGGCAGTTAACTAAATTCTTTTTTATGGGACTTAAATTTGCTGCATTTTTTTTTTTTATGAAGGGGGCCGCTACTTTTTTAGGAGATTATATGTGGTTTTATGGTCCTGCCACTCGGTCTTAGGGTTAGTGGGAAAATTTTTTTGTTAAGTTCACTAAAAAAAAAAATACAATGGCTCAGAAATGTGGGAACATTTTATGTTAAATATATATACAACTGATCCCTGACTCTAAATTCTAAAATATTTTTTTTTCTTTCTGTTTCCCATGGTGTTAACACGTAATCCCCTAAAAAAGCAGAATGTCATCTTTTTTCAGAGTGGTAGGGTATTAATAGAGAGTGTTAATCTGCAACTTTACCCATATTTAATTTTTAAAAATCTTATATTTGTATTTTACTATACGTCCCTTTTTTATTTTAATTTTAAGCAACCGATTTTAGTTGTGTTTACTTTTCCGGTGAAAATTAAGTAAATAACTTTTAAATGATCTAACTAATTAAATATCTTATTTTTATGGGGTAAATAAAGATATGTAAAGTTTGGATATTATTGTAGATTAACACTTCCATGCCACCCATCCCCACCCTCGATAAATGAAATTCTACTCTTTCAGGCGATTACATGTGAATATCTTGAAAAACCTGGCCGAAAGAGAAACAACAAAAAGTAATTTAGAATATAAATTTAACATAAAATAATCCTCTATTTTCATGCCATTCTAAGGTTTTATGGCAGTTTACCATTATTTTGTCATTGAAGATGAATTCTGTGCGTTATTTTTTTTTCTAGGGAAGGAAAGACCTTTTTATGACGATTGCGTGTGGTTTTACGACCTTGCCAGTCAAACTTAGGGTTAGTGTTAAAAACATTAACTTGCCCTAACAATCTAGAATGACCCTTAAAAGAATCTCATTTTGAAGAGGTGGGGGGTAATTTAGTTGAGGATGTTAATCTACAAATTTACCAAAGTTTATTAAAATTATAGAATTCTCTGAGTAAAAAAACATTTTTTTTTTATTAACCCCCCCCCCCCCTCCTTCCAATTAATTGCTGCCCGGAGGGTGGGTAGGTTTAGCTAGTATCTATCTATCTATCTATCTAAATTATTTATAAACATATTATTCCAGATTGGGATTGTTTTGAAAAGTCAGTGTGTGTTAATAATGAAAACAAAATCGGTAAGCCAAACAAGAATGTTATTGTACATTTGAGAAGAATTTTCGTATTGAAAATTAACATCAAAATTATATACAATTGTCAAATAATTGTTACATAAATGATTGAACCGGAAATTTTTACGTCAAACTTAATTGGTTTCTGTTTCATCACACACATGGGATTAATTAAAAAATTTTTTTTTTTTTTTAAATTTTTTTTTTTACTCTCGAATATTTAAAAGATATTTATTACATTTGGAGAGGAGAGGGATATCTGAAGGAATATAGCCAATGATATGGAAAATGCCAATAAACATAACAGATATCAAAAGATATATCTATTTTTGAAGCAGAAATTATCTATCATTATGATCACCGAAATGGCAAAGTACTATTAAATGGATTATTTTCTAAGTATAGAGACAAAAATTAGTTTTTATATTAAAATATTTAAAGTTAATTTTTCTAATAAAATAATCATTTATATAATAGACAAGAACAGGTATTAAGACAAGCCCAGAGAAAGATTAAATCTGGACAATGTAGGAAGATATGTGCAAAACAGGAGACTTTGTTGGTTTGGCCACATTAAAAGAATAGATGATAGTGCTTGGGTTAGATGTAGAACAGTTGAGGTAGTGGGGTTATTTGGCAGAGAAAGGCCAAGAAAAACATGGGAGTAAGTAATAAGAGTGGATTTGAGAGAAGGAAGAATAAAAACCTGGCCAGAAATAGGTTAGTTTGGAAGTCCATTTTTAAAAGCCGTTCAATGCATGCCTGCATGTAAAACCGAATATGATGAGATATTCTGAAGATGCATTCGTTGAATTTGCCGATAAAATGCTTTTTCCCCCTTAAAAATGAGAAGGAAATAACATGACCAAAAGTTGGAAGTTTTGTGTTTGAGCAGTTTAAAAAAAAAAAATTAACATTGCAGTCATTTTTTTTCCTTACAGCCGACTCTCCTTCTTTTGACATAAGGAGTCAGGAGTCAACAATTTTAACAGGCGTCAGTATTTTTAAACCTAGTCTGGAGTCGGCTTTTTCTCAGCAGACTATTCACATTTTGACTGTTTCTTTTGGAGGGGTAGGGGCAGGGTGGTGTTCAAAAGACCATATGCTATCGATAACAATATATGCGAAATAGACCGTCTCTTCTATATTATAGACGTTAATCGATTATTTATTGAAATAAAATATGTAATAACATAAAGTACTGAAACAAACCCTTAAAAGTCTTATTTGAAAAAAATGTTAATTACGAAATTAAATACACCAAAATGCATTTCGATTTATTTGTAAACAATCCAGCCATTTGTTAATCTTTTGTTAATAGTTCATAAAAAGGATGGATTACTTTGTGACCCTTCGAAATTTGAAAGCATTTAAACTGTCAAATAGAAAATCATTTCTGGCTTTAAAACTCTTAGCAAATCGACCTCATGTATTAAAAGATTGAAAGTTTTTGAAGCTTTTTACCTCCAATAATTTTATAGAGATTAAAGCAACATTAAGATAACGAAATTGATTATAGTTTTCTAACAGTTTGGTTCAATAAATAATTTAATCACCAAACGATACCATAGTAATTAAATTTGATTTTCAAAATCCTATTTACAAAAAGATAGTTTGTTAAAAAAACAAACAAACTGCATAGTTTAAAAGAAAAAAAATGAGAAACAAAAATAAAAGTAAAAAAAACTCTCGGGCAATGCTGGGTAGGTACTGCTAGTAATAAATAAATAAAATAACAAAACCATCAAGTCTGATCATGACTATCGTAAGAAGGCCTGCCAACTGAGTCGAGTTTTTCTGGTGATATCATTGATAGTGGTTCTTACTACCACTGTGGACCGGAAGTCCTCTTCATGTGCATGCGTCCATCTGTAATCAGCAAGTAATCAGACAAGTAGACTCAGTTCCATAGGATTATTCATTCACTTGGAAATCATTTTTAACTTGTTCCTTTTTTTCAAACGTATTTCCTAAAAATAGTCACATTTTCAAAGTCCTGACGTGATGGAAAATGTAAATAGCGATTTCATCTTTTGATTTTGACTGAGAACGGCTCATGAAGATGGATGTCTTAAAGTCTTGAAAAAATAAATTAAAATGTTATTTTGGGATAAAAAATACAATTTTAGTTTAGTATTAAAGTTTCGTCCAAATTACGTACGAAATAAGCAAGATTTTCAAATAATATATTAATATATTGTAAATAAACTGTCCGTTTAGAAAAACAAAACAAAAAAAACAACACATTTTAATTTATTTCAATAAATGTTCTATTAATTAATTATTTTGAATTATTGATTTTGTTTTACTCTACTGAATTCATAATCTATCATGTTTGATTTACTTTTAAGTTAGAAAAAAATACAGAAACATCATTTATTTTTTCGGAAATGAGAGCAAATCTTATCAAATTATTCAGTTAAAACTAATGATAATGAAATATTCATATAAAGACTAAAACTGCCTTAGACTAGGGATTTGTCTTGTGTTTACAAACCAAAGGATATTTTCATGCAGTATAACTGATACTAGTCTTTTCATTCGATGTAGACCGGAAAGAATGAATATTAAATCAGACAAATTATTTTTCAAAGAAAAAATGTTCATGTTTTAAAAAGTCAAAAATTTATGACAACACCATTTTTTAATGTTTACTATCTAGCCTACGCAAATAACACGATATAATACATTTGCACTAACTTTTCTAATAAAGTGATGGGTAAATTTTATTCCGTGGTCGTTAATTAATTCATCAAAATTCAGGAAATCAACCAAATTTGACGAAATTTTCAGTATTTACTGAAAATTTCGTCAAAAAGGGGTGAAAATGCTTATAGTCTGACTGTTCAACAGATCTGGTTTGTTACTTTATAGCATGACGTCATTTTCCAGCGCTCTGACCTCCTTTATTACGATGGCCGTGGTCTGATCCTTTACCATATAAGCTATATACAGCAGGTTAATTATGTGAAAAGTCTAATTCTTAATAAATCTAATATGCTGCTGCTTCTATTGGGTTGTCGGTCATTGAAAAATATGTCGCCACTGAAACAAACTTTAAATAAAATAAGGTAATTATGAAATTAAATACAACAGAATGCACTTTGATTACTTTTTAAACAAGTCAGCCATTTTTAATCTTTTGTTAATAGTTGATAAAAAAATGGATTACCTTGAAATTTGAAATTTAAACTGTTGAATAGAAAGTTATTTCTGGATTTAATCCTCATGTATTAAAAGATTGGAAGTTTTGGAAGCTATTTACATAAAATAATTTTATAAATAGAGATTGAAACAACATTAAGGTAACAAAATTAATTTTATAACAGTTTGGTTGAATAAATAACTTAATGACCAACCGATACTATAATAATTAAATTTAACTGTCAAAATCCTATTTTCAAAAAATAATTTTGTAAAATAAATGGCATAGTTACGAAACAAAAGAAAAGCTAAAACTCCTGGGCAACGCCAGGTATGTATTGCTTGTAATAATAATAAAAAAAAACATCAATGTCCTTTGAATTGCCAGAATGAAGGTTATGTTAGCCAGCCAACACCTTTGCTTTCTGCTATCTTCTATAATCTTACGTACATACCCAGGCATCTTAACATGTGGATATATTGAAAATAAATGCTTGTTCACTGGGTTGAATGAAAATACTCTTGGCCTCCATTCTATAGGCTTTTCTGCTTCAAAGTTTATTAAGCTATACGTGTTTTGTTCCTAAATTGCTCATTCAACTGAATAGTCTTCAATTGGATATTTTTGTGCAGCAGAGAATTTATCGTGACTGTTTCTGTGTATACACTTCTCTTCATCCTCTCACTTCCACCCTATCCTGATTGATGCCGTGGAATAATTTGCATTTTCTACCCGGGTCTAACAATAATTTTGAATAAAATCTGTTTCATCAGTGGTTTATGGCAAATATTGTTCTGTGTTCTAAAACAATAAAAATTGCATTTCTGATTGATTTTAATATTTAATCCGGCTTGATATTTTATTTCTGATTGATTTTAATATTTAATCCGGCTTGATATTTTATTTCTGATTGATTTAAATATTTAACCCGGCTTGATATTTTATTTCTGATTGGTCATAAATAAAGGAAGGCGAATGAGTTTTTATTCTCAGTCACATTTACTCCCCCTGCCACTCATAACACTGGGAAGAAATTTAATAAAAACATTTTTTTAGTGGATTCACCATGCAGAAGAAAAAAAAAACGAAAGAAAGTTAGTTTTGATTTGTCCCTTTCTACTTTTTTTGTTGCCTCACATTGAACTATAGAAAGAAAGTCACTGGTTCTGATTTTGACCCACATTAACTGGAAGAAAGGGCTCTTTTGTTTACGTAGTCAATAGCTCGCCTATTCATAATTGCCGATGAATTTAAATCCACTTGTATCTATTGCATTCATTTACACTGTAATATCATTAGGAAAGCTGTGAACACCCCCTCCACCAGCTATGAGCAAAGTAGCAACTTGTGCTCAATGAATTGTTTACAATAAGTATTCAGGGGTGGGAGTTCTCCACTTTTTAGCAATTCAGAAATGGCAGATTTCTGTTTAAATCGCTAGATCAATGTGACTTCTCCGTTTTTTGGTTTGATTCCGTATTTTTTTTTTTTTTTTTTTTTTTTTTAAAAGAGGAAAAGCTGATTTCTGCCCCCCCCCCCAAGTTGCTATTTGTCTGGATTTTATTTCTCTTTCTCTTCTCTCTCGCTTTATCTTTCTCCCTCGTTTCCTGTTTTTCTCTTTTTCTCCTCGTCTTGTTTTGCCTAGCCTTGCTTTTCCCTTTTATGACAGTTATTTCTGAAAAATGAAAATGGTAAAGGCTAAGACATTAGACGATTCATGATTGGCGTAGGGGCGTTAGATGACTTTTATTTCAGCAAAGAATAACTTTGTGTCTCTTTCCCTCCACATACACATTGTGTGTCTTTCTCTTAATTTTGACTTTCTTGGTTGAAACTGATTGGAAATGTTTAGGAAAAAGTTGTTTTTGTGCTGCCCTTGACCCCCCCCCCCCCCACCCACCCCGGGCTGAGAAATTAATCTTGATTTCAGCTTGTTTTACTATTGGCTACTCGCATCCCTAGGTATTGTGCTTCAGCATTAAATAACCCCTTAAGGGGGTTTATATACTCTAAAACAGACGAACCAAACTTTCATGTTTCCAGACAGCAATTTTATTTTCTTATATCATTTTTTTATTTTTGTGAGGGGAGGTGTAATCTTCAAAAGCAATCAGTAAGAACATAGACTGCACATACATACCTCTCCAATTTCGCGTGCATAACACTCAACAAATCGAACATTTCTGAATAAAATCATCTAAAAAGAAACGCTTTTTAGTCTATATACATAAATGTTAAATTCATGAAGTAAAAGATCAGTGTCCTCTGGAGATTAACCCCTCCCCCCCTCCCCCCCTCCCCCCCTCCCCCCTCCCCCCCCCCCCCCCCCCACATCTGTCTCACGCAAACCCTGGAAATCACTTTCTACCTCTTTTCTAGTTAAAGAATTATGTGCAGTAAAAAATATGCTTGCCGCTATGATTGACAATTTATTGCCAAGTTTCAAATCAACTTGGCTGTAATCGCTTTAAAATATTCCAATTTAATATTGAACTCGTTCTATATTTCATTTCAGCTTATTGATCAGGAATAGATCTTTCAATGTTCTGATATTGTTTTCTCTTTGAAAGGAAACACAGTATTATTTACGTGATTTGATTCTCAAATAGGTGGCACCATTTTTCGTCATGTAGAAGAATCGCAATTCAATGCACAAGTCATTAATATCGATAAATAAGATTACCGACAATGGTAAAAGGCAACTGAAGCCACCTGGAGAATACAATGGCTGAAACATAGTGAGCATAACAACCAAAATGGGATAACAGTTTGTAAATATCAGATTTGGGGTGTTTTCCAAATTTCTAGGAATAGGTCAAATATAGACTTAAAATGATTATTATTATTATTATTATCAGCATCATCGTCGTCACCATCATCATCACAATCTTACATACTGGCATGTGTTGAACGGCTTTTAGAAATTAACTTCTAAACTTATCTCTGGTCAGGTTTCTTTGGAAGTCATTTCCTTAACTGAGACAATGAGGTGATGGGGACCAGTGTTTTTATCAAGACACCATCTCTAGGTGATTGCCCACCAAGGCTAAAGAGCGCTTCACCTGCTTTTAAAATATATAAGAAATATTGACAATTTCATTTTCTTCTAGATGTGACTGTAGATCTACACTTCTTTTGAATATCGTTTAGTTTTTAGTTACTAATGAGTCACCGCTTATCAAGGTCAAAAGCCACTCAAAGATAAGAGTTATGGATTGTCTGTTGAATGATGAAGAAATATTAGAGAAGGATTGAAAATGCTGAAAGGAATGAACAAAGTTTGATTACTTATGTGGAAGGTTTATATAGAAATAAACTTTAAAACTGAAAGAAACTAAACATTTAAAACAAAGTATTTTAAACTTATATTGTAAATAACTGCACTAATATTTTTTATTTTATTTTAAGCATTGCTTCATTCAATTTACTAAAATAAAATTATTAAAAATGTTTTTTTTTACCGCTTTTAATATAACTTTAGAGTAACTTGTACCATAATACCCCCCACCCGAAAAATAAAGCAACAATTGTTTCACTAAAAAAAAGTGTATCAAAATAGTGCATAGTTACTTGAAAGTCTAAACTTTTCGCCAATTGCTTTCATTGTTTTCGTATGTATAGGTTCCACCACCACATACCTAAAAAAATTAAAATACGAGGGTTAAATAATTAGAACAGAACGAATATTCAGTTTTATTCTTCATGAAATCTTTGAAGTAGTCACTGTTTAAAGAAATTAACTGGAGAAAATGAAATAAATGACTCATAGAAGGTTGTATTTCAACGTAAACTCCTTAAATAAGAAAATGATTGAGTCAGAAATTGCTCAACTCCTTATTATAATAGTGGCATAATTGAATGAGATGTGGAATAATAACTAATCATTACACAAGTGCATGAATGGTTTCCACAAAAAAGAAAAAAATATTAAATAAAAAAAGAAAACATAAACCGAAAACAGGTATAAAAGGGGGAAAAAAATTGAAACCAAAACTAAAATTGTCATAGTGTCCAGCTCTACTGCCTGTTGTAGTGTGCTCTATGTGGAAAAGCCGCAGAAAGACCATCAAGGACGTAGACAGTTATGTGTACCACGGAAATAAGATGGTAAAAGTTGGTACTTTATTTTTAGAGGTCAAAAGAAGGATTGTGCAGCTTTTAGAAAGTGTGTAGCGTCATGAAGTCCTGCAAAAATGTGAGATTTCCGCTATTTTTTGTAATTCAGAAAAAGCGGGATTTCTCTTTAAAAATCTTTTTTTTTATTTATTTATTTTTTTTTTTTTTAAATTTAAAATATAAGTTTGATTTCTGTCTTAACCCCTTCACTGTAGCTGCTGGAAAGCTTTCTGCTCTAATAGTTTCTTCCCTCGTACTGCTAGACTGTTTCCTGCTTCTCTGACTGTACTCGCATACAGAAATTTAAATGTAATGCGAACAGACATTTCGCTGCTCAACTCCTTACATAGTATCCCTGTAGGCATGGCCCCTAATAGTAGTCTTTACGTCACAGTGGTAATGTACCTTGTTTGGGGTGAATAAGAGTAAAAAGAAAACAAAAATGTTGTTTTTATCAAAAAATTACCCCCCCCCCCCACACACACACACACACATACACACACACATACGCACTTGGGGTCTTTCTCTTGCTAACGGCTGTGTTTTTTTTTTTTCTTGTTTTTTTAGACAGTCAACAATCGAAACTAAGTGGAAGTTGTTTTATGAATGTATTGTTGATAATAACCCATGGAAATGAGACATGGACACCCACCACTGCAGTAACCCAATGTAAAATGGAGCCAATCAGGCTTGGTATCACCTTAATTGATGGGGAAAAGTTACACCTGGGTTCAACATCAGACTGGAGTGAATGACCCAAGTGAGAATATCAAGAGCAAAAAGATAGGCTCATCACGTCTCTAGCCGAGTATAGGTAGACTATTAGAACGGCAGAGTGGATACAATATAAAGGCAGTGAAATAGTTGTCAAAGGCAAGATGGTGTGATAATAAGGCCTGGGACCTCTGTCCAACATGACCCAGTATGTCAAGAGATAGGAAGTGATGAAGGTCAACCAAATAGGGGGTTCTTCCAACAGAAGTGAGAAACCCCTGGACTTAGATTCGTATTTTTTATTTGTATTATTCGGACTACTATTCTCATCTTGGTTGTTATTTTCACATTGGCCGATGTAACCTCTAACCTTCTTCAAGTGTATCTTTTTGAACTCAGCAATCCTGAATTCGCAAAGATGCATCTGAAAAAGGTTAGAGGTTACATTGACCAAAATGTTGTAAAAATAACAACCAAGATGAGAATAGTAGTCCAAATAATACAAATAAAAAATATGAATCTAAGTCTAGGAGTTTCTCAAATTTCGAAACATGATATTTGTAGTTTTTTTTTTATATAGTCACTTTCTATAATTTAAAGACATTTTTGTTTTAATATGAATGATGTGTACAGAATGTTAAAAAAAAATACTGAAGACGTTACCTTGTTATCTGCTTGTTCTTGTACATGCCCTTTCCGTGATCCTTCCAGACTCAGGGTCCGTTGTCCTGATATTAAAGCTCTTCATTTATACACTCAAAAAGGACTAAGTTAAAACAAAACTGTTCGAAGACAGAGGAGGTTTATTCAACTTGATCTTCATTCCAAATATCTGGATAGTGGGGTCGATAATCACTGTTTAATTGTCAGCGTATTTCAATTTAACATGTTCACACGTGGCGTGTTTCCAAGGGACTAACCATCTTCCTCTCTCCCTCTTTCTTTTTGCCATGTGACGTAATATCCGTTTCTATTCCCACAGTCTAGTGATCCTAACCTCAACTTCAGCCAGTCGACCCTAACTGAACTTTCATTTCATGTTATTCTCGACTAACCATTTTATATACTAGTGGATCTACTCGCCCAATATTTAACAAATATTCATTTTCATATCTGGACATTGCTATATTGTGAGCTATTTCTAATGTATTGTAATATTTAGAGATCAGCTATCTAACATTCAACCTTTTTCAGAATATAAAATTTTGAATACTGATACAAGTACTAAAATATTTTGTTCTTAAAAACTGCAGATGAAAAAGAACAAAACGTAAACAAATTCTTTAACAGATTATCCGGACGACAGCTCATCATGTAGACAGCTGGAGTCGGGTTAGGGTTGATGACATGATTTTTCTTTTTCTTCTCTAATATACAGTTCACATACATGATACCCCTAACTCATCCCTCGTAGAGGAATGGGAGTAGCTCCCCAAAGCATGACTGCTCTATCTTGTAGTGAAGAAAAAAAAGAAGGAAAATCTCATCAGTTTATTCATTATGTGTCGCTATGAACTTCCTGTTATGACACAATGTCCTGACACATAACTCTAACTCTTGTTTGACTACTAATGTACAGTTAGGGTTAGTTGATATACTATTCCAATAGCTTATTTCCAAGAATTGCAGGCTTGTGGAACTCTCTTCCTGCTGACTGGTCTTTCTACCTATAGCCATGGTCTTTTCAAGACTAAGGCCAATAGGCATCTCCTGTCTTTGCATTAATCATCTTTCATTCGTTTTTTTGTTCAGCTCCTTACACCAAGTGGCTTCATGTCTTGTCTGGAGCGACTTCCATAAAAAAAAGAAATGGAAATTTTTTATCTTTCTGCTGCTTAACTAACCTTATTTGGAATTTTCCATTCTTAATTTGATTTTTACACATTTTCTGCATCTTAAATATTTCTACATAAGATCATTAAAAAAAACAAAACAACTTGCTCATTACTGCCTGAACATATATTTCTATTATATACAGACACTTTTTGGATATTTCTGGTTTAATATTTTCATTTTTAGATATGTCCACACATCTCTGAGAGGCTTCGTCTGTGTCACGTTTCAGTTTGAAATGAAATTTTCATCGCTAAACATGCAGCTTGAATTTAAAAATCTAATCTTCCTCTGTGTGTTTAGCATCAAACAGAATTTCTATGAACAAAGTTTCTGATATAACTTGATAAGTAGTTATAAATAACAAAATAATCAGTGTAAAGGTCTTAAAATAGTATGGTTTATTCCAACGTACATATCTTGGACAAACAACAGTAACTACATGTAATCCAATAGATTTAACAGAATACAATCGAATGCCATTACTACTGTTTGTAGTCGTATTTATTGTCCAGACTAGTTCACTTATTTAGTGACTGAGGGGAGTCCGGTATCCCATCACAACAGTTTCTTTCCAAGAACTTCCCGTCTGTGGAACATATTACCACGGGATTGCTTCCTTGCAGACTACAACATGGTTGTCTTTAAATCCATTATCAACAAGTACTTGTCATAAACCGTCCTCATAAGTCATGAAATTATATTTATTTCATTCATTATTTTCAATCCTCCATAATATTCTTCATCATCTCACTGACCTTTTATCCTCGAGTGGCTTTTGACCTTGATAAGTGGTGACTCATTAGTAAAAAAAAAAAAAAAAAAAAAAATTCAGAGGCTTTGTCAATCTACACAGTTGTTTTGAATAACATTTTCGTCGGCCTATTACGCTTAACTTTGAAAAAGCAATTTTCATGGCTAAATGTGCAGATTGAAATAACGCATCTAAAGAATATCCGTTCGTTTTATCCAAATGTGTCTTCCCAAAATAGTCTGAATGATCCAAAGATTTTTCCAGGCTGTGAAGAATTATTGATCAATAGAAATCTCTTGTTAATGGCAGCAGCCAAAAATGGTTTGCTGAAATTTATACTTTGGGGGATTTTGACCACAAGGTCAGGGTTTTATAGCAAGAATCAAAACAATCATTAGGAAAATTTTCAGACCAGATTATATATATATATATATATATATATATATAGGGATAATTTATTCTTTTATGCATTTCAGCAAAAATGTTCTGTTGTGGAAGTTGTGTGTGTGTATGTATTAGAGATGGGCGGTTTTACCGAAAAACCGCGGTTTTTCGGTTTCGTCTCCATACCGAATACGAATCGTTTTTTTTTTTAAAAACCGTAACCGTTCGGTATTGTGTTTCTACTACAGTAAGCCACCATATACAAGGAAACACGGTTGAAAAGATTTTCCGATTTGAATAAAATTGAATATTACTAAAAAATGTTATATTAGTAAGAGGACAGATTGAACAAATATATTACTGCTATAAACACGAGGCGATTTTTGTTTATTTTCATTCTAGAACGAATTTTAAACATTTTAAAATATGAATATAGAAAATGTTGTTACATTTTTCGTACCCAACTAGTAAATAAATTAATCTTTCATCTTTTTTTATGCATTAAAATTATAATTGTACGTTGTTTTGTCTTTCAGTAATAGTAATTTTAAATTATCTTATCCTAAAAAATATTGTCCTTTTTTTGAGCGAAAGTCAACAATGGCTGCTAGTATTGCTGATATAACAATCAATCAGCAGCAGCGTCTTGTAAAGCTTTGTAAAATTCGTTTATAAACTTCTTTAAAAGTAAGATAAAAATACTTTTTGTGCTTAAAAAAGTTAATCCTATTTGGTTCTTTTATAAAAAATACTTAAAAAAATACTGGTTTTCACTCAACTTTCGAACTTCTAGTAGTAATGAATTTCTAGTCGCCAATTTAAAAAAAAAAATTAAGATTCTACTTTTTTAGGCGATTACCTCTTAAAGTCTTGTCGAAAAAAAGAAAAAACAAAACAACAACGAAATAGTTTAGAATTTAGAGTGGGGGATCAGTTTCGCATATAAATTTAATGTAAAATGATCTCCGATTTCCCGGCCATTCTTGCCTTCTAGTGAAATTTATAAAATAAATAATTACTCTACCATTAACTCTAGGTACGACTAACAAGCCCACCTCCTAAAAATGCCATCTTGAACGTATCGTACCATTAACCTTAAATATGAGTGGCAAGCCACTCCTAAAAAACTCCCTTAACCCTAACACTAAGTCCGAATGACAACCTCCATCCAAAACAAAACCCCTTCCTTAACCTTATCACTAACCCTAAGTCCGAGTAGGAAGCCCTAATCCTACAAAAAAGCCCATTAAAACCACACATAATCGTCTAAAAAAAAAAAAAAGCAGACGCCCATAAAAAAAAAACCGCACAGGATTTATTTGCCATAGAAAAAAATTGATTAATGCCCTAAAACGCTAGAATGGCCCGGAAATGGTGAATTATTCTGCATTAAATATATGTGAAACTAATCGCCCACTCGAAATTCTAAATGAATTGTTTTTTTTTCTTTCTGCTAAGTTTTCAGGGTGTTCACACTTAATTGCCCCTAGCCCTACCACTAACCTGAAGTTCAAGTGGTAAGCCCCCCTCCTCCCACAAAAACCCTTATAATCATCTAAAAAAAAAAGAAAAAAAACAAAAACAAGAAAAACGTACAGGATTTATCTCCCATAGAAAAAATAATTAACTGTCCTAAAACGCTAGAATGGCCTTGAAATGGGGGATTATTTTATGTGAAACTGATCCCCACTTTAAATTCTAAAATAATTGTTTTTGTTTCTTTCTTTCTGCCAAGTTTTTCAGGGTGTTAACATGTAATTGCCTAAATAAAAAAAGTAGAATCTCATATTTTGGGGAGGTAAGGGGGTGAGTTAGCAGAAGGTGTAAATCTACAATAATGCTAAAGAAATCTTGCAATATATTCATTTTTAAACAGTCCTAGTATTAGATTTTAGTTTCTTGTACATAAAATGTATTACAATTCAACTTTGAGTTTTCTAACTTCTTTCTTTTAATGGATTCATGGTATTTTTAAGGTATTGCAGCATATTTATGTGCACTTAGTGTAGATTACTTGGAAACCATTAATATCTGGAGATTTTCAGTGGTCTATTCTGATTCCTTGTACAAAAATACACTTATATGGTAAATTTCATTGCTTAATCTTGTGTTTTAACAAAGATATAACATTTTTACTGAAAAATTAGTGTAAAAAATGTGACGAAACGCATATGGTATTAAAGAGGGGAAAATATCCAATCGTGCAAGGCACAAAAATAGTCATAACTTCCTTATTTTTAGTCAGATTTAAAAAATTTAAAAAGATTCTTTCTTAGATCATCAAGCTCTTTCTATATATGCCATTATTGAGATATTTTAAGCAATTTAAATTTTTTCATGTGTATTGCTACTTGTAGGAAGAAATCTTTGTTTACAGTTTGTTTATCATTAACATTTTGAATTTTCAAATGAAAAAAAGAGAAATACGACAGACAACATGACATCGTATTTTTAGCATGAACTATTTTCAAATGAAAAAGAAAAAATCAAACGCGTTCCGTATGATGTCGAAAATCTATTTGATTCAACTCAAAATTGTAAAATAATTATTTGTTTGTTTCAGAGTTATCTAAAAAAATAAGTTATTAAAATGAAATTAAAAAAAAAAACTTTTAAAAGTAAATAAACGAAAAGTAGTGAGTAAGTATAAACATTTAAAAAGAAAAAAAGTAGTTGCCAATGCTAGTGTCACTTTATTTGGATTTTTAAAATTATTTTAAACATTAGGCATTTCATTGTTTAATTTTGAAAAGCCACTTCATACATAAATTGTAATTTCTAGAGAACTATCTCTCAACTATATCGTTTTTTCTCCCAAAAATGGGTTATTCAAAAAGTAGACTATGCAACGATTTATATTTTACTAAATTGTTAATATGGTATTTATTTAGAGTTGACAATTTATTCGAAAGTTTAATTATTAAACTTTAATCCAAGTCATGAATTCTATGACTAAAATTACCTTAAAGCTTAAAAAATGACTTTAGGTGAATTAATAATCTCTACTTTTTTTTAACCATCCTTCCTTTTCCCTTGGCGCGGTTTTCGGGTGTACTACTAGTCTTTTACGCATGTCTATAAAGTTTTATTACCCTGTCTTAAAAACAAATATTAACCCCAACACGCACCAGTTGACAGAACTTCGAGCACACAAAATGACAGACATCCCAACAGTCAACACCGGCAATTCGAGAAGTATATGGTGTGTTTATTTTACGCGACAAGACACAACGTCTTGCAAACATTTTCACCTATTAAAAAATTAAAATTTTTAGCTGTCAAATAATTTTGACAATATTTCATTTTCATCATCATTTTTGCTTAATTTTATTTGTAAAATTATTTTGTTTGTTTAAATAAATTTTCGTTTTTTAATTTCTTGCATTTCTGAGTTATATTGTAGCTTCTGATGGGTTAAAGAATTAGATAGAATGTATATTCAAACTCAGTTTTATTCTTCAGAAATCTTTCATGAATCTTTGGTCACTGTTTTAACGAGTTAACTGTTAAAAAGGTATCAGAACTTTGATTACAACAGTCAACACCTTAAAACTTATGATTCATATCATGGAGAATGATTCAGTCACAAAATTATCGAAACAGTGGCATAATTCAACTAAACGTTGAATAATAACTAATCATCACACAAGAGAATGAATAGCTTCCATAGTAAAAATTTTTTTTTCAAAAAAACCGAAAAACCGAACCGTAAACCAAGGTTTTAAGGGGAAAAAACCGATACCGAAACCAAAATTTCAAAACCGCCCAACTCTAGTATGTATGTATGTGTATATATATATATATATGAAATATTAAAAATATATATATATATATGAAATATTAAAAATATATATATATATATGAAATATTAAAAATATATATATATATATGAAATATTAAAAATATATATATATATATATGAAATATTAAAAATATATATATATATATGAAATATTAAAAATATATATATATATATGAAATATTAAAAATATATATATATATATGAAATATTAAAAATATATATATATATATGAAATATTAAAAATATATATATATATGAAATATTAAAAATATATATATATATATGAAATATTAAAAATATATATATATATATGAAATATTAAAAATATATATATATATATGAAATATTAAAAATATATATATATATATGAAATATTAAAAATATATATATATATATATGAAATATTATAAATATATATATATATATATGAAATATTATAAATATATATATATATATATGAAATATTATAAATATATATATATATATATGAAATATTATAAATAAAGCCGTTAGAAACCATTCAATACAAATATTTTTAATCTTAAATTTTTTTGACGATAGAGGTCTTCATCAGAGAAAATAGGAGTTTCATATTTTAAAATTTATCTATTGTCATTAAATCTGCGAGATGTTTTTTAAGATGTATGAGAAAGTCCTTATTTAAAAACTGTCTGCGCTATGTTATATATATAAATGAATAATATACCGTATTTACCGTATCTCAATAGGATCTAATATAATTTTTAATTTTTATATTATCCATATATATATATATATATATATATATGAGAGATATTTGAGTACTTTGTGGCAGACTATCTAGCACCCACCTGAAATTAATGGCCAGTCCTATCTATGAACATAAAAAAACTACTGCCTAGGGGTTCTATATCTGGACAGCCATTAAATTTGTAAGACTCTGAGTGGGTCATCATCCTAGCAGGGAACCTCGTATCTGTAGAACCATTACTTTTTTTTCAAGTGGACAAATCGAATTCTGGGTGGTCAACCCCCAAACCAATGGTATTTTCCATACCTTGAGACATTTCTTTTCTCTTTGTTAAATATTTCTCACTCGCAGCAAGCCTGTTATTCCATGCATTGCAAACATGCAACCGCCTAATGCATGTTTACATTAAATTACTGACGTAATTCTATGATATTAGTGTGAATACTGGCCAAGCATATATATTGTTTTTGATGGTAGGTGATCACTCGTCCTTGCATGTTTTGATAACGAACAAGTAAATTTTCTTTTCATTTTTATTTATTTATTTATTTATTTTTTATTTTTTACATGATACCAAGATGGCGAGTATCACTATCTTTACCTTCCTCTTTTTGGGATCATGGCAACACAAGGCTGTTCACTATTTTGATGTTTGGGCGAACGAATCATCAAAAATAATGCTCACAAAACACCCAAAGAGTATTTTGTGCTGCTAACATCTCATACATATACAGACAAGTAATCGTATCATGTACTGGTGATACCAGATCAGGCTGCCCTGTGGCTCCCTGAGACGAAATTCACCTACATTGACGTTTTTTTTTTGTTTTTTTTTTTTTTAAAATTTTTTTATTGTAAAACTTAATTATGTTCTACAAAACCAAAAACAAAAACAACAGCCCCTCTCCCTTTCTCCCTCCCCTTTTTTATTTTATTTTTAGAACTTGAAGCATAAATCTTTTACTATAATGACCAGATTCGGCATTAAATAACCCAAAAAGGGTTGATATGCCGTAAAACAAAACTACCAAACCAAAAACGATGATTAAACATTTGAAGATATAAAGAACTTGAAGCATAAAAACTTTTACTATAATGACCAGATTCGGCATTAAATAACCCAAAAAGGGTTGATATGCCGTAAAACAAAACTACCAAACCAAAAACGATGATTAAACATTTGAAGATATAAAGAACTTGAAGCATAAAAACTTTTACTATAATGACCAGATTCGGCATTAAATAACCCAAAAAGGGTTGATATGCCGTAAAACAAAACTACCAAACCAAAAACGATGATTAAACATTTGAAGATATAAAGAACTTGAAGCATAAAAACTTTTACTATAATGACCAGATTCGGCATTAAATAACCCAAAAAGGGTTGATATGCCGTAAAACAAAACTACCAAACCAAAAACGATGATTAAACATTTGAAGATATAAAGAACTTGAAGCATAAAAACTTTTACTATAATGACCAGATTCGGCATTAAATAACCCAAAAAGGGTTGATATGCCGTAAAACAAAACTACCAAACCAAAAACGATGATTAAACATTTGAAGATATAAAGAACTTGAAGCATAAAAACTTTTACTATAATGACCAGATTCGGCATTAAATAACCCAAAAAGGGTTGATATGCCGTAAAACAAAACTACCAAACCAAAAACGATGATTAAACATTTGAAGATATAAAGAACTTGAAGCATAAAAACTTTTACTATAATGACCAGATTCGGCATTAAATAACCCAAAAAGGGTTGATATGCCGTAAAACAAAACTACCAAACCAAAAACGATGATTAAACATTTGAAGATATAAAGAACTTGAAGCATAAAAACTTTTACTATAATGACCAGATTCGGCATTAAATAACCCAAAAAGGGTTGATATGCCGTAAAACAAAACTACCAAACCAAAAACGATGATTAAACATTTGAAGATATAAAGAACTTGAAGCATAAAAACTTTTACTATAATGACCAGATTCGGCATTAAATAACCCAAAAAGGGTTGATATGCCGTAAAACAAAACTACCAAACCAAAAACGATGATTAAACATTTGAAGATATAAAGAACTTGAAGCATAAAAACTTTTACTATAATGACCAGATTCGGCATTAAATAACCCAAAAAGGGTTGATATGCCGTAAAACAAAACTACCGTATCATGTAATGCTAAACTGAACTTCAATCTCTTGTTCCCATCTAGTAAAACATTCACAGCAAAAACTCGTTTAGCTACAACCACTGTAAATAATTTTCCTTTCTTCCTCTGTGTACCTGGCACAAAACGGAACTTCTATGAGCAAAGTTTCTTTCCAAAAACTACCGTCTGTGGAACGCAATACCACGGGGCTGCTTCCCAGCTTACTACGACAG
Source organism: Sepiola atlantica (assembly GCA_963556195.1). NCBI lineage: Eukaryota > Metazoa > Mollusca > Cephalopoda > Sepiida > Sepiolidae > Sepiola > Sepiola atlantica. Next base: position 165,646,472 of record OY744524.1, on the reverse strand, counting down.
GGTCGTTTTAAAGTCCAAGGTTAACAAGTTTTTGTTGAGCCGTAAATCAAATTCTGCCCAGTTTCAACCATCGTCTCTACTCCTCGAGGTGTTTGTTTCACCTGACAAACCCATTAACCCTTATTCTCAAGTGCACAGTGGGCTGGCAAGCGGACATATGGATTTTTAGCAACTTTCTAAAATCATTACGAAACCTATATATTTGAATAGCTCAGAGTCTGAGATTGCAAAAAATGGGCTCATTTGTCTTCTAACTCCAATTATTTCTCAAGATATGCCCGTTTGAAGTTCGCGAATTTCGAATTTTTGCAAAATCGTGACTACAGTGATTTTACCAAGGTGTAAATTTGGGTGCACCTGAAGAATTGTTGAAAATTTCTCCCAGAAAGCCCTAAATATATCCTATAAGCCTCTTAGATAATGCCAGATGCCCTAAATTTACTTCATTATAAAAAATGGGACATATGAACAAGTTTTTGACCTGTTTTTTTTTTATTTTTCCACAAGATTTACCATAAAAATAAGCATTTTTTTCCATTAAAAAACGACAAAAATTGCCCCCGGCCGGCATATTTTAACGAAAGATTGCAAAAAAGCCCCAAGATGAAATTTCTCATGCTTCACAAATAAGAATCTAGACATAGAAAGCTATCATAATCCAATTGGATGAAAAAAATCACTCTCGGGAACCATTTTAATTCTAACATACTGAAACAATTTGATCAATTTATCAGATTGTATCAATCGATTATGGGACAAGAGTAACCCCAATGTCATGAAGGCCAGAGAGCGATTAAATTGCAGACATTGTAAAGGGACAGGGCACAGTATTCGTAGCTGTGAGCAGATTAAAGCTGCGATACTTGGGTGTAACACTGAGTACGAATCTTTGTTGTGCTTTCTGACGGATGATGCATAATGTGAATCACTGTTTGTTGTTTCATTGATGTTTGAGTGATATATTTTCATTTTAAAGTGGATATTTGAAGAGTTCTCTTCTTGTAATACTAAAAAAAGGTCTTGTTTGTTTGCTCAACTTGTTTACTTTGCGAGTTATGATAATTTGAAATTTGCCCAGAATTTAGCCCCTCCTTGTATTGGCCCAAAATGATGGTGATTAGGGCCTCAGACTCCCAAAATGGTATAATTCTGCTGAATATCAGTCTGTTTAACATCCCACTACCCTCCCTGATGCTTAACATTATGACCAACAGGTATAACAGCTAAACAGCTAACATTATGGGCACTCATAGGTTAATGTCTGCTTGAACCCCCTTCTAAGCCCACTGTGAAGTGTCCTTTGGGTCTTGATAAGCAGTGACTCACTAGTACAAAAAATAAAAACAAACAAAACACCCGCAATAAACTATTTGACTGTTATTAAAATGTACTAATTATCATTAGCATATAAATAAATAAATAAATTGGCATATTTAAAAAAAAAAAAAAAAAAAAAAATTTTTTTTCATGGACATGTGATTTTCAAAAAATACAAATAGTTTATTCACTTCATATACTTGATTTAATTATTAAGGCTAATATCCCCCACCCCCACCACAAGTATGCCCATCATGGATGGATGAGAAAAAGGAAGGGGAGGGGAATCTTAATGAAGGTCACGACCATACTCACTTTGACTGAGTATGGATAATATCTTAATGATTGCTCTCAAACAATTTGTTTTTTCTTAAAACCATGTTTTGGTAAAAGCAAAATAAAAATAATCTAAGTTAGAGGACGTCTACATGACAGGGGAAAAGAAACATGGCTGATATATAAATAAAAAGTTTTTCCTTTTTTTTTTTTATACGAGTAAGATTTGGACAGTTAGCAAATTGCTGTACTTTGTAGGTAATTAAAAACAAAGAAAAACATTATTTACCCCTCTCCCCGGTAACATTTGGAGTAATCTCCACTGATTTGTTTATATATTGACTATGTATCTTTTGCTAGTTGTTTTGTTTTGTCCGCGTTTCACGTAGACTATTAAACTTACTGTTTTTAGTCTTCAATGTTATTAGTATTTTTTTTTTTAATGCTAAAACATGGTTTTAAGTAAAAATAAGTTGTTTGAGAACAATCAAACACTTCAGAAACCCATCGCACTGTAAAAGATTGATCTTAGAAATTTAAGTGGTGACCGACTTCACTGTAAATAATTACCGATCAATCTTAATGATTGATCACTGAGAATGATAGGGTAAGATGCCCCCCCCCCCCCTTTTTGTTGCAAATTTTCACATGAGTTATTATTTTTCTTTTGAGCTATTTTCCCCCATTGTATTTATATGTACTATCATATATTTATGTGTACTATCAGCTTTGAAACATATTTTACCAATTCAAAATTACCTTTCAACGTGAATTCATGTATTAAATTTTTTTTAAACTGAAACATATTCTTCGGCACTTGTCCATAAAAAGTAAAAGATCAAGAATTAAAAAAAAATGAAATTCAACTATGCATCGTAGTCCATAAAAGTCTGTCATTATCAGATTTTGGTCTTAGTTAATGCCCCAAGACTTACAGATTGTCTTCCCTGGGTGTCAACAGCGTAAAATCGCTAAATTATTTTTAATATTCTATTAAAATTTTACTCGATCATTTTTCGTAACTTTTGGTGTACAGTAATATTTCTTAATACCAATTACTTCATAAAGTTTTGCTTCCATTTTATTTTTAACTGCCATATTTCACAGGTGCCTTTCTATGCAGAAGCGCTCATTCTTACAATACCTGATTCAACATCATTAAGGCACTACAGTAACTAATTAAACTACAAAGAAACACCTTCATTCCAAAATTAGCACATACCAAAACATAAATTCGGCGAATATACAGATCGGTTTAAAATTAAATTTTCGACCAATTGGTGAGTTATTAGTTGTATTTTTGTTTAATTTTCTATTTTTTTAGTTGTTAAACATACAACATCGAATTTTCATATCAAGTAACATACGGTGCCATCTTGAATCCCTATTTTTACAAGCCTTTGAGGCAACTATACAAAAATCTGAAAAAACAAACACTAAACAAGTGCCAAATTGAAAAACTATGCAAGTTTAAAAAAATTTTTTTTTTTTTTATGGAAATCGCTCTAGAAAAGGCATGAATCCACTTAGTGTAAGGAGCTAAAAAAAAAAACCCAACTACTTCAAAGTCAAAAACTAGCCAACGATAAATGTTAGTTGAATAGATTCCAACCCAGAAAACAGCAATTCTTCCCCTTTTGTCAGAAACCTCGCTCATGGAATGTGAGGACTAAAGGACAAAATAAGGGAAACGAGAAGTTGATAAAAGATA
>OY744524.1:165520668-165635668 GCA_963556195.1 Sepiola atlantica | reverse complement strand
TGTGAGGACAACAGTAAATAATTTGTATGCATTTGTTTTTTGTTTTTTTTGTGTTTGTTTTTTTAATTCTTACTTATAACAAGGGTTTAAAAAATTGTAAGTTTGTTTTATGTTTTGTAATTTTAACATAAAGTTTTAAATATTAAAAAGAATTAAAAAATTTTATTTTGATAAATCTGTAGCTAATCTTATTCACAATGAAAACTTTCTATGAAAGAAACATTTATTGAGTCTTTTATCTACCTGAAACCTACTTAAAATAATTCTCTTGCTCATATTCCTGTTCTGATAACAATGAAAACATTTTTACAGTTACTTAAATGGTTTCAAAAGATAAATACATTGATACAAAAAATCATTTCAACAATTCTTTGAAAGCAAAAGCAAAATAAAATCTTTATCCAATTTAAAACTTTATATGAGAATCACTTAGTATAATTTAATCAATCGTAGTGGTTACATACAATACCAGCTTAGGCAGTCAAGGCAGATGTTAGACAAAATATAAATATATTAAGATACTAGCTGGCTTTGCCAAGCTTGTTACTTGAAATATTTGAAGCCAAATTTTAAAATAATAAACATTTCATTCATTTTGTTGTAAACACAAGACTAAAACTTTCTCATATATATTTTTTGTTTATGGAAATCGCTCTAGACAAGGCATGAAGCCACTTGATGTAAGGAGCTAAACAGAAAAAAAAATACTTCAAGGTCAAAAACTAGCCAACGATAAGTATTAGATGGATAGATTCAAACCCAGAAAACAGCAATTCTTCCCGCTTTATCAGAAACATCGCTCATGGAATGTAAGGACTAAAGGACAACATAAGAGAAGCGAGAGTTACGAGTAAACCCAAGTTAGTAACTTTCTACTCTCCTGATCATGTGTATGTGATTGACGTCTGAAGGTTAATTTGCATATTCCTTTGCAAAGGGACATCTCAGTAATTAACTATTCATTTTTATTTTCTTATTCGATAATAACTTTCATTTTACTATTACTCACAATTCTATTTATGAATATTGTTTATATCGTGGATAAACGCTTAGCATTTTGGATGTAAAGAGTTTTTCTGGTCCTTTCTGGTTAATTTACTTCTGGAGGATTGAGATTCTTGGGTTCTTAAATTTTCTGAGACAATGCTGAAACACGAGTCTTGCTAGTTTAGAAAAAATATATTTTAGTAAATTTATGCCAATGGTTGATGTTAACCCACTTGAATATGATTGACAAGTCACGAATACTGCATTAGTTTCCCTTTTGGTTGTGGGTATATTATTATTTCTGAGCTGTTGTCGTCTTAATAATTATCATCTTTATGTTACCCGCTTGAATATAGGGTGACAAGTCACGAATACTGCATTAGTTTCCCTTTTGGTTGTGGGTATATTATTATTTCTGAGCTGTTGTCGTCTTAATAATTATCATCTTCATGTTACCCGCTTGAATATAGGGTGACAAGTCACGAATACTGCATTAGTTTCCCTTTTGGTTGTGGGTATATTATTATTTCTGAGCTGTTGTCGTCTTAATAATTATCATCTTCATGTTACCCACTTGAATATGGGTGACAAGTCACGAATACTGCATTAGTTTCCCTTTTGGTTGTGGGTATATTATTATTTCTGAGCTGTTGTCGTCTTAATAATTATCATCTTCATGTTACCCACTTGAATATAGGGTGACAAATCACGAATACTGCATTAGTTTCCCTTTTGGTTGTGGGTATATTATTATTTCTGAGCTGTTGTCGTCTTAATAATTATCATCTTCATGTTACCCGCTTGAATATAGGGTGACAAGTCACGAATACTGCATTAGTTTCCCTTTTGGTTGTGGGTATATTATTATTTCTGAGCTGTTGTCGTCTTAATAATTATCATCTTCATGTTACCCACTTGAATATGGGTGACAAGTCACGAATACTGCATTAGTTTCCCTTTTGGTTGTGGGTATATTATTATTTCTTAGCTGTTGTCGTCTTAATCATTATCATCTTCATGTTACCCACTTGAATATGGGTGACAAGTCACGAATACTGCATTAGTTTCCCTTTTGGTTGTGAGTATATTATTATTTCTGAGCTGTTGTCGTCTTAATCATTATCATCTTCATGTTACCCGCTTGAATATAGGGTGACAAGTCACGAATACTGCAGTAGTTTCCCTTTTGGTTGTGGGTATATTATTATTTCTGAGCTGTTGTCGTCTTAATAATTATCATCTTCATGTTACCCACTTGAATATGGGTGACAAGTCACGAATACTGCATTAGTTTCCCTTTTGGTTGTGGGTATATTATTATTTCTTAGCTGTTGTCGTCTTAATCATTATCATCTTCATGTTACCCACTTGAATATGGGTGACAAGTCACGAATACTGCATTAGTTTCCCTTTTGGTTGTGAGTATATTATTATTTCTGAGCTGTTGTCGTCTTAATCATTATCATCTTCATGTTACCCGCTTGAATATAGGGTGACAAGTCACGAATACTGCAGTAGTTTCCCTTTTGGTTGTGGGTATATTATTATTTCTGAGCTGTTGTCGTCTTAATAATTATCATCTTCATGTTACCCGCTTGAATATAGGGTGACAAGTCACGAATACTGCAGTAGTTTCCCTTTTGGTTGTGGGTATATTATTATTTCTGAGCTGTTGTCGTCTTAATAATTATCATCTTCATGTTACCCGCTTGAATATAGGGTGACAAGTCACGAATACTGCAGTAGTTTCCCTTTTGGTTGTGGGTATATTATTATTTCTGAGCTGTTGTCGTCTTAATAATTATCATCTTCATGTTACCCGCTTGAATATAGGGTGACAAGTCACGAATACTGCATTAGTTTCCCTTTTGGTTGTGGGTATATTATTATTTCTGAGCTGTTGTCGTCTTAATAATTATCATCTTCATGTTACCCACTTGAATATGGGTGACAAGTCACGAATACTGCATTAGTTTCCCTTTTGGTTGTGGGTATATTATTATTTCTTAGCTGTTGTCGTCTTAATCATTATCATCTTCATGTTACCCACTTGAATATGGGTGACAAGTCACGAATACTGCATTAGTTTCCCTTTTGGTTGTGAGTATATTATTATTTCTGAGCTGTTGTCGTCTTAATCATTATCATCTTCATGTTACCCGCTTGAATATAGGGTGACAAGTCACGAATACTGCAGTAGTTTCCCTTTTGGTTGTGGGTATATTATTATTTCTGAGCTGTTGTCGTCTTAATAATTATCATCTTCATGTTACCCACTTGAATATGGGTGACAAGTCACGAATACTGCATTAGTTTCCCTTTTGGTTGTGGGTATATTATTATTTCTTAGCTGTTGTCGTCTTAATCATTATCATCTTCATGTTACCCACTTGAATATGGGTGACAAGTCACGAATACTGCATTAGTTTCCCTTTTGGTTGTGAGTATATTATTATTTCTGAGCTGTTGTCGTCTTAATCATTATCATCTTCATGTTACCCGCTTAAATATAGGGTGACAAGTCACGAATACTGCAGTAGTTTCCCTTTTGGTTGTGGGTATATTATTATTTCTGAGCTGTTGTCGTCTTAATAATTATCATCTTCATGTTACCCGCTTGAATATAGGGTGACAAGTCACGAATACTGCAGTAGTTTCCCTTTTGGTTGTGGGTATATTATTATTTCTGAGCTGTTGTCGTCTTAATAATTATCATCTTCATGTTACCCGCTTGAATATAGGGTGACAAGTCACGAATACTGCAGTAGTTTCCCTTTTGGTTGTGGGTATATTATTATTTCTGAGCTGTTGTCGTCTTAATAATTATCATCTTCATGTTACCCGCTTGAATATAGGGTGACAAGTCACGAATACTGCAGTAGTTTCCCTTGTGGTTGTGGGTATATTATTATTTCTGAGCTGTTGTCGTCTTAATAATTATCATCTTCATGTTACCCGCTTGAATATAGGGTGACAAGTCACGAATACTGCAGTAGTTTCCCTTTTGGTTGTGGGTATATTATTATTTCTGAGCTGTTGTCGTCTTAATAATTATCATCTTCATGTTACCCGCTTGAATATAGTGTGACAAGTCACGAATACTGCAGTAGTTTCCCTTTTGGTTGTGGGTATATTATTATTTCTGAGCTGTTGTCGTCTTAATAATTATCATCTTCATGTTACCCGCTTGAATATAGGGTGACAAGTCACGAATACTGCATTAGTTTCCCTTTTGGTTGTGGGTATACTATTATATCTGAGCTGTTGTCGTCTTAATCATTATCATCTTCATGTTACCCGCTTGAATATAGGGTGACAAGTCACGAATACTGCAGTAGTTTCCCTTTTGGTTGTGGGTATATTATTATTTCTGAGCTGTTGTCGTCTTAATAATTATCATCTTCATGTTACCCACTTGAATATGGGTGACAAGTCACGAATACTGCATTAGTTTCCCTTTTGGTTGTGGGTATATTATTATTTCTGAGCTGTTGTCGTCTTAATCATTATCATCTTCATGTTACCCGCTTGAATATAGGGTGACAAGTCACGAATACTGCAGTAGTTTCCCTTTTGGTTGTGGGTATATTATTATTTCTGAGCTGTTGTCGTCTTAATAATTATCATCTTCATGTTACCCACTTGAATATGGGTGACAAGTCACGAATACTGCATTAGTTTCCCTTTTGGTTGTGGGTATATTATTATTTCTGAGCTGTTGTCGTCTTAATCATTATCATCTTCATGTTACCCGCTTGAATATAGGGTGACAAGTCACGAATACTGCAGTAGTTTCCCTTTTGGTTGTGGGTATATTATTATTTCTGAGCTGTTGTCGTCTTAATAATTATCATCTTCATGTTACCCACTTGAATATGGGTGACAAGTCACGAATACTGCATTAGTTTCCCTTTTGGTTGTGGGTATATTATTATTTCTGAGCTGTTGTCGTCTTAATAATTATCATCTTCATGTTACCCACTTGAATATGGGTGACAAGTCACGAATACTGCATTAGTTTCCCTTTTGGTTGTGGGTATATTATTATTTCTGAGCTGTTGTCGTCTTAATCATTATCATCTTCATGTTACCCGCTTGAATATAGGGTGACAAGTCACGAATACTGCAGTAGTTTCCCTTTTGGTTGTGGGTATATTATTATTTCTGAGCTGTTGTCGTCTTAATCATTATCATCTTCATGTTACCCGCTTGAATATAAGGTGACAAGTCACGAATACTGCAGTAGTTTCCCTTTTGGTTGTGGGTATATTATTATTTCTGAGCTGTTGTCGTCTTAATCATTTTCATCTTCATGTTACCCGCTTGAATATGGGTGACAAGTCACGAATACTGCATTAGTTTCCCTTTTGGTTGTGGGTATATTATTATTTCTGAGCTGTTGTCGTCTTAATCATTATCATCTTCATGTTACCCGCTTGAATATAGGGTGACAAGTCACGAATACTGCAGTAGTTTCCCTTTTGGTTGTGGGTATATTATTATTTCTGAGCTGTTGTCGTCTTAATAATTATCATCTTCATGTTACCCACTTGAATATGGGTGACAAGTCACGAATACTGCATTAGTTTCCCTTTTGGTTGTGGGTATATTATTATTTCTGAGCTGTTGTCGTCTTAATCATTTTCATCTTCATGTTACCCACTTGAATATGGGTGACAAGTCACGAATACTGCATTAGTTTCCCTTTTGGTTGTGGGTATATTATTATTTCTGAGCTGTTGTCGTCTTAATAATTATCATCTTCATGTTACCCACTTGAATATGGGTGACAAGTCACGAATACTGCATTAGTTTCCCTTTTGGTTGTGGGTATATTATTATTTCTGAGCTGTTGTCGTCTTAATCATTTTCATCTTCATGTTACCCACTTGAATATGGGTGACAAGTCACGAATACTGCATTAGTTTCCCTTTTGGTTGTGGGTATATTATTATTTCTGAGCTGTTGTCGTCTTAATAATTATCATCTTCATGTTACCCACTTGAATATGGGTGACAAGTCACGAATACTGCATTAGTTTCCCTTTTGGTTGTGGGTATATTATTATTTCTGAGCTGTTGTCGTCTTAATAATTATCATCTTCATGTTACCCACTTGAATATGGGTGACAAGTCACGAATACTGCATTAGTTTCCCTTTTGGTTGTGGGTATATTATTATTTCTGAGCTGTTGTCGTCTTAATCATTATCATCTTCATGTTACCCGCTTGAATATAGGGTGACAAGTCATGAATACTGCAGTAGTTTCCCTTTTGGTTGTGGGTATATTATTATTTCTGAGCTGTTGTCGTCTTAATAATTATCATCTTCATGTTACCCACTTGAATATGGGTGACAAGTCACGAATACTGCATTAGTTTCCCTTTTGGTTGTGGGTATATTATTATTTCTGAGCTGTTGTCGTCTTAATAATTATCATCTTTATGTTACCCACTTGAATATGGGTGACAAGTCACGAATACTGCATTAGTTTCCCTTTTGGTTGTGGGTATATTATTATTTCTGAGCTGTTGTCGTCTTAATAATTATCATCTTTATGTTACCCACTTGAATATGGGTGACAAGTCACGAATACTGCATTAGTTTCCCTTTTGGTTGTGGGTATATTATTATTTCTGAGCTGTTGTCGTCTTAATAATTATCATCTTCATGTTACCCACTTGAATATGGGTGACAAGTCACGAATACTGCATTAGTTTCCCTTTTGGTTGTGGGTATATTATTATTTCTGAGCTGTTGTCGTCTTAATAATTATCATCTTTATGTTACCCACTTGAATATGGGTGACAAGTCACGAATACTGCATTAGTTTCCCTTTTGGTTGTGGGTATATTATTATTTCTGAGCTGTTGTTGTCTTAATAATTATCATCTTCATGTTACCCACTTGAATATGGGTGACAAGTCACGAATACTGCATTAGTTTCCCTTTTGGTTGTGGGTATATTATTATTTCTGAGCTGTTGTCGTCTTAATAATTATCATCTTTATGTTACCCACTTGAATATGGGTGACAAGTCACGAATACTGCATTAGTTTCCCTTTTGGTTGTGGGTATATTATTATTTCTGAGCTGTTGTCGTCTTAATAATTATCATCTTTATGTTACCCACTTGAATATGGGTGACAAGTCACGAATACTGCATTAGTTTCCCTTTTGGTTGTGGGTATATTATTATTTCTGAGCTGTTGTCGTCTTAATAATTATCATCTTCATGTTACCCGCTTGAATATGGGTGACAAGTCACGAATACTGCATTAGTTTCCCTTTTGGTTGTGGGTATATTATTATTTCTGAGCTGTTGTCGTCTTAATCATTATCATCTTCATGTTACCCACTTGAATATGGGTGACAAGTCACGAATACTGCATTAGTTTCCCTTTTGGTTGTGGGTATATTATTATTTCTGAGCTGTTGTCGTCTTAATAATTATCATCTTCATGTTACCCACTTGAATATGGGTGACAAGTCACGAATACTGCATTAGTTTCCCTTTTGGTTGTGGGTATATTATTATTTCTGAGCTGTTGTCGTCTTAATCATTTTCATCTTCATGTTACCCACTTGAATATGGGTGACAAGTCACGAATACTGCATTACTTTCCCTTTTGGTTGTGGGTATATTATTATTTCTGAGCTGTTGTCGTCTTAATAATTATCATCTTCATGTTACCCGCTTGAATATGGGTGACAAGTCACGAATACTGCATTAGTTTCCCTTTTGGTTGTGGGTATATTATTATTTCTGAGCTGTTGTCGTCTTAATCATTTTCATCTTCATGTTACCCACTTGAATATGGGTGACAAGTCACGAATACTGCATTAGTTTCCCTTTTGGTTGTGGGTATATTATTATTTCTGAGCTGTTGTTGTCTTAATAATTATCATCTTCATGTTACCCACTTGAATATGGGTGACAAGTCACGAATACTGCATTAGTTTCCCTTTTGGTTGTGGGTATATTATTATTTCTGAGCTGTTGTCGTCTTAATCATTATCATCTTCATGTTACCCACTTGAATATGGGTGACAAGTCACGAATACTGCATTAGTTTCCCTTTTGGTTGTGGGTATATTATTATTTCTGAGCTGTTGTCGTCTTAATAATTATCATCTTCATGTTACCCACTTGAATATGGGTGACAAGTCACGAATACTGCATTAGTTTCCCTTTTGGTTGTGGGTATATTATTATTTCTGAGCTGTTGTCGTCTTAATCATTTTCATCTTCATGTTACCCACTTGAATATGGGTGACAAGTCACGAATACTGCATTACTTTCCCTTTTGGTTGTGGGTATATTATTATTTCTGAGCTGTTGTTGTCTTAATAATTATCATCTTCATGTTACCCACTTGAATATGGGTGACAAGTCACGAATACTGCATTACTTTCCCTTTTGGTTGTGGGTATATTATTATTTCTGAGCTGTTGTCGTCTTAATCATTATCATCTTCATGTTACCCACTTGAATATGGGTGACAAGTCACGAATACTGCATTAGTTTCCCTTTTGGTTGTGGGTATATTATTATTTCTGAGCTGTTGTCGTCTTAATAATTATCATCTTCATGTTACCCACTTGAATATGGGTGACAAGTCACGAATACTGCATTAGTTTCCCTTTTGGTTGTGGGTATATTATTATTTCTGAGCTGTTGTCGTCTTAATAATTATCATCTTTATGTTACCCACTTGAATATGGGTGACAAGTCACGAATACTGCATTAGTTTCCCTTTTGGTTGTGGGTATATTATTATTTCTAAGCTGTTGTCGTCTTAATCATTATCATCTTCATGTTACCCACTTGAATATGGGTGACAAGTCACGAATACTGCATTAGTTTCCCTTTTGGTTGTGGGTATATTATTATTTCTGAGCTGTTGTCGTCTTAATCATTTTCATCTTCATGTTACCCACTTGAATATGGGTGACAAGTCACGAATACTGCATTAGTTTCCCTTTTGGTTGTGGGTATATTATTATTTCTGAGCTGTTGTCGTCTTAATAATTATCATCTTCATGTTACCCACTTGAATATGGGTGACAAGTCACGAATACTGCAGTAGTTTCCCTTTTGGTTGTGGGTATATTATTATTTCTGAGCTGTTGTCGTCTTAATAATTATCATCTTCATGTTACCCACTTGAATATGGGTGACAAGTCACGAATACTGCATTAGTTTCCCTTTTGGTTGTGGGTATATTATTATTTCTGAGCTGTTGTCGTCTTAATCATTATCATCTTCATGTTACCCACTTGAATATGGGTGACAAGTCACGAATACTGCATTAGTTTCCCTTTTGGTTGTGGGTATATTATTATTTTTGAGCTGTTGTCGTCTTAATCATTATCATCTTCATGTTACCCACTTGAATATGGGTGACAAGTCACGAATACTGCATTAGTTTCCCTTTTGGTTGTGGGTATATTATTATTTTTGAGCTGTTGTCGTCTTAATCATTATCATCTTCATGTTACCCGCTTGAATATGGGTGACAAGTCACGAATACTGCATTAGTTTCCCTTTTGGTTGTGGGTATATTATTATTTCTGAGCTGTTGTCGTCTTAATCATTATCATCTTCATGTTACCCGCTTGAATATAGGGTGACAAGTCACGAATACTGCATTAGTTTCCCTTTTGGTTGTGGGTATATTATTATTTCTGAGCTGTTGTCGTCTTAATAATTATCATCTTTATGTTACCCACTTGAATATGGGTGACAAGTCACGAATACTGCATTAGTTTCCCTTTTGGTTGTGGGTATATTATTATTTTTGAGCTGTTGTCGTCTTAATCATTATCATCTTCATGTTACCCACTTGAATATGGGTGACAAGTCACAAATACTGCATTAGTTTCCCTTTTGGTTGTGGGTATATTATTATTTTTGAGCTGTTGTCGTCTTAATAATTTTCATCTTCATGTTACCCACTTGAATATGGGTGACAAGTCACGAATACTGCATTAGTTTCCCTTTTGGTTGTGGGTATATTATTATTTCTGAGCTGTTGTCGTCTTAATAATTTTCATCTTCATGTTACCCACTTGAATATGAGTGACAAGTCACGAATACTGCATTAGTTTCCCTTTTGGTTGTGGGTATATTATTATTTCTGAGCTGTTGTCGTCTTAATAATTTTCATCTTCATGTTACCCACTTGAATATGAGTGACAAGTCACGAATACTGCATTAGTTTCCCTTTTGGTTGTGGGTATATTATTATTTCTGAGCTGTTGTCGTCTTAATCATTATCATCTTCATGTTACCCGCTTGAATATGGGTGACAAGTCACGAATACTGCAGTAGTTTCCCTTTTGGTTGTGGGTATATTATTATTTTTGAGCTGTTGTCATCTTAATAATTATCATCTTCATGTTACCCGCTTGAATATGGGTGACAAGTCACGAATACTGCATTAGTTTCCCTTTTGGTTGTGGGTATATTATTATTTTTGAGCTGTTGTCGTCTTAATTATTATCATCTTCATGTTACCCACTTGAATATAGGGTGACAAGTCACGAATACTGCATTAGTTTCCCTTTTGGTTGTGGGTATATTATTATTTCTGAGCTGTTGTCGTCTTAATAATTATCATCTTCATGTTACCCGCTTGAATATAGGGTGACAAGTCACGAATACTGCATTAGTTTCCCTTTTGGTTGTGGGTATATTATTATTTTAGAGCTGTTGTCGTCTTAATAATTATCATCTTCATGTTACCCGCTTGAATATGGGTGACAAGTCACGAATACTGCAGTAGTTTCCCTTTTGGTTGTGGGTATATTATTATTTCTGAGCTGTTGTCGTCTTAATAATTTTCATCTTCATGTTACCCACTTGAATATAGGGTGACAAGTCACGAATACTGCATTAGTTTCCATTTTGGTTGTGGGTATATTATTATTTCTGAGCTGTTGTCGTCTTAATAATTATCATCTTTATGTTACCCACTTGAATATGGGTGACAAGTCACGAATACTGCATTAGTTTCCCTTTTGGTTGTGGGTATATTATTATTTCTGAGCTGTTGTCGTCTTAATAATTATCATCTTTATGTTACCCACTTGAATATGGGTGACAAGTCACGAATACTGCATTAGTTTCCCTTTTGGTTGTGGGTATATTATTATTTCTGAGCTGTTGTCGTCTTAATAATTATCATCTTCATGTTACCCACTTGAATATGGGTGACAAGTCACGAATACTGCATTAGTTTCCCTTTTGGTTGTGGGTATATTATTATTTCTGAGCTGTTGTCGTCTTAATAATTATCATCTTTATGTTACCCACTTGAATATGGGTGACAAGTCACGAATACTGCATTAGTTTCCCTTTTGGTTGTGGGTATATTATTATTTCTGAGCTGTTGTTGTCTTAATAATTATCATCTTCATGTTACCCACTTGAATATGGGTGACAAGTCACGAATACTGCATTAGTTTCCCTTTTGGTTGTGGGTATATTATTATTTCTGAGCTGTTGTCGTCTTAATAATTATCATCTTTATGTTACCCACTTGAATATGGGTGACAAGTCACGAATACTGCATTAGTTTCCCTTTTGGTTGTGGGTATATTATTATTTCTGAGCTGTTGTCGTCTTAATAATTATCATCTTTATGTTACCCACTTGAATATGGGTGACAAGTCACGAATACTGCATTAGTTTCCCTTTTGGTTGTGGGTATATTATTATTTCTGAGCTGTTGTCGTCTTAATAATTATCATCTTCATGTTACCCGCTTGAATATGGGTGACAAGTCACGAATACTGCATTAGTTTCCCTTTTGGTTGTGGGTATATTATTATTTCTGAGCTGTTGTCGTCTTAATCATTATCATCTTCATGTTACCCACTTGAATATGGGTGACAAGTCACGAATACTGCATTAGTTTCCCTTTTGGTTGTGGGTATATTATTATTTCTGAGCTGTTGTCGTCTTAATAATTATCATCTTCATGTTACCCACTTGAATATGGGTGACAAGTCACGAATACTGCATTAGTTTCCCTTTTGGTTGTGGGTATATTATTATTTCTGAGCTGTTGTCGTCTTAATCATTTTCATCTTCATGTTACCCACTTGAATATGGGTGACAAGTCACGAATACTGCATTACTTTCCCTTTTGGTTGTGGGTATATTATTATTTCTGAGCTGTTGTCGTCTTAATAATTATCATCTTCATGTTACCCACTTGAATATGGGTGACAAGTCACGAATACTGCATTAGTTTCCCTTTTGGTTGTGGGTATATTATTATTTCTGAGCTGTTGTCGTCTTAATCATTTTCATCTTCATGTTACCCACTTGAATATGGGTGACAAGTCACGAATACTGCATTAGTTTCCCTTTTGGTTGTGGGTATATTATTATTTCTGAGCTGTTGTCGTCTTAATAATTATCATCTTCATGTTACCCACTTGAATATGGGTGACAAGTCACGAATACTGCATTAGTTTCCCTTTTGGTTGTGGGTATATTATTATTTCTGAGCTGTTGTCGTCTTAATCATTTTCATCTTCATGTTACCCACTTGAATATGGGTGACAAGTCACGAATACTGCATTAGTTTCCCTTTTGGTTGTGGGTATATTATTATTTCTGAGCTGTTGTCGTCTTAATAATTATCATCTTCATGTTACCCACTTGAATATGGGTGACAAGTCACGAATACTGCATTAGTTTCCCTTTTGGTTGTGGGTATATTATTATTTCTGAGCTGTTGTCGTCTTAATCATTTTCATCTTCATGTTACCCACTTGAATATGGGTGACAAGTCACGAATACTGCATTAGTTTCCCTTTTGGTTGTGGGTATATTATTATTTCTGAGCTGTTGTCGTCTTAATAATTATCATCTTCATGTTACCCGCTTGAATATGGGTGACAAGTCACGAATACTGCATTAGTTTCCCTTTTGGTTGTGGGTATATTATTATTTCTGAGCTGTTGTCGTCTTAATAATTATCATCTTCATGTTACCCACTTGAATATGGGTGACAAGTCACGAATACTGCATTAGTTTCCCTTTTGGTTGTGGGTATATTATTATTTCTGAGCTGTTGTCGTCTTAATCATTTTCATCTTCATGTTACCCACTTGAATATGGGTGACAAGTCACGAATACTGCATTAGTTTCCCTTTTGGTTGTGGGTATATTATTATTTCTGAGCTGTTGTCGTCTTAATAATTATCATCTTCATGTTACCCACTTGAATATGGGTGACAAGTCACGAATACTGCATTAGTTTCCCTTTTGGTTGTGGGTATATTATTATTTCTGAGCTGTTGTCGTCTTAATCATTTTCATCTTCATGTTACCCACTTGAATATGGGTGACAAGTCACGAATACTGCATTAGTTTCCCTTTTGGTTGTGGGTATATTATTATTTCTGAGCTGTTGTCGTCTTAATAATTATCATCTTTATGTTACCCACTTGAATATGGGTGACAAGTCACGAATACTGCATTACTTTCCCTTTTGGTTGTGGGTATATTATTATTTCTGAGCTGTTGTCGTCTTAATAATTATCATCTTCATGTTACCCACTTGAATATGGGTGACAAGTCACGAATACTGCATTAGTTTCCCTTTTGGTTGTGGGTATATTATTATTTCTGAGCTGTTGTCGTCTTAATCATTTTCATCTTCATGTTACCCACTTGAATATGGGTGACAAGTCACGAATACTGCATTAGTTTCCCTTTTGGTTGTGGGTATATTATTATTTCTGAGCTGTTGTCGTCTTAATCATTTTCATCTTCATGTTACCCACTTGAATATGGGTGACAAGTCACGAATACTGCATTAGTTTCCCTTTTGGTTGTGGGTATATTATTATTTCTGAGCTGTTGTCGTCTTAATAATTATCATCTTCATGTTACCCACTTGAATATGGGTGACAAGTCACGAATACTGCATTAGTTTCCCTTTTGGTTGTGGGTATATTATTATTTCTGAGCTGTTGTCGTCTTAATCATTTTCATCTTCATGTTACCCACTTGAATATGGGTGACAAGTCACGAATACTGCATTAGTTTCCCTTTTGGTTGTGGGTATATTATTATTTCTGAGCTGTTGTCGTCTTAATAATTATCATCTTTATGTTACCCACTTGAATATGGGTGACAAGTCACGAATACTGCATTAGTTTCCCTTTTGGTTGTGGGTATATTATTATTTCTGAGCTGTTGTCGTCTTAATAATTATCATCTTCATGTTACCCACTTGAATATGGGTGACAAGTCACGAATACTGCATTAGTTTCCCTTTTGGTTGTGGGTATATTATTATTTCTGAGCTGTTGTCGTCTTAATAATTATCATCTTCATGTTACCCACTTGAATATGGGTGACAAGTCACGAATACTGCATTAGTTTCCCTTTTGGTTGTGGGTATATTATTATTTCTGAGCTGTTGTCGTCTTAATCATTTTCATCTTCATGTTACCCACTTGAATATGGGTGACAAGTCACGAATACTGCATTAGTTTCCCTTTTGGTTGTGGGTATATTATTATTTCTGAGCTGTTGTCGTCTTAATAATTATCATCTTCATGTTACCCACTTGAATATGGGTGACAAGTCACGAATACTGCATTAGTTTCCCTTTTGGTTGTGGGTATATTATTATTTCTGAGCTGTTGTCGTCTTAATCATTTTCATCTTCATGTTACCCACTTGAATATGGGTGACAAGTCACGAATACTGCATTAGTTTCCCTTTTGGTTGTGGGTATATTATTATTTCTGAGCTGTTGTCGTCTTAATAATTATCATCTTCATGTTACCCACTTGAATATGGGTGACAAGTCACGAATACTGCATTAGTTTCCCTTTTGGTTGTGGGTATATTATTATTTCTGAGCTGTTGTCGTCTTAATCATTTTCATCTTCATGTTACCCACTTGAATATGGGTGACAAGTCACGAATACTGCATTAGTTTCCCTTTTGGTTGTGGGTATATTATTATTTCTGAGCTGTTGTCGTCTTAATAATTATCATCTTCATGTTACCCACTTGAATATGGGTGACAAGTCACGAATACTGCATTAGTTTCCCTTTTGGTTGTGGGTATATTATTATTTCTTAGCTGTTGTCGTCTTAATAATTATCATCTTCATGTTACCCACTTGAATATGGGTGACAAGTCACGAATACTGCATTAGTTTCCCTTTTGGTTGTGGGTATATTATTATTTCTGAGCTGTTGTCGTCTTAATAATTATCATCTTTATGTTACCCACTTGAATATAGGGTGACAAGTCACGAATACTGCATTAGTTTCCCTTTTGGTTGTGGGTATATTATTATTTCTGAGCTGTTGTCGTCTTAATAATTATCATCTTCATGTTACCCACTTGAATATGGGTGACAAGTCACGAATACTGCATTAGTTTCCCTTTTGGTTGTGGGTATATTATTATTTCTAAGCTGTTGTCGTCTTAATCATTATCATCTTCATGTTACCCACTTGAATATGGGTGACAAGTCACGAATACTGCATTAGTTTCCCTTTTGGTTGTGGGTATATTATTATTTCTGAGCTGTTGTCGTCTTAATCATTATCATCTTCATGTTACCCACTTGAATATAGGGTGACAAGTCACGAATACTGCATTAGTTTCCCTTTTGGTTGTGGGTATATTATTATTTCTGAGCTGTTGTCGTCTTAATAATTATCATCTTTATGTTACCCACTTGAATATGGGTGACAAGTCACGAATACTGCATTAGTTTCCCTTTTGGTTGTGGGTATATTATTATTTCTAAGCTGTTGTCGTCTTAATCATTATCATCTTCATGTTACCCACTTGAATATGGGTGACAAGTCACGAATACTGCATTAGTTTCCCTTTTGGTTGTGGGTATATTATTATTTCTGAGCTGTTGTCGTCTTAATCATTTTCATCTTCATGTTACCCACTTGAATATGGGTGACAAGTCACGAATACTGCATTAGTTTCCCTTTTGGTTGTGGGTATATTATTATTTCTGAGCTGTTGTCGTCTTAATAATTATCATCTTCATGTTACCCACTTGAATATGGGTGACAAGTCACGAATACTGCAGTAGTTTCCCTTTTGGTTGTGGGTATATTATTATTTCTGAGCTGTTGTCGTCTTAATAATTATCATCTTCATGTTACCCACTTGAATATGGGTGACAAGTCACGAATACTGCATTAGTTTCCCTTTTGGTTGTGGGTATATTATTATTTCTGAGCTGTTGTCGTCTTAATCATTATCATCTTCATGTTACCCACTTGAATATGGGTGACAAGTCACGAATACTGCATTAGTTTCCCTTTTGGTTGTGGGTATATTATTATTTTTGAGCTGTTGTCGTCTTAATCATTATCATCTTCATGTTACCCACTTGAATATGGGTGACAAGTCACGAATACTGCATTAGTTTCCCTTTTGGTTGTGGGTATATTATTATTTTTGAGCTGTTGTCGTCTTAATCATTATCATCTTCATGTTACCCGCTTGAATATGGGTGACAAGTCACGAATACTGCATTAGTTTCCCTTTTGGTTGTGGGTATATTATTATTTCTGAGCTGTTGTCGTCTTAATCATTATCATCTTCATGTTACCCGCTTGAATATAGGTGACAAGTCACGAATACTGCATTAGTTTCCCTTTTGGTTGTGGGTATATTATTATTTCTGAGCTGTTGTCGTCTTAATAATTATCATCTTTATGTTACCCACTTGAATATGGGTGACAAGTCACGAATACTGCATTAGTTTCCCTTTTGGTTGTGGGTATATTATTATTTTTGAGCTGTTGTCGTCTTAATCATTATCATCTTCATGTTACCCACTTGAATATGGGTGACAAGTCACGAATACTGCATTAGTTTCCCTTTTGGTTGTGGGTATATTATTATTTTTGAGCTGTTGTCGTCTTAATAATTTTCATCTTCATGTTACCCACTTGAATATGGGTGACAAGTCACGAATACTGCATTAGTTTCCCTTTTGGTTGTGGGTATATTATTATTTCTGAGCTGTTGTCGTCTTAATAATTTTCATCTTCATGTTACCCACTTGAATATGAGTGACAAGTCACGAATACTGCATTAGTTTCCCTTTTGGTTGTGGGTATATTATTATTTCTGAGCTGTTGTCGTCTTAATAATTTTCATCTTCATGTTACCCACTTGAATATGAGTGACAAGTCACGAATACTGCATTAGTTTCCCTTTTGGTTGTGGGTATATTATTATTTCTGAGCTGTTGTCGTCTTAATCATTATCATCTTCATGTTACCCGCTTGAATATGGGTGACAAGTCACGAATACTGCAGTAGTTTCCCTTTTGGTTGTGGGTATATTATTATTTTTGAGCTGTTGTCATCTTAATAATTATCATCTTCATGTTACCCGCTTGAATATGGGTGACAAGTCACGAATACTGCATTAGTTTCCCTTTTGGTTGTGGGTATATTATTATTTTTGAGCTGTTGTCGTCTTAATTATTATCATCTTCATGTTACCCACTTGAATATAGGGTGACAAGTCACGAATACTGCATTAGTTTCCCTTTTGGTTGTGGGTATATTATTATTTCTGAGCTGTTGTCGTCTTAATAATTATCATCTTCATGTTACCCGCTTGAATATAGGGTGACAAGTCACGAATACTGCATTAGTTTCCCTTTTGGTTGTGGGTATATTATTATTTTAGAGCTGTTGTCGTCTTAATAATTATCATCTTCATGTTACCCGCTTGAATATGGGTGACAAGTCACGAATACTGCAGTAGTTTCCCTTTTGGTTGTGGGTATATTATTATTTCTGAGCTGTTGTCGTCTTAATAATTTTCATCTTCATGTTACCCACTTGAATATAGGGTGACAAGTCACGAATACTGCATTAGTTTCCATTTTGGTTGTGGGTATATTATTATTTCTGAGCTGTTGTCGTCTTAATAATTATCATCTTCATGTTACCCGCTTGAATATGGGTGACAAGTCACGAATACTGCATTAGTTTCCCTTTTGGTTGTGGGTATATTATTATTTCTGAGCTGTTGTCGTCTTAATAATTATCATCTTCATGTTACCCGCTTGAATATGGGTGACAAGTCACGAATACTGCATTAGTTTCCCTTTTGGTTGTGGGTATATTATTATTTTTGAGCTATTGTCGTCTTAATCATTATCATCTTCATGTTACCCACTTGAATATGGGTGACAAGTCACGAATACTGCATTAATTTCCCTTTTGGTTGTGGGTATATTATTATTTCTGAGCTGTTGTCGTCTTAATAATTATCATCTTCATGTTACCCGCTTGAATATGGGTGACAAGTCACGAATACTGCATTAGTTTCCCTTTTGGTTGTGGGTATATTATTATTTCTGAGCTGTTGTCGTCTTAATCATTATCATCTTCATGTTACCCACTTGAATATGGGTGACAAGTCACGAATACTGCATTAGTTTCTATTTTGGTTGCGGGTATATTATTATTTCTGAGCTGTTGTCGTCTTAATAATTATCATCTTCATGTTACCCACTTGAATATGGGTGACAAGTCACGAATACTGCATTAGTTTCCCTTTTGGTTGTGGGTATATTATTATTTCTGAGCTGTTGTCGTCTTAATCATTATCATCTTCATGTTACCCACTTGAATATGGGTGACAAGTCACGAATACTGCATTAGTTTCCCTTTTGGTTGTGGGTATATTATTATTTCTGAGCTGTTGTCGTCTTAATAATTATCATCTTCATGTTGCCCACTTGAATATGGGTGACAAGTCACGAATACTGCATTAGTTTCCCTTTTGGTTGTGGGTATATTATTATTTCTGAGCTGTTGTCGTCTTAATAATTATCATCTTCATGTTACCCACTTGAATATGGGTGACAAGTCACGAATACTGCATTAGTTTCCCTTTTGGTTGTGGGTATATTATTATTTCTGAGCTGTTGTCGTCTTAATAATTATCATCTTCATGTTACCCACTTGAATATGGGTGACAAGTCACGAATACTGCATTAGTTTCCCTTTTGGTTGTGGGTATATTATTATTTCTGAGCTGTTGTCGTCTTAATAATTATCATCTTCATGTTACCCACTTGAATATGGGTGACAAGTCACGAATACTGCATTAGTTTCCCTTTTGGTTGTGGGTATATTATTATTTCTGAGCTGTTGTCGTCTTAATAATTATCATCTTCATGTTACCCACTTGAATATGGGTGACAAGTCACGAATACTGCATTAGTTTCCCTTTTGGTTGTGGGTATATTATTATTTCTGAGCTGTTGTCGTCTTAATCATTATCATCTTCATGTTACCCACTTGAATATGGGTGACAAGTCACGAATACTGCATTAGTTTCCCTTTTGGTTGTGGGTATATTATTATTTCTGAGCTGTTGTCGTCTTAATAATTATCATCTTCATGTTACCCACTTGAATATGGGTGACAAGTCACGAATACTGCATTAGTTTCCCTTTTGGTTGTGGGTATATTATTATTTCTGAGCTGTTGTCGTCTTAATCATTATCATCTTCATGTTACCCACTTGAATATGGGTGACAAGTCACGAATACTGCATTAGTTTCCCTTTTGGTTGTGGGTATATTATTATTTCTGAGCTGTTGTCGTCTTAATTATTATCATCTTCATGTTACCCACTTGAATATGGGTGACAAGTCACGAATACTGCATTAGTTTCCCTTTTGGTTGTGGGTATATTATTATTTCTGAGCTGTTGTCGTCTTAATCATTATCATCTTCATGTTACCCACTTGAATATGGGTGACAAGTCACGAATACTGCATTAGTTTCCCTTTTGGTTGTGGGTATATTATTATTTCTGAGCTGTTGTCGTCTTAATTATTATCATCTTCATGTTACCCACTTGAATATGGGTGACAAGTCACGAATACTGCATTAGTTTCCCTTTTGGTTGTGGGTATATTATTATTTCTGAGCTGTTGTCGTCTTAATCATTATCATCTTCATGTTACCCACTTGAATATGGGTGACAAGTCACGAATACTGCATTAGTTTCCCTTTTTGTTGTGGGTATATTATTATTTCTGAGCTGTTGTCGTCTTAATCATTATCATCTTCATGTTACCCACTTGAATATGGGTGACAAGTCACGAATACTGCATTAGTTTCCCTTTTGGTTGTGGGTATATTATTATTTCTGAGCTGTTGTCGTCTTAATAATTATCATCTTCATGTTACCCACTTGAATATGGGTGACAAGTCACGAATACTGCATTAGTTTCCCTTTTGGTTGTGGGTATATTATTATTTCTGAGCTGTTGTCGTCTTAATCATTATCATCTTCATGTTACCCACTTGAATATGGGTGACAAGTCACGAATACTGCATTAGTTTCCCTTTTGGTTGTGGGTATATTATTATTTCTGAGCTGTTGTCGTCTTAATAATTATCATCTTCATGTTACCCACTTGAATATGGGTGACAAGTCACGAATACTGCATTAGTTTCCCTTTTGGTTGTGGGTATATTATTATTTCTGAGCTGTTGTCGTCTTAATAATTATCATCTTCATGTTACCCACTTGAATATGGGTGACAAGTCACGAATACTGCATTAGTTTCCCTTTTGGTTGTGGGTATATTATTATTTCTGAGCTGTTGTCGTCTTAATAATTATCATCTTCATGTTACCCGCTTGAATATGGGTGACAAGTCACGAATACTGCATTAGTTTCCCTTTTGGTTGTGGGTATATTATTATTTCTGAGCTGTTGTCGTCTTAATAATTATCATCTTCATGTTACCCACTTGAATATAGGGTGACAAGTCACGAATACTGCATTAGTTTCCCTTTTGGTTGTGGGTATATTATTATTTCTGAGCTGTTGTCGTCTTAATAATTATCATCTTCATGTTACCCACTTGAATATGGGTGACAAGTCACGAATACTGCATTAGTTTCCCTTTTGGTTGTGGGTATATTATTATTTCTGAGCTGTTGTCGTCTTAATAATTATCATCTTCATGTTACCCACTTGAATATGGGTGACAAGTCACGAATACTGCAGTAGTTTCCCTTTTGGTTGTGAGTATATTATTATTTCTGAGCTGTTGTCGTCTTAATCATTATCATCTTCATGTTACCCACTTGAATATGGGTGACAAGTCACGAATACTGCATTAGTTTCCCTTTTGGTTGTGGGTATATTATTATTTCTGAGCTGTTGTCGTCTTAATCATTATCATCTTCATGTTACCCACTTGAATATGGGTGACAAGTCACGAATACTGCATTAGTTTCCCTTTTGGTTGTGGGTATATTATTATTTCTGAGCTGTTGTCGTCTTAATCATTATCATCTTCATGTTACCCACTTCAATATATGTGACAAGTCACGAATACTGCATTAGTTTCCCTTTTGGTTGTGGGTATATTATTATTTCTGAGCTGTTGTCGTCTTAATCATTATCATCTTCATGTTACCCACTTCAATATATGTGACAAGTCACGAATACTGCATTAGTTTCCCTTTTGGTTGTGGGTATATTATTATTTCTGAGCTGTTGTCGTCTTAATAATTATCATCTTCATGTTACCCACTTGAATATGGGTGACAAGTCACGAATACTGCAGTAGTTTCCCTTTTGGTTGTGAGTATATTATTATTTCTGAGCTGTTGTCGTCTTAATCATTATCATCTTCATGTTACCCACTTGAATATGGGTGACAAGTCACGAATACTGCATTAGTTTCCCTTTTGGTTGTGGGTATATTATTATTTCTGAGCTGTTGTCGTCTTAATCATTATCATCTTCATGTTACCCACTTGAATATGGGTGACAAGTCACGAATACTGCATTAGTTTCCCTTTTGGTTGTGGGTATATTATTATTTCTGAGCTGTTGTCGTCTTAATCATTATCATCTTCATGTTACCCACTTCAATATATGTGACAAGTCAGGAATACTGCATTAGTTTCCCTTTTGGTTGTGGGTATATTATTATTTCTGAGCTGTTGTCGTCTTAATCATTATCATCTTCATGTTACCCACTTGAATATGGGTGACAAGTCACGAATACTGCATTAGTTTCCCTTTTGGTTGTGGGTATATTATTATTTCTGAGCTGTTGTCGTCTTAATAATTATCATCTTCATGTTACCCACTTGAATATGGGTGACAAGTCACAGAATTCTGCAGTAGTTTCCCTTTTGGTTGTGAGTATATTATTATTTCTGAGCTGTTGTCGTCTTAATCATTATCATCTTCATGTTACCCGCTTGAATATGGGTGACAAGTCACGAATACTGCATTAGTTTCCCTTTTGGTTGTGGGTATATTATTATTTCTGAGCTGTTGTCGTCTTAATAATTATCATCTTCATGTTACCCACTTGAATATGGGTGACAAGTCACGAATACTGCAGTAGTTTCCCTTTTGGTTGTGGGTATATTATTATTTCTGAGCTGTTGTCGTCTTAATAATTTTCATCTTCATGTTACCCACTTGAATATGGGTGACAAATCACGAATACTGCATTAGTTTCCCTTTTGGTTGTGGGTATATTATTATTTCTGAGCTGTTGTCGTCTTAATAATTATCATCTTCATGTTACCCGCTTGAATATAGGGTTACAAGTCACGAATACTGCAGTAGTTTCCCTTTTGGTTGTGGGTATATTATTATTTCTGAGCTGTTGTCGTCTTAATAATTATCATCTTCATGTTACCCACTTCAATATATGTGACAAGTCACGAATACTGCATTAGTTTCCCTTTTGGTTGTGGGTATATTATTATTTCTGAGCTGTTGTCGTCTTAATCATTATCATCTTCATGTTACCCACTTGAATATGGGTGACAAGTCACGAATACTGCATTAGTTTCCCTTTTGGTTGTGGGTATATTATTATTTCTGAGCTGTTGTCGTCTTAATAATTTTCATCTTCATGTTACCCACTTGAATATGGGTGACAAGTCACGAATACTGCATTAGTTTCCCTTTTGGTTGTGGGTATATTATTATTTCTGAGCTGTTGTCGTCTTAATCATTATCATCTTCATGTTACCCGCTTGAATATAGGGTTACAAGTCACGAATACTGCAGTAGTTTCCGTTTTGGTTGTGGGTATATTATTATTTCTGAGCTGTTGTCGTCTTAATAATTATCATCTTCATGTTACCCACTTCAATATATGTGACAAGTCACGAATACTGCATTAGTTTCCCTTTTGGTTGTGGGTATATTATTATTTCTGAGCTGTTGTCGTCTTAATCATTATCATCTTTATGTTACCCACTTGAATATGGGTGACAAGTCACGAATACTGCATTAGTTTCCCTTTTGGTTGTGGGTATATTATTATTTCTGAGCTGTTGTCGTCTTAATAATTTTCATCTTCATGTTACCCACTTGAATATGGGTGACAAGTCACGAATACTGCATTAGTTTCCCTTTTGGTTGTGGGTATATTATTATTTCTGAGCTGTTGTCGTCTTAATCATTATCATCTTCATGTTACCCGCTTGAATATAGGGTTACAAGTCACGAATACTGCAGTAGTTTCCCTTTTGGTTGTGGGTATATTATTATTTCTGAGCTGTTGTCGTCTTAATAATTATCATCTTCATGTTACCCACTTCAATATATGTGACAAGTCACGAATACTGCATTAGTTTCCCTTTTGGTTGTGGGTATATTATTATTTCTGAGCTGTTGTCGTCTTAATCATAATCATCTTTATGTTACCCACTTGAATATGGGTGACAAGTCACGAATACTGCATTAGTTTCCCTTTTGGTTGTGGGTATATTATTATTTCTGAGCTGTTGTCGTCTTAATAATTTTCATCTTCATGTTACCCACTTGAATATGGGTGACAAGTCACGAATACTGCATTAGTTTCCCTTTTGGTTGTGGGTATATTATTATTTCTGAGCTGTTGTCGTCTTAATCATTATCATCTTCATGTTACCCACTTGAATATGGGTGACAAGTCACGAATACTGCATTAGTTTCCCTTTTGGTTGTGGGTATATTATTATTTCTGAGCTGTTGTCGTCTTAATCATTATCATCTTCATGTTACCCACTTGAATATGGGTGACAAGTCACGAATACTGCATTAGTTTCCCTTTTGGTTGTGGGTATATTATTATTTCTGAGCTGTTGTCGTCTTAATCATTATCATCTTTATGTTACCCACTTGAATATGGGTGACAAGTCACGAATACTGCATTAGTTTCCCTTTTGGTTGTGGGTATATTATTATTTCTGAGCTGTTGTCGTCTTAATAATTTTCATCTTCATGTTACCCACTTGAATATGGGTGACAAGTCACGAATACTGCATTAGTTTCCCTTTTGGTTGCGGGTATATTATTATTTCTGAGCTGTTGTCGTCTTAATAATTATCATCTTCATGTTACCCACTTGAATATGGGTGACAAGTCACGAATACTGCATTAGTTTCCCTTTTGGTTGTGGGTATATTATTATTTCTGAGCTGTTGTCGTCTTAATAATTATCATCTTCATGTTACCCACTTGAATATGGGTGACAAGTCACGAATACTGCATTAGTTTCCCTTTTGGTTGTGGGTATATTATTATTTCTGAGCTGTTGTCGTCTTAATAATTATCATCTTCATGTTACCCACTTGAATATGGGTGACAAGTCACGAATACTGCATTAGTTTCCCTTTTGGTTGTGGGTATATTATTATTTCTGAGCTGTTGTCGTCTTAATAATTATCATCTTCATGTTACCCACTTGAATATGGGTGACAAGTCACGAATACTGCATTAGTTTCCCTTTTGGTTGTGGGTATATTATTATTTCTGAGCTGTTGTCGTCTTAATCATTATCATCTTCATGTTACCCGCTTGAATATAGGGTGACAAGTCACGAATACTGCATTAGTTTCCCTTTTGGTTGTGGGTATATTATTATTTCTGAGCTGTTGTCGTCTTAATAATTATCATCTTCATGTTACCCACTTGAATATGGGTGACAAGTCACGAATACTGCATTAGTTTCCCTTTTGGTTGTGGGTATATTATTATTTCTGAGCTGTTGTCGTCTTAATAATTATCATCTTCATGTTACCCACTTGAATATGGGTGACAAGTCACGAATACTGCATTAGTTTCCCTTTTGGTTGTGGGTATATTATTATTTCTGAGCTGTTGTCGTCTTAATCATTATCATCTTCATGTTACCCGCTTGAATATAGGGTGACAAGTCACGAATACTGCATTAGTTTCCCTTTTGGTTGTGGGTATATTATTATTTCTGAGCTGTTGTCGTCTTAATAATTATCATCTTCATGTTACCCACTTGAATATGGGTGACAAGTCACGAATACTGCATTAGTTTCCCTTTTGGTTGTGGGTATATTATTATTTCTGAGCTGTTGTCGTCTTAATCATTATCATCTTCATGTTACCCGCTTGAATATAGGGTGACAAGTCACGAATACTGCATTAGTTTCCCTTTTGGTTGTGGGTATATTATTATTTCTGAGCTGTTGTCGTCTTAATCATTATCATCTTCATGTTACCCGCTTGAATATAGGGTGACAAGTCACGAATACTGCATTAGTTTCCCTTTTGGTTGTGGGTATATTATTATTTCTGAGCTGTTGTCGTCTTAATCATTATCATCTTCATGTTACCCGCTTGAATATAGGGTGACAAGTCACGAATACTGCATTAGTTTCCCTTTTGGTTGTGGGTATATTATTATTTCTGAGCTGTTGTCGTCTTAATAATTATCATCTTTATGTTACCCACTTGAATATGGGTGACAAATCACGAATACTGCATTAGTTTCCCTTTTGGTTGTGGGTATATTATTATTTCTGAGCTGTTGTCGTCTTAATAATTATCATCTTCATGTTACCCACTTGAATATGGGTGACAAGTCACGAATACTGCATTAGTTTCCCTTTTGGTTGTGGGTATATTATTATTTCTGAGCTGTTGTCGTCTTAATAATTATCATCTTCATGTTACCCACTTGAATATGGGTGACAAGTCACGAATACTGCATTAGTTTCCCTTTTGGTTGTGGGTATATTATTATTTCTGAGCTGTTGTCGTCTTAATAATTATCATCTTCATGTTACCCACTTGAATATGGGTGACAAGTCACGAATACTGCATTAGTTTCCCTTTTGGTTGTGGGTATATTATTATTTCTGAGCTGTTGTCGTCTTAATAATTATCATCTTCATGTTACCCACTTGAATATGGGTGACAAGTCACGAATACTGCATTAGTTTCCCTTTTGGTTGTGGGTATATTATTATTTCTGAGCTGTTGTCGTCTTAATAATTATCATCTTCATGTTACCCACTTGAATATGGGTGACAAGTCACGAATACTGCATTAGTTTCCCTTTTGGTTGTGGGTATATTATTATTTCTGAGCTGTTGTCGTCTTAATCATTATCATCTTCATGTTACCCGCTTGAATATAGGGTGACAAGTCACGAATACTGCATTAGTTTCCCTTTTGGTTGTGGGTATATTATTATTTCTGAGCTGTTGTCGTCTTAATAATTATCATCTTCATGTTACCCGCTTGAATATAGGGTGACAAGTCACGAATACTGCATTAGTTTCCCTTTTGGTTGTGGGTATATTATTATTTCTGAGCTGTTGTCGTCTTAATCATTATCATCTTCATGTTACCCACTTGAATATGGGTGACAAGTCACGAATACTGCATTAGTTTCCCTTTTGGTTGTGGGTATATTATTATTTCTGAGCTGTTGTCGTCTTAATAATTATCATCTTCATGTTACCCACTTGAATATGGGTGACAAGTCACGAATACTGCATTAGTTTCCCTTTTGGTTGTGGGTATATTATTATTTCTGAGCTGTTGTCGTCTTAATAATTATCATCTTCATGTTACCCACTTGAATATGGGTGACAAGTCACGAATACTGCATTAGTTTCCCTTTTGGTTGTGGGTATATTATTATTTCTGAGCTGTTGTCGTCTTAATAATTATCATCTTCATGTTACCCACTTGAATATGGGTGACAAGTCACGAATACTGCATTAGTTTCCCTTTTGGTTGTGGGTATATTATTATTTCTGAGCTGTTGTCGTCTTAATAATTATCATCTTCATGTTACCCACTTGAATATGGGTGACAAGTCACGAATACTGCATTAGTTTCCCTTTTGGTTGTGGGTATATTATTATTTCTGAGCTGTTGTCGTCTTAATAATTATCATCTTTATGTTACCCACTTGAATATGGGTGACAAGTCACGAATACTGCATTAGTTTCCCTTTTGGTTGTGGGTATATTATTATTTCTGAGCTGTTGTCGTCTTAATAATTATCATCTTCATGTTACCCACTTGAATATGGGTGACAAGTCACGAATACTGCATTAGTTTCCCTTTTGGTTGTGGGTATATTATTATTTCTGAGCTGTTGTCGTCTTAATAATTTTCATCTTCATGTTACCCACTTGAATATGGGTGACAAGTCACGAATACTGCATTAGTTTCCCTTTTGGTTGTGGGTATATTATTATTTCTGAGCTGTTGTCGTCTTAATAATTATCATCTTCATGTTACCCACTTGAATATGGGTGACAAGTCACGAATACTGCATTAGTTTCCCTTTTGGTTGTGGGTATATTATTATTTCTGAGCTGTTGTCGTCTTAATTATTTTCATCTTCATGTTACCCACTTGAATATGGGTGACAAGTCACGAATACTGCATTAGTTTCCCTTTTGGTTGTGGGTATATTATTATTTCTGAGCTGTTGTCGTCTTAATCATTATCATCTTCATGTTACCCACTTGAATATGGGTGACAAGTCACGAATACTGCATTAGTTTCCATTTTGGTTGCGGGTATATTATTATTTCTGAGCTGTTGTCGTCTTAATTATTATCATCTTCATGTTACCCACTTGAATATGGGTGACAAGTCACGAATACTGCATTAGTTTCCCATTTTGGTTGTGGGTATATTATTATTTCTGAGCTGTTGTCGTCTTAATAATTTTCATCTTCATGTTACCCACTTGAATATGGGTGACAAGTCACGAATACTGCATTAGTTTCCCTTTTGGTTGTGGGTATATTATTATTTCTGAGCTGTTGTCGTCTTAATAATTATCATCTTCATGTTACCCACTTGAATATAGGGTGACAAATCACGAATACTGCATTAGTTTCCCTTTTGGTTGTGGGTATATTATTATTTCTGAGCTGTTGTCGTCTTAATAATTATCATCTTCATGTTACCCACTTGAATATGGGTGACAAGTCACGAATACTGCAGTAGTTTCCCTTTTGGTTGTGGGTATATTATTATTTCTGAGCTGTTGTCGTCTTAATAATTATCATCCTCATGTGAACGGTCATAATTTGGTGGTTAATTGAACTACCAAAATAAATTTGCTAACATGGTTTATGTTTTGCAAAGATCTATGTGCCTACATTAAAAGCTTTAGATATAATGAAAATCAAATCTTGGTTTTGGATACCTACTAAGGCATCCTAAGGACTAATAAGCTCAAACCAGGGTCATTGTCCTGCTTTCTGAGTCTGAAGTTACTATTGACCAGCAGTACGGTTCTTTGCCCAGCTTCAGCATCGGACTGCTGCTTCAAGTAAATACATTTTTTGTTTGTTTATACTTAGAAAACTGGTCAAAGGTTTTTAAAAAATATTTTTATATAACATGAACAAAAATAGCTAATTAACTGTTAAATAATCAATAGTTTTTTTCAAGAAAAGTTTTTTTTTTTTTTTTAGATAAAAAGATTTATT
The DNA here is from genome assembly GCA_963556195.1 of Sepiola atlantica. Lineage (NCBI taxonomy): Eukaryota > Metazoa > Mollusca > Cephalopoda > Sepiida > Sepiolidae > Sepiola > Sepiola atlantica. The sequence continues at coordinate 165,606,870 of OY744524.1, read as the reverse complement.
TGTTTTGGTACTTATGCAGTTTATGGACCGGGCTGAAATAATAAGGTTATTTAGAAAACCATTCTTAAAATGGGTAGAGGGAGGGGGCTTTATTAACTATTCTGCACTGTCACCTAATAATCTAATAAGCAAAAGATACCATAAAAATTAAATTTAACTTGAAAATCCTATCTAAAAAAAAATAGCCCGGCTTGTAAACTGCATAAGCACTGTTTTTTTTTGTTTGTTTTTTTTTGTTTTTTTTTGTAGATAAAATGAACAAAACATAGCTAATTAACTGTTAATAATCAATATTTATTTTTTAAGAAAAGCTTCCAATAACTTTTTTTGTCCAAGAAATAAAACATAGTCAACTGGTAAACAGTCTATTTTTTTTTTCTTTATATAAAACATATCTAATGAAGTGTTTTTCGAGAAAAGTTTAAATGATATTTACTTGAAGCAGCAGCGTCCTTATCGCCTGCCAGTCTTCGCTTTTTCTGGGGGCTTATGTAAACTGCTGGAAGATGCCGATGCAAAGTTGGCGGAAATTGGGTCCCATTTTATATCAGTACCTGCTATGGACCTGACTTTACTCTTGTCTCACAGAAGAGCTCCTGTCTTTTCAGAGTTTTGTAATTCATCCGGGGAAAGGGGGGGGGGGGGTTACAGCGACCTCCTTATCAAGCAAGCAAGGAGTCTGTTTAGTCGACAGCCGCTCAATCATTTTAATATTCTACAGATTTTTCTCTCTCTCTTTGGCAAGATTTTGATATTTATCGAGCTTCATTTGTTGGAAAGACTACATCAGCATACCTGATAAATCTTGTGTTTCTGCACGTTTCTCTCCATGGATGAGTGAATTTGTTTTGGGGCCACCAGTTTTTTTTTAATGTTTTTTTTTTTTTTTTTTTTATTACTAAAGAACCATTGATTATTTCTCTGCCGTTTTTTATTAATTTTTTTCTAATCTGTCTGCTTAGCTTTTGTGTGTCTGTTGGCTTCTAACCAAATCATTTGAATAGGGTTCACTTTTTCATCAAAGTAGAATTTGGTAGTCATTGTGATTGAAATTATTTCCGATATTTGTACCAGGAATTTTTCTACAAATGTTCATTTCTTTTACAAACATTATTTGGTCAACACTTTGGCAATAGGTTTTATGCCATTTTTTTTTTATTAGTCCACAAACTGACATGAATCGTCACATATTATATATTATAAAAATTATTTCTTGAGGGAAATTTAAGTAATACAAAAGTTTAAAATAATAATAATAAAAAAAATTACTTAAAATGATAAAATCATACATACACTGCCATTCAGAACACACACACACACACACACATATTAAGCAAGTTCAAAACCGTTCAATACAAAGTAGAGCTTTATAAATAAACTTCATAGAAACATTAAAACAGCCTACACAAATTAACTGGTGTTTCTATGCTAAGCGCACGTCGCAGGGCTGCAACAATAATCAATTATTGTTGCAGCCCCAACGATGTGCTAAGTGCACAGGAACGAAAGTTAATTTGATTAGGCTGTTTTAATGTTTATATATATATATATATATATATATATATATATATATATAACTTCATATAGATATCTTTTCCATGTCGATAGTATAGGGTAAAATACACAATATGTCATGAAAATGAAATGCCGTGATAGACAAAATGTGTGAAAAAAAACAAACGGAAAACAGATTTAAATACAGGAAGAAAACAAGAAATCAGACTGAGGACTAACTTACGAGAACGCGTCAGTGCACGTTATCTCTTCTTGGTTTCTTGAGATGCTGCCTGACATCACCACCTTGATCGCCGCCTTTGTCACGATCAAACCGTTGGTGAAGAAAAGTGGGCAGCAGCAGAAAAAAAAAAAAAAAACAAATCAAAAAAAAAAACAGTTTCATGCTTGCAAGTATGTGTGTAGGCATGTACATGTTTAGCTCGACTTGTTATTGAGTACTATTGAATAAATATTGTAAGGTTAAAAAGTTCATCCCTTATAATTTGCTCTGATGGGTAGTTGGAATGTATATACATATATTTAGGGATATTTATGTATATAGTTATATGTATGTGTATATATATATATATATATATATATATGTGCCTTCACATTTTTGTGCTGATCCTTGCTAAAAATAACTGTCTTTATTTGTCTTTCCGTTTCACATGGCCATACAAATCCTAATACTAGCTTGTAGGTGCGGAGGGGGGGGGGGGGGGGAAGAAAAGTCGCCTACTTGCCAAAAATATCTCTCATACTTGTAAAATTTCTCATATGGACCAATTACATCTCGATGTGCGTTTTGTTCCTTTTCCTATGTCTTTTTCAAATCTTCATTTTTTCTGAAGACGTTCGTTGATACGAACGAAACCTGTTAAATCTCTTGTTTCTTGTTTTTCTCCTGTATTTAAATCTGTTTTCGTTTGCCTTTTTTCACATATATCGATAGATAGATAGATAGAGATAGATATATATATATATAAAGATATATCTATAATGTGCCTCGCTGTATGTTAAAAAGAAATCAATAAAGTATTTGATCGCAAAAATATGAGAGCTAATATACATATTACTTATTTAAAAACTATACGAAGTATGTAACGTATAGTTTTTTAAATAAATAGTATGTATGTGTGTGTGTGTGTGTATATATATATATATATATATATATTAGTTAGAATATCTGTCCCAGAACGGGTAAAATTAATTCAGAACAGTTTGGCACCAGTTTCATGCTCTCTTTACTAAGACTAAAAGCAAGATATAATGATACTAAAACATGTCTAGAATCCTTATTCTAATTTTGATCAATTTCCATTAATTACATGATTTTTATTTTAGAAAATCTAAATTAAACAAATTTTTGTTCATATTTGATAATATTTTTGTTTGTTTTATGTTTTTAACTAATATATATATATATATATATATATATATATATATATATACTAATAATAGTTATCTTTATTATTGTCTTCTTTTTCAACCCCCCCTACCTGTTATATCATTGCAGGTGTCAAAGATGCCTCCGACCAGATTTCACCCCTACCACGGGGAAAACATTCAACTGTTCCATGAGAACTTAGTTGCATATCGAAAGACTAGTTTTGCCCATGCTTTAACGTTTAGTGAAGAACCCTTGAAGCCAGGTGAAATCTTTCTCGTGGAGATCGAAAAGACAGAGAGGGGCTGGAGTGGCCACCTTCGCATAGGGCTCACGCAGTTTGACCCTCGGAACCACTTTAAATTACCTCAGTATGCACTGCCCGACCTGGCTAATATGGGCAAATCCTGGATTTATGCAGTAAATAAATCGCACAATCGGATTTTTACGGGCAATATTGAAATAGATGAGGAACAGGCGACGGAGCCTTACCAACCTGTTGTTGGAAATGAAGACCTCATACAGACACCACGCGGAACGTTTAGTCGGAGCCTCCTGTTACCAGTACGCTTTCCAATAGAGCGTAAAAATGGACACTGTATCCCCAAAAAGGGTAGTATTCTCCCTACAGATGTTGGCAGTCGGATCGGTATTATGTACGTTGTAAATGAGGACCGTGCAGAGATGCACTTTATTATCAATGGACATGACCAGGGACCTTGTGCCAAAAACATACCATACCAAGATGGTCCTTTATATGCCATTGTGGATGTTTATGGAACAACCAAACAAGTACGGATAATCCAGCTTTATGGAGGTGAGTCATTTTTGTTATGTTATTCATATTGACTATTTACGTAAGTCATGTATTGCTCAATAACAAGCATATCTATTTCTGTATGTTAAAAATTAAATTTTATAACAAAAAGTAAAATTTGTATTGAAAATTTCCTGTACTGTTTGTATATACCATATTTTGTAACATGTGAGACACATTCAAATTAAAATAGATGTCTTTACTTACAGCTCTCGTCTGCCTTTCGCTCTCTTGTGCCGTTTGCTCTTTTTCGGCCGTTTGCTCTTTTTCGGCCGTTTGCTCTTTTTCGGCCATTCGCTCTTTTTCGGTCTTTTTCTCTTTTTTGGCCCTTTCCAGCCCTTTCGTTCCCGTCCTGGCCGTTCGTTCCCTTCCTGGCCATCCGTTTCCTTTCTGGCCTTTCGTTCCATTTCACTCCATTCTACCTTTCACCCTCTTATGGCCTTTCAATCGCTTTGCCCCTTAAATCTGGCCTTTCGCCCCCCCCCCCCATATTCACTCTTCCACTCCCCTTCTATATCCATTCTCTTGTCTCCTCCTCTCTTTCATTAAAAAAATGTCTTTTTGATTATTACAGTTGTGCCTTAAAATCTGAACAATCTTTTCCTTATCCCCCCCCCCCTCTCCGTCTCTTCTATTCCTTTAAATGACACACTTTAAAATAAAACCATTTTTTGCACCCCCCCCCGATGATTAATTTTTCCTTTTTTTTCCTCTTTGCAGTGACATCATTACAGAATGCTTGTCGGGAAATCATCTTGCAACTGGTTCGAAAGGAGGACATAGACACATTACCATTGCCAACAAAGTTAAAGCAATTTCTCTTGTATGAGGTGTAAAGAAACAAAAACAAAATTAAATAAAATAATTTTTTAAAAATAATAGTATGCAGTGGAGAGAATGTACAAAAGCGGGCAACTGCTGCCAACATCTACCCTGACCCTTCTCTCTGCGCTAACTTCCTTACCGCAGCCCACCCCTCCCTACCATCAGTCTATTTTTCTCTGGGCACTAGAACTCGCATTGGCAGATCTTGGCTCATTCGTCCTTTTTTTTTTTTTTTTTTTTTGTTCACTACCCAACAGGATGATTGAAAAACCTGCTGTTATCAATGCTATTTCTATTACTGCTGCTATTGTCACATTGCTCATATATAAATATAAATATATATATATATATATATATATATAATGCGGTGTGTCAGCTTTGGAATGATCATTACAGATGATTTTAAGGAAAATGTCTTATTCCATCTGTAGGCTAATAAGCCATCATATAATTAGACCCCCCTCACTCAACATAGATCTTGGTATGTAAACAATGATTAAAACATATAATTGATCAAGTGATGAAAATTTCATTTTTCATATAAGCCATATAAATGGATAAATATATATATATATATATATATATATATGTTTTTAATATTGGAAATTTATTTCTGACAGTATGTTATGTATTAAGCTGCTTCTTGTTTTTTTTTGTTGTTGTTGTTATTGTTTGCATGGGTAATATTACTAAACAAGCGATTATTTAGCCTGCGGGGCTGGATATAAACAAAGAATACTTCAAGGTTATATGGTTACATTGTTAGTAACAACATAAGCAAAGATTTGTCACAAGGCTTAGGGGATGAGTTATTTGTACAATTTCGGCATTCTCTGGACGTATAGCTCGTTAGTCAAGTGGTCTGAGGTTACATGTTAGGCGGACCCTCTTCTGAGACACAGATTTGTATCATGTACGAGTCTCATTTTTCACGTTGTAGTATTCTTTACTTAGTTTCAGCTCCGCATACTAAATAATCGCTTGTTTAGTAATATTACCTGTGCAAACAATAGCATCAACAAAAACAAGGCTGTTTAATACATTATATATATTGCTTTTTCAAAGATTATATATATATATATATATATATATATACACACGCATATAAACATTACATTTAGATCATATACAACATCATAGAGATCAATAAACAACTTGCAAGTATCAGCAGTTCAATATTTAATGCAATGGAGCTCTATATAGCTCTCTCTCTCTCTCTCTCTCTCTCTCTCTATATATATATATATATATATATATATATATATATATATATATATATATATATATATATATATATATATATATATATATATGAGAGAGAGAGAGATTTTGATGATTCAGAACACTTTTGAAATCTAGTTCCAAATCAAGAACATATACCAAGGTATCATGGTAGAATTTTGGACATGTAAAATGAATGTTTGTTCTGTATTGCACTTACGATATTTCTGATTTAAAAATAGATTTTGTTCTGAGGAGAATCAGCATGTATAATTTTATAATTCATTATATGGCTTAAAATAAATGTTGCTTTGAAACAGCTGTAAACAACCATAATACCTTAGTGTATGCTCTTGATTTAGAACTTGATTTGGAAAATGTTTTGAATTGCAAGAATATATATATATATATATATATATATATATAAAGCAGATTCTTGGTGCAACAAAAAAAAGATAGGATTTATTTCACAGGAAACATATTACCAATGAAAAGGAAAAAAAAAATAAATGATAGAAATAATAAAATACTCGAGTATTTTATTATTTCTATCATTTATTTATTTTTCATTGATAATAATACATTTTTTCTGAAATAAATCTTATATATATATATATATATATAATAAAATCATTGTATTTAGGGGGTATTTCTAAATACTTCATGTCTTTTTTCCCCCTTATGATATGTCTCTCAAGGTGTTGAAACAATCTGTTTTCAAATAAATCATATTTGTGTGTCCAGGCTGCTTCCTCAATCTGCCTTAATTATTTTTAACTCTATTTTTTTTACAAAAATATTAATTGATTAAAAGAAAAAAATATATAATTTTCTTATTATAGGCATTTTAATGCATTTATCTATTACCGGGATGTAAAATAAGGTAAAAAAAAAATATATTAACAAAACTTAATGAACAGATAAACAAAAATTTCTGATAATTGTTTTCATTTAATGAAAACGTCAGGCATTTTGTTAAACTTGAGTATAAACAATGTTACATGTTTATCCGTTGAGTGTTTGAAAAGAAAGACTGCAAACTTTGTTGCTGGTTTTCAATTTGAGGAAATCAACTTCTCGATGCACAACGTTTGTTTGTGTTTGTCTTCATTTAATTTTGTTAATATTTTTTCTGTATTTTGAAATACCCTTACATCTTGGACATCACTAGATATCCCTGCTAGTACCCCCCTCTCTCTCTCTCTATCTCTCTCTCTCTATATATATATATATATAAATATATATATATATATGAAAAAGGAAGAACAAAATTATTCATATATTCATCAACGTTTTGTCTTTATTTTAAGATGATTGATTTCAAGAAATAACATACAAGTACAATATTTGAAAATATTTGGTGCGTTTGTGACGTGAAAAGAATGTTTTTGCTTTTTTTTTCAAACAAACCGTAGCCGTTAAAATTCAAAATGTGTGATGTGTTTATGGAATGAATGTTTTATTTTTGTTTTTTTTTCAAACGAAACATAGTCGTTAGAATTTTACAAAAATGTGGTGCGAATATGATTTGAAAATAATGTTTTTTGTTTTTTTCGAACGAACCATAGCTGTTAGAATTCAAAATGTGCATTCACGAAATAGAATGAGTTTTTTTTTTTATTAATATTTTATTATTGATATTATGTTTTGTTGGGAATGTAAAATAGCTAATCTGGATCTAAATTCAAGTTCTGTTTGCTAAGTATATTTTGAATTCTAATGGCTATGGTTTGTTTGAATAAAGAATAAAAATATTTACTTTCACGTCAAAAACGCACCAAATATTTTCAAATATTGTACTTGTATGTTATTTCTTCAAATCAATCATCCTGAGTAAGTCTTGAAATAAAGACGAAATGATGAATATATAAATAATTTTTATTTTTCCTTTTTCATTTTCCATCACTTTGGAATATAATTTCCATATTTTTCATCATTTATATATATATAAATTTTGAAATCTTTATGCACACCATTAGATTCTTTGTGAAAAGTTACATTTGATTCACTACCATAAACATGCACATACACACACACACACACACACACACACACACACACACACATATATAAGAGATTATGATAATATAAATGAAATTTATATAGTAAAAATTGATCCACAAGAAAATTTAATTTCAATTTCAAGTGACAAACTTGATATTTAGAAATTAAATAAAACTTATAATCATAAAAATATTAAAATAAATACATTTATATCATTTCATAATAATTTATACCCAAAACAACTCCACACACACGTGTTTGTTTTTCAACTAGAAATGGATTTCTTTACATTTAACAATTAAAAAAATATATATAGCCTCATGGAAAACAAGAGTGTATAAATTATAGGTGTTATTATAATTCAAATTTTAATATTTCGAGCAGTCCCCTGTTCTTTATAAAAAATTGAATATGAAACCTTTGAAAAACTGGATATTTTCAACTTTGTGAATCGTTCATTCTGTGTCTCAACAGTATATATATTAGTTATATATAGACAGTTTGCCTCTGCTAATATATATATATATATATATATATATATATATTAGCAGATGCCACTCGGCATATTACCATTTTTACATTTACATAATTTGAAATCGTTAATTATACCCTAATGATGCAAAATGAAATCAATAGAAATTTGAAATGGTGTCATTAAATTCCTTAATACATTTAATCTTTATTGAAACTAATTTGAATTTTCTGTTAACATACTGTTTTTTTATAACAACAAAATAAATAAACTTTCTATACATACATATCTCTCTCTTTATATATATATATATATATATATATATATATATATACACTTGCAAAATACTCATCCCAGAACTGGTATTCTGCTAGTTAATAAAATGAATTTACTGAGCAGAACATTTTTGCCCTATTTTTATGTCCATTTACAGAGATTAAAATCAAGATATCTGCTACTAAACTTTGTCTTGAATCCTTTTTACAACTTTGATCAAAATACATTAAATGATTTTGATCCTAGAAAAATCTCTAAAATTTGGAACTTAAGCTTAAGTGGTCTTAAGAAGATATTTAAATTGATAGAATCTTGCTTAATTGATGGCTCATAAATATGGATCAAATTTCATGCTAGTCATAAATATTCAAATTTTCAAATGAGTGATTGTGCCCCTAAAATCCTTTAAAATACTCCAAAGAAACTGAAATCTACGGAATATTTATTGGAAGTATCTGAATCTTCATGAATGGCTGACAGTCCACCATTTTCTATCAAACTAAATATAACCCACATTATCTAATCTTACTCCTAGTAGCTATGTTTCAAAATTCATTATGATCGGTTAATTAGTTTGGAAGTTTATCATATATAAACATAGACACATGTAATAGCATAATCACATTCTAATAATGGTTCTCGTTAGATCACTGTAATTGAGCGACGTTGAACCTGTTCAGTACCAGATGGGTGACTATTTGGGAATACCAGGCGCTGTATATGGGAGGACGGTGACATCTCTCTGCAAAACTAACGTCTTTAAAATCATCTCTTCTGACCGGGATATACAGGCGACTTGGGACCGCTTGTGAATTTAATATTTCCTAGAAACTTCCTCTTTTGGAGGAGCCGGCTAAACTCACCCAGGGTGAATGGCACACCAGCCAGGCAAACATATACACATAACCAACTTTGGATATATCATTTATATCTAATGTTATTCTGCTTCAAAATCATATCTGGAAAAATTACAAAAATTTATACTTGAATATTTTTATCTAGTAAGATTATTAGATTGTAAGGGAATAAAATAAACATTAGAAATTAAAATTATCAAGGTTTGACTAAAAAAGATATAAAAAATATTGACTTGAAAATTCTTATTAATGACATGAGGAAATCTGTGATAGAAGCATGATTGCATTTGTATTACCATTCAACATTCTATGTTTTTATTATCATCATAAAACTCTACTTTGTGTGGAGTACTTTTGAAATAAATACTGAAAAACTCACTTGTAATGTTTTCATATATTGCGTTGAACCGTAATAAATGTGATATTTTTCACTAACCCCTGATACTGTTTTGTGGGTGCTCCTTGTATTTGGCTGAATAATTCTTATACAGATGATAAAGTTTGTTCAAAATAACCTGAGGCATCTTGGAGGAGGAGCTTGGAAACACGCACATACAGACACACACTTATTCATTCTTATATAGTGAATATTGATTGCAGTCACAATGTTTCTGCAAAGATTTTATAATAAAATTAAAATTTAAAAGCTTATATTTTGTTTTGGAATTTTTGAGATGAGGATTGTATAATTTATATTATTTGGATTATTCGGACTACTGTTCTCATCTTTGATTTTAGTCTCACAACATTTCGATCAATACAAGTTTCAGCTGCGTCAAATTCGGGAATCTGTATGAAATTTCTTAACGTCTGTTTTACATGCTGGCATACATTGGACGGCTTTAAGAAATTAACTTCCAAACTAACCTATCTCTGGCTAGGTATTTATCTATCCCTCTTCTTCTTAAATCTATTTTTATCACTTTCTCACATGTTTGCCTTGGTCTTCTCCTGTGCACTGGAACAGCCACTTTAACGGTTCTACATCTACTAACCCAAGAACTCAGGTTCAATCCTCAGTACAGACGATACTAAGAATACAATTATGAATTACTTAAGCCTTATACTTGGTCATGGCTGACGGAATGAAAGCAAGCTACTCCTGTGGATTAAATAAAGCGTTCCATTCGAAATTCTGTAAAGATTCCTGAGTTTGACAAAACCGACTTGAAGATGGTCGGAGGTTACATCAGTCAAAAACGTTGAGAATGACATCTAAGATGAGAACTGTAATCCGAATAATATTTAAAGCTTATACTATTTTTTGTTTAGTAAAATTGATTGCTTTAGATTTTATAAGCAAATATTTTTATGCAAACATTTTTTTCCACAGAAGAAAGTTTGGTGGAAGTTCATAACTCTGTCGACATGAAACAAAAAAATTAAGAGCTTTATGATGTATGTACCTGTGACGGAAAGCAGATATCATACACCAAAAATCACGTAAATTGATCAAGTATTTTTAAAATTTATTTATATATATTTTTTTTCTTTGACAAAATAAAATCAAGTTTTATGGGTAAACGACGATCACCTATCTATCGACACCATGTTCGAAATAGTGGTTTTGGAGTTATCTTCCTTGTCCGGCAATCACAATTTCCAACATGGCGTTGATAGATCGATGATGACATGTACATAATAAAAAAAAATTTTTGTTTTGTTTTTCATGTCAGCAGAGTTATGGACTTGTACCAAAAGTTTATTTTTTTTAAAAGTCAGTATTTATTTATTTATTTTTATTTTTTACATAAATTGGCAAGCTTCTTTCCTTCAGCAACTACAAGAAACCTCTTCAACCACCGATTGCCATGGCAAATAACACCTTACCTGAGAGTCCAACATTCAAGCTCTTCGGCCTAACATTCACAGATAACAGGAATTGGAACAAATACATAGACATTGCCAAGAAGGTGGGCCCCCTCTACCGTACTAAAAAACTTTTCACACCTGCCAGTATCCTATATCTCTACAAAGCCACCATCCGCCTATGCATGGAGTATTGTTGCCACATGTGGGCCGGTGCACCATCCACTAATCTTTCCATCTTAGACAAGGTCCAAAAAAGAGGCCCTAATCTAATAAGTCCCTCACTATCCCATCCTTGTGCTTGTTTTCCAAGTACTTCAATGGAATGTGCTCCGATGAACTTGCTACTCTGGTTCCCTCTTGACGTAAATACACTCGACCAACCCAACAATCAGCTAAATCCCATACATTCACTGTGGAGGTCCCCAGATGCTGGAGAGTCTTCTACTCCAATAGCTTTTTTCCTCGTGCTGCCGACCTTTGGAATTCCCTCCCTGCCCCCTGTTTCCCCAACTGTACTGATATGTAAAACTAATGTGAATAAGAATCTCACTGCACAGCTCCCAATTTAAGATGACCCCCCCAAACTTTCACCCTAATTCTCAGTAACCCCTTACGTCTACAGTGGCAACTTGCCTTGTTTGAAGTGAACTAAGTTTAAAAAAAAAAAGAAGAAAAATATTGTGAGGTGTATCGTCTATCCTTCTTTCTCTTGGGTAATTCCATATCAAATCATCCAGAAAAATGTAAAGTTATCACCTGGGGAATGCTATGGAAAGTTCTGAGAGTGAATGTGACCAAGATCAAATCAATATCAGGGGTTGTAGTGTTGGAAATCTCCAAGAAAGAGGAAAATTCCCCTGCTCAATTTGTGGAAAGCGTGTCGGGTGCAACTCAATTTTTGTAGGTACTTGCAAGCATTGGATACACAAGAAGTGCAGTGGAATTACTGGTAGGTTGAGAGATACTAACCAGTTTTTTATTTAAAAACTTTTTTTTTTGTACTAACGAGTAACCGCTTATCAAGGCCCAAAGGCCACTCGAGGATAAAGGTTAATGAGTTTGTCAGGTGGACGGTGAAACGACGACGTGAGGATTGCTAACAATGGTTGAGACTGGCCAGAAATGAGATTATTTAAAAGGACGGTTCAACAAGAATCTGTTAACATTGGACTCGAAAACGACGACCATGTTGTAGACAGCTTGAACGCAGCCCCGCGATATTGTGTTCCACAGATGGATAGCTTTGGAAAAAACTTTGCTCATGGAAGTTTCGTTTAGTTTAGAGGAAGAAAGGAAAATTATTTACAGTTGTTGTAGCTAGACGAGTTTTTGTTGTGAATCTTTTACGGAGAGGAAACAGATTGGAGCCGAGTTGAGCACCTACCATGAAAATAACGATAGAGAAAGCCTAACAACGTATCTCGTGTAAGAAAGAGACTGCAGGGGAGAGAAGAGGACATCTTTTATTAGGTTTCGAAGTCAGTTTTGTACTCTGTTAAGGGAGGAAAGAGTGCTCTGAGCGGCACCTGCCCATATGTGGCAACAGTACTCCATCTTAGGACGTATTTGACTCTCTTATGTGCAAAAAATGTAAGACAATGGAGACGGATAAAACTTTTATGTGGAGAAAGTATATTTGGACGACAAAACTATTAAGGTTGTTCAGAAGTTTTGTTAACTTGGTGATACTATTGTAGCACAGGGTAGAGCAGGTGCTCGTGTGGTTGCAAGAACTAGGAGCAGATGGAATAAGTTCAGGGAACTTCTGCCATTACTAACCAGCAGAGTATTACCTCTGTAGACCAAGGGAAGAGTCTATCAGTGAACACAGTGTTATGATGTATGGAAGTGAAATCTGGCCAGTGAGGGTTGAGGGCATGCGTTGTATGGAGAGAGAAATGATATGAGAATGATACAATAGAGGCGTAATGTGGATGGACTTGAGAAAACGAGGAAGTTAATTTCAAAAAGCCGTCCAACACATGCCAGCATTGTCAATGGACATTAAACTAAATATGATGATAGTGATGATGATGATGATGATAACCACTACTTCACGTCTCAAAGTCCTTTTAAAAAATCTTTTTTAGAATATATTTCCCAGGTGCCAAAATTTATTAAAATTGTTGTATAGCTAAAAAATAATTGGGTTCTAAGTGTTTTAAAATTTTTTATTTCATTTTCAGATTTCCCCCCGAAACTATCCTGTGCAAATTTCATGGTTCTAGCATGTCTGGATGAAATTTTCCTTAAGAAAAAGGGATCTTGTAATTCTGTAGCAGTTTTTATTTATATATTGGAGTCGCTCCAGACAAGACATAAAGCCACTTGATACAAGGAGTTAAAATGAACAAAAGATGATTAATGTAAGGACAGGAGATGCCTTCTTCTCAGTTACTTGCTGGTGACCTCAAATTTAAAAGCGAGTTTCCCGACGATATCATCGTCTGTCCTCAGCACATGTCCAGACCATCTGAGTCGTTATTCCCTCGATCGGCACATTACCGTAGCGCCTTCGGATATCATCATTACAAACATGGTCCAGCAGCGTAATTCCTGAGATCTAGTGGATCATTTTAGTTTCCCTAACAACGAATGTTGAAAAATAATATACGATTTGATTTAATGTTGACTTTACTTTTCATTTCTTTCATAAAAAAAACGACAACATTCAGTCGACGCAGACTTGCAATAATGCATTTGTTAAATTTTGGTTATTTCTATTATTTGAACACAAATTACTGATTCTTCAATTGATTGGTCTTCCAATCACGACCATTTTGTGCGGTATTTGCTGAGGCTGGTGCCATCACTTTTGGGGGGAGGATAAGGTTTACTGCAGTTTCAGTTCCCTTGGGTTCACTTTGAGATGTTCTTTCTCTGTTTTTGTTTTATTTCTATTGCAACTTGTGTGGCTGATTAACGGTTGTAGTTTATATTAGTTGGTTTCCGCATTTGAGGATTTTTCTGAAGATTTCAGCTGGGTTCATCATTGCCGTCTGTTCTATAGTCTTTGTCTTCCATTTGATTTCAATTTCTCCTCGACTTTGTTCCAGTTTTTTCGGTATTGTTCCTAGTGCTCCTACGAGTACAGGTATTATAGTGATTTTCTTCATGTTCCATATTCCTTTCAGTTCTCTAACAAGTTCTGTGTATTTGCTTCGTTTTTCTGTTCCCTTACTCTTTACTCTGTGGTCTGGTGGGACGGCAAAATCTACAATTTGACATTTTTTTCTTCCCTTTTTCTATTATGACATCCGGTCTCTTTGCTTAGATGATAGGTCTCATATGATTCATTATCAGTGATCGCTGACTGGCAACAGCAGGTGATGTTCCCTGTCGTCTGAGTGACAAATCCTCTCATTTTTCCATAAATCTTCACTTCTTTCAATAACCCTAACACATTACTTTGCATTCTCACAACAGCTGATTTCTCGCTACAAACGACCGTTGGATTTCTCTGGAATTTGTGTAGCAATAAGTTTCCTTCTAGGATTCCAGTACTCTCAGCGGTCTTCTAGTGGAGGTCTGTATGAGGTTTTCTCTCCTTGGTCTTTCAATCCTTCTCGAACCTTGTTATTTTATGTGGTACAAGCCAAGACTAGTCCCATCATTTGGGGCTGGGGTTGAGGGCGTAAAATTATTAGAATTCTTGCAGTTTAAGTTATCATTTTTTGTTGTATCAGTAGTAATAGTAGTAGTAGTAGTAGTATACATTTTGATCCTCCTGTGACCCCTTTATGTCATGGGCGCTTCTATGGAATGCTGTGCAATAGTTACTAACCCATAAGTATTTATTTTCAGTATTCTTTTTTACACTTTGAAATCCTTTTGAGCCACTTTAGTTTGCTTTATATTCCAATTCACAGAATCAGTGTGGTTGATTATTTGTAGACTGCTCTGTAGAATCTCATAAAATGATTGCGAAAACAACAGAAAGAAAAGTTAAGTTATTGATTTTTTTCATCAAAAAAAGATAAAACGCGATAACTTTTCAGTTAACTCAAGGGGAGATAATTCTGTCAATTTTATCTCTAACCGCTTTCCGCAAATCAATTCCTTGTTACTGCGAAAGTCAGACGACAAAATATACAACAGAGTGAAATTAGTCTAAACCGGAACTTGATTAATCTAAACACTAATTTTAAGTCCGAAGTGGTTGTTTAGAATGCCAGGGTCGATACTCGAAAAATGGTTTTATGCTTGTTACAAAGGCAGGAATAATGATCCCCATTTATGCCGTTGGCAGCCATCTTATGTTTTGAGGCATATCCGTCCGTCCGGATTTTTCTCCGCAACCATCTATTGAATTTCTCTGAAATTTTGCATGAAGTTGTAACTTTGGTCAGGTTAGAAGTGACATTCTCCGATTTTTGAAAAAAAAATCTGGTTAGCCCCCCCCCCCCCCAGGGTGTCAAAAGGCCCCGAAATGGCAAAAAATGACATTTTTTTGCCCCATAACTTTTCATCAATCCATTCAATTTCTCTGAAACTTGGCCAAAATATGGAGGCAATTGTTCCTAATAGAAAATAAGTATCTCTGACCGTGGAAAAAAATCTGGTTCGCGCCCCCAGGGGGTCAAAAAACCCCAAAATGGCAAAAAATGACCCCTTTCTCCCATAACGTTTGATCCATCCATTCAATTTTTCTGAAACTTGGCCAAAATGTAGAGGCAATTGTTCTGGATATAAAATGAGCATCCTTGTCCTCAGAAAAATTCTGGTTCGCGCCCCCAGGGGGTCAAAAATGCCCCAAATTGCCCAAATGTATTGCATTTTACACTCGCCACATCGAGTCACATACAGAGGGGGACCACGCATGCGCGGCTTGTTTTATTTACGAAACGGTCCTTATTTACTTTCCTACCCACGAGGGCAGAGGAAGACACATGGCCGGTTTTTTAGTTTAATGTGGGGAAAATCCAGCTTTCCAAAAAAGGGCACTCTGGATTGGGACACATATTTAAATTGTCTCAGTCTAGAAGGATTTCTCTTTTGCTGATTGAGGACAGAAAAGATGAAGTGTAGTATCAGCACAGTTATTACACTTTTCTTCTAGCCAGAAGGCCAAGGAAAGGTCATCTCGCTTAAAGAAACGTAAAATACAAATTAAGTAGATGAATCATCACATTTGTGGTGTAAGGGAAGCAACTGTAAGAAACCTATTAGTAAATGAGAGTAACCTCCCTTCAAACTTAAAGTTTGATTTCTGTTATGCGAAGAGATTGAGTCTGCATTATTTCGTTCGAAATCATTCTTATTTACAACTTTTTAATGCATATTTGACATTGGTGTTTGCAACATAAAATTTAAAGTCTTTGATTTAATAATCTTTACTGAATTTATTATTTTTAAATTAAATGTTTACCGTGTTTGTAACGGAAAAATAATTTAATTTTGCATTCCCTAAATTTAATCGTCTAAAATAAACAACTATGAGTGCATGTCAATATAAAGAAAACACTAATTAAACTTAAGTTTTATTATTTAAAGTACATTTTGATGTCTCACTTATTTAAGGGCGTCAGTTATTTATAGGGAAATAGGTTTCCGAATTACTCTCAAACAATTTTTTTTTTTACATATAATCATATTTTAATAATAATAATAATAATAATAATAATAAAGGAAAGTGTTCCTTACTGCTCCCAAGTTACTTTAAAATAGTAGTACTCCCTTTTTTATATATAAAAAATTGTATCATTGTAGATTAACACCCTCAGCTAAATCACCCCCTCTCCTCAAAAAATGAAATTCTACTTTTTTTAGACGATTACGCGTGAACATCCTAGAAAAATTGGTGGAAAGAAAAAAAATCAATTATTGTAGAATTAAGAGTGGTGACCAGTTTTTCGCATATAAATTTAACGTAAAATGATCCTTCATTTATGGGCAATTTTAGCGTTTAAGGACAGTTAACAAAGTTTTTGTTTTTTGCGATAGATTCTTTGAGTTTTTTTACGGGACGGGGGGGAGGGATCTAATAATATTTTAAGCGATTATGTGTGGTTTTACGACTTTGGCAGTCGAACTTAGGATTAGTGGTAAGAAAATTAGTTAATTGCTCTAAAAAGTTAGAATGGCCCGGAAATGGGTGATCATTATACGTTAAATTTATATACCAAACTGATCCTCCACTCTAAATTATAAATTGTTTGTTTTTTATTTGTTTTATTTTGCCAAATTTTTCAGCGTGTTCACACGTAGTTATTTATAATGAAATGGGTTTCCGAATTACTCTCAAACAATTTATTTTTAAATAAAATCATATTTTAATAATAATAATAACAATATTAATAAATCATTAATTACGACAAGTCGAATAGTACACGTGAATCTGTTTTACTTTTTCTTTTTGTATATATCTGGATGTTGTTGGTGTTGATTTCGCCGATTCCTTTAAAAACCAAGTATTCACAGACGGGACCACGTGAAGGTTGCCAACATCCATAGTGCTATGGATCAGACAAGAATCGAACATGGCATGCTGAGACATCAGTCAATGCCGATATCCACTTCATCACCACCAGTTCCCATGTGAACCGGTGAATAATATATATCTATATTAAAAAAAGACAAACAAGAAAACAAACAAACAAAAAAGCAAGAAGATGGCAGACATAATAATACCATGGTAAATTCATAATACAAACAATAATATGCAACCAAGGTTTGCATATTATTGCTAGTATATCACACACAATCTCCCCCAAAAAGGAAAAGTAATCCCTGAGGCGATGGTATCATGACCGCAAAACAGATACTACACTATACTCCCAAAAGGAGGAGATAATACTTGGGAAGATGGTATCAAGAAGAACAAACATGTACTACACTGCACCAAAGGAGGAGGTAATACATGGGAAGATGGTATCAAGACGAACGAACATGTACTACACTGCACCAAAGGAGGGAGTAATACATGGGAGATGGTATCAAGATAACAGAACAGATATTACACTACCTACACCCCTGAAATGAGCATTGAAAGATAGTACATCAGTCTGAAATGGTACAGTAAACTGAATTGAGTATTAAAAACTATACAATCTATATATTAATACGATAGCGTGTGTGTTCGTGTGTCACGCTTCCGGCAAAAGCTCTGCGCATGCGTGCTGCACCAAAAACATTAAAGTTACCTAATTTTCGTAGTGTTTCAAGTATTTCCCTTTGGCACGACGGTTAGCGACGTATGATTTTGACGTCGGTCTGACTGGTTTATAGTTCGATCCCAACCAACCTCTAAGTTTTTTTTCTACATCGAAGGGAGGGGACGACCGGGACGACACATATTAATACGATAGCGTGTGTGTAATTTTGTGTGCCACGCTTTGGAGCCAAATTTAATTTAATCTAAAGCATTTACAAAGTAAGGTTTAGTCGTCGAAATATTACCTTCACTAGAAATATTGTATAAAGAAGTTTTGTAAATTGTTTCATTTATTGTTCATTTTAAAAAATAAATACACAAGTCAAATCTTATATTTTATTCAAACATGTATAGGTTATGAACAAGATAATTAGTATTGAAAACAACATTTCGTGTCATTTACACGGGTTCTGCTAGTATTACATTAATAGAAGAAATAGTATAGTTTCGGCTTCAGATACCAAATCTCCATTAATAATAGATGTAACCAAGGGATGTAACCATCGACGTGGTTACATATTGTTAATTGCAAAAATATATGCCCTGAAACGCTTACATATTTTACTTCGAACATTGTGTGGTGATAGCAGGATAAGATTATATTCATTATATCCTTTAAAAAGAAGAAGAAAAATGAGTCTCGCTTGAATAATGTATTGTTCATGTTATGTTGCACATTTGAAATGAAATTAAAAAAAAAAATTCACCACGATTATACATTTCTAGAATCAGATGATTCTATTGTTGGACATTGGGTTCCCCAAAATCTGTCTAGTCAGAATCCTTTCTAGACAGACATGAGATATTTACAGGAGGGACCACATGAAGGTTGCCAACATCCTAAGTGAAAGTATTTCTGTGGAACGAACTGGATTTGAACTTGGCACCTCCAGGTTTTCAGTCAGCGTCATTAACCACTTGGACACCGTCACCTTGCAATGTGTTAATAAAGAACCGTTTAAAGAATCGCAAAAGTTTAGTGGAATAATTGACCAAAATCATATTCCAAAAGAATCTTATTTAATGTTACTGTTTGTTACGAATGTTTGATATTTAAATGTCTTTACGACATGTCTTTAAGTGAAGATTAAAATATACTCACTTATTTCTCTTGAATTAGTAAATATGAGTTGTTTCTCTTTGACACCATTGGGCTCTGATCAAAGTGTACTATCTGTTCTCTCTTCAGTCGAACGAGAAGAAATCCTTCTCGACTGCAGCAATTTTAATTTTTATTCTATCCAGGGTGCCTCTTAGAGGATCTGGATATCTCCCACATTAAAAAGTACATCTTTTTTAACTTTGCCCACGTGGGGAGGCAAGTAAATAGGGACAATATGAGGTATAGTTAAAAAGTATTACTTCACTAGTTGAACGTATCAAGACAGAACAACAACAACGAAAAAGAAGAGGAGGTAAAAAGAACTACTGCTACGTGTCATCTACACAATGAGACTCCAGCCGTTTATGTGCTGAGACACAGTCTAGATAATCTTCCGGTGTCAACTAGGTGATTTCTGCAGTGCTACAAGCTTATTTACAGTAGTTATCGAGGATTTTTATGTCAAAAAGCGCCAAAATATTTAATTGCTTGTTTTCTTAAGTTTTATAAAATAGAAATAATAAATAAATGAAAAAATATATTTAAAGAAGCGATTTTATTTAGGTAAAAGAAACGGTTACAGCAAATATTTAAAAAAAAAAAACAATGCATGAAAATGTTCCTATTCACCTTAGGCACAAGGCCCGAATCGTTAGGGGAGGGGGATTCGTTGGTCATACCATTGGTCTATGTGCACTTTGCCCTTAGCTAGACTCTCACCAAAATACCTCATTCTCTCTGTGGATTGGATCTACTTAGGTGTTCCCCAATTGTATAAAAAAAATTTATTGGAAAAAATTAATCGTGGGGGAGTAGGACAATATTTACAAAAGTTTTATACAGGATTAGTAGTGGCCCCCAAACCCTCTGCTAAGTGATAGACTGTCCACTGTTTTCCGGGTGATCCGAAAACAAGCAGATCGGTCTCTAATTGGGGTAGGGATTAAGGAGGGCGGTCAAAAAATAAATTGAGTCTGGATGGGATGTGGGAATGGATGGTGGTGTCCTCCAAGACATAGGGTAACATAGGGCAAAAACAAAGTGTAGGGAGTGGGCATCTTTGGAGGCTCTCTAGTACCAAAAAACAAAAACAGGGTCAGAACACATTCACTCTACTAGCTAAGGGTCTTTGTTAAAGTAAGCTTGAGGGGTGGGTTCCGTAGAACCCAGGACCGCGTGTGCCATGCCTAAGCAGGGAACATGTGTTCATACCTGGCGCCTCTACGGATGCACAAGCTAGTGTCGTGCACCCACCTCCTATCGAACTCCGTGCGATGTAATCTCCTCCAATCGCACCTGATCTTCACTCTGAGCTGGTGCTTAAAGTAGACGATCGGAAACAGATTCAACCCCATAGACCTCGTCAAGACGTTAAACCCACGTCACCATTCTCGCTACGGCTAGGATGGTTAGAAAAACCATTCTTTTCTCCCTAGGCCACGGCGGGGCTACGTTGTGGACAACCAATGCTTCATTCAGGGGCATCGGATGCTCGGCATCGATGCAAGCCGTTACCTCTCCGACATACTCCCAGAGTTGCCGAAGTTTGCTGCAAGCGAAGAAGGCGTGCTCGGCCGTTTCTCTTTCGCGGTCGTTGCAGCGCTGGCAGTAAGGATCCGTTCTCATTCCATCTCTGGTGAGCTTGTCATAAAGGGGCAGCGCGTTCCGGACCAGTCGCCAGGTCAGAGAGTACTCAGAGTTGTTGAGGTGACTCTGGCCTGGCGCCCAACTCCACTGAGAGCGGATCTCCTCCTCCGACCATCCCAGCCACTCCCCAAGCGGATCCGAAGTGGACCTCTCCACTAACTCCCGATATAGTCTTTTCCTCGGCTGTGTAAGAGCCCTATGCCCCGGCAACGCCTTAAGCGCAGCTCGGCATTCGGTGAGGAACCCAAGGAAGATCATCTGTCAAAGAGCGACCCAGAAAAGCCAATCTTTCGGCATGTCTATGACTTGCCAGATCCGGCATTCCCAGGCCCCCCCCTAGTTCGGACGTTGAGTACAGACCTGTCTGCGGACATATGGTTTCCCTCTCTTCCAAAGAAGCGAGAAGAGCAGGCGGGTGAAAACCAAAAGGCGATCCGCAGGTAGGGGTAGTACAGCCAGTCGGTAAAGGATGAGAGGGAAGACGTAAGTGGCGCACGCCTCGGCTCTACCCTTTAAGGAAAGTTTCCTTCGAATCCAAATTGCAACCGACGATTCGACCTTTGACTGTACCTCCGACCAATTCTTTTCCAGCTGGAGGCCCGGACCGAACCAGATGCCAAGGATCCGGACCGGGCCATCCGACCAGCTGAAAATACCTGGTAGTGCGGCTTCGCCGCTCCTGGCTTAAAAGAAGCAATAAAGGAACTGTAAGGTTACTGGGTGCACGATTCCTTTTTTGAATAGAGAAGTACACGATTATAAAAATAAAGAAATGACTGTTTTCAGGTCTGCATGGGAAAGACTGTACAATGACATTAGTGTTTATCGGCGGGATAACAAAAGTGGCATCATGTTTGTTTTTCAGTAAAGTAGAATCCCGCCATTTTTCTTTCTTCCTTTCTTTCTCCCTTTCCCCTTTCTTTATTTCTATCTTCCCTTCTTTCTTTATTTCCCTCTTTCTTTCTTTCTAATCTTCATATAAATGTTGTTTTTTCTTAATTTCTCCTTCTCCTTTTTTACTTTCCCTTTTCCTATAAATATTTAATTTCCTTTACCACTTTCTTTTTGTCTCTTTATATAAGTATTTCTTTATATTTTTTCTTCCATTGCTTTAAGAGTGCCCTATTAACCGCCTTCAGATTTATAAAAAAAGTCGGTTTTTAATGGGTAAATCCTTGATTAGAAATAAAAATAACCTGTATAATTCCACCGGTACTCTCTCACGAATGAGGATGCCTGACGACAGTTAATAATCCCCACAGCCCGAAAGTTGTTGCCCTACTGCAGTTGGTTTTTTGGCTAAGATCAAAGTGTAGTATCTGTTCCGATGGATACTTCACCCCATAGACTTGTATTGTCTTAGCCTTCGGGCCTTGATTTACGCCGGTCTATGGGTCTGTCCTGTGCAGTTCTAGGAGATCCACCCTCCCAGGCTTCGCCTCCCCTCTGTGGGGAGGAGTAAGTTTATTGTTTACTGCCTGAGGCGCCCCTACCGGGGAATGCCGACGGGGCTGCCCAGGCAATTTTTAATGGCCAGAGTGCTCACCTCTCGGGCGCTGGCTTTTCAAACCCCACTTTCTCGACCCGACCTTGGGTCACATCTTACTTGTGGGAGTAAGATAAAACTGGCCTTGTGCCTAACTCCTTTTGAGGAGTAAATAAATACTGCAGCGGTCACACCCAGCGATATTTACTCTATCACCCACTTTTGAACTATTACTCACTTAGCTCTCTGTTCAAGATCTCACTGTTTCGATAGCTTGCCACGTGATCTCATCCCCCTCCCATCTCCCCCCCCCCTCTCTCTCTCTCTCTCTCTCTCTCTCTCTCTCTCTCTCTCTCTCTCTCTCTCTCTCTCTCTCTCTCTCTCTCTATATATATATATATATATATATATATATATATATATATATATATACCTAGCTCCAAACTGATTATACATAACCCGTTTCGTTATATTGTGTTAAGTAAAATACAAAGTGGTTTGAAATAATGAAAAGAAGTCAAACCGTTTTTTTAATCATTTGTATCCGTAATGTTAAAATGTTTTAAGAAAAATTACGTAATAAGGAAATATGCGTATTAATCAAGCAAGTTGGTTTTTCTATTAAACATTTTTACAGTTTAAATAAGAAACAGATCGTATTAAGAAAATAGAATAAATAGACACACGAGCTAAATCAAAGGCCGCTTGCAACATTACATTGCTTGTTAGACAACATTTTAATTAAGTTTTAAAAGTCAAATTAGTTTACCTACGTTTATGATATTCAAGTATCGGTAAAAATCTAATTATTTATCTGAAATCGGGCACAGGTAGATTCATGTTGAAATTTCAGTTTATTGATTTCGTAATCTTCTGGCGCCGTTTATGTCATAAACGGGAAATTCCTCCATTCTAACAATCTTTCTAGCCGATATAAGTATTTTTTGGAAAGAAGCGAAATACATTATTCTCTTTGAAAGAACATGAGAGAAGGAAGAAGAAAAATAAGCTAGGCGGAATAAAATATCGATTTATCAGATGCAATGCTATGTAGGTGTAACGCTGAGAATCTGACCGACTTTTCTTTATATATTAGGTAAATAGATGTACAGCATTCTCTCACATCACACACAATGCTATGTAGGTGTAACGCTGAGAATCTGACCGACTTTTCTTTATATATTAGGTAAATAGATGTACAGCATTCTCTCACATCACACACCAAATCAATGTTGTTATTGTTAACCATGCACCATTACTTCAATCTTTAAATAGTTTTTTCCTTTAAGCTTATCTATCATCCACTTCTAAATACTGTTCACGTTCACTTAAGTGGGAATTGAACCGTTTGTCTTACTCCGAATACCGTGAGATAGACGATCACCATGCTCCCACACCACTATTTGATAAACACTCACTTTGCTCATTTTTTTTATCTCACTTATTTTTTTGTTTCACTATCTCTCTATTTAACCGCCCATTCTCCCTTTCTTTCTTTCGTTCGTTTTATTTCCATTTCTTTGTATACATCTATATTTCTTTACTCCTGAGTTATTTCGTTTTATTTTTCTATTTTTTATTTCCTTCTCAATACATATATTTTTATCCTTAATTCTAGAAGCATGTATTATAAAAAAAGAACATATTAATAGGTTATCTTCCTTGTCGTTGTGGAGTAGATTGTCTCCCCTTGTTTATTGTGTTTATAAATTACATCTAATGTTTTCTAAAAAAATGATTGGACAATGCAATTCACTTTGACCAATCACCAGGCACTTAAAAATATTCTTGTTGCCCTCTTTTGAATTTACTCTTCGTTCGGACGAGAAGTACTTGTTGTGCCGTCCTCTTGAGGTAAAAACACATCTTTCACACCCGCTGTCATACTAAATGGGCATACAATCTTTCACATATGCTGCCATATTTAAAGAGCCAGTATCAGATACGTTGGTCTTTTAATTAAACGGCAAACACATTTTTTTTGCAAGACATTTCTTCTATTATAGTTTTATGAGCTGTGAAACAGCGAAACAGTCTGTATGTGGATGACTATATAAAGCCCCCCCCCCCTCCGGGTAGAGCTTATGTTTGTAAGGGTATCGCCAACTGCCATTAGCTTAAAAAAAGGCAATGCTCATTAGGTAAAAACTAATTCGAGCTCCGGCAATTGCAATGTTTACATTGAGATACAACTTACATTCAGTCAGTGTCGTATGATGGCGTAGGGGTTAACTGTCAGCTTGACGGTTGCGTTTCGATCCCAACTTGAGGCACTAACTGATCTAGTCGCACTGATGAGCTGTGAAACATGTATGTGGATGACTATATATATATATATATATATATATATATATATGCAAGAACCAGCAAATCCAATTCTTTTACAAATAAGAAAACAATTCATTTCAGTATTTCTCTGAATAAATATTTCTTTTTATTTCGCATTCTCTTTTCCTGTCTTTCTTATTTTCTTTCTTTGACTGTGCGTGACTGACCTAATGGACTGTCGTTGTTTTTTCTTTTTGAAATAATTTGTTGTTGCCTTTTTCTTCTGCGTCTTCTGTTATATTTTCACATACCGGTGTGTGTATAAATCATTATACACCCGTGTTGTCGTCGTCGTAAACCCGGGTTCTTGCTTGTCTGTGGATATAATCACTCGGACGCCGATGTTTAGTTTTTAATGAAGGTTTATCACAAAGAGAAGAGCAGTCACTGAATACATGAGAGAGACAGGTTACTTTCGTGCGCATGAGAGAGAGAGAGAGAGAGAGAGAGAGAGAGAGAGAGAGAGAGAGAGAGAGAGACGGATAGCTGGTCCCACTACAGCTAGTTATATTATGCGCGTCTGTTTTCCCCATTAAGGATGGTACCCAGACACGTCGTTCCTACTTGAAGTCTCGTCAGTAAAGATACAAAAAATTTCCGCCCGGAAGTCACGTGGTTTTGATGATTTCCGTTCTGGGGTCACCTGTGACCCATAAGGTGTCACGCGAACTTTTCAATTCTAACAACGACCCTCGTTATGTCGCACTTTATCTTTCGTCCTGTTTATTTTTGGCTTCTCTCTCTGCCATATTTTCTTATACTGCTTTTCTTTCTGACTGCAATGCCATCAACTGATTCCAAGGAGATTGTCATATCTTTCATTTTATCCATTCAACCATTTCTCACGGCGCACCGCTCCGTTCATCCAATAAATGTCTCTCTATTCATAGTCTTCCAATTAAGCATAGGCCATCATAATCACGCTTTCCTTTTACACCATGTGAAAATAAATATTTATTTATTTTCAACATTCTTTCTTTACTATAATTTTTTCGTCCTATAAATCTTTAACTTTTTCTAATTCTTTGTATTTTTTCATATAAATCTTTATTTCTATGTAATATAAACGTGGAGAATTTCTTTTATTCCCCCAAAACATCTGCTCTTCTCTTTAATCGGCAAGTAATTAGTTCATTGAATAATGACGTCTAGTTGTAAATGTAGCTGTAGTGGTGATGTAGCAACCGAGGGTTCTCTGCGTCTTTCTCTCTTTTTGTAGGTGCAATAATGTAACGACTAACAGAAAAACGCCAACACATTTTGCCCAATGGCGTTATGCTCTTTGATGTTTTATTATTTTTCTCTCGCCCGTCCCCCGGTTTCCCGGGGGGGGGGGGTGTGAGGGTCGAACAAAGATAGAGATTCGAAAAAAGAAAAACAAAACAAAACACGGCCGAACACCGACAGATCACATGTCAAAGCGGAAGATCTTTCTCTATTCTCCGGTACACCTAATTCCGAACTTCACGCCCGTGACGTTATAACTCTAATGTTTAATTTCTAATAGAACTTTCCATTCATCTGCTTAATTTAACCTTATATGGAAAATACCGTTTTTAACTATTTTTTACACACCCGCATCCAAATATTGCTACAGCTTTCTTTCTTTCTATTACTATATATTTTTCTGTCCGATATATATTTTTTTATTTTTGGAAAAATGTTGCTTTCTCTCTTCTGTAACTGTTTCTTCTTCTTATAGTGAAGACGTTTTTCTCCCTGTACCTTTGACGACAGTAAGAATACAACCACATGCATCATAGGCTACTAAACTCACCACTATTCAGCTTATTCACTCGCGCGTGTTTCAAGAAATTTATGATTATTTCCACTATCTAACAATAAATATTACTTTTAGACCGACATCACAGACTCTGACAAAAACATATTCCATACAGATGGTAGCAAAAAGTTTTCTCTTTAACATTTTCTTACTCCCACCTTCCCACTTAGCACTGGTTAATAAATTACATCGGATAATTTAGTCAATGATCACCGTAACTGTTTCATTTAATTCTTCTGACAATTTAATACATAATATACCGGATTTGTAAATCAAATAACAAACCCTCCCTAATATTCCTTGCTAATTCCTGAATATCGGATTACTTAAAATTATTTACTGTTAACAATACACTTCAATTCATTCTGGAATTTAAGAATTAAATACACGAACGGATTCAGTTCTATTGTAAATTGATTCAAAATGGCGTCACGTGCCTATCAATCTCATCGAGTAAATCCATTTCAGTTAGGCAGTTTCCATTGTTACACGTACACTTTCTTCTCCACCTTATAATTTTTGCCATAAACATTTAGGCATTTAGATACATAACATTTTTAAGACTTCTAACTCAATTTAAAACAAAACACAGCGTAAAACGTATAGAGATTTTTGCTAAAAAACATCAAATTGCTAATAGATTGAGACCCATAATATCTTTTTTTATACGACGCTGCCAGTAATAATTCAACAATGGTAAACTTTTCCGATTTCGAACATCCATACTGTCGAGATTTTAAGGGGAATCCCGGTTACATGTTCATAATACAAGCAATGTCACATGCAAGGCAAAATAATAATTCACAGGCAATAGGTTGTTTAAATAAAGCGTTTATTAAACGTGTGTACATTAATACGTATACAGTGTGTATGTGGAATGATGAATGCTGTGTGTATATATGTATGTATAGTGTGTGTGGAGTTGAAATAGTTCATATAATTGAAACACACATGGGAACATATGTCTAATAAAGAAATTGTGTACGTGAAAATGAAATGTCCCGGAGAAGAAATTGTCTCTGTAGGAATATGAATGCATGTGTGAATAAAAATCTTATACCGAGAAAAACGTGTTTATGAATTTAAAGACGTGTGATTTTGTGGGTCAGACAAGGAGACTAGCAGCGTCTCCGATGACTACCGTCTGTATGGCCGTAACTGAAAAGGAGGTCTGTCTGGCGTTGTGCACCGGTTTATATAATCAAGAAGGGCAGATAACTCTGTGGTCGTCCTCCAGCGCCACCTAACGGTGAAAAGCGACACCTCCTACTAAACCGGTGCAATTATGTTTAAGGGGGAGATAATTGCTACAATACTTATCAAACATTACTCAAACAACCGCAAATCCTCAGAATTTATTTTTTCCACAAAATATTATTATTATTACTCTTCTTTCCTATGCTTCTTTTCCTTTACAATAATCGAAAACAACGCTATTTTGTGGAATTTTAATTCTACTTGAGCATATAATTCCTTTTCTTTTTCTTTTCATATAAACTTTTCCCATTTATTAACATCCGCTCTCTACATCTGGGATCCTCCTCTCTCTTTATTTCTTTATTTACTTATTACAATAAAAAACGATTAATTCAATTCGGTTTATTTTTATTTATTAATTTCTATTTTTCAAAAAATACTTAACTTTAAATTGTAGTATCTGTTACTTTATGTCTTTTCAGTCAGGGACGGATAAATCTTTCTTGACTGCGGCAATTTCTTCGTATACATAACTATTTGTCAATTTTACAATTCATTTCTTTATGGTTTATTTTTATTTTTACTAAGTGTTATGATACTATATTTATTCTTTTCACTCCTCGGTCAGTGAAGAAGAAATCCTTCCAGACTGCGGCAATTTTAATTTTTTCATCCAGGAGATGGATTTGATACCCACACTCTCTCTTTATTTCTTCATTTACTTACTTGCAATACACAAAACGGTTAATTTAATTCGATTAATTTTTAGTTATTCATTTTTACATTTCAAAATATACTTAAAATTAGAGTGTAGTATCTGTTACCTAATCTCTTTTCTTCTCGGTCAGTGAAGGAATAATATTTCTAGACCGCGGCAATTTTTATTATTTTGATTACTTTTCCAAATAATTAAAATTTGTTGATTTTAAAATAAATTTATTTTTATTTTTTATTAAGTGTTATAATACTATACTTACTCTTTTCTCTCCTCTTACAGTGAAGAAGAAATCCTACTAGATTGCGGCAATTTTTATTTTTTTCACAGTAGCTGGATCCCCCCCCCTCCCTCCAACTTCTATCTATCTATCTTTATTTAGTTACTACAATTTCTCTTCTCGGTCAGTGAAGGAGAAATCTTTCTAGAGTGTGGCAATTTTTATTTTTTTGATTACTTTTAGTCTATTTACCTATTTGTCGATTTTACAATTCATTTCTCCTTTTAAAAATTTTTTACTAAGTGTTATGATACTATACTTATTCAGTCAGTGAATAAAAAATCCATTCTAAACTGCGGAAATTTTAATTTTTTTCCCACGAGAGATGGATTTTCAACACATTAAAAACCACCATTGTTGATTAATTTTGGTAAATTTAATCTCCAACCAAAATGGGTACTCAGAATTCGGATAAAAATTGCCTCAATCCAGAAAGATTTTCCCTTCACTGACCTTGGTAAGCTTCACATATATATTTGGATCACATTAACTTTTTTTTTTTTTGGGGGGGGGGGGGAGGGTGTTGTTTTACTTTTACTTACAATTGTAGGGGGGGCAGTCACACAAAACATAGAGAAATCTATTTTGTTTGATTCAAACCATGGATAAATCCCATTTAACTCACCTAAAGTACTTTCAGGGTCCTTTTCAACTTGTTTTTTAAAGAATTTTTTAATACTTATATATCTCTCCCGCCGGGCAACGCCGAGGTACGGGTCCTGCTAGTGTAATAAATATTTCTCTTTCCATCTTTCTTGTATACATCTTTTTTCTATCTATCTTTCTTTACAAATTATTTTCTTCCTATTAATATTTTTTTCATTTCACATTTTCTTTTTTCTATAAATATTTCTTCCCCTCATAAATGTTTGTTTGTCTTTCTTTCTTTCTTTCTTTCAATAAAATTCATTTTTACTTCTCTTTCTTTCTATACATGAAAAGTTCGCATGCAAAACGTGATAAACGCCATTTTCCAAATTGTTAAAGATTACTTCCAAAAGCTTTGTATTGCACCACTCTACCACACTGCAGTATTTATTTACTCCTCTCCAGGAGTTAGGCACAAGGCTCAATGGTTTGACACAATATGAGATCTTTTTATTTTTCCTGCGTTTATTTAAAATAAGATTTTAAATACGAAATTGAGATTTCAAATATTCATCTTTTAAAGTCTAATTTCTCAATTTAAAGAAATAGGATTTCTTTCGAAAAAATCTTTCTTTATTTGTTTTAGAGTTTATAATTCGATGAACTCCCCGTATTTTTCCTCTTTCTCTTTTCCTTTTTTTGTTTCTCTATCTTTTCCCTTTATTTCGCTTTGTTTTCTTTCTTTCTTTAAAAAAATATAAGTCAAATAACTATTGTGTTGTTGCCTGACAACCATCAATAAAAATATGTTTTTATTTGGATATTTTTTTCTTTCTTTCTTATTTTCTTTCCTTCTGTCCATGTACAACATGTAAAAAATGTTTCCGTTTTTTCTATACATTAGTAACCACGATAGTCATGGCGTGTAATAAATGTATGCCCCACTTAAAATGCCAAATTTAGACGGACTTAAATAATATAAAAAATAACGTTGGGAAATTCTGACGCCCTTTCGGGCATAGGCTCTCGGTCCGATATTTTCTTTTTGGTACTGGTACAGTTTACGACCCGTGCTTAAGCCGACGTTTCGTCGGCATTTTACGGCAGTGTACGTAATGATGCCGAAACACTTAGCTAATCAGATTTCAGCAGACGACAAATGTCAATAGCGAATTGAATATAGCGTAAAATTCAACAAGTTAAGAAAATGTATTAAAGCGATCATGAATTTCATCGAGTTAGGACAGACGTTTAAGTCTCCGGAGGAAATTATTACATTTTGTTGGAAAAGATAACTTATAGGCCAAAAGATAAGTTGTAGAACATGCTCTTTTTCACACTAACTCTAACCCTACAAAATAAACCTAACTCCTACCCTAACCCTAATCTAGACGGTCATGTTCAAAAGCTGCTAACCTAACCCTAACGTAACTTTAACCCTAACCTAACCATAACCTAACCTAGTCGGCCAGGTTCAAAAGCTGCTAACCTAACCCTAACATAACTCTAACCCTAACCTAACCATAACCTAACATAGTCGGTCAGGTTCAAAAGCTGCTAACCTAACCCTAACCCAACCCTAACCCTAACCATACCATAACCTAACCTAGTCGGTCAGGTTCAAAAGCTGCTAACCTAACCCTAACCCAACTCTAACCCTAACCATACCATAACCATACCTAGTCGGCCAGGTTCAAAAGCTGCTAACCTAACCCTAACCCAACTCTAACCCTAACCATACCATAACCTAACCTAGTCGGCCAGGTTCAAAAGCTGCTAACCTAACCCTAACCCAACTCTAACCCTAACCATACCATAACCTAACCTAGTCGGTCATGTTCAAAAGCTGCTAACCTAACCCTTACCCAACTCTAACCCTAACCTAACCATAACCTAACCTAGTCGGTCATGTTCAAAAGCTGCTAACCTAACCCTAACCCAACTATAACCCTAACCATAACCTAACCTAGTCGGTCAGGTTCAAAAGCTGTACCAGTAAAAAAATTATCGAAACAAAAATATTTTTGCTAACAGTTATTTCATTATATTTTCTTCTTAAAAAATCAAATATTTTTTCATTAAAATTATCATACGATGACTGTTGTTTTCTTGATTGAAATCCTTCTTTAATTTTCCAGTTTGATAGTAGTGTCTTCGTAAAAAATACATATTTTTCCATTTACTCTTCTTGTTTGATAGCGTCGCCTCGTTTTCATTCGGCTTTTCTCGGCTATTTACGTAAATTGCTGGAAGATGCCGACGAAATGTCAGTTTCAGCACGGGTCGTAAACTGCACCATCACCTTTTTAATCTAAGAGATTATTTTTGTTTCTATTTAAACGAAAACACGACTGAAATTTATTTTGTCGTAGGCAGACGTGCTTTGATAGCCGACTATTTGACACTCGTGGTTCACTTCCTTTTTTCTCCGGAGATATGAAATAAAATTCTGAAACCGAAAATGCCGTTGTGTTGTTGGAAAAATCTTCTCTTCCGAAACGAATGCGGTGATAAGAAATAAATACCGCGTCGGACGACTACATTGATGAAGACTGCGAGACACCGCAACACTCATCAGAAAATGGATAATAAATTCCAGAACGATACTAGAATGTGCACTCATAATCTAAATTAGTGACTCTCAACTTAAAGAAAATATTGTAATAAATTTTTATACATTCTCTGCATATTGTTAAGTGAGGCAAAATGATGCTGATATTATTTCACCAATGCAGAATGTTACGCGCTGCAGCACCTCACAACGTTGCTATAATGTTCTGATACTGTAGAATGAGCGGCCAGTTGGACGTAGGGAAATAGTTGATTGCAATATTGTATACCTTCCCCAATGAAAATACTATGTGTTTGCGACATTGCAAGAACGTTCCGTATTAGATGGGATTAAATGCACTCACACACACAAGAAGGAAAGCGTATCAACCCTAGTTGAAGTCAGTGTTCCTAATGATGCTGGCTTAAACAGAGCTGAGAGTGAGAGGATAACTAAATACAAACGTCTTATGTACGATATTAAAAGAAACTGGAATCTTAAGGAGATCTCCATCATTCCAGTAATCATAGGGTCCATGAAAAAGGATGTCAAAAAACTACCTGGCGAATATACCCGGTGAACCAAATGCAAGGGAGATCCAAACAATTGCGCTTAAAGGGACAGTAAGAATCATAAAAAAGATATTTCGGTTGGAGTCTCTGAAATAGCGGGTGAATCTCTGGCATCTACTAAGATACCCTACCCCTAGCAAAAATAGAAAGATAAGGAAAAAAAGAAAATTTCAAAGTCTATTAGACACTCCCTCGAGTGTCTTCTGTCTCTCTGTATAGGAGTTTGTCAGGACATCCTGGCATGAGGATACTTTCCCTTAGTAAAACCGGACCAAATATTAAAAAAAAAATAAACGTAGGAGTTTCACATGTTGGCCGGTCATAATTCAGGAAGGGGACATTTTGTATTCAGCACCGTCCTCTTCCGGAAGACATGCGCATGGGGTAACTGTCATGCCTCTACGCCGCTTGCTTGCCCAGAGGCGGTCTTTTCGAATCAGTCAACATGGGAGTCGGACGTTTGTTCCGCTTGTGATAGACGTTGGTTCTGGGGCAAATAGCTTGGCAAAAATAGAGGTAAGCAACGCATAGTTCTCTAAACCTATTTGAATTTTTACTCTTTTATAATTTGCTTTGTTTTGTCTTAGAACATGTTTGTAAGACTTATTTATTTTCATGTATTTCCAGTTTTACGGGTAAACTATATTATAGTTCAGCGTTGGCCACGTGCGAGCAAATAAATGCATATTCATCAGTATAATTCGTGTCCGAGATTTTGCTCCAGGTTCCCCTCAGTATTCCAACACACTGGCTCATACGAGACAAGTAATGGTGCGCCTTCTCCTAGTGATTCTATCACAAGTAATAACATTAAGCTGGATACTTGACGAGACCAACCCAGCACAATCCTGGTCCTGGGAAATATATTTGAATTGATTAGTAAACATTTTTACAAGTTTAACTAGTCTTAATACTTTAACAATATTCCTTGTCGAATGCCTATGCAAATCCTGGTGGTCCAGTAGGTGTCGGCCTATAGTAGAGTTATGTTGTTGGTCTGTTTAAATTCTGGTAATTCGAGGCGGTTGTTTTCTTCCCTTCGTAGTCAGTGTACTTGGCAAATACTGACTGGTGTGTCTTACTTGATTCTACAAAGTCTCTAATATAATATGTGGTCTATTGCTGTTTCAATATCCATACATGTAAATATGTGCGTAATACTAAGGGAGGTAATCCAGTAAATATTCAAACGAGTGATACAGGAGTAGCTAATTATTGGTTTTGTTTATAATATAAATACAACATTTGTTTTTTTCCAAGTGAATTTAATCATAAAAGTTGTAAGTTATGAATCAACATTTGTAGATGAAAAATGTGTGAAAATAATAATAATAATAATAATAATAATAATAATAATAACAATAATAATAATTTCTCGATGTCCTGGAAGTATCCATTCTATTGCAATTTCATTAAAAAAATTAGGCGTGTTTGTGGTTTGTTATTGTATTTTATTTGTTTTTATTGAATTGCATTCAAATGGAACATAATTTTAATTAAAAAAGTTATGGTCTAAAAAAAGTTAACTGTTAATTTCTAGTTGAACAAAGGTGCCACTTAAGACAGTATCCAGCAGAGTTACAAAAGATGAGATTGGTAAATATAGGCTAAAATGCTAAACTAGAAAGTCAATCGTGTTTGAATTTCTCTCTTAAAAGGTACCTTAAATCCTTATATCAAAGTGCAAACTTCAGAAGGATATTTAGTTAAATGCTTTTATGTTCAGCCCCTTCTTTAATTCGTCATGTAAATATGGGAGGGAACCCGTCGTCGTCTTAGGAGAAGATTTGAAAACTTATATTAAGTATCTACTTAATGTATACATATAATTTTTTTTCTATTTTTCATTTTTTTGTAACTGTCTCGTCCCATGATGTGTGTGTGTGATAGTGCACCTTGTTTTAATGAAAATGAGAGATAAACACTATTCCTGTGACAGGATCATAGGTAAACTAAGCCTCAGCCTGGTGTTGCTACATACACCAAAATATGCCAAATGCTGCATAATAACGATACAAGCCGTGTGACTCAGGAGAAAGATCTAAGTGTCATGAACGGTAGGTTCTCCTTCGGTGGCGCACATGGAGGACCCGGTCGGCACCCTGCGAATTTTGGCTTCTCTAATTTCAGAAACAAGAAAATCACAGGCCAAAACAGGTAAGTAACCTCTCTAATTCCAGGTACGACACTAACGCAGACAAAACACAAGCAGGAATTAACAGAACAACAAACAAAAAAAAACATAGAAAGAAATGGACCACAGAAGAGAATGAAATGCTACTACAAAAACAAACCCAAACAAAAAGGCTTCCGGAAGCGAATAAAACATATGTGGGACATGTGTACTGACTACCCTGCAACTGAACAAAGGATTGCAGACCAAACAAGACAGATCCTCAAGAGAGGGTGGTTCTCAGAGTTGGAACTAATGGAAATCAAACAAAAGATAAATGGTGTAACAGATCAAGAAACACTCCTTAGTGAAAACCTACAGGTAGAAGATTGGCAAAATATTAACACTGAAACTGAGGAGATTGAAGACGACGAAATCACAGAACTAACTGAGGAAGAATCAAGAGAAGTTGAAAACATCAAACGATTTATGTACGAGGATAAAGCAAAACTACCATCTCTAAGGAACGAAGAGTGGAAGGAATTAAAATTAGAAACAGAAAAAGTAAACAGACTCCTCTCATACATATCAACAGATACTACCACAGACCTAAATAATTTAATATATGCAGGGGCAAATTCAGTAAGCATGAAACTAAAAATAGAAACAAAAACTGGCCAACAGAATAGCCCGACAAAGCCTGGATGAGAAATCAGACTAGAAACTTAGACTACCAAACTTCGAAAAGAAGCTAAAACCGTAAATAGGATGAAAGAGAACAGGAAACCACCGAAGAGGGGACATCTGACTGACAAGGAAAAACTAAATAAGAAACATGAAGAACTAAAACATAGCAAAAGAAGGAAAACTGAAACGATACAAATACAAATCAGAAGAGTACAAACAAAACAGAACTGAGAAAACAGTGAAAGACAGTTTTATCGAAACGTAACATCAGGAAGCAAGACACTAAA
Source organism: Sepiola atlantica (assembly GCA_963556195.1). Lineage (NCBI taxonomy): Eukaryota > Metazoa > Mollusca > Cephalopoda > Sepiida > Sepiolidae > Sepiola > Sepiola atlantica. Next base: position 165,571,213 of record OY744524.1, on the reverse strand, counting down.
AATAGAAACAAAAACTGAGCTAAAAAAATGGACCGACAAAGCCTGTATAGGAAATCACATTGGAAACCCAGATTACCAAACGTCGAAAAGAAGCTAAAACCGTAAGTAGGATGAAAGAGAACAGGAAACGATGGAATAGGGGAAATCTGATTCACAAGGAAAGACTAAATAAGAAACCTGAAAAACTAAAACAAAAGATAGAAGCTAAAGAAGGAATACTGAAACGATACAGATACAAATCGGAACAGTACAAACAAAACAGGACTTTTGAAAACAATTAAAGACAGTTTATCAACACGTAAATGAGGAATAACAAGAACAGAACAACCTAACCCAACAGAAACAAAATAGTTCTGGATAAAAATATATGGACAGCCTCAAGACTACAACAGAATTGCCAAAATGGCTGAAAAACATGAAAGAAGAACTTGAAGAAGGAACAGAAACATAAATTAATAAAGAAACGCCCAAGACAACCCTAAGGAAAATGGCAAACTGGAAAGTGCCAGTCGACGATGGAATGCATGCATACTGGTTTAAAAACTCCACGACCCTACATAAAAGACTAACGCAAAAACTGAGAGGATGTATCCACAAAACAGATGTACCAGAATGGATGACCAAAGGAAGGACTACGTTAATACAGAAAGGCGTCGAAAAGGGAACGGCCCCAAGCAACTTGAGACCAATAACCTGTTTACCAAACATGTGGAAAATCCTGAGGGTACAACTGAGAGAACAGATTTACCACTCCCTTAACAATCGTGGACTACTATCCGAGGAAAAAAAAGGATACCGGAAAGGAAATAGAGTAATGCACGACCTGTTGTACATAGATCAAAAGATCCTGAAGGAAGTAAAAAGCAGGAAAAAGAACATAGTCATGGCATAGATTGACTACAAGAAAGTCTACGCAAAATGGAGACTAAAACTGACAGCTAGAGGACAACACCTGACTGAGATAAGAATACAGAGAGGCATTTCCAAGGAGACTCTCTATCACTACTACTGTTTATCATAGCCATGAGGCAACACAACTACATACTTTGTAAGTGTGATGTCGGATACAAGTTTGCAGACACAGAACAAAGAATAAACCACTTCATGTAAATCGACGACCTGAAGCTATTTGCAAAAAGCAAAAATAGAACTGAAAAAGCTGATAAACATGACCAGAATATTCAGCCAGGACGTTTAAATGGAATTCAAAAGTGATGAAAAATAGAAAACTGAAGACAATAGAGGGCATGGAACTGTCTAACCAAGAGAAGATGAGGGCGCTAAATATTTGGGAGTTCTGGAAGCAGACACCGTCAAATCTACAGAAATGAAAGAGAAAATTGGAAAAGAATACCTCAGAAGAACAAGGAGGCTATTAGAAACGAAACTATATAGTAGAAATTTAATCAAAGACATAACCACCTGGGCAGTATCACTAATAATATACTCTGGACCAAAGAAGAACTCAGTCACCTTGACCAGAAGACGAGAAAATTAATGACCATGCATAACGCACTATACCTAAAAGACAACACGGACATACTCTACGTGAAAAGGAATGAAGGGGGAAGAGGACTGGTATGTATAGAATACTGCGTGGAAGACACAAAAGAGAGCTGGAGAAATACATAATGCAGAACACAGAAAGGCTGATTACTGCAGCAAGAGACACCGTCCCAATGCACAAATTGTGAAACACCGAAACCAGAAAAAAAAAGACAAGACAAGAAAAGCAGAAAGAAAAACAGCTACATGGACCATTCATAAGAACGAACAGAGAAGAGACCAACCAACATTCCTGGGCATGGTTAAGAAAAGGACACCTGAACAGAGAAACAAAATCTCTACTGACAGCTGCACAGAACAACGCGATTAGGACTAACTACATTAAAGCTAAAATATATAAAACCCAGGAAAACAGTAATTGCAGATTGTGTGGACAAAGAGACGAAACAGTAAATCACATAAAAAGTGAATGCAGCAAACTAGCCCCCAAAAGAATACAAGAACAGACACGACTGTGTGGAGAAAGCAGTACACTGAACTACGCAAACGACTGCATTTCGAACACGCAGACAAATGGTACAAACATAAGCCAGAGACAGTACTGGAAATGAAAATCACAAAATCCTCTGGGATATGGATATACAAATAGATAAACTCATACAAGCAAGAAGAGTGCGGAGAGTACTGAGACCTTGAGGAGGCTTATTGCCACCCAAATCCCAGAGGAGACCAATGGTTGTTACCAGCGAGAAATCAATGGTAGGCGACTGTTGCGATATCGCAAGGTCATTTGCGGTGATTATCGAAAAGAGGTGGAGAGTACTGTAAATCTGTGGAGACTTGTTGTCACTCAGACTTCAGGGAACACTACCGGTTGTTGTCGGTGAGCAATCACTGACGATGACTTGTGTGATAACTCCTTGTGAGTACATAATAATAATAATAATAATAATAACAACAACATATGAACACAAGAAATCTTCTCTCTGATGATGATCTGTGTGAGAATTCCTAGTGAGTACAAATAATAATAATAATAATAATAATAATAATAATAATAATAATAATAATAATACAAACAACAACCTCCTCATCCTCTTCTTTCTTTATATCTTTATACATTCATAACTCGAATACCCGTGGCTAAGTGGTTAACGACGCGAACTGAGAACCTGGGTGTCCCGGGTTCGAATCACATAAACAGTTTCATCAAAACGCACACCTGCACTTGTCTTGGCCTTTTGGCTAAGATCAAAGTGTAGTATCTGTTCCGATGGATACTGCACGCCTGTCCTGTGCAGTTCTAGGAGGTCCACCCTCCCAGGCTTTGCCTCCCCTCTTTGGGGAGGAGTAAGTTTATTGCTTACTGTCTGAGGCGCCCCTACCGGGGAATGCCGACGGGGCTGCCCAGGCAATTTTTAAATGGCCAGAGTGCTCACCTCTCGAGCGCTGGCTTTTCAAACCCCACTTTCTCGACCCGATCTTGGGTCACATCTTCCTTGTGGGAGTAAGATAAAACTGGCCTTGTGCCTAACTCCTGGGGAGGAGTAAATAAAACTTGTGTCTAACCTCCCGGAGAGGAGGTAAATAAAATACCCGTCCCAGAACAGATTGATAATATCAAGACACCTTAATAAATGGAACATGTCACACCCAAAAAACTTCAAAGCAATAAAAGCATACTGCAATGGTGAAAACTGCATGAGATTGAAGTTATGGGCATATAAAAATGTTAATTAAAAAATATATAAGCTTCTATTAAATTATCGAAATTTTTTCAAATGTTCTGAATTAGCATCATTTTTACTTAAATCTCAGTAAAATCAGAGGGTAAACATTGTCGATGTTTAACCTGATTTTAATGCGATTTAAACTATTGCTAATATACGCAAACTTATCATTAAAAATCTCAAGCGGATGTATCCATCTATCGTGATTCAGAGCAGGTCAAGTAGGTTACATAAAAATATAATGTCAACTTCGAAGGAAGGTTTAGTTTCTTTTCTTTCGCCCCCCCCCCATACTATAGTGAATATTTGTTTTACTGTACTCCCGGGCAACGCCGAGTTTCTTGTCTCCTCCTTCGCACGATTTTCTTGAACGCTATATAACCCTCGAGGAATTAGCGTTTCTCAAGGTTAGGCAATTTCTTTCCAAATTACTACATAGTAACATTAAAAATCGCTTTAAATGTTGACACTCTGACTAATTCTGTTCTAGTTTACCCCCAAAAGAATGAATATTTAAAAATAAATGTGCCTATATTTTATCCGAGGCAATGTCGAATAAAAATATATCAGCTTTGTGGATGTTTCTTGTGTAGTTTTTGACTTTTAACTGGACACACAGGCACACGAAAAGAAAGAGCCACACACAGACAACTCTCATTTACATAATAGACTAGCATGGCTACCTGGCGTTGCCCGGAGGCATAGACAACCAAATAGAAGAGTTAAAAAGTGTGTGTAACCTCCATCTCCGTCTCTCTCTATCACAACTAGTATTTCACACCAAAGATCGATAAAAAATCACCCTGTAAATGTACCCTCTCAACCTTCTAACCCTGTGAGTTTAATTTTTTTCCTGGTGACCCCCAAAAGAATAAATATTACAAAAAGAAAAAAAAATATGGCCATATTCTGTCCGAGGCAATGCCGAAAAGAATATATCAGGTGTGTCTTGTGTAGTTTCCTACTTTTAGGAGAACACACACACACACACACACACACACACACACACAGACACACAGGTCAACCGCCCTTCATATAATAGAAAATTACCACGCCTGATCGCCGAGAAAAAATCTTACAAAAATTATTTATGTTTATACACTTCGCTATTATACAACCGTTGTAAAATGAGCAGGAACTTTATATCTGGTGTAACTGAAATCTCTAATTTCTACATAAAGGCAGTGGGGCATACTAAATAAGTGTATTCAGTGCATAAAAAATAGAAAAGATTGATTTGATATCTTTATTATTGATCGGGGTTTTATTGCACCCAAACATTCATTTATTTTTTTTACTTAAAACCATGTTTTAGTAGTAAAATAACAAAACCAAAATAAATCTTATATAAATAGGAATTTTGTCCTCCGTTCATCTGTCCGTCTGTCTGTCCGTCACAATTTTTTAAAACGTAATAAACGCATTGCGGAATTTCTATCATTTCGAAATAGAAATCTTAACTTCTAGCGAGAGCTACACACGAACACCAAAAAACGAATGGCTTTAAGAACGACCCTCTTTCTTTCTTTCTCCGGGTCCATTGGATATACGCTCCCCTTTTCACTTTCCCAAAACAAAGAAACTTTTAACACATTTTGGTTAAATAAGAATTTCGGCCAATAAGATTGAGCCACGGTCGATTAAAACTCCAAAACATAAAGAGCCTGCGTCAAGTGCTTGACCCCAATATAAGTGCAAATCTCAACGGTCAGACGCCAAAGACCAGCAAAGATCCAAGACACACACATCAGAGCGAGATCCGAAACGTACGCCCGTGCCCTTCAGCGGGTCGGGCGGAAGGATTCCTAAAAAAAACGCACGTTCAAGCGTTCAATATACACGCACTAACAGGACAAGGTAGGCAACGCATATACAAAGTTACTTATTTACACATACTTACACAGTGCCACATAGTCTCTGTACTCTCACACGCATATATACACACTAGGAAATATATACAGACATTTTTCAAAACTCGTGTACACCCAACGAATTTTCTCTACCAAAACCACGAATTACCTAAACCAAAAATGAACAATCCAATGAACACTTTCTTCACACGGACTGATCTTCACATGAACTGATATAACTAGTTATATAAATGCTTGTTATCATAATAATGTCTTCTTTTCACTTTCATTCATAAAACTCTGTTGTTTGTTATTAAATGTATCTCTCCCAAGTGTTTCCTCCTTTAATATGCATGCATATTGTTTTATACCAATGTTTCTTCCTTCGCCATAATAGAACATTTATCTTTCCTCCTTTTAAATATTAAATAGACGGAGTAGTTCCTGGCTGGACCCAAAATGGCGCTACCGTTGTCCAAAAATAATACTAATAATACCAAAGCCATATATTGGGTTACCCTGACGTTCGAAGAGGCTATATTGGTGACACCTCCAACGGTGAACACGCAAACAAATATAATCCTATGATACAAGTTAACAACAACAAAAAAAAACAAACCCCTTCTGAAAACTAAACAGTATAAAAAAATAAAAACAAACAAATACATTTAAATATAAATCTAATTTAGCGGAGGAAACAAACAAAAAAATAAAACAGCTCATATTCATATAAGTACAGAGACATGTGGGTATACATATATATATATATATATATATATATATATATATATATATAGAATTATAAAAAGAAAAACTATACACACATTAAGGTTGTACACATAATAACTTATTTCGACCCCTTTAATTAGGTCTCCTCAGATGTATAGACAACCACGTCAAAAAAACCAAATAATGAGAGAAATTGATCGTCTTAAAAAGATAAATTCACTTTTTTGATTGGTCGGTTTTTTTGATTGGTCGGTTTTTTTGACGTGGTTGTCTATACATCTGAGGAGACCTAATTAAAGGGGTCGAAATAAGTTATTATGTGTACAACCTTAATGTGTGTATAGTTTTTCTTTTTATAATTCTGTTTTGCTCTGTTTAAATTACATTGAGCTCTGTTATTCAGATTCTCTACACAAAATTGAAATCTACACACTATATATATATATATATATATATATATATATATATATATATATATATATATATATATATATAGTCTCGGAAGTTTCTCAACCATTAAAACTATATTAAAAAAAAAAAAAAAAAAATTATAGTCCCAAGTCTTCCAGTGGAAAATCACTCATGTAAGTCAATTTATTTTTTACAGTTATTATATTAGTTTATTTCTAACACTATTTTAAGGGATCATCAGTTGTTTACCATGAAAAACTGTTTCGGGAATTTATATATATATATTAGTAGTAAGTTTTTGAAAGGCTGTGGACAATGCAAATTCCGGGTAAGATGCAAGTTGTAAGGAACAAAAACAATAAATCGAATATGAAATATGACTTACTATTTATTTTTCCTAAAATCTTACATAACAGCAAGAGTGTTTTTAGCTGTTTGTCTGATGTCCGGTTGATTAAAAATCATTATTTAATATTTCGGGAAAAGAGACTTCCCTTTGTCAAAAATAATTAAACCAGAAGAAAAATTTCTCCGACTGTGCAGAGAATCTTACAGAGAATCGTTTTGTAAGATTCTCTGCACAGTCGGAGAAATATTTTATGTGTGTGTGTGTGTGTGCGCGCGTAAAGTGAAATGGTCACTTTACGCACGCGCGTGCACACACACACACACACACACACACACACACACACACACACACACACACACACACACACACACATATGTTTCTTTTTATTGAACCTTTTTAAAGTGCAATTACAATCATTAAAGTATGCTCTATTTTTCACCGCCCCGGAATATAGGTTCGGGGTATACTGGTTTAAAACAGCCAGTGGAGCAATTAATAACCACCCTCTTGTATTTTCTATTACCAACAGCTAATGCATCCCCCCTCTGCCCCTTCCCTGCTTTTTCTTATACTTTTTTTTCTACCCTTTTTATTACTATTGCTCGTCGTTGACTGAATGCTTGCATATTTTCACGGGATATCGATGCACACTATTTTACGTTGACCGTGGTTTCATTTGTAACAACTTGTATCTCAAGTCTGATTCGATACAAAATGTTAGATATTTGGGATGGAAAACCGGTGGTATGTTCTCTTAGTTTTCAAAGAATGTCTCTATTTATTAGCGAATATTACTGAGTATGCAGCAAAGAAGAAAAAAAAAACCATGAGAAGAAGGATATATGTCAATAAAAACAAACATCCTTCACTCTATCATAAAGAACTGTGTGTATTTATTTATAAATATACATCCGTCCCGCCACACAATGTAAAGGGAAACGCAAATCTACTTCCATAATCAGACGTTTTGTTTCCTTTTTTACATTGCTGCTTTCTATACCAATTTATACATTTTTTTCTGTCCCTTTTTATTTTTTAAACCATTTCATTTCCGCTAATGTCTTTGATTTCCGGCGTCATTTTGTTGTTGTCTAGCCACCCCCTCCTTCCTCCAATAACAAAGGAAGAAAAAAACAAGTCATCAGAAATGCCTCGCGTTTTTTTTTAAAACTCGTTATAGTTTTTTAAAACTCACTATAGTTCAGTCCCTAAATATCCTATTGAAAAAAAAGTATTAGAAAGATTTACATTAAAAATCAAATAGCAAGTCAGACAACAACACTGCCTGAAATGAATTCAGAAAAAAATCCGTCACTCTAAATAAAACGTCAACGGTAGGTGTTTTTTTTTCCTTTACGTCATCAGAAATGATGATAATAATTTATATATAATGAATTAAATTACTGACGTAATATTATATGAATGTTAGTGCGAACACTGGCAAAGCATAAATTTTTCCGTCATAGTTTATATCAGAATATGCAAGGGAAAACGCCTACTTCGTAATTTAATGCAATACATTTTGCATTTGTTAATGACATTGCCATTACTTCAAAACGACTTATTTTCTACTAAAATCACGATTTATGTCATTTTCTTGGGTATAAACAATACTTAACATACATAGACATGACATAAAGTTTATTTCAATTATTTTATGACTAACATGATTAGAACTTATTTCAACTCTTGCTTATACGTAGATTTTTTCTATTTCAGATTCCGTATATAATTACTGCATCATGCCACAGACACAAGAGGCATTAACAGGTTCGAATTTCACAGAGGTCGCATTGTAGGTCAATGTGAAGGTGGATTTAGTCAACGCAAAATATGAGAAAACCACCTTTCAACCAGACTTTCTACTACTTCGACATCTTCAATTATCTACTCTCTCTCCATATGTATTTTTGTATATAATAAATGCACCCCCTTTATTGCCCATATCTCTAATCACGAATAAGCTTCCTACAAACGAGGCGAACTATTGATTCTTTCAACATGGTCTGTTTGTTGTGATTTTTTGTCTCATATTTGGTCTTGTTTATCCCTTTTTGATTTTATTTTTCTTATACATTTTGCAGGATTTGCATTCGCCCCCCCTCTCTCTCTCTCTCTCTCTCTCTCTCTCTCTCTCTCTCTCTCTCTCTCTCTCTCTCTCTCTCTCTCTCTCTCTCTCTCTCTCTCTCTCTCTCTCATACACACACATTTTAATTCTTATTTTTTGCCTGAAACAAATAACTTGTTTCAACACTTGTTCATATTTACTTGCCTCCCAGAGTTAGATACATAGACGGTTTTTAATGTGAGGAAAATCGAGCTCCCCAAAAGGGGCACTCTGGATTAGAACAAAAATAAAAATTGTCTGAGTCTTGAAGAACTTCTCCTTCATTGACCAAAGAAAGAATAACAAAGAGTAGCATTAGAACAAATACTACACTTAGTTCCTTGCCAACACTCCAACCTTGTTTATACCTTGTTTTTCTATTTCAAGTTCCCTATATAATAATTCCTGCATCATGCCACAGAAAAAAAAGAAGCATTAGAAGGTTCGAATATCAATGAGATCGTTTTGTTTTTGATTAATGAGTCACCGCTTATCGAGATCAAAACCTACTCGAGGATAATAGTTAATGGGATGGAATGATTGTTAGATGAAATAGGAAGAACCTTATGCGAGGATTGAGAATGATTCATGGAATCAACTCAGTTTGGTTACTTATGGGGACGGTTTATGACAATAATCTGTTGACATTGGATTTGAAAGCGACCATGTTGTAATCTGCAGGGAAGCAGCCCTGTAGTAATGTGGTCCACAGGCGGAATCTCTTGCGAAGAAAGTCTGTTCGAGTAAATTTCGCCTGATGTTAGGCGCACGGAGGAAGAAAAGAACGAATTCTTGTTGTGAAGGAGGAACCAGAAATTAGACATCAGTTGAGCACCTTTCAGTAAATAAGGAGAGAGAGAGAGAGAGAGAGATTTTGAACCCTTTCTAAGTAACGAAGAGTGTTCTTAACAGCGCCTCCCCAGATGTGGCAACAGCATTCCATCTTAGTACGTATCTGATTCTTATATAGGTAGATGATTGCATCAGGTGTCAGGTACTTTTAGGAGCGGCAGAATGGTCCAACAATTTTTCCTAGCGACCTTAGAATATGAAGGCGGACTTTTATATTATATTTGCTGGTTTGTCACGCTTAACTTTGGCATAGCATTTTCATCATTAAACACGCAGATTGTAATGGACGTATCTTATTATAAATTCGTCCAAGCATTACTATAAGAGGCTCTGTCCGTCGGTACGTCTGTCGCACTTTAGTTTTCAATATAATTTACATCGATAAACGCGTAGATTGAATGAACGTATTTTAAGAATATCTATTCTTCAATAACAATGTATCCCTTTTCACCTTGAATCATTTTCTCACCGCCCACACGACTCTCGCGTTTCAACTAACCAATTTATATACTAGTGGGTCTACTCGCCCAATATTTAACAATATAAGTTGAGATGTTTTTGTTTTTTTAGATTAGTAAAGTTTATAAGATAGCCGATAACATGACTGATTCATATAAATAAATTTCTCTTTTTTTCTTAGCAATACCACATATGCAGAGCCTCTTGTTTTCGTTTGACTGGTTTGAGATGAAAAACTGTAAAACTGTTATTTACTAACGAGTCTACTCGACCAATATTTAACACGGCGACGTGTATATATCCGAGAACAGAGCCCAGGTAATTTTTCAAGAGTGTGACACGTGTATATGTACCACGTAACATTATCTTCGTACACAGATAACCAATGTTTATCTTCCCAGCCCTAGGAGCTAATCACCTCAGCATACTTGGCTCTCGCTTGAAGCGCCATCACAGGTAATACTATCGCCCATGTGACGTTCCGTTCTGGCCACACCTTATAATAAGCTCGACATTGTATTACATCACGCCCTCGTGGAGAGGCAGGTAAATAACACACACTACGTAACTCCCCACAGAAGGTTTTGTATGCATACATATATTTTTAGAATACTCAGTGTTTTATGTAGAGTGTACATAAATATGTGAATATGATATATAGTTTACATCGCACGACGGGCATTTCCTGCTTTCTCGCAATCTTCAGGTGAGTCGCAGCAACTTGTTGATTTTGTAGCTCTGTATATTCGAATTAATAACAACCAACCCATAAAATCAACGAGCGACTCCAACTGATCTGAAGATTGCGAGAAAGCACGAGACACTCATCATGAGATAATGAAAACATTCACCCGTGGGAGGGAATAACAACGAATCTGATTGGTTAGCTAGCTAGACTAAACGCCACGTGGATATATAAAAACAACCAGTAACACGAATTCCATACACTTAGCCTGTCGATTTATTACAGGGATGAAGCGCGGACACCTATGTGTAGTTTTATTGCCATAAATATATTTTCATACCTTATATATATATAAGTATGTGGGTATTTATGAAGGCTGATAGCAATGCAGAAAACTGGAAGGGTGAAAGAGAGGATGAACAAAAATAAATAATCGAAGACAATATTTGAGGTATTAATCTTCAGAATTAACTATTTAGTTTTAGATAAATCTTTACAATATCAGTAAATATAAGACTTACTGTTACAACACATATTTGTTTGTCCACTTAACCATTGTCACACACACATGGGCATTTATGAAGGCTGATAGCAATGCATAACACCGGAATGGTGAAAGAGAGGCAAACACAAATAATCGAAGACAATATTTGAGGTATTAATCTTCAAAAGTATCTATTTATTTCTAGATAGATCTTTCACATGCAATATCAGTAAATATAAAACTTACTGTTAATATTAATGAAATCCAGGATGGTGGAACATCTTTTGATATCTCGGGAGAAACACTCTCCTTTTCAAAAAAGAAAACAAAAGTACAGTTCGTCTAAGGAAAAAAAAACTTTTATTTCACCAACATCACCAGACCTAATTAATTAAAAAAAAACTTTATGCAAAATTCGACTTTGTTCATCAACATAGTATCCTTCTAGGGAGATACATTGATTCCAACGCTTCTCTAACAATTGATTCTTTTTTTAGAACGATTTGTCTTTGTCCTCAAAATACACCTCAATTTCTGATATAACTTCTTCGTTGAAGCCAAATCTCTTTCCCTATAGCATTCTTTTGAGGTATGTAAACAACTAGTAGTCGATGTAGGCCATATCTGGGAAAGGTTTGGGTGTGGGAGCAATTCGAAGTGCAATTCATGTAGTTTTGCCATCGTTGCGATTAACTTGTGATGCGGTGCATTGTCTTCGTGAAAGAGTGATTTTTCTTCTTTATTTGTGGTCGTTTTTTTTGTGATTTCTATCTTCAAACGCATCATAATGCTATATAATATTCGCAATTGATAATTCCTCGTTTCTCAAGGTGAACAAAATACCTTGCGCATTCCAAAATACTGGGGCCCAAACATTCCTTGTTGATGTTTGCGTATTTTGTTGCTTTGGACGACTTTCATCTGCTGTTGTACACTTAGCTGACAGCATATTTGAACCCGGAGTGAAGTGGTTGATCGATGTTTCACCCATTGTATTATATTGACGGAAAAACTCTTTCTTTGTTGTTGCGTAGAAACAGTTGCAAATAATGCTCTGAATCATCAACACGTTGTTGTTTTTGATCGACTGTAAGCAAACGCGGAGCCCAATTTAAACACAGCTGTCTCATTGACAAATATTCAGGCACAATAGCGAATAGACTGCTTTATGATAATTTTAACTCTTCTGCTATTTCACTCAACTTCAATCAACGAATTGACTAGAAACAGTTTATGGACTTTTTTTTATGTTTTCCGAGACAACTGCCGAATTTAGGCGACCTGAAAATTCAGCATAATTTTTGTCTGTACGACCGCGTTTACCATTTCTTAGCCGCTGTTTCTGACGAGACCGAGTCCGAATAGCACACGTGAAGTCATTGCTTTGCTTGAGCAGTATTTATCTCATCAGAAACAATGTTTTATCAACACACAAAATTAAGATTTTTTCTATTGTTTTAAAAATTTGTAAAACTTGCTTCACTTAAATAACTGTAAGTTGTAAACTAATATATATATATTTTTTATTAGTGGCACTATCTCTATGTAAGGCTAGTGAATTATTGAGTGATGTTTATATATATATATATATATATATATATATATATATATATATATATATATATCTAGATAAACCATCACTTAATAAGTCACGGGCAAAATTTGCCCATTGGGAGGAGGATTTACAATCAGATTCGTAGTTTACAAAGCCAAAGTAAGGTTACATCAGGCATTACCCCCAAGAAAGTAGAGATCTATATTTGAATGACAATGACACAAGGGAACCTTTAAACAGAGAATCTACACCACCAATAATATCATCAGGTACCCGAACAAACGGGGTATCATCTCCCTAGCAATCACGATTTGGAACCTCAAAGATCTTAATACACTCTACGAAGTTAAATGGAGAATCATTGAAAAACAAAAATCCTACGACCACATTACGAAGAGTAGCCTACTATGCAACACGGAAAAACTTAGAATCATACAAAAAATTAATAGCTCATTCATAAACTGCATAAACGTAAAATCTTAAGTTTTTAGAATGTGCCCCCTATAAAAAATATTCCTGGCCAAATGGTCCAATAGGGGAAACATATAACACACTGTAAACCCCTAATCCCTATCAGATCACCACAAATAGAACCCCCCAACAGAGGGAAAGTTAATACCTGTCCATTACCTCAGAACCCACCACACAAATAATTTATTTAATCTTAATAATTATGATAAAATATAAATTTTTAAATATGATATACCCCTCCACACTTCTTTCCACAGATCCATTATCATATACATAACCACTTTACCATCACATCTCTCCACTAACGAACTCCAATAACATTTTCATCCCTAGTCCCATCACCCAAAACTAGACATATATAACGCATTCTTTAATATATATATATATATATATATATATATATATATATATATATATATATATATATATATATTGTTATAAAAAAAACATATTAACATATTTAATGAAAATATACATAACTCTGTCCACCCAGCAGTAAATGGGTACCTGACTAAAACTCAGGGAAGGTTCAAGGCAGCGGAAGGAGAGGGATGGGCTCCGCCTTCCATAGGCTGTGCTCTAGACACAGTGATTCTTAACAAATCACCGCCGCTACGGCCATGGGCAGTGTGCGATGTCGGCAACGACACTCGTGCGCGTCCAGGCTATGCGACATTTACCTTTTTTTTTTTACATAACTAGGAATATAATTAAAATATATGTAACAACTAAATAAAGGAATATATATGAAAAATAATCACCCATATAAAAATAAATCGAATCGATATACACATGTTTTAAAATTATATATATATTTATATATATATATATATATAGAGAGAGAGAGAGAGAGAGAGAATAAGTAATAAATTTACATAACAGAATAAAATAAAAGACAACTTTACATGACCTCATGAAGAAAACTCTACATAAATACTAAAAAGGCAGCATCCCAAGTATAAATTAAATTCATAAACACCCATTATTAAAAGCATTTAATCCGACCGATCCTTCCAGAAGGGTCTTACCGTATTTTTACCGGCGATAAACCGTGCGATAGAGAAATAAAATAAGTATAAAATAACCCCTTTTCAACTCAAACATAAACCAACGATAAATAAAAAAAAAACTCATTACGAACCCTTTAATAGTATTAATATATATATATATATATATATATATATATATATATATATATATATATATATATATATATATATATATATATATATATATATATATATATATATATATACAATTGGTAACAGACATCCACATGGATACATAGAACTGACTTCACGAAATATGAAATAAAATCGTGCGCCGGTTTAACACATAAATAAAAAGAACTTTAAGCTAATACCTCTAAATCCATATACATATAATAAACATATGAATAAACGATCTCTGTAATAAAGAATATTAAGTTAGAATTAAAGAAAACACACCAAACCCCCCAAATAATCAGTCTAGACAGCCCCTAGTAAACACGGAACTTCTGCCATAAAAGAACATTGAGAAAAAGACATCGCCCACTTATAGACGGTGAATGTTGTTTTTCCTTGTTTTTCATTTCTTTCCGTTTTTCTATATTTACTGAGTTGCTGAAGCTTTGGAACTGACAAAAAGGATGGATTCTTACTCATAAACCGTCTGTCCGTAAGAATGCAACCTCTGTTCGCCTAAACACAACTGTAATTCATAGCTATTAAATAAAAATAATTTATATTAGCTGTTGCAGAACTTACGACCGAGCATTTTATTGGTTTCTTTTCAAAACAATTTGATACGCTATATATATATATATATATATATATATATATATATATATATATATATATATATATAAACACACACACACACACACACACACACATATATATATATATATATATATAATTTCTTTCTATTTTAATCTAACACATTTATGGACGCCTGTCTTAGTGTCACTTATTTACATCTACATGTTATATACAACGCCTATATCGATATAGTCACTGTTAGTTTTGTATTATTAGACTAGGCAAGATAGTTCGGGAGACATGGAGAAAATTATAATTTATTTAGGCCAATCCCCACTATAAAAATTCCTTTTCATCAATACATACTTGTAGGGTGTATGCTTAGCTTGTTATTATTGTTGAGTTTAACGGCATGTCAACCATCGTTGAGTCATTTTATACTGAAATCGTACATGTTTTGTATGCGAATGATTTGTAGATTAATTTTAATTTGAACAGATGTTTTGTTACATACAGCACCAATTCTTCCTAAATGGTCAATTATATTGTACTGGCCAGGATTAACGTTGCTTAACTTCGCTGATCAAACGGAAACCGGCTACTATAGCTGTATATGTTTAGCATGTATTATATTAATAATTTTTATAATAGAGAATAAATTGGGTAAAAGGAAAATTCAGAAGGTTTCATTTGTCTGTTTTACGGCATATCGATCATTTTTGGTCATTTTAACCCGATACACAATTGTCAACGATTAGTCGAACATAAATCACTTTTTTTTTACCAAAGCCGGGGGGGGGGGGGGACTTGGTTAATACGTTAATGAACAAAATAAATGCGATATTTTTGAAAACCAATTATTCAGATGATAAGTCACTATGAAATAATCAGAAAAGAAACGAGGAAGAAGTAACCGAAGAAAAGAAAACAAAAATGAAGAAAACGGAGAAGAAAACGAAGAAACTGAAGAAAAGGAAGAAAAAAGTAAAAGAGGAAGAAAAAGTCAAGAAAACAAAAAAGAAAACGAAGTAAACGGAGAGAAAAAAAAAACGAGGAAAAAAGAAGAAAATGAAAAAGAGAATGTAGAAGCAACTGAATAAGAAAACAAAGAAGGGGAAAACGAAGAATAAAACGGAGAAGAAAAAGAAAACGGAGAAGAAAACGTAAAGAAAAAAAGAAGAAAAAAAAACGAAGAAAACGGATAAAAAAACGAAGAGGAAAATGAATAATAAGAAAATGGAGAAGAAGAAAAATAAAAAATAAATATTCGACGGTTAATTCTTGTAGATGAATAAACGCACATTAAATAAATGAACAATGCAATTCATACAAATTAAATTTTATACATATTATTACCAACTATCAGAACGTATTGAGGATTTAAAAGTTCGTACGATTTCGGTAAAAATAAACTCAGCGAGTGTGAAGTTCATGTTGATCGTGTGAGCATAAACAGCTCAATATATGTGTATTTTTCTCCCACGAGTTCTTTTAAGTAGTGTTTATTTGACGCGAGAAGATTGTGTGTGGTTCAAACTGCTAAACATCGTCGTACGTTGCTGTAGTGACGAGTGATTGAATACTGGACCGCAGAGAAGCTATGTTTCTTTCTTTTATAGCATGAAAACAGGCTCCAAGCGTCTTATTCTTAACGGGTTAATTTTATAATTTTGGCGGAAACATTTTGTAGCTTTTCTCATTGGCTGAAAAGTATATATTCTATTTTGTTTTTAATTGAATTTGGAGCCGCTTTTCGTACAAAATATGCAACCCCTTTTTGTTAATTACTAATGTTCGGTCATTCTTGCTGCTTGATAGAATGTCATATGTTCTGGTGGAGAGTGTCAGGTTAATTATCGGAGTTTCCTTATTTTTATAGGAAGTGAAGTAGGAGAAAGTAAACACATTGTGTACTTCTCTCATTCTTTTACAAGTTCACGTTTATTAAGACACACATGTTGTAGTGGAGTTTTGTTTGTATTTGAAACAAATTTCTGAAGATTAAAGGTAAAAGAATTGACACAAGAAAAACTATAATGAATAATCATTAGTTACTTCCCTTGTTGAAGATCATCTCCTTTGTTTTAGACTTTTAGAAGTCTAGTGATCACTACAAATAGTGACATATGTTTTATCGGTTATTGTGAGCAGAATAAAGCTAAATAAGTCTTACTGTGCTCTCATGTATTAATTGCATTGGTATTATATGGTAACCATAACCCACGGAATCGTTAATAAAATGGCAATCCCTTCTGCAATCCAGTATATTTGTTACAAATAAACTTCAGTCTACGCTTGGCTGGTTCACCAAGTTTCAACAGTTTCTGTTTCGTTGCTGTTCAATGATACGAGTGACACTTTGATGATCATCACATCAATGAATGGGGGAGTGATCCTGAATGGGCTTTACATTCACTGCACTTATTCCCTCCTATATTATTATCTGTGGGATTATCACAAAGATAATTTTAATGAAAACAATATCCAGGTTATTCGTGAGCCATCGCAATCAAAATCAGTTGTATACAGGTGTGCTTATAACGCAGACGTGGACATTTGGATCACACAATAAAACAAAGATTGTTGGACATTAATGACTGACACTTGGTTGACAAGTCAGTCATAAACTAATGTTGAGTTGTGAATTTTATTAACAATTCCAAGGGTGTGTGGCATTTAATTTGGGCCACTCTGTACTTTTTTTCACTTAACATTTTTAATTATCGCCTGGTTTGCAATAAGCTACTTATAATCATGCGATGCGCAAACTCTGGCGGATGTGTCTGGCTTTCTCCCCACCCCGGGTTTCGAAAATAAATTGGGTAAGATAATGGAGATAAAGTTTTCTAAGACGAAAATATAATTTCATGCAATTAAGAGAACAGTTTTGCACCACTTTTATGTCTATTTTCGAAGATTAAAATCAACATATAATGCTAGAAAACCTTATGTTTAGTATCCTTATTCCAATTTTAATAAAAATCTATTACATGATTTTGACTTTAGAAAGTGTCTAAAATTTAAGGCTTAAGCTTAAGGAATCTTAAAAAAGAAATTGAAACTTATATAATCTTGCTTAATTAGTATCTAATGATTGAATTTAATACAAATCTGAGATATTTGAATTTTCAAATAAGAGATTGTACCCATATTATGCCTCCTACATTCCTGTAAAATACTCCAAAGAAACTGAAATTTGGTGAATATTTGTTAATTAATGTCTAATACATATTGTTAAAATTTCACAAAAATCGGAGGTAGCTGAATTTTCGCAAAGTGATTCAATCCCCTCTTTCCCCTTTGTATAAAACTAAATTAAAATAAATATAGCCCACATTACCTACCAATTACAGATGTTTTACAAAATCCATAACGATCGGTTAATTTGTTTAGGAGTGAATCCTGTACATAGAAATATATAAACATATACACATGCCTAACATTATATAAAGAAAGATAAGAATGGTTGGTGTTTCTTCATAGTTACAGCGCCATGATCAAAGTGGCTTATTATTCTTTTCAAATAGATCAAATCCCGGTAGATCTCAATAAAAAAAACTACTTGTAGTAGTATTTTGTAATTTAAAATGTTACTTTTTGTATGATACGATTCGTGTACTTCCATATTGTTTGCGCTCTATTAAAAAAGTACGGGAGCACAGAACGATCACTATTATAACGTTTTTTATGCTTTGTGACTCTTATTTAAGTCAAATGTAAACCTTTCTAATACATTAAATTTAGTTTTTATATTCTTGTAATATTATGTGGAAAGTTCTTCTGTGGCCCGTAATCTTTTCATTGACAGAAAATAGCTGTCTCTCGTTGACTCATTGGGTAGTGATATCTATCAGCAGTGGTAACAGTAGAAATCGTAGAGATGTTTCTCTTTCTTATTTTTCTCTTTGTGTCTGGAATAATGGAATAAATTAAAACGAACAACTAAACTTCATTATTTTCTCTGGGACATAATTTTCGGCATAGCAGCATGATTTTGTTTTAATCGGATTATTCTGGGGTCTGACCTCTTGTACATTTTAAAGGAGTTCTTTATGGATAATAAACCCGACTTTTCTGTATTTACTTCTCAGTTGAATAAGATTAAAACTATATATTAATGACTTTTACAACTGCTGCTATTAAGAAAGACACAAATCAACACGTATCACAACAGATGTACGACGGCTGTTAAAAATAAGGACACATATGAGAAAGGGGACGAACTACTGCTATAAAAACGATCAATTCCACAGTGATGGTCACGACGAATTACTACTATTTGTCATCAATACAACTAGATTTCATCTGTTTACGAGACGAGTCGCCGTTCAGATAACCCTATGGAGACAAAAAATTAGTCGACCGTAGTGCTACAGTAAAGAAAACAAAAGATAAATAAACAAAAACTTAAATAGTAAAAAAAAAGACAACTCATTATGTTAAGTATTTGTTTGAGTGAAGTTTTGTCTAATGAGCATTTCTAACAAGAAATTGACATTTGACGGTATTATATAGAATATGATCTTCAACCACAGTCGTAACAATTATCAAATGTCTGGAGATTTTTATTAGATTACTCGTGTGTATGCTCATAAAAATCATATGAACTGGAATTCGAATTGTAGATGAAATAAATCACAAGCATCGACGTTGAACATGTAACAGATAATAACAATTTATTTAACATCAAAGAAAAAAGAAGAGGAATGAAAACGAACTACTTCTACGTGTCATCAACACAACATAACTATAGTTGTTTACGTAATTAGTTGTCCGAATAATCTTCTGGACACAAAGAATTGGTCCACAGTAGTTTTACACATTAAAAAAACTACGGAAGCACAACATGATCAGTATTTGAACGTTTTTATGCGTCGTAAGCCTAATTTAAGTCAGATTTAACCCTTTCTAACACTATAACTATAGTTTGTTAAGCGCTATCTTTACATAGTTTCGCTATACAATGATTTTAATTTAATTGAGTGTGACCCCAAGCACTTTTAAAGGGCTTCTTGATGGATAATGACCCACAACCTGTCCTCATTTGCCTCTGATTTAAATGAGATAAAAACCACAAGTAACAGATACACCTGTGCACGGTCACCCCTATCTCTGTTTTAATAGATGACACCATTGTTTAGTGGCGTCATATTTTATGATGCAATCCCTTTGTGACGTCATTAATTGTGTACGAGAACAAAGAAACATGATAAAAAACCCATAAAACAAACAAGATCCACAGTTGTTTTTAAAGGCCTTTTGGCTAAGATCAAAGTGTAGTATCTGTTCCGATGGATACTGCACTCCATACTGGTATTGTCCGGGTCTTCGGGCCTGGTGATGCCGGTCTATGGGTCTGTCCTGTGCAGATCTGGGAAGTAACGCTCCCAGGTTTTGCCTCCCCTCTTTGGGGAGGATTAAGTTTAATACTTAATGTCTGAGGCACTCTGCCCAGGCAATTTTTAAGACGCCGCTAGCACTCCTCCTCTGGAGTGCATACCCACTTTCCGACCTTGTGTCACATTCTACTGTGTGGGACGTAGATAAATAGTAGGCACCAAGTACTCTTCCTCTAGAGTGCGCAATTTCCACTTTCCGACCTTGTGTCACATTCTACTTTGTGGGAAGTAGATAAATAGGAGTATACTAGATTCCAGGGATTTAGACGTTCATCTAGTAGACATCCTGTGATCCGAACTAGTTTAATGTTTGTATTTCTCTTGATATCATTCAGAATTGTACTGGATCATGTTAGTTTTGGTCGACCAGTAGTTTTTTAAAAAATTAAGTTTGATTATGTTAGGCTGATGTTTCTGATGAAAGTCGAACGATGTGACTGAACCAGCATGAAATACCACTTTTGTTGATGACTATTTCCCACGGTTTATTTTTTATGCATTCATGCAAACTGCTATTCGATATCCTTCTCGGCCATTTGACACAACTAATCTTTGAGAGGTGCCGCTCGCGTTCCTAATGGTTCGGAGTTGTATATGTGCATATGTTTTCAATGCATTATTTAGAGATTCTCAATCGCATGTTCTATGTTGTTGCAGACGTTTTCAAATGTTTTGAAACCGAAAAGACCCACATAAAAATAAAAAGATCCACGTCGTAGAAGAAGACCTATAGAAGGCTAGAAGATTTGCGTCAGACTAGGGTGTCAAGTTCGGATCTTGTCAAATTCATAGCGCCAGTTTCATTATGGATGTTGGCAACCTTCACGTGGTCCCTCTTGTAAGTACACGATTCTAGACAAACAACAGGGGACAACCAATGCTAACAACAGAATAAAGCCGTTCAAAAGTCGTTCCATACTGATTCATAGGCATTTACTTTCAACTCGTTTCAGACGAAAAAAAGAATCACATTCTCATAGAAGGCTCGTAGTATATACCTCATGCTTAAATAATCGAATTACAATAATGAGATTTAAATTTTACTACAGTTTAGAAGCGCCGTTTGGAACGATAACTTTAAAATTTTAGAATCAGTTAACATGACGCGAGATTTTGTTAAACAAATGAAAATGAAATATTTATTAAATCATTTTTTTTTATAAATCCAAATGTTCGGTTTTCAAAAACCTTATTCATGGTACAGACAATATTTTTTACCTCTTTTTTTCATCTTCTGGTGTTATGAAGATACTGTTTTTTTTATATGTCCGATCTGTAGTTCCGCGCACTGAAACGCATGTGTACGATAATGAGATTTAAATTTGACTACAGTTTAGAAGCGCCGTTTGGAACGATAACTTTGAAATTTTAGAATCAGTTAACATGACGCGAGATTTTGTTAAACAAATGAAAATGAAATATTTATTAAATCATTTTTTTTTGATAAATCCAAATTGTCGGTTAAGACTAGTGCAATATTAAAATAGTCATGCTATACTAAAAGAATCAACTCAGACTAACCGACTCGCATCACATTAAAATATGTTTATATTCTATTAGAATGTTACGTCAGTCTTAAGCAGGTTTATATTTACTTTTGTGTTACATTATAATGCTCTTAAACGAGTAGTTTTCTTTATAAGAGTTCTATTTATTCTGTAAAGGATAGTTTCTGTGTAACCCATAGACTGGCCGGGACAGGTACTATCACTCCGAACTACAGTGGATTTAGAGCTAGTTCGATAGTCACAAAAGCTGCCGAATTAGGACTTCAATTTCGGATGCACATTAAGATCATGCTCATCAATGGAAAGATAAATTAATACTGTTTTTCAAGGCTTTTAGAAAAATGACATTACAGAGACTTCCGCTTCCAGACTTACGACATCTGGCATTCGCAAATGGTCACCCATCTAAGTACTGACTTGGTTAAATGTTGCTTAACATCGATTATCCGATGAAAAGCAATGTTTTAACGTTATATAGTTGTTACGCAATTTTCATGAAGAGAGTTTATTTCCAGGAACTTCATGTTTTTGGAACACATTATCATAGGAATGCTTCCCTGCAAACTACAACGTTTTCAAATCCAATGTCAACAAATATTTGTCATAAACCGTAATCAAACTATATTTATTCCATTCATTATTTTTCAGTCCTCTCATACTATTCTTCATCATTCAACTGACAATCAATCTATCTTGTTAACCCTTATTCTCGAGTGTCTTTTGACCTTTATAAGTGGTAAAAAAAGTCGTGTACACTTTTCACGTGTCAATTCATGTACTTTTCACACTTTCTGTCTTCGCTTCGAGAACTGGCTTACGAACAGCATAACTTGGCGATGACGTAACAAGACACGCGGGAACAGCTTATCACTTGTCTACTTTTCTTTGCACATCTTAAAGCCGATCTTCCGCCGAGTCAAAAACTGGATCCGATCACAAAATAATCAAATGGTTCTTTTAGCGACGCCATTTTTGTTCTTCTAATAAACATTGGGTTTCTTTCATTACTTTTCTCTTGTGGATGCATTCTCGTTCGAAATAAACTTGCTCATCGCAAAACGCATACATTGAATGAAATAAGTGAGCACGTATTTTGCGTTTATGCATCTTTATAAGAGGTTCCGGTTGTCATTAAGTCTGTCATGCTTAAGTTTGAAATAGTATTTTTGTCTCTAAAAGTTTAAGTTTAAAATAGCATTTTCGTTTGTCCTGCCTGAGCTTAAAATAGCATTTTCGTCTCTAAACGTTTAAGTCTGAAATAGCATTTTCGTCTGTCCCACTTAAGTTTAAAATAGCATTTTTTGTGTCTAAACGCTTAAGTTTAAAATAGCATTTTCGTTTTTTTCTGCCATTGAAATAGCATTTTCGTCCCTAAACGCGCAAATTGAATGAAATAAGTGAGAACTAGTTTAGCGTAGTTAGTTTGTGTCCGTGTATCTCTAAAAGAGACCCTGTCCGTCATTTGGTCGCTCTCCTGCCCGCCTTATGTCCCGCAAATACGAAATAACATTTTCATCGCATTTCGGGATGTGTTCACGTATCCGACTGTCGGCCTGTCACGCATAAGTTTTTAAATAGCATCTTTATCACTAAATACGCAGTTTGAATGGACGCAACTTCAAAGTATACATTCTTTTTCTTTTAGATGCGCCCAATCATCTTTATAAGGGCTTTGTCCGTCGGTTGATCTGCCATGCCCAGTTTGAAACGGCATTTTAGATGCGACCACGTATATTTATTTATAAGCGAGTCTGCACATTTTTCGGTAAGACCATCTGCCCGATTGAATGGGAACATATTACGAATATCCGGTCTTGTTTTGTTTTGAATCGTGATATTTGTTTGAAACTGAACGACTTATTCTAATTTTTTTTAGATATGAGATTTTAATATTATCAGTCTTATATTTCCTGGGTATGCTATCTATCTATCTATCTATCTATCTATCTATCTATCTATCTATCTATCTATCTATCTATCTATCTATCTATCTATCTATCTATCTATCTATCTATCATTTCATGTATCCACATAAAATATTATAAGGAGATATAATTTTTTATGTACTAATTTTCAGTATTTACTCCAACAGTGCTCGATACGTTAGTAGAGCGAGGTAGTAAGTTATGAAAATATATTTATGGCAATTAAGTTACGCAGAGGTTTCCGCGTTTTCATCCCCGGCTTGTATTTCTATTTTAGGTTTTACACATTTAAAAACAAAGAACGCCAAATTAAAACAGCACTAGCAAACCATTATTGGGAACTAAAAAAGGGGACGCTCACCAATAATTGAATGGAAAATAAAACGACAGCCCATTACATGCAAAAATTTAAACGACCCGTGTAGATTATGTCTAAATGAGAAATTTTAAATCCTAAACTTTAAAGACCTCCAAAACCTATTAAACTGCAGAAGAAAAATAGCAAACAACTGCCCACACAGAATAACATTTCCCTTAGGCTAACAATACATAATAAATAAATAAATAAACAAATAAACAAATAAAAAAATAAACCAAAAAACCCCTAAAATCTCAAAAACTAAAAACTAAAATAGAAATACATGCAAGCACGTGTTAAAATTAGGCCATCCATTATATTGACACAACAAAGAGACAGGGATATACCACCCTATAGAAAACAGAACAATAGGATAGGGAATAGGAAGAAAAATCAACCGAACCTTTGTTTGTGAGAAGCCCAACGATTGGCTAAGAGATCAGCAAAGAAACAGGGATGAGCCATCCTATAGAAAACAGAATAATAGAATATAAAATAGGAAGTAAAATCAACCGAACCTTTGTTTGTGAGAAGCCCAACGATTTCTAAGATAACAACAAATAAACAGGGATGAGTCATCTCATAGAAAACAGAACAATAGAATAGGAAATAGAAAGTAAAAATCAACCGAACCTTCGTTTGTGAGAAGCCCAATCATTGGCAGAGAATCTGATTAGCTAACTAGCTAGACGTGTATATAAAAACACCTGGCAAAACTAACTCCATGCATTTTAGCCTGACGATTCCCTCTGAGGATGAAACGCGGAATCGTCTGTGTAGCTTAATTGCCATAATTATATTTTGATAACTTACTATCTATCTATCTATCTATCTATCTATCTATCTATCTATCTATCTATCTATCTATCTATCTAGATACTACTAAAATTCTGTGTTTTTTTTTGTTACCATGCACACTGACATTAAAAAAGATGGCGCAAAAAATGATGACGTCAGTAAATGATGACGTCATTCTAATGAATTACCTTATCATTTACTGACGTCAGAGATCGGAGATAAACGTGCATAGTAGATTTCATCATAAAATGATGACGTCATAAATGATGATGTTAATGAAGGATAACGTCATCCATTAAAACAGAGATGGGGAATAATAGTGCAGAATGAATGACGTCACAAAATGGTATCGTCATCCATCAAATCGGTGAGAGAGGGTGAAAGAAATCGTTTATTTACCTAAAATGATTACATCAGCTATTAAACCAGAGAGAGAGAGAGAGAGAGAGAGAGAGAGAGAGAGAGAGAGAGAGAGAGAGAGAGAGAGAGAGAGTGGAAGAGATACTTTATTTATCCGAAGGGTCCCGGATCGTCTACTACACGAATGTCTAGACTCCTTAGGTTCTAGTATACTACTAAAACGTTGGCAATCTTGCTTACAATCTTCTTATCTCGTTATCTGGTCCCCGTGCCGAGTGGATGGTGTCATCGCTTTGTGGTCATCCATTAAAACAGATAATGGGGATAACCATGCGCTGTTTGGTCATGTCACTGAAGGATGAAACCATCTATTAAAACAGGAATATTAGGGATAACCGTGCACAGTGGATGCCGTCTCAAATAATGACGCAATCCATCAAACCAGAGAAGGAGAGAAAGAGAGAGAGAGAGAGAGAGAGAGAGAGAGAGAGAGAGAGAGAGAGAGAGAGAGAGAGAGACGAGGAGGATAGGTAAAGAACTACTTTGTGACGTTTTATCTCGATAATCTATAGCCCAAAGGAGTCATCTATTAGTTATCAGGTAAACTCTGAACGGGAGTGGTAATACCTGTCAGAGTTGAGTTTCATCTATGAGTTAAATGGAATCTGATTCGGGAATGACATGAAACTGCATCCGATGGTATACATAATTACATATGCATTCACATCATGAATAAGTAACTAAAGCAAACCCCATGCTTACATCTTTGTAAATATTAAGAATCTGAAGCGTAACCACTTTTACCAAAAAATAATGGATTCAGCATTAAATAACCCGAAAAAAAGGGTTGATATACCGTAAAACAAAATAAACAGAAACAGTCTAATATTTTATTGGAAAGTATAATATGTCTGATGCAATTTGCATATATGTTGGGGTATCGGGAACGGTATAAACCATTTCAACAGCTGTGCCTTTATATGCTTTAAATAACGTCTGTAATGTTATTGTTTGTTGTCCGTTGTCTGTTGCACTATGGTAACCTAACGTTTATACTACACACTTAAAAATCAAGGTAAGAAATGGATAATTAAAGTTTGCATTTTCGACACATAATAATTCTTTAAAATTTTGGACCTTCCACAGGAACATGGACAAAGTGTGAAGTGTCTTGTTATGGTTCTTTCAGGTCGGTGTCGGCAGGCTAAGAGACAGAACCGGAAGTGACGTGTTTCTCGACTTCCGCTTTTAGTTACCCCTTCCTTTTTAGGGTCCCTCCTTCCACTCCGTTTGCTATCTAACAACAACAGTAAATATAGGAATAATTGCTACCTGTTAACAAAACAGTAACTTTCATCATAGATTCGGATGGAGAGAGAGAGAGAGAGAGAGAGAGAGAGAGAGAGAGAGAGAGAGAGAGAGAGAGAGAGAGACGTTTATGGGTGTAGGGTGGAAACACGAAAAGAGAGGTACGTACAGTTCATTGTATTATTCACGTAAACTGGAATAATACACTGTTTATTTAAATATAATAAAAAGAGGTCCTTTATTTTAGTAAGTCTACATCGAAGTACTTGCTCTACATATAAACGTGAGTTTAAACCCTAAGACTAAAATGTTCACAGTAAAAATAAGGTATAATTACTACTTCTCTAATCCTTGTTCTCTCCTTGCTGAGAAGAAGAGAAATCATTTCGTGCTGCTATAGTAGGTGCTCTACCTTGCAATACTTGATCTACAAATCATGAGTGTTAAACCCTAACCTTAACCATAACCCTTACCCTAACCTTAACCATAACCCTAACCCTAACCTTAACCATAACCCTTACCCTAACCTTAACCATAACCCTAACCCTAACCTTAACCATAACCCTTACCCTAACCTTAACCATAACCCTAACCCTAACCTTAACCATAACCCTTACCCTAACCTTAACCATAACCCTAACCCTAACCTTAACCATAACCCTTACCCTAACCTTAACCATAACCCTAACCCTAACCTTAACCATAACCCTTACCCTAACCTTAACCATAACCCTAACCCTAACCTTAACCATAACCCTTACCCTAACCTTAACCCTAACCCTTACCCTAACCTTAACCATAACCCTAACCCTAACCTTAACCATAACCCTTACCCTAACCTTAACCATAACCCTAACCCTAACCTTAACCATAACCCTTACCCTAACCTTAACCCTAACCCTTACCCTAACCTTAACCCTAACCCTTACCCTAACCTTAACCATAACCCTTACCCTAACCTTAACCATAACCCTAACCCTAACCTTAACCATAACCCTTACCCTAACCTTAACCCTAACCCTTACCCTAACCTTAACCCTAACCCTTACCCTAACCTTAACCATAACCCTAACCCTAACCTTAACCCTAACCCTTACCCTAACCTTAACCCTAACCCTTACCCTAACCTTAACCATAACCCTAACCCTAACCATAACCCTTACCCTAACCTTAACCATAACCCTAACCATAACCTTAACCATAACCCTTACCCTAACCTTAACCCTAACCCTTACCCTAACCTTAACCCTAACCCTTACCCTAACCTTAACCATAACCCTAACCCTAACCTTAACCATAACCCTTACCCTAACCTTAACCATAACCCTAACCCTAACCTTAACCATAACCCTTACCCTAACCTTAACCATAACCCTTACCCTAACCTTAACCATAACCCTAACCCTAACCTTAACCATAACCCTAACCCTAACCTTAACCATAACCCTAACCCTAACCTTAACCATAACCCTAACCCTAACCTTAACCATAACCCTTACCCTAACCTTAACCCTAACCCTTACCCTAACCTTAACCCTAAACTGTTTACAGTAAAATTAGGTATAATTGCGACCTGTCTGTTAACAAAACAGAAACTACCATCGTTGAATTAAGAATGAACTTTTATCAAATTAATTTTTTGATTGCAACTTCTGTTCTATGATTTGAATTGCATGTTTGGTAACTACCTTAAAATTAATAACGATTTTAACAATGGAACATCGTCTTTTCTTTTACAAGTCGACTGTCTAATGGAATAGACTATGAAAAGTAGACTGCAGCTAAAGTAAATGCAGGCAAGTAGACGAATGTAGGTAGACCACCTAAAAAGTAGCACCAAATATTGTGATGCAAATAATTTTGTTTTATTACCATTTTGCAAATAGCATTTTGATATATAAGCAGAGATTATCAACAGCTTATTTCAAATCAAATTTACAGAACAAATGTTGCAAATACTCTTTACATAGTGTGGGGTTTAAACACTATCCGAGTTACCCCCTTTAATATAATTCTTTAATAAGCAGTGTAGTATATATATATATATATATATATATATATATATATATATATATATATATATATATATATATATATATATATATATATATATAAATTTTTTTCTAAATTAACGTCCCCTTCCAATTAATTGCTGCCGGAGGGCGGGTAAGTTTATATATATATATATATATATATATATATATATATATATATATATATATATATATATATATATATATATATATATATATATGGGGTAAAGTACACGATAAGTCATGAAAATGAAATGCCGTGGAATGTGTGAAAAATGACAAACGGAAAACAGGTTAAAGTGCAGGAGAAAAACAAAAACAAGAGATTTGACCGGTTTCATTCGCGTTAGCGAACGTCTTCAGAAAAAGAGAAGATTTGGAAATAATTTTATTTTGAAAGGCACACACATGGGAGAAAGAAAAGATGATCCGATTGGACCATATGAGAAGACTTTTAGCGACATAAAAAAAACGCAGCGAATTAAAACCCCATAACAACAAAAAAAGTTTAGTTAATATCCCTAAAACTGGCCCGAAAATTGAATTTATATACGAAAATTTTCCTCACTTTGAATTTTAAAATAATTGTTTCTTTTTTCTTTTCTTCTTTCCATCAAGTTAAAAATGGTAGCATATATATATATTTTATTTTGCCCATTCCCCAAAAAGAATATATATATATATATATATATATATATATATATATATATATATATATATATATATATATATCGTACATGTATTGTATCAGTTTCTGTAAATGTAAATCCGTAGAAACTCAAGTGTTTACAAAAAGTGCTCAATAACAAGTAGAGCTGTTTATAAGTATAAAGTTTTATTTATACAAACATTATTGGTTACATATGTGCATACATGTTTCGGTTGTACTTTTCCCAGAAAGTCAACCTCATCAGACCAATTCATCGAAAATTCTTGGTCTGATGAGGTTGACTTTCTGGGAAAAGTACAACCGAAACATGTATGCACATATGTAACCAATAATGTTTGTATAAATAAAACTTTATACTTATATATATATATATATATATATATATATATATATATATATATATATATATATATATATATATATATATATTTAAATATTTTCTTTGTCGTACAAAACTTTAAAATAGCATTGAAGAGACAATATTTATTATTCATAATGAATTTAAGAAATTAAAAAGATGAAAGGGCAGCTGACCGGTTTCGTACCTCGCTCAACAGAGCCAAATATCGAGGTAATGTATAAAAAATATAAAAAGATGCTATGAGAATTATAGCGAGGGAAAGGGGTAAAAAAAAAAAAAAAAAAAAAAGTTCAGTCAAATAGAAACAACATTAAGCTATATATATATATAGCGGAAAATGTTAATCTACAATCATACCAAAATATGATATAATCTTTTATGTATCAATTTTCAGTATTTACTTCAATAGTGCTCAACACGAGAGTAGAACTAGGTAGTAAGTTATGAAAATATATTTATAACAATTAAGCTACACAGTGGGTTCCGCGTTTTATCCCCGTAGGGAATCGTCAAGCTAAAATGCAAGAAGCCTCTGTGTAGCTTAATAGCTATAAATATATTTTCATAACTTACTATATATATATTTATATATAGTATGACAATATATTTATGGCTAGTAAGCTACACACAAGTGCCCATGTTTAATTCCTGCAGGCTTAATACAACATATACATTATATATATATATATATATATATATATATATATATATATATATATATATATATATATATATATATATATACCGAATGTTTGGAAAATCGATGGGATAACTTTGGGATCATGTTCTATATGTATAAGGCGCTTCTTTGAGTGTGGATTGCTTTTCTAATAGCATTCCATAACCTGTCTAATGTCTTCCTGCGTTATCGTATTTATATAACTGTATTTGGTCTGTTGTATTCTGTAACCTGAAATAAGAAGAGGCAACATTCGCAAGATGCCGACTGGACCCATAAGTTTGGCTATCAAAGGATGCCTGCTGTTTATGATGATGCTCAGGTCTGTTTTCTGAGTCCCACGTCTTTTATATTTGTTTGGCGTCATTTAAAATTTTGTTGTTGTGTATATGGCAACACCAGGCCCAGGTTTATTTTGCCTTTGATCCTGTAACCGGGTAGTCTTTATCTATTCCATATCTAGAAATAACAGTGCAGAACCACACACTTTGTACGTGTTAGATGTTTACAATAAAGAATGTTGATCAGAATTTCTCGAAAACCAAGTGTTTCCGAACTTATTTCTATGAGAAGTTTGTTTTTCACTATTTACACATATACAACATAATCCCGAAGTTATGCCATCGATTTTCTAAGCATCTTGACTATTTATAAAATTACTTTTATTTATATAAACATATTTTGCTACAAAATGCATACATATTTCTATCCATTAGATATTTGGGTATCATCAGGTAATAAATACATGCAAAATTGAATTTAGACTTTTACTTCTAACAAGCTATATCATTACCGGTTTCCGCAATATTGTTTCACTGTAAGAAACTACAGCACAATTTCAAGCATGGTGAGTGTGCGTGAGCGTTCCCTGTTGATAAAATAAATAACCGCGACACCCTAACCCGAAAAACGCATGGGGTTAGGGTTAGGGTTAGAGTTAGGATTAGGGTTAGGGTTAGGGTTAGGGTTAGGGTTAGGGTTGATGTAAGATTGACGTACCAGCTCAAACCAGTCTGTAATTCTTTAAAAAGAGTCTCTAACCGAATAGGTCTCGCACTGTCTACTAAATTCCAGCCCCTGTCACATTGTCGCAATTTTGCATGCCCATGCCTGTGTGACAAGTACTTCCACGGAATGTGCTCTGACGAACTGACTGCACTTGTACCCCCTCAACGTAAATACCCGCGATTAACTTGACTGGCATCAAAATCACATCCATTCACTGCAAAGGTTCCAAGATGCCGGAAGGCTTTCTACTCTAATAGCTTCTTTCCACCGACTGCTTGCATTTGGAATTCCCTCCTACCCCCTGTTTCCCTGACTGTACCAACATGCAGAAATTTAAATGTAATGTGAAAAAACGTCTTGTTGCACATCTCCCTGCTTAGGAGGACCTTTATTAATTTGGCCCCTAATTTCAGTAACCACCCTACGTTTATTTATTTTCCTCCCACAAGGTAAGATGTGACACAAGATCGGGAAAGTGGGATTTGAGAAGCCAGCGCCCGGTAGGAACGCCTCAGGCGATTAGCAATAAACTAATCCCTTCTCAAAAGGTGAGAAGGCAAAGCCTGGGAGGGTGGACCTCCTAGAACTGCACAGGACAAACCCACAAACCGGCGTAAATCAAGCCCCGAAGGCCAAGACAATACCAGTCTATGGGGTGCAGTATTCATCGGAACAGATACTACACTTTGATCTTGGCCAAAAGGCCAAGAAGTTACCCACCCTACGTCTCAGTGGTAATATTCATTGTTTGGGATGGATAAAAGTAATAAAAAAATCCTTTGCCCCTGTTTTACCCGATTTTATATTGAAGTTGTTAAGTATACATGAAGTAACTTTAGTTTGTATGATTAGAACTAAAGAAATGCTTTTATTTTTCAAAAAAGCGTGTTGTCTTTGTTTCTTTGTCATCGACAATCTGCATATTTAACACAGAGACAGGGCATCATTCTTAAGAAATTACACATTTCTAGGCCTAATAGCCTAAAAGTAGTTAGTGAACTTACAATCAGACAGACATATCTTGTACACTCCACTATGTAATACATACCAATGTGTGTAATGCTGGCCTCAACATAGGATATCGGGTTGCGAAGTCATAGGTTCGAATCATTCGACCGGCAGTGATTAGCGCCTCCCACACTTATGATTGAATTAAGCATGAAACACTAGTGTCTGTCAGTTTTAATAATAAAATAGTTATTTAAAATATTGTTGTTGCCCCCTTAAAAACAAGTCTCAATTGGTGGGATGCGATATTCCTGTGTCTGCAGTTGAATACTTTCTAACTCGCTTGATATATCTATCCGCTTAATCTGACATTACAGAGATTAACTCCCCCTTTCTTTCACGTGCTGATCAATGCTAGCCTAAATTGGACGGTGAAGTCATAGGTGACTTTGTTGACTGGGTTCGAATACTTCGACCAGCAGTGATTAGCATATTCTACACTGATGATTGCATTAAGAATGAAACACTTGTGTCTGTAGGTTTTAATAAAAAAATATTTATTTAAAAATATTGTATATATATATATATATATATATATATATATATATCCGTCCCGTCACGCAAATTTAACGAGTAAAATTTTGCAGGGGGAAAGGAGAAAACAAATAGCAAGCCCGACAACCCAACGGTCGCTTGAAATGAATTCGGAAAGAAATGCTTCATTCTATTCTCATAAGACGTGTTCTTTCTTTTTCTTCCTATTTTCTTTATATACCTATTAATACGTGTTTTTGTTTCATTTTTCTTTTTATCTTTTTAAAACTTTCCCGTTTGAGACGTATTCTTTTTTCTTTTTTTATAACTTCACCGATCAAGACGTTATTTAATGTTCATATGAAAGTTAGTGCGAACACTGGCGAATGCTTTTTTGACGAGGAATGTCCACTCATAAATAAATATAGTCTTATAGAGATGTGTGTTTAAAGCTTTGATGGAAATGATCCTAGGAACAACCGTTTTATTATGCATCATAAATAGCAGTGAATCATGCTTATTTATTTGTAGGTTATGGCTATCATGGCAATCTTTCTTCTTTTTGTTTTGTTATAGACAAAAACCTCCTGTTGAGCGAATCAGGATAAAAGAGGAAATGTAAATGGGCGAAAATGGAAGAATTGGATGAAGAAAATCCGAGGCCGGATGTGCGGAACGAGAAAGAAATGCATCGATGAAAGAGTAGAGACCAGAAGATTAATAAAGAAGAGGGGAAAATTAAAAAGTGAAATGAAAGAAAGAATAAAAGAAAAAAAAGGAAGGAAGATTACCAGAGAGAAAGAAAAATACATTCAGAGCTTTAAAAAATATTTACTAATGTGTCACCACTTATCAAAAACCACTCAGGGATTATAATTAATGGGATGAATAGATTGTCAGTTTAATGGTGAAGAATATTATGAGAGGATTGAAATTATGAATGCAGACAATTTATGGTAAGTGTTTGTTGACATTGCGTTGTCCGTAGTGTATTTACTTCAATTTATTTTTCTTTTATTTTTAAAAACTATGCTACTCTTTTTTTTTACAAGATACAAAATATGATATTTTTGTTCCAATCAAAGGGAAGTAATTCCACATCGACGAATACAGAGTTACGTACCATTTTTTTCCTAATATGGTGGCCGTTTAAAACATTTTCCGACAAAATATATTCTAAATCGAATTACATTTCATTTTTCTTAACAATCCACAAGAAAAACTGACGAACCAGAATCAAATATTGATTTTGTAGGAAGAAAGCTATCGACGACAAAGTAACGATAAAGAGACTGATTTATCCGGACCACACGCTCGCTTCTTCTAATTTCACTACTCAAGACTAATGTGGTCACGACATCTTAAGTAAATCCGCTAAATAAACGGGAACCTCGAATCTTCAAACATGGGTAGTAGCTTTTAATATCAGCACGAAATAGCTCGCAATGACTACAATTCTGTACGAAGTTGATCTTATTAGTAGAAGTCAAAGTCACAAACACTAAGCACTAAACAGCCGCTTGCTGTATGGAATTTGAATTCTCTGAAGCTGGTCCTCATGACGTGGATAGAAATGGACAGAGTACACTGCATGCTCTTATCAACGTGTATCTGGAAACAAAATTTAAAGTCTGTAGCTGTTCAGCTGAAAAAAGCTATTAGTGTATATACGAATACACAAACATACATAGAGAGAGAGAGAGAGAGAGAGAGAGAGAGAGAGAGAGAGAGAGAGAGAGAGAGAGAGAGAGAGAGAGAGAGAGAGAGAGAGAGAGAGAGAGTTTGAATGTCTACTAGA
Source organism: Sepiola atlantica (assembly GCA_963556195.1). Taxonomy (NCBI): domain Eukaryota; kingdom Metazoa; phylum Mollusca; class Cephalopoda; order Sepiida; family Sepiolidae; genus Sepiola; species Sepiola atlantica. The sequence continues at coordinate 165,536,596 of OY744524.1, read as the reverse complement.
TACCATCCTCGAGTGTCTTCGGTCTTTGTACATATTGACACAAGGATACGTCGCGCTACAAGTAATCCCTGACCAAATATTCAAAATTATATAGTATTGGAAGTTCAAATAAGATTCACTCGGCATAGCTACGGACTGGCTCATACGAGGAATGGTGCAAGTTCTAGTGATGTTACTTCAAGTAACAGTAATTAGCTGAATACTCCACCAGACCAGATGAATTCTTGTCCTGAAATCCGACCAAACTAAGAACAGGATTTTCCAATTGAGACCTAAATAGAAATGCTTCTCACAATATATTTATTATTTTAAAATATTTTATTCTAACTAGTAAATTTTTATTTATTAATGTAGTACAATGTTCTTTGCAATAAAAACGTACGTCGCTTTAATTTATTTCAAAAATACTTATTCGAGCCTAGAAGATTGGTGAAATTGAGATATTTTTCGATTATGATGTAAAAAGCAAAAATCAGCTTACATCATCAATAAAAAAAAATTCTTGTTGCTCTATTTATTTCACCTATCAGATAAGCACTTATATGTTTTCTTTAAATTATTTAACTAATATTGCATAAAACTTTTCTTTTAAAACAACTACTAAAACTGTTGTGTTATTGTAACGATGCAACCGTAGACACCTCATTTGTAAAGGTGTAATTATTTTTTACTCATAACTCAAACAATATAAGGGAGATAACTCCATTTTTTAACTTAAAGAGTTATGTACATGAGATTCGCTAATGAAATGTTAATGTTTAATTCAGATCAAACCCTAAGCAAAACATATTCAGAAGATTATAAAATATATATAAGAAAGTGTTGTCGTTTTCTTGAAGCATTGTGCCTAATTTCTAGATAGGTTTTAGGTTTTAAAAGGCTGTAACAATGCAAAGTAATGAGCACGAGGATATAACTTCCTTTTAAAAATGTCTCAATTTCAAAGCTGCTCTACAATGAAGATATTTTGAGAAAGAGGTTATATCTTCGCAATATCAGGAAAACTTTGGCACATAATGACTGGAAAGTATGCCAGGACTTCTCTCTGCCATTAGAATCAGGAAATGGCGGTATAGGAGAGGTGCAGTGGGATATTGCTTTTCACTATAGACTAGCCGCGCAGGCACGTCAAGCAAGTATTTCAAGTTGAGATTAAAACACGACTCTTTTGATAACAGGCGGACGTCTTACCCGTTACATACGCTTTTTCATTGGATAAACTAGATAATGTGAAATAGATTTGACGAATCGCTGCGTTTGTTCCAAATTAGTGGATTGAAATCGTCGACTCTAGCAAATGGAATATTTATTTTTCTAGGAATTTTGTTTTAATTTGGATTAAAACTATTGTTGATGAACCATACAATACATTTTTATATTAATACAATTATGTGTGAACTTGTCGTGTGTTTGTGTGTGTTCCTACTCCTACGTGACTTAACCATTATAATTGTATATTTCTATTATTAGATTATGTATTGAAATTTAAACGTTGCCAAGATGTTCACAGAAACCAATAATACGGACATTACATTAATATTGGCGAACTGACCAACACGGATTTACATGTTTTAGTTTCCGACATTCACCATAAATTAGATTGTCAGATTATTCACAAAAAAGGAAACACTATTTGATGGCAATTGATATTGATTTTTTTAAATTTAAAGATTAATTAATTAGTTTATGTTTTGTTTTGTGTTGGTAGGAAACAAAGTAATGCGTTTCGAGTTTAGACTTTAGGAAAACATGATTTAAAAACTAAATTTGTTTTCTTGTTTTAATAAAAAGAAGATGAAATCAGAATTATTATAAAAATAATTAGTTTTCACTTTGTTAAAAAAGAGAACAATAACGCAAGTTTTCAATTTATTAATAAACTTGAATAAAACAAACATAATAAATTTTGAAAATATTACGAACAAGTGAGTATTTTTGTGTCTATTAAAATGAAATAATTTTTTCCTTTAATATTATCAGTTATTAAGATTAAGCATCATTAAATATAATTAATATATTAAGCTCATCAAATATAATTTGCGTATGTGATTATTCTTTCTCTTCTTTATTATTATTAGTTATTATTACGGATACGTTTAAGCCTCCCTTCTTTGCTCATAAAAATACATTTGCATACGTGATTATTGAAGCGAGTTGGACACATGTACTTTGATTTATGATAAATATATTTCCCGAAATTTTAATTCTAATTTTGAGCAACGACAAAAATAAACATAACACGTAAATAAAACAAGCATTACACATTATAATACATTTTTATATTAATAAAATTATGTGAGCACTTTTCGGGTGTCTGTGTTTTTCTCACCTTTACGTGACTTAATAGTCATATAGTGGCGAAAAACACAGAGACACACGAGAACCATTGTATTATTTACTATTATCCGATTATTTATGGAAATCAGAATTACACTAGCATAAAAAGAAACGTTTAAAATACTATTTAATAACATAACTTAATTGCGAATTTAAATTCACTATAATCCATTTAAATTTGTTCGTAAAAAAGTTAGCCATTTTAAGTTTTTGTTATTAATGAAAATAAACAGGAATTAATTATTTCGCGACATTTCGCAATTTGAAAGGAATTTGGAAACATTTATACAGTCGAATAGAAAGTCATTTTTGACTGTATTTTTTTTTAACAAATCCTCATGTATATTCAAAGTTCTAGGAGTAATTTACACCCCAAAATTTCTAAATAGATCAAACAACATTTATAACAATTTGGTTCGATTAATAAATCCATGAAAAAACGACGCCGTAATAAATAAATTAAACTTTCAAAATCATCTTTACAAAAAAAAGATTGGTAAAAAACGACGCACTTAAAAACAAAAACAAAATGGAAGTAAAACCATTTCCGGGCAACGCCATTTGCGAACAACTAGTATTTTTATAATCTATTTATTATGTTCTGTTTAGAGTTTGATCTGGATTAAACATTAGCATCTCATTAGCATTTCATTATCACCCCTGTTAATTTGATATGCAGGCAAATATATTTATTTAAATATACAGAGGGAAAATATGATGAATAGCATTTATTGTTTATACAGACTGTGTACAATGCTGGTGTTATTTTATTTACATAGTAAACAAGAAGCAGTGTGTAGCTCTGCGAGTAGAAACATCTTCCACTCTATAATAAAGAGCAATGTGTATTTATTACCTCCGCCAAGGCGGAGGTTATGTTTTCGGTCGAGTTTGTTTTCCCACTATGTTTGGGAATACTTCATACAATATGGAGAAGTACAGCCCTGAAAAGACTGTGTCCATTCCTTACGTTCTTAGGCGGAAGTATTGTTACGTTGTAGCTTTAAAGTATTACTAACAGTTTTTAAACCGTTTTTCTTCTTCATTTCTATTTACGCGGTTTTCGCGTATCTTAGTTCTTTTAACGTGGGAGTGTTCTTTATAATGTGTGCTCATGCACACAATTCTACATGTACGTTCTTAAAATCTTTATGTGTGTGTGGGCGTGTATGCAATTCTTTAGTCTTTTTCTCTTTTTTCAGTCGACAAACGACAAGTCCGAAATGTCCATATTAGTTTTAAAACGTGATTTTACCTTTTTCTTTTCCCGCCATTTCCCCCTCTTCTCTTTCACCGCTGGGTTGACTGGCCGCGCGATTCTCTTGTGTCTTCTTCTCTGTCATTGCTGCTATTGATACTAAATTAACCTTTTCCTTTTCGTCTCTGCGTATTGTCGTCGTCGTGATCGGTGTGGCTAGATAATAAAACTTTCCCATCGTTGAGAGTTTCAGGGTTTCATTTTCCTGGAGAGATAACTTAAAGGGAGAGACCATTTATCTTAACTACTGCATATTTATTACACTTGCCGAAAAGGTTAGGTACATACTTAACTTATTATAAGATAATCGAGGGACTCGACAAACAGACATCTTGGGGGAGTACATATTGTCTTTCGGTGTTTTTACTGGTTTCAAGTTTTACAGCATTATTTGCGATGTGTCTCGCTCGCCTTCCATGGACCAACTTTTCAAAGTTTTACAGCGTAATTATTTCACGTCTGGCTTCATTGAACTCCCATCCAGAACTCAAAAAAAACTTTATTCCCAACGCCTAAAAAATTGCGTCATCATCATAGCCACACAAATCCCTTTGTCTTTAACTCTTTTACCCTCATACTTTGTGATTTCACCCTAGGGATCATCCTATCCGATGAGTCACTCTCTGATAACAAATTAATTTCCAAAATTTTGTGTAACTCTGACTCGTATTAAGCTCGACCCCTGTCAAAATTCATACTAGTTGAATTACTCTTATTCGACATAGGGTATTCTATACTGTAACAGTATGCAGTCTAACAACGTGCACATGTCTTTTTTACACTTTTAAAAGACGTTTTATACTCTGGTTACACGTAACGGTACAGAATGTTGGAAGACAAAATTATGTTGGATGCAGGAAAAACGAAATAACATGAATTTACATTTACATAAAACTCAAACTTAATATACTTATTACAAGTGTTTTTGCTTGTTTTTGTTTTGTTTTTAAGAAATCCTATATAATGAATTGTTTACAGTAGGTATTATTTTCAACGTATATAAAATATGTTCATAATATTATATGAAGAGTAATTTCAACGTTTACACTGTGACTTTCAGATAAAAATGCTTCCATGTAACTAACATGAAAGAACTATTTTAATATACCAAATCAGATGTAATGCTTTGCTTTTGAAAAGGAATAAGATCATACTGTAGAAGCTACATAATTACGACCTATTTTCTTTTGCACTTGCATGTTATCACTCGCAGAGTGATTGATACGTTGTTCGGTAAGAACAAACTTACATGTCATCATTCGCGTAGCAATTGATGCGTTATTTGGTCAGTATACTTTTGTGAAGTATAGCACTTCCACCCAAACCGTTTCGCGCCTTTTACGAAGAGTCAGACTTTTAGTGCCGTGTTGACAAGACGTTATATTCCTTGCTTGCGTTTCGCCAGGAGTTAGGCGAGAGACAAGATAAAAGGCCTAACCTCGATTCTATTTTTTGTACCTCATTTTGTATTTCTGTTTTCATAACTCTTTCTGGGCCATGTTTTGTGTTGACGAAACCTTTTGAATAACATTGATTTAAATTGTAGAGAAGAAGTTTGTTCTTTTCGATACATTTTGGTGACCTTTTTTTTGCATCTCAAACAAGGCGATTAGGATGGATACCGATGCAGCAACCTTACTACAAAATGGCGACACCTCTTCTCCCTATAACGATCACTACTAATGATATTATTTACTCTAAAAAACATCTTTTACTCTGGTTACACGAAACTGCAAGAAGTTTGGAAGATAAATGATGTTGGATGTGGCAAGAATGACAAAAAAATAACTTATATTAACATAAATTAGTTTTTATTAATTGCAATGCTTTATCATTTTCTTTTTAACGTTCATTGCTGTATGTAACTTCAACGTGTATAAATGTACATTCAGCTATGCCCTCTCCACCATTCTGAAGTAGTTATGCTCATTGCTGTGAGCGTTCAACGTGTGTAGATTTATATTCAGCTATGTCGTTTCCACCATTTTAAAGTTGTTACATCCATTGCTGTGTAAATTCAACGCGTGTGGATTTACATTCAGTTATGTTGTTTTCAGAATTCTGAAGTAGTTATGGCTATAACTGTGTGAGTTCAACATGTGTGGATGTACATTCAGCTATGTTGTTTTCAGAATTCTGAAGTAGTTATGTCTGTATGTCGTTTGAAAGCTCGACATGGTTTACAGCATTCTTCTTTGTTGACGGTCTGATGTCAGCTAAAAAAAAACTCTCTACCGGTTAACGAACTTCTTAGTTTTCATCTCAGTCGTTTGGTTCTTAGACGTATGGCACTAATTAATGCTGGAAGCCTTCCGATTAATTAATCAACATTCAAATATTATTTTATTGCAATTTGGTTGTGTGACATTTTTATGCGGACGTAATTGTAAACCATTGTTTTTTGTATCTCCCATTCCCACTTCTTGTTAGCCTATCTATTAGCAAGGGAAAAGATAAAAAGGAAAGAAAATGAAAGCAAAAACAAGAAAAGAAGAAAAGGCAATGGCTTAGCAGGTTAGTGAATCATTTCGCCTCCTCGAGCTTGCCACGGATAAGTAATTTAGTGTTTGATTTTAATTAATATATGTTAAACAATCAACACACAAAACTCAACATATTTGTTTTGAATGATGAATACATTTTCAAGACGAGAAAAACACATAAACCTTTCTCTAAATGTAAGAAAAATTGTTACACTGACTTGATACTAATGTACGTGAAAGATTATATCATTATTACCAACATGGCTACCAAATTTTATAATATAAGGAGGACATTCTCTGTTCCGATGTCAGGATGTCACGATTTCTGTCTGTCCGTGGAAGATAATTTTTGTAAACGTAAGAAATACATGAGAGCATATCTTAACCACTAAATAATACATAAATAAACAATAAATAAATTTGCGCCGAGACTTGGAATCAAAACCGGAAAATTGAGTTCTCCAGTCTCACTCCCTACGAAATGAGCTGTCGATCTGAAACTGTAATCCACTTATTTTTTTTTCTTAGTGAAACATTGAGAACGAGGCTTTGGTCTCCCTATCTCCACCCCCTCTCTCTCTCTCCCTCTCTCTCTCCCCTTACTCTCTTTGTTGAACAAACGCACGCATATGGCGTTTTATGTTTTTGGTACTTCTATCAAACATGAACCAGTTTCCGTGAACTTCGCGTCAGCAGCGTTCGGGCATTCTACGTGAACTTTGAAAAGTAAAATAATAAAAAATGTCAAAGAACTCTCCCCAATTTTTTTATTTCAAACTATTACTGAAAAAAAACAACAACAACAACAACAACCCATTAGCCTATTGACAGTTCGAAATAGCAAACAACAATAAAGCCTACCCCCCCCCTAGAAAAACGTTAAAAAAGCCCACCGAAAAGACATAAACAAATCATCTTCAGTTTCAAGAAAAACCCTAAAAAACTACTTTTTAACCAGTTGACTGAATAAAAAAAATGAAAAAAAAAATACGAAAAATATATTTATTAGCAGTTGTTTAGCATTGTTTTGTTACAAAACTAAAAACTAAAAATGTATTTATTAACAATAATTTCGCTATGTTTTTTTCGTTTTTTTTTATTTGCTATCTTTCTGGAAAATAAGACTGAAAAAAAAATACGACGCAGCAACGTATCGAAGTTATCGGCTGCCAACATTCGCCTCGGCATCACTCGGGTGTTTACGTAGAATGTCCGAACGCTGCCGACGCGAAGCTCACGGAAATTGGTTCATGTTCGATAGAAGTACATTTTAAAATGACACGTAGTTTAAACAAATAATAAATAAATAAAAAACAATAAAAACACAATATAGTCGCCATCTTTATAAACATTCAGAAAGAGGATAGCTAAGAACGAATACTGAATCAAGTTCATAATTTTTTAGCTTAAAAAAAAGTAAAAATAAACCATTTCACTGTAAATAATTAACGTGACTGAGATATGAATTAACCTATAAATATTACCCCAGTCGAGAAGGATTTCTCTTCTTTTGACCAAGGACAGAACTGATACTTTGATCCCAGTCTGAATGCCAGGAATTCCAATAATTGTTAAGTATTATTGGAGCCCTGCACCTTGTGTAAACACCCCTCGCCCCATAGAAAATGAGATTCCATATTTTTTAGTCGATTACATGCATGTAAGCAGCTTGAAAAAATTAGCGGTGAAAAGAAAGAAAACAAAAAACATTTTTAACTTTTAGAGTTGGGATCACTTTCGTATATAAATTTAACGTAAAATAATCACCAACTTTTGGACCAGCTAGCGTTTTAAAGGACATGTACAATTTTTAAAAAAATCTTGGCGATTTTCTTAATTTCTTAGAGATCAATTTTGTGTTTATTTAGGAGTAACTAATTTTTTTTCCTGCTGAAAAATACCTTAAAAATGTCATAAATAAAATAATTACTTATTTTTTTAGTGTTTTTCTTATGGACCCATATTATGAATGAATAGTGGCAATGCCTCTATCCCCCATCCTCAACGTTCCACCAGAAAAAAAACTATCCTCCTCCCCCAAATCTAATATATGGAGTTTCTGTTTGTTAGTATTATATTCTAAGATTTTGGTATTTTCTACTAAGAGTTTTCTGAATTCCGATCGGGGGCAGGAATGGTTGTTAGTTAAGTGTTGGGCTATGGAAGCCCTTTATATAAAAACAAAGAAAAAACAACCTAATTAACAGAATTAACTTTAATATCAGTAATAATATACTAAAATGTCTATAATTCTAACTATAGTTTCGTACTTATTACATAATTCCCGCCAAAACCTTCTATAATTCTAACACATGGTCTATACCTGATTATCCTAATTCCCCTGAAGATTGACCCGGGTGGGTCTAGAAGTACTTGGGACACAAATCAAAACTATGGAAAATTCATCAGCCAATTCCCCTCCGAAACTAAGATCCTGATTCAGACTATTGAAAGGATCTACCAAAGGATATCCAGACATAAGTTGTCTCTTATATTCAACATACTTGCCTGCAAGAGAAGATGCTGCATATATATATATATATATATATATATATATATATATATATATATATATATATATAGTATCTAAATAAATACATGCGGAAGTTTTTTCATTAATCACTCCTATATTACCATCAAAACGGATTACTGTTATTTAAATTAATAATACAATATAATATTTAGAAATACGATATATAAAGAACTGACGAACTCCCCTAAGACTAAAATGTGAATCCTAATTTGCATATCTATTTTATAAAAAGTCTATAATAAATTAATGCTTGGTGTTATTCATTTGTAATTTTATAGTCTTATTTATCTCATGTATATCCAATAGTTTCAGCGATATTAACAGTAATTAATTAAAGTTATTTAATGAAAAAAAAAGGAATAAATTCATTCATTTTTAAGGAAGGTGAAGATGATTTAAATGAAATTTATCTACTTTATCTAGGAGGACAGAAATATATACTGACGCATAGGAGTTCATAGATAGTCGGAGTAGCTAAGTGGCCCCCTCCATTTCATCTCCTTACCGGCCCCCTATCTCTCGCTCTCTTTCTCTTTCGCTACGCCAAAGCCAAAGTTTCTTTTTTATTATATTTCAAAGAGCCCCCACCCCACTTACGCATCATCGCTCATGTGAATTTATTTCTTCTTTCTACTCATTTATTTCTTATTTAAAAGATAAATAAATTTGTATCAAAATTACCTAAATATTAATATTTATCTATTTATATGAATACATGATAATATTTATCTATTTATATGAATAAATGTTAAAGTTTTTGCTCCGTGTTTACAAGACACTTATGAATGAAATGTCTGTTAATTAAAATTTTAACTTAAACATGAATCCCATATCGTTTTTTTTTTTGAAAAGCGGGAGGGGGAGGGGGAAGGCTCATACAATTTTGACAACAAACTTTGTTTGTGGGGTCGATAGTCATAGCTTTTTCCAAAATACTTTGGACTTACTCTACGCTAGACACTCTCACCAAAATACCGCATTAGGGAGTAGATTTAGGGTGTCATCCTAAGTTGGGAGCTGTGTAGCGAGATGTCTGTTTACATTAGTTTTAAACCTCTGCATGTCGTTACAGTCGAGAAAACAGGGAACAGGGAGTGAGTTCTAGAGGCCGGCAGCACGAGGAAAGAAGCTATTTGAATAGAAGGCTCTTCTGCATGTAGGGACCTCCACAGTTAATGGATGGAATTTAGCTGATTGTTGAGTTTGTCTAGTGTATTTACGTCGAGGGGGCACCGGAACAGCCAGTTCATTGGAGCATCATCCATTTTAGTATTTGTAATACAAGCACAAAGATGTAACATTGCGGTTGGAGCTTGGTGGATAGTGAGGGACCTATAAGATTACAGACTTTTTTTGACGTTGTTTAAGAGGGAGAGACTAGTGCACCAGCCCAGATGTAGCAACACTACATGCATGGGCAGATGGTGGCTTTGTAGAGATACTGGATAATGTCAGGTGTGAGGAGTTTACTAGCAAGGTAGAGGGAGCCCACCTTTTTTGCTGCAGCCTTGGCAATGTTTTCAATGTATTTGTTACAATTCATGTTGCCTGTGAAGGTTAGGCCCATTAGTTTGAATGTGGAACTCTCAGGTAGGGTGTTATTTGCCATGACAATCGGTGGTTGGAGAGGTTCATGTAGTTATTGAAGGAAAGAAGCATTAAATGTTACCATCCATTTATGACCCCATTCCACTACAGAGTGGAGATCATTTTCTAAGTATTCAGCCATTGCCTCGGATATTATCGCGTCCGTTTTGTCCACATGACGAGAGTAAAGCGTGGTATCGTCCGCAAATATACCTATCTCAGACTCAATGTCATCAGGGAAGTCGTTTATGAAAATCAGGAACAATAAAGGCCCAAGAATAGATCTCTGGAGTACACCAGTATTTGTGTCATGTTGCTTAGATGAACGGGCATCGAGGACAACCTGGATCTTTCTTTTGGTTAGGAAGGATTTAATTATATTAAATATTTGCCCAGTAATACCATATGAGCGTATTTTCAGGAGAAGCCTTGTATGCCATACCTTGTCAAAGGCCTTAGATATATCAAACGCTACTGCCCTAGCTTCATCTGCATTGTCCAGTGTATAATATATGCGTTCAGAGATGACCGTTAGGATATCCGCGGTAGATCGTGCTTGTCTAAATCCATACTGGCGGTCAGAAAGAAGTTTAGCATTAACTAAGTGTCGGACTATAGCTAGATTGATTAATGATTCAAAGATTTTACCAAAGATCGGGAGTAGACTGATTGGGCGGTAGTTCTGAGGATCAGGTCTATCACTAGAATTCTTGAAGACTGGTACGATAGAGGCAATTTTCCAGCTATCGAGGAAGCAAGATTCAGCTAGGCATTTGTTGTAGAGTTTGGAGAGGACAGGGGCCAGTTCAGCAGAGCATTTCTTTATTACTATTGCAGGTATAAGATTAGGCCCACAAGCTTTGGAAGTGTCAAGGTTTTTATGATGTCTCTGACCTGTGATGGAGTGATGACCAGGTTTTCAAACGTGGCTTCGGTCCGCAATGGGAATTTAGGGAGGGGGCGGTTTACTAAGTCCAAAGTGGAGTTTAAGGCGAAACGCTGAGCAAGTAGTTCAGCCTTATCAGTTGCCGTACAAACGACATCATTGTGGTTTGATAGAGGGGGAATCGTTGATTGTCCATTGTTCACCACACTATTGTAGATTTTTCAGAAATCGCGAGTACCTAGTTTCTGTGACTGAATGCGTTTATGGTTATCTCTGTATACCTTGTCTTTGCAATTATTTCTTGACTCTATAAACTTCTGTCTATTAGCCACTGACTTACGGCGGCCGAATCTACAGAATGCTTGCTGCCTTTCAGCAATGGCAGCTGCACATTTCGAGGTGTACCATTGAGAAGAGTGGGGCTTGCTTGAGAATCTTCGCATGGGGACATAGGCTTCAATGTCTGTTTTGACATATTCGGTTAACTCATTTGCACATTTATCAGCAGAAGGTGAGAAGGCCCCTCCCCATGGGGCGTCGCTGATGAGATCTCTGGTGGACTCAAAATCAGCCTACTCGTAGTATCTCGTTGTTTTAGGCAAGTTTTTAGGGTGCACAATGTGATCAGCATTCCCGAGCGGACTATGGGCTTTCGTCACACAAGCCTCGGGCAGTGAAGTCAAGAACAGGTCTAGAAGTGAGGCTTGCTGGTCTACTCGATCGGGGATGCGGGTCGGGAAATCGACAGTCAGAGAGGGAGTGAGCTAAGGAGAAATTATACGTAGAGTTACCGGTTGCGTCAGTAAAGCTGGAGAATCTCAACCAGTCACGGTGGTGTGCATTAAAATCCCCAAATACATGTATCTTGGCATTTGAGTTGAGTGAGAGTGCTCTATCTATGCTTTCAGAGACAGAGTCAAGCAGGGTACAGTCCTGGGTCGAAGATGAACGGTATAAGAAATATAAGTAACTAACGCTGTGATATAAAGTCAATCTAAAGTACATGTAGTCCTGGTCGTCTGTTTCTAACCTATGTTCTCTAGTAAGAGGGACGGTGTTCCGAACATAAACTCCTAGCCCGTGCATATGTTTGTCAGAGTCTTTACGGTAGAGTGGGAGGTAGTCAGTCATGTCAAAGTGCCAAAGTGGTGAGAGGAGGTTAAGGATTGAAGGTTCGTTTCACTTATTGCTAGGATATCCGGGGAGTTCGTAAGGAGAAAAGTTTCTACGTTGTTGATGTTGATTCTAAGTCCCCGGATATTTGTGAATGCGAGCCTCAAGGGCGGAGGCGAAGAGGTTTTATGTTACGTGTCTGGTTTAGGTTTGATTTTTTTGCAATGACATGTTTGTTTTGATATAGAGTGGGGTGGGCAAGGTGGGTGCTTTTTAGGTGCCAATAAGCTCGCACAACCAGACCATTGGTCTCGACCTGGTCCATGGGGGTTGTGGCCTCGGGAAAGCCCACCGGGGATAACTGTAGGGTCCCTTTCCATGCGCGACATGGCACGTACAGTTACTCACAATATTATGCATCTGTTGACGGAGCAGCCGTTCTTAGCGCTACCTTAGAGTTTGGGTTCTTGTCCTGTCAGTCGGAAACAGCAGCCAGACAAGCTGTCTAATCTGTACCCTCAACCTGTCGGAAAAAGAGCGACATAGATTAGTCATGTAGGACTTAGTGACAAAAAAAAACTTTCCCCAAGTTGCCCAGATAGAGAGAAAGAGAAACGGCGTTCCTTTTCCTAGTAAGGAAATAAGGCCATGTACTGGGTGCCTTTGAAGCGTCCCAGCGCTGGTACCTCTGCGCCTGGCTAATAGACAGAGAAGGAGTGCAAAATCCGGGTGATAGGCTGAGCCTATCTACTCCCTAAGCAATTTTAAGTTTTACAACCGGATATTTTGTTCGAGATTCCAGCTCTAAGAATGTTGCCAATCAGGATTAAAAGGACATTTCCCCCAACGGTTTGCTGCCACGACGTAAGTAGTTAGTAGCAAGGTTTTATTATCAGAGATTTCCTTCTTTTAGACGGATGACCTGACAAGGTCTACGGGTCCAATACACCGAGAGGGAAAATAGCTTGCGCCCGTGTACTAGTCGGGTATTTCCAAGCCCCCGCAGGTAAAAAAAAAACAAAAACAAAACCAAACAAAAAACTTCCATATACATACATGTATACATGTAGATAGAATAACCACACTGTACACTCCAGAGAGAACAGAAAGTTGAAGATAAGTTTCCCTCTCACAGGTAAGTACAAATGAGAGAAAGGCAGCCATAACTTCAGGCCAAATAGTGAGTTTATTAATTACTTGAGTATGAAATCAATAGGCAAGCAATAAAACAGAATATATATATATATATATATATATATATATATATATATATATATATATATATATATATATAGATAGATATCAAGAATTTAGTACATTTAAATAATACAAATTAGAATTTATAGAAGAGTAACATGTGATTAGCTCCCAAAAAATAAGATGGAGGGTGGGCACTAACCATTCTATAGGTAGTCAAACATTTTCCCCTCGTATCTTTAGCTACCTATTCGTTAGAATTTTTTTTATCATTTAACATAGAAACTAGAATTTTTCAGGCCAGCACGGATAAACTGAGAGACGCATGGAAGAGGAAATAATTTACTATTTATAAATAAAAGGCACACGGAATAAAACAAAACATAAAATAAAACCACAGATAATAAATACAATTAAAGTAGATAACAATTTAAAGCATATAAAGAAAAACTTAGCTGAACTTTGGTGAATCTATTCGATTCTTAGCGCCATGTGTTCACAGCATTATTTGAAGGCCGGCCGCTTTGAATATATATATATATATATATATATATATATATATATATATATATATATATATATATATATATATATATATATATATATATATAGGTTAGCTTCCTTCATATGCACGCTTGAACTTGAGTTGAACACGCTTCTGAAGAAGGGAAGAGTTCCCGAAAATTAAAAAAAAAAAATTATATCATACGGAATTTCCACCAGACCATCTTGATACAGGTATTACATAACATTGTAACATTGTGTAGATAGACAGATATATATGTGTTTTGAAATGGAAAAAAAAAAAAAATAAATATATATATATGTGTATGTACACATTGTATTAAGGTTGAAACTAATTCATTTGTTCCACCATTATATGTCTTATTTGCTCCAACTTGTGTCTATCCGTCACACCTCTGCATTGTATTGCCTTCTAAATATCACATTTCTCTCTCTCTCTCTCTCTCTCTCTCTCTCTCTCTCTCTCTCTCTATATATATATATATATATATATATATATATATATATATATATATGCAAATATATGCAAACATTGTTAAAAATAACAGAATTCGTCTGCTTAATTATACCTTTTATTATTTTTTTCAATTTTTCTGATGGTCTTTTTTGTACTAAAATAAATTTTTTTAAAATAAATATTCCATAGGTTTCACAGGTTTACCGAACGTTTCTCGATTCTTCGTCGAATCATCCTCCCGTGTCAAAAGCAAATTAACAAATAAGCTGGAGAAAGAAGGGAATATTCAAAAGACGGCGAAGAAACGAGCATAGAACGTTCCTCGCATTGCTCCAGGAAGTCGCTGACGATCCAAATTCAGCAACGCTGGATGGCATCACAGAACGAAACCGCATCACGTCAAGCATTTTAAAATGTTACCACTGGTTTCATATGTTATTTTTGAAGGGAATTTAGATTTGTTTTAAGTAAATAAAGTTTTACTTTTAAACATTATTAGTAATTATTTTCTTTTTAAAGAAAACATTCTCTGGCAGCCAGGGCAACATTACTCGTCGTGTTGTTGTTTAATATTTGTTTGTTTTACGAACGTAACTATATTGTATAATGTATATTATTATTTATAACAGAGAAACGCGCAAGTACTTTCAAACAAATCGATTTATCCATTTTTTCTATAGTACAATTTTTTTTTTTGGGGGGGGGGGGAACCAATGAAGTTTATTTAAAAAAAAATATTTTTCATAAGTTGCCTCAAAAATATCAATAAATTGTCAATAAACAATTCAGAGATCAATTTAATGTCTTAAAATTTCATACAAAATATATGACCTAGACCTTGGGAATTTAAACTGCATTTTACATTTTTTTTTTTTTTTAAATGACTCAAAGCTTCTTTAGACTATATATTGGGTATTTAGATCTGTATGGCTAGGTTTCCTTCCTCTTATCTAATTACTTTTCTGGTACCAAAGGTACTTAAGCTTTATTTTTTATTTATTTTTAATGCAACTTTGATTCCTATATAATTTTATTGCTAGCTACCATATTGCAGAATGGTTCTTGGATATAGTGTTTAGATAGTATTATTATTATTTTTTAAATTTTTTTTATTGTTATAATTAATGTTATTTAATATGCAAATTACTATATCATACGGTAGTCTTAAGGGTAATATATTATTATTATTATTATTATTATTTTATCATTATTATTATTATTTTTTTTATGTATATATTAGTGATATTTTAAGCTGAATTATTTCGACACTTGATTATTGGGGAAATGGTCGTATAATCAGTACCATTGGAGAGCCATGAATATTAAAACTGTCCTGTTTTTAAATCTCCGAAACAGTTACATGGTAAACAGCTGATGATCCCCGTGTTAATATTAGACGCTTAAGGTCTCCTGTTTTTGTTTCACTCTTAGATAATTAACCTCCCCTTTTTTGTTTTTATTTTTATTTTTATTTTTTTTATTTTACTTATATTTTTTCATTTATGAATTTCCCAACGAATGTTAAGTCTGCAATATCTTGGATTTAGTTAGT